>JAZKJV010007458.1:0-600000 GCA_037367405.1 Ottelia alismoides
TAAAGTCGTCTGCCCTGACCGAAAGGATTGGTCACCAGCTTTTGGACTCGGTCTTGTGGGCATATAGGACGTCTTTCAAGACACCTTTGGGCACATCTCCCTTTCGCCTCGTGTATGGCAAGCCATGCCATTTACCTGTTGAGCTGAGGCACAAGTCACTTTGGGCAGTTACAGACATTATCATGGATCCAGATGGTATGGGAGACCAGAGGAGGGCAGAGCTAGCTGCCCTGGAGGAGCTTAGAGATGCAGCTTTCTCAAGCAGCCTACATTTATAAGGAGAAAGTCAAGGAGTGGCATGATTCTCATATCAGCCAGAAGCATTTTGAGATTGGACAGAGAGTATGGCTGTTTGATGCGAGGCTACGCCTATTTCCAGGGAAGCTACAGAGCAAATGGAAAGGACCTTATCTGGTGAGAAAGGTACACGACAACGGTAGCATCGACATATCCGAGTTGTCTTCTGAGAGTACCTTTCGAGTGAACGGCCAGCGGCTCAAGCCATTTCTAGATCATGAGCCGCGAGTCGTTGATCTTGCCCCTATTCATTTTGCGTGAGATGTGGTCTTTGACTCACATCTAATGCATCTCACGCCTGAGTTTCACTGATCTTCCGCTATATATAGATCCAGATGTCCATATCATCACATTCTTTAGTTCCACATCCCTTTCTTCATCTTGTGATTATGCTATACTTAGGGTGCACTTTACCCTAAGTATAGGGGGGGATGTGAGACCTTTCGGGTATTTCTTTTGTTTCTGTCTACCCTTGTTTTTGCTACCTATACTTAGGGATATTTCACCCTAAGTATAGGGGGGGTAGACCCTGTACATTCTGCACTCAGGTTTTCCCTTAGTATACAACCTGCTATACTTAGGATTATTTGATCCTAAGTATAGGGGGGAGACCTGAGTCCCTCTTGACTTTTCATTTCCCTTTTATATAGCCTTTCTTTTCACTCTCTTATACCTAGCACGAGTTATGTCTTCTTCATCGCTCTTGACTCTGAGGACATCGTTCGAGCTAAGTATAGGGGGGTGTGTATATATTTCATATATACGTTAGCCATAACTCGTACTTTGTGTGAGTGGGTTAATAAATAAAATGGCTAAAAACCACAAAAATTAAAAAATTTTCATGTACATAATCTTCTTTTATTTGCACATACATAGCTAGTGTACAAAGTATTTTTGTAAAAATGATTTCAAAAATCTTTTGTGTAAAGCTTGTGTAAATATTTTCTTATCAAAATTATGTATATAGTACAAAATTTTTCCAAAATGATTTGAAAATCAAAAGTTTGCAAAAATCTTGTGTAAATGTGTGTAAATATCTTTTTGCAAAACTTGCACTTCATGCATCATCATTCATGATTTCAAAACATTTTTTCAAAAATTTTGCATGATTGTAAAATATTGTGTAAATAAGCATCTTTTTGTACATGTGTATATAGTTTTTCTGGATGATAGTTGACATTTCAACTAGCCTGGAATCAAATTGAGAAATGGAGCTTGATTAAGATCTTAATCCACCTAATTCTAAGAGGAACCTTATAGGGCTTAGGTTTAAGGCTTTTCAGGTCCATGGTGACTTAATTCTTTGAGTCCACTAGGCTATGATCACATGTCATCTCAATGAGCCTAAGTACAGCACTTAACAACAACACATGACTCATATAGATTATGGCTTTACTTGGACACCAGCACTATGCACCGAGCTCTCTACGGATGAGGTGGTGAGGAGGCAGTCTTCCTTGGCTTGGGGTAGCATATGAGGGTAGTACTTCTAGGCGGAACCTCTCTTCTTCTTATAGTGAAGGAAGTGCGTCTCAACTTGGTCTGGTTGCCATGAGGTCTAACGACGGGAGTTGTGGGTTGCAATAAAGCTTCAAAAGAGGGATAGTCTACTGGCTCAAGAGGAAAAACTCCTTGTATATATGCTGCACATGTATATGTTGTATAGATGCACTTGAAAAAAAAATGTGCAAAAAGAAAAGAACTCCAAAAAAGTGGTGGGTCTGAGAGAAAATGATAATCCCACCGGAGTATGTATATAAGTGCAATAAGCAAAGCTTGGTTTCATGATCCACCTGTTGTAGCTTGCAGCAGGGAGACTTGGCTACACTGGTCAAGCTCCCAAGGGTACTTGGCTACACTGGCCTTGACCCATTCTCTTCTTCCCCCTCTTCTTGAGCCGGTTGTACTTGAACTTAGAAGGGAATACCCCGCTCCTCGAGGAAAGAGTGGCCAGATTGAGGTCATAGAGTTACCTTGTTGGGGAGGGTTGTCAAGTTGCCATTTCTGAGGTGGAGAGCTTAGACCTCACTTTCACAGGACAAGAAAAGATTCATGGTCTTCAGGGTTTGTGATTGATGACTTGTTCTGATCTGGAGCATTGAGGAGTCCTGGTTATAGATTGGTGGAACTTAGAGGCTGTTAGGTTTTAAGCTTAAGTCTAAATAAGGTTCCTACACATTAATAATCCAAAGATCTGATTGAGCTCCATACCTCAATTTAATGAAGGCAAGTAATAATCAACCTTGATCCTTGTACATCCTCTTTTTCTTTTTCTTTCTTTCTTTTTCACTTCTTTTTCAAATAAGTGTTTGCTAAGGGACTAGCAAAGTATAGTATAGGGGGGTGATGAATACCCATTCATCACTCTTTATTCTTATATTTTAGCTACAAAAACCTATGCAAATGCATGTAGATATTTGTAAATAGGGATAATTAGCAAAAGCATGCATTGTGTAAAAACTTATAATTAGCATGTTTTTGTGCAAAAATAAAAGAATAAAGATTAAAACGAAAAAGAGGGAAATATTTAGAATAAATATTGAGCAACCTAACCCAAGGGAGGCTCAGCATGGGCCTGACCGCATAAAAGCCAAGTAGAGGGAGATAGGGGCTCATGTGTAAACATCTATGTAAATAAATAAGATTATATTTTCCTCACCCAAAAATATGTTTGTACATATTTTGTATATATTTAGAAAATATTAAAAACAAAATAAAAATTTGAAAATTAAAAAGATCAAAAATACCCTTTCACCATGTACATAGACCATGCTTCCTTATTTATTTAACCTTATAAATAAATAAAAGTATTTTCTAAACTTTTTTTAAATATTCTATGTTATATATTGTAAATACATAAAATAAAAAGAATCAAAACAAAAATCAAATAAAAATAACAAAATTAAAATAACAAAAATATATTGTACATATGCCATGTATATAGTTGTACATAACTATTTATTTCACCTATGTATATAAATAATAAAAACAAAATACAAATACCCTTTTATTCCTCATTTTATTCTATAAATAAATAAAATATAAAATAGGAATAAAATTGTAAAAAAATAATAACTAAAAATCAAAAATCAAAAATCTACCTAATGTACATATACCTATATATAGCTACATATTGTAAATACCTTATTTTTATTTCCGAAAATTAATTAAAAATCACCAAAAAAATAGAAAAAAATAAAATAAAAATATTTCATGTTTTGGGTTTTTACAAAATCGGGCCCTAGCTACCTTGAATTTGAGTTTCAAAATCCGGCCACGTGGCCCATCCTCATTGGGTCCTGGGGATGTTGACCGCCCGGTCAACTGGCCCCCCAGGACCACTTCCCACGGGTTCGAGCGGCCAACCCGATTTCTCCATTTTATACCCGCTCGACCCGATTGCCTAACACCCAAACCCCGGCTCCGTTTGTCACCTCCCACATCCGACACCCTCGCCGGGCGTCAATCTCGGGGTCCGTGCGCCACCGTGACCCTACCCGAGCTCATCTTTTCGGACCCCCAGCCATTTAAATACCTAGCTCCGCCGCATTCTTTGATCATCTTTGGCTAATCCACTCCACCCCAGTGAGCTCCAGCACCCGAGCGTGAGTGACAGCTCGCTCCAGGTGCCGTCGCAGTGAGGAGAGGGGCCGGTTTCCATTGATCCGGCGACTTAGCGCCGCCGTGCTCTGCCCAGAGCAAGAGCTCGAGCCTCGGGCCGAGACAACCCTTGAGGCCACGACCAGGAGCTACCCCAGCTCCAGCATAGTCTCCTCGACCGCCCAGGTAATCCCTTAGCTTCTCTATTTAGCCTAATTTCCATTTTGCCCCAATCCGCTCCGCCGCCGTGTCCCATCGATTCCGACTACCTCCCACGTCCGTTCGATCATCGGAACCCATATTCACCTCCGCCTCCCCATCGCGCACCTTCTCCGCCCCTCCGTTCAACCCAGCTCGCACAGGAGCTGGGATTCGAATCCCCTCGCCGTCGCTTCGTCGGGATTCGTCCGCACCGACGCACAGACCACCTCCACGACGCCTAACCGGGTCGAGGCATTTTGCCCTCGACCCGCGAAGCTTCTGAGCTACTTTGCAGGATCAGAGGAGGCCATCTGAGGCCTCTCGACATTCGGGCCAGGAGCTATCCTCCGCCGACCTCGCCGGAGCCCCTCCCGGGCTCGGCTGGGCCATCGGAGGCCACCATCAGCTGCGGAGCTTCATCGCGCATCTTCTCCGATCTCCGGAAGCAGCAGACGAGGATCCCAGCACTCGCACGAGGCCGGCGAAACTCGTCGGCCACCTGTTCTTCGAGGATCTTCAGCCGCCGTCCAATCAGCCTCGACCTCCAGTTTTCATCTCGTCCATCCATTCCCGGAGGAACAGCCACCGTCCGATCCTTGGAGAGGAGATCTGGAGCGCCCACCAGCGTACCCGTCAGATCATCCACGTGGAGCGCATCCGACGGCCCGCTTAATAAAGGGTAAATTACCCTTAGGCCCAGCTCTTGTTTCTATTTAGTTTTAGTCCTGTAAATATTCTAGCAAGTTGTTTTAGTTTAGGGTTATTTGCACATCGGACCTCGCACTTTAGTTTATTTGCATTTATGCCCCTATGAGTGTTTGCCACATGCTTCGTCACGTGTATGTTTGGTGTAATTGAAAGATATTCCCTGTAGTTCTGGATGTTAATTAATGAATGAAAACTTTTTAGTATTTGCATATATGCCCCTGTGAGTGTTTAATTGCGCATGTGCGTTTATTTGGTGGGTTAATTGCAACACAGCCCCCTGGACTTTTGGTACGAGTTACCAAAAGGTCCTCGGGACTTGTTTTATTTACAAAGAGGTCCCTGAGTGCCCCAAGCACGCGCCGCGCGCGTGCGTTGCTGGGTATTTTGCACCTGGACCCCCAGAACTTCGGGTATTTGCACTTCAGTCCCTGTGCACAGTGCCCTCTTTTGATTTTTGAATAAAATATCAAATCACCTCCAAATTCGATGAAAATTTGACACATGGCTCCTGCCATGTTGTAGGATTTTTGAGAATTTTTGAGGACATTTTTGAGTTTGTTTGTTATTTTTAAAAATTCAAAAACCTCTATTTCAGCTACTGTCTAGCTTTAAAAACCCCAAAAAAATATAAAAACCCCCTCAAAAATTCTATAAAAATTAGGTAGTGTTTATTTTGTGTTTCTTGATGTTCTAGCCAATTTTGGCTATTTTTCACTTCTTAGAAACCATAAAAACTTAAAAACACCTAAAAACTCATAAAAATCATATTAAATAATCTAAAAAACCCAAAAACAATAATTTTGGTGCTCAAATTTTCCTTGTTTTCTCTAATATACAGGAAAATTACCTCCAGGCCCTCTTGAGATTTTTAGATATTTTATCTAGGGATTTTGGGCCTGGCTGGACAGTACCCAGCCTTTTTGTTACTGTTTGATTTTTAGTAAATAAACTATACATCAGAAAATTATCAAAAATTAACCAAAAACATTAAAAAACCTAAAAAACATAAAAACATTTTTGTTTGAATTTTTTCTTGATTTTTGACACATTTAATAATTAGCTAAAGCTTGCTTGCTTTTGTGTTTCCTTTGTTTTCTTCACATTTAAAAATCCAAAAAAATATAAAAATCACTAAAAATCATTAAAAATACTTGTCTTTTATTTTATTTTATTTTTACTACTTCGTAGGCCTTTGGCCAACCCGTGCTCCTTGAGTTCGACCCTGGGTGCTATACCAGGTTAATCTCATAGCAGGACCGCTATCCTTTGTTTTGATTGATCTTTGATTTATTTAGTGGTCTGATATTTTTCTTGATTGACACATCCGAGTGATTGAGGTCGCAACGACCTATCCAGATACCTTTACCTCGTTCGCTCGGGTTTTTGTGCCATCATCGTTGAGGCGACTACTCAAACCATCTCGTTGATCAACAATTAACCCACACAAATAATCAAGCAATTAAGAGCAAGAGTTAAAATTTATTATACCCTACTTAAGAATGTATAGTGGCAAGCAAGTAGAGGTCGAACACAGGAAGCAAGGCGTAGAGCAAGCGGGATAAAAAAATCACGCACCCACTATCCTTTCACACACTTAGCCAAGTGGAAACTTTTTTGTGGGTTTTTGATTTTATGTATTTTTTAATTTTATTTTTTATTTTATATTTTTATATTTTGACTTTTAATTTTCTGATTTTATATTATCTTTTTATATTTTATATATTTTTTATATTTCCTTTTTCTTTTAAAATAGGTTAAGATAAAGTGTAGATATAATAAAGAAAAGAAAGAGGTGTTGCATATATATAAAAATAGGTAAAATAAACAAAATTCATAAAATAAAATATTTTTGTACTTTTTATATTTTCTAATGTTTTTCTGATTTTTTTCTTTTTACTAATTTTTTGATGTTTTTAAAGTCACAAAAACTCAAAAAAAGGAATAAAATAAAAATCCGAGATTGAAATGGGGATGAAAAATATCAAGAAAGGTCAAAAATTCTCCTAATTAATTTTAAATCAAAAATAATAAAATATAGAAAATTACGGGATAGAAAATAGATTTTAAGGATTGTTTATGGATTTTATATATTTTTGTAAAGATTTTTAGTGTTTTTCTATTTTTATTTTTCTTTTATATTTTTTAGTGATTTTTGGTCTGAAGGTAAAAGATGCAAAAACACATAAAATAATTTTGGGGAATTTTTTAAAGTGCTTTTATAATTTTTATGGATTTTAGAATGCAAACAGTGATGAAAATGTTTGTTTTCGATTTTTTATAAATATTAAAATTATGAAAAAAATATAAAATAAAAATATGACGTGCAAGAGTAATGCAACAGAGACTTATGCTATTTTTTAGGGTTTTTTTCGAATTTTAGAGATGCATAAAATAAATAAAAGAAACACAAATTAATTACACTATTAGTAGGGGTAGTTTGGTAATTATCCAGAAATCCGAGGGCCAAAGTGCAATTTTTCCACGAAATTATAGCTAAATAAAAATATTTTTGGACTAAATGCTAAATCCAAAACCCGTAGGGGCTTCTATGCAAAAATGCCAGGTCCACGTACACGGGGCACGTGACCTGGCAAGGACTTATTCGCAATTATTAAGAACCACAGCAGCTTACTTGCAAAATATTTAGAAATTTATAACTTCATAAAAATGTTTTAGGACTCAGTAGAAATACAAAGATGGCAAGGGCCCTTCTGTAAAATGGCCAATCACCTCACATGCGCGAGTCACGTGAGATGACGTGCCCAAGGACCTTTTAGCAAATATCACAAATTCGAGGGTTTTCGATGCAAAATTTACAAAAATATAGAACTGTCGATGAAAGATTTAATACTATTAATTAAATACAAAAACTGACCGGGGGTAATGTGCAAAATACCCACACGCTGGCGATTAAACGGTCGGGCGCCTCCCACTTGCCACGTGTCAACACGAGGGAGGGTGATGACTGTTGGTGCGGACCGCTGTGATTATATGCCCCAGATGGATCGGATGGTGCTGGGCAGGGCTTGATCATACGGCAGCAGGCAGATCTGGGCGACGGAGAAAGATCTGATGGCAGAGAGGCTATCGGGAAGAACATGGAAGAACGTCGGCGAGTCGAGCTTCCCCACCCCCGATCTTCCTCCTCTGTGGCTCCTAGAGGCTCCAAAATGGCCGCGGGTGTTCCTGCAGGCTTCCTCTAGATGTTGGAAGCAACAAAAGTCGCCGAGTGGGCCAGCGCACTCGCACGGAGGTGGCGGAGTTGGAGGGCTGAGAGACCTCCGACGGTCGACCAAAATTTGCTCCAGACGTTACTTGAATGTCGATACCTTCAAGGAAGGAGTTAAGAAGGTCACGGGCAAAATGTCGTGACCTTCTAGAGGGGACGAAGGGACGGAAATGGTGCAGATGGAATGATTCTCGTCGGCCGGCAAACGCGATGCACGACCAGGTGGATATCAAGTGATTTTTGCGATCTTTAGATGGGATCAATGAGAGGAATATACAACCATAAACTACAGTTGTCGTAAGGGCTTAAAAGAGAACAAAATAAAGAAGAAAGAACTCACCCAAATGATGCCGGCGGATGGCTCCGGTAACTCACTCCGGCTAGTGGATCCGACTGGATTCAACACCGTCGCAGGTCCCCTGGAAGTGGGATTTGACTCCTACTGTCACCAGGAGGACGTTGGACAACTAGGGTTCGGCTTTTTTGGGTGGAAGAGCGATCAAAGAACCAATGAAAGAGTGGACGTGTTTTTGAATAGGTGACAAAGGTGCTCCAAAGATCGAGATGGCAGGAGCGACCCAGCGATCCACTCCCCAAGGAGATCTCGACGTAAAAGTGCATTGGACGAGGAGCAAAAGCCATGAAGAAATTGTCACAAAATAGTGAAAGATTTGACCTTGAAAATCTGCGAAAACAAACAAAAACATGGTTCTGACATGAACAGGAGGGGGGCAGACAGTTGATCGGAGGTCAACTGTCAGGGCCACCTGGTTGGTCCACATGGACCAACCAGGGAAAATCTCCTAGAAAAAGATTTCAAAAATCATTTAAAAATAATAATTGATTTTAATAATTTTAGATTATTAAATGAAAAATGTTATTATTTTATAAAGTATTTTATTATGATTTTTATTCATTTTTTCAAGGTTTGATATTACAAGTTGCCTTTTATGAGCTATATAGGTATATGTATCTATATATTTTAATGTTTTATTTTTATTTTGTATATTTAATTTATTTATTTTGGTTTATTATTTTATATATTTAAAAATTATTTTTATGAACTTAAATATATTTTTAATTTTTTTCTGATGTATTTTATATAATTAAATAAATAGAAGTATATTCTTTATAGGTATATTTATTGTATTATACCTATGTGTTTTGTATAAATATTTTAGTTTTATGTTTTATTTAGTGTTTTATTCCTATTTTAATATATATATATACATTTATTATAAATAATATTTACAAAATTATATAAATATAAAATTATAAAATTAATGAATAATAAATCAAATGAATATTTTAATCGGTACAAGTATACAATAGGGGTCCAAAACTCAACTTTCAAATCATAACTCAAAAAATATGAAATCACCTTCATTAAATAACTTATTGAAAATTATATATAATTAAAGATTTTGATACATTTCGAGTTTTTATTTGAGAGATACAAGTCTGAGAATTTAGGATTTTGGAATCTTATTCAGATCATAACTTTTTATCTGTATATTATTTTTGTGTGAAATCAATTTTGTATTTTTCTATATTTAATTATCTACAACTTTTATGTACAAAGTTTCTTTATTTGAAGTATAACAAGTGAAACCAAATATAGGTCCCAAAATTAATAAAGAATGAATTAAATAAAAGGGATTTTTATTGGTTTTGGCCCTTATCTCCCCCTACTTTATTCCTTGTCGACCTAGTCATCGAGATGCCAAGGTCTCGGTATTTAGGGTCATAAAATATTTACAATATTTTATTCTTTTTCTTTTCTTTTCTTTATTCTATAATTTTGGCATTAAAAATAGTGTTTTGTACACTATTTACAGAAATATGCATGAATGCTAAAATGCATGAACTAACAGTATTGACACGCATTTACTAGGGTTTTAAGGCTAAAATGATAGAATAAAGGCGATGAAACGTGGATTCATCATCCCCCTATACTTGCCTTTGCTAGTCCCTAGCAAACACATATGCAATAAATGTAGAAAAAGAAAAACAAAGAAAAGAAAAAGAAGAAAGATGGATTAAATTTAATCACAAAACTTATCTTCACATAATCAAAGTTTGGAGCTCAAGTCGGGTCTTTGGAATTTTAGTGCGGGCGGAACCTTGATGAGAACCGGATTTGAAATCCAACAGCCTTCGAGAATCCCAAAACTCTGCTCAAATCTCCTCAATAGCCAGGTAAGAAATATTTCAACTCATATCTAAACCCTTACGACTATGAATCTGACTCGTACAGTGTAAGTTATAGTGGCTCTCCCCAACTAGAATGACAAAGTGACCGACTTCTCCAGCATGACAACCCAATGATTCTCCAATCCAACGACTCCTTCCTCGATGAGTGGGGGTATTCCCTTCTAAGTTCAAGTAACAACCTGCTCAAGAGGAGGGGGTGAAGAGAAGAATGGACGGTAGCCAGTGTAGCTACTTATCCTAGGATGCAAGACCAGTGTAGTCAAGTCATCCAACTGCAGGCTCACATAATTTGACTTTGAAGCTCAAGCTTGCTTATTTTCTATAAAACATATATACATACTCCGGCATGCGTTTTATTTTTGTACAGGCCTACCCACTTTTTTGGAGTTTTTTTGAACTACTAATTTCAGCAGCATATACATCAGGAGTTTTTCCTCTTGAGCCAGTAGACTATCCCTCTTTTGAAGCTTTATTGCAACCCAAACTCTCCTGTCTTTAGAATTCCTCATCACTGGATGGGTTGGGGTGCACTTCCCTCCCTAAAGGAGGGCAAATGTTTCCACTTGTGTGGATCTCATACCAGTAAATCAAATCCCCTCACCACCTGATGACCGAATTTCCCGAACAACTAAGGTAAAGTAATAACTCTGGTCGTTGAGATCTCAGTCGCTGGAGAAATCGAGCTCAACAAGAAAATAAGAGAGCAGACCACCAAAACAAGTCAAAAATCAAGGAAAATCAAAAGTGGCCCTGGCTATTGGATTAGCCTGGTATAGCGACCAGGGTCAGACTCAGGGAGCATGAGATGGCCTTGCGGCCTATGAAGTAGTCAAAAATAAAAACAAATAAAAACAAGGATTTTTTGGTGGATTTTTTATTTTCTTATATTTTTTGGAATTTTTAATTATAAAGAAAATGGGAAAACAAGGAAACAAGAAACTTTGACTAATTATTTAAACACACAAAATTAATACAAAAATTCAAACAAAAATATTTTTATATTTTTTATATTTTTTTACTATTTTTGATGAATTTTTGATAACTTTCTGATTTTTATAGAATTTTATAAAAATAAAATAAGACTGAAAACCAAAGACACTTTCCAGTCAGGCTTCTACAACCATTTAAAAATACTAAATGGTTGTTTCAAGGCCCGGAGGTAATTTTCCTGTAAAGTATGAATAAAAAGGAATAATTAGGACAAAATTATTAATTTTTGGTTTTTCTATGAATTATTATAATTTTTATAAGTTTTTCAGTGTTTTCAATTTTTATAATTTTTATAAATCCAAAAATGACCAAAATTGGTCAGAAAATCAAACTCAACAAAACAAACAAATTCTAATTTTTTGTAATTTTTAAAGATGTTTTAATATTTTTTTGTGAATTTTATATCTGGATAGGGACAAAAAGAGAGGTTTTTGAATTTTTAAAAATACTAAAAATGTTCAAAAATGTCTCTAAAAATTAGTAAAAATTTTACACAGTGGCAGGAGCCACGTATCCAATTTTCACTTAATTTGGAGTAATTTTGCTATTTTATTAAAATCAAAAACACACAAATAGTGCACAGGGACCTAGTTGCAAATAAAATAAGTCCTAGGGGCTGAAAAGATAACACGGCAAAAACCCTAGGTCCTTAAATGCAAAAATCCACGAGAACCACGCACGACGCACGTGTGTCACACTCAGAGGAGCATAAGTGTCATTCTAATTTTAAAACATTCAAAGCGGAACACACATAAACCACAGGATAAAATCTGCAATTTCACCAAAACTCACGTGTCGACGCACATGTTTATCATGTACAGGGGTAGAAATGCAAACAAGACAAACAACAGAGTCCTCTATGCAAATGTTCCAAACTAAAATAAACTACAAAAACAATTTACAGGACTAAACGCTAAAACAAAATAGAAAGGGGGCCTAAGTGAAATTACCCCTTATTATAATCCAAGGGCTGAGATGGCTCCACGTGGTTGATTGGACGGTCTGGATTGATGGCGCCTCCTCGAAGAACCCTCGGTGTAGATCGAACGGTGGAAGTGGTGCCACGTGTACGATCGGACGGTGTGGATGTGCTGTGGCTAAACCCCGCTGATCTGACGGTCCAGATCTATCCTCCACTGATCGAACGGGTACTGCTGCTCCTCACGTGGATGGCGCTGATCTAATCTGGAGCGTCGAGGAAGATCGGACGTCTCCTGGAGGTCCTGGAAGAACTCAGCTCCGGCGAACTTCGTCGGAGCAGCACGGACGCGTTGGACCTCCGCGGGGGCTGCTGTGATATGGAATGGGTGTGCCTCGATGCTCCGCAGCTGGTAGTCCTCTCCGATGAGGCCGGGAACATCGGAGACGCTCCGGCAACGGAGGCGGAGCTGGAGCTGCTGCTCGTGAATGTTCAGATCCTCAGATGGGCTCGTCTCGACCTGCAAAATAGCGCAGCAAACTCCTGGGTCGAGTGCAAAGTGCCTCGACCCGGTTAGGGGTGGCGTGGTGGTCTGATGAGGCGAAATGGTCGACCTCCGACGAAGCGACGGCGGTGAAGGTCGAAGTCCCCGCTCCAGGGCGAGTCGGGGGGTGTGAGTGGGTGCAGAAGGTGCATAGAAGGCTCGTGAGTGTGACGGTGTCGTCCGATGATCGAAAGGGGGTCGGGTATGGTCGGAATCGACAGTCGAAAGTGAACGGGCGAATTGGGCGTAAATCGAAATTAGATAAAACTAAAGGGAGTAGGGCTTACAGGATGATCGGAGTCGACTGGGGACGAGCTGATGAAGCTCTGGGTCCTAGCCTTGAGGTTCGTTGATGCCCGAGGCTCGAGCACCACGCAGGGGGTGGCGCACGACGGCGCTAGGTCGCCGGATCGATGGTCTGAGCACTCCTTCCTCGCTGCGACACCACCGGACGACTGTTGTCACTCAAGCGGAGATGGTGGAGGTCCTGGGAAGGGAAATGTGGAGCCAAAGATGAGTGAAAGTGCGGGCAGAGCTCAGGCTATATACGGCTAGGGGTCCGGCTAAGAGAGGGTCGGGCGAGCTTATCAGAGCTCGGACCTCTTAAACCCACCCCGGGCGTGGATCAGAGATGAATCAGGAAGAAGTAGGACTCGGGGTTAAGGGGTTTAGTGATCGGATCGTGACGTGAGAAATGGGAGAAAACGGGTCGGGCGTGCAGATCCGGGGGATAGTGGTCCAGGGGAGTTGACCGGGGGGTCAACATCCCCCGTGGACCAATGGAAAGCGGCCACATGTAAAAGATTTGGAAATTAAATTAAAAATAGCAAATGGCTGAATTAAGAAAAACTCAAAACATGAAAAATATATATTTATTTATAAAATATTTTTTTATGATTTTTATTTATTTTTTTTGAAATAAAAATTAGGTATGTACAATATAGTATAATATATAGGTATATATACAATATTGAATTTTTAATTTTGATTTTTAATTATTTATTTTTGTCCATTTTTATTCCAATTTTATATTTTACTTATTTACTTGATAAAATTTGGAATAAAATATATTTTTATTTTATTTTTATTAATTATTTACAAGGAGTAAATAAATAGGTTTATTTATATACATATATGGTATATATGCAATGTTGGTGTTGATTTTTATTTTTCTTTCTTTTTATTTTATTTTTATTTTTATGATTTTCATTTTATTTATTTACATTATGAAGTCTAAAATATGTACAATTTTTATTGTGTTTTAATTTATTTATTTATAGGGATAAATAAATATGTATGTGGTCTATGTATGTGATGAATATACAAGGTGGAAGCATTTTTATTTTCTTTTTAATTTTCTTTTCTTTTTCTCATTTTTATTTTAATTTAATATTTACAAATATTTAAAAATACATACAACCCATTTTTATTTTTATTTTTAGGAAAATATTTTTATTTATAGGTATATTTACACACATGAGCTTCCTTATCTCCCTCTACTTTGGCTTTTATGCGGTCAGTCTCATGCTGAGCCCTCCCTTGGGATTAGGTCGCTCAATATTTATTCTAAATATCTCACTCTTTTTCTTTTATCTCTTTATTCTTTTACTTATGCACAAAAACATGCTAATTATTTATTTTTATACAATGCATGCTCTTTGGTAATTATTGATATTTACATAGATATACATGTGTTTGGCAAAGGTTTTGTAGCTAAAATAATAGAATAAAGAGTGATGAATGGGTATTCATCACCAACCCAACTGAGTTGAGCCAAGTGAATGGTGTAGGTGTCCAATTTAAGTTATTATCAACAAGATTTGTGTGTGTGCTCCAAAATACTCTACTTAGCCAGTCAAGAATCCATTGAACCAAGTCTCGTAATCCTCAAAGAATTAAGTCAACTAGACCTGAAGTACCTCAATTCCAGTTCCTACAAGGTTCCTGTTATTAGGTAGATTTTAAGGTCTAAGCAAGCTCCAATCTTCGGATTTTACTTAGACTTGTTCAACTATCAAACTCAATCTGAAAAATGATCATGCTATGCAAATGCTTTGCAGAATGCAGAAAATATTTTTGTGATGCAATTTTCAAAGATTTTGAACGTTTTGTGGTTTTTTGAAAAGATGATGCATATGCATTTTTGTGGGTTTTTCAAAAAGATTTTTCAAATGTTTTTGGTATTTTAAATTTGCAAATGTTTGTGAATTTTTGAAAACAAAAGGTTTTGGCTAAAAACTAGGTACACATATTTACACAAGGATGCATCTTATATTTACAAGAAGTAGGTTTTTAAGAATTTACAAGGGTAAATGGTCAATTTTATAGGTGTATATAATGGATTTTGGTATGATGTATATATTCCTCAAACTTATATGAAAATCATTTTACAAATAATTTTGAAAAACTATAGTCCAAAATAATTTTTACAAATATTTTTACGAACATGTACACACATTTGAAAATCATTTTGCAAAGGTTTTCCCAACAGTATATATAGATTTTTCAAAATATTTTTGCAACTATTTTTCAAACCATTTGCAAATTATTTTTCAACCATTTTTATTTCACACAAAGAAAATAAAATTTTCAAAACAAAATGTTTCTACAAAGGTTGAAAACATGTAACAAAACATTTTCAAAATAGTTTTCAAAAGATTTTTCAAAGAAGTTTTCAAACTATTTTTCAAACGTTTTACAAAAAACATTTTCACCTGATTTATTAATTAGTAAATAGAAAAAGAATTTGAGGAATAATAACATCTTTTTATTAAGTGATTTTAATGAATTTAATTAGTGTTATTATCCATAATTATTAACAAAAATACAAAAGTACGAGTTATGGCTAAAGTATATACGTAGTATATACGATACCCCTATACTTAGATTGAGCTATGTCCTCATAGATCACAGAGAAAAGAGAAGACATAACTCGTACTGGGTATAGAAAAGTCTAAAGAATAAATGAACGAAGAAATTAACGAATGAGAAGTTGACCATCCCCCCTGTACTTAGGATGAAATAATCCTAAGTATAATAGACTGTACACAAAGCAGGGAGGGTCAAGGGTGGGAATGAACAGATCGTACTCAGATTGTCTCTCCATATACTTAGGGTAAGATATCCCTAAGTATAGATAAGAAGAGGAGACAATGGAGAGGAACAAAGAATAGAAAAACTCGTGGTGCACACACCCTATACTTAGGACAAAGTACATCCTAAGTATAAAAGACTGTCAACAAGGGGCGACACTTTTTTGGTAGAAAAAGAAAATAGAAAAAGAAAAGAAGAAAAGAAGAAAATAGATTAGAAGATGGAATATGAACAACTCGGGATGCACATCCCCCTACACTTAGGATAAAGTGCATCCTAAGTGTAGCAATGATGAAGGGGATGACATCTTGCTGATAGAATAAGATAGAAGAGAAGGAAAAGAAGAAAAGAAGAAAAATCATTCAAAAATGTTTTGCTCTGCTTTGTCTTCTTCTGCTGCTTTGGAAATATCAGGGTCATCCCTATAGATTACTTGAATAGAGTCAACGACAGACATGAATGTATCATGTTCAAGGTAAGGCTTCAGAAGTTGTCCATTGACCACAAATGGTTGTGCGTCAGCTGACAAATTAGATATCAATACACTTCCATTGTCACGCACATGCTTTACCATAAACGGTCCAGTCCATTTGCTCTTCAATTTGCTAGGAAAGATCTTTAATTTCGCATCAAACAACCACACCTTCTGACCCGGCTCGAAGGACTTGCGGCGGATATGCTTGTCGTGTCATGTTTTGACCTTCTTCTTGTACATCAGGTTGTTGTCGTATGCATAGTCTTTGAATTCCAATAATCTGTTTAGATCCAATTTTCGGTTCTTCCAGGCTTTCTCAGAATCCAAATTACAAATGTTGATGGCCCATAAAGATTTGTGAATCAATTCAACGGGCAGATAACATGGCTTGCCATACACAAGGCGGTAGGGAGACATTCCTAAAGGTGACTTGTACGTGGTTCTGTAAGCCCAAAGAACTGAATCAAGCAACTGGGACCAGTTCTTGCGATCCGGACGCACAAGCTTCTATAGAATTATCTTGATCTCACTATTTGAACATTCCGCTAAGCCATTGGATTGTGGGTGGTAAGGTAAAGCAACACGATGTTCAATGCAGAATTCTTGAGTTAGC
Organism: Ottelia alismoides; assembly: GCA_037367405.1. Taxonomy (NCBI): domain Eukaryota; kingdom Viridiplantae; phylum Streptophyta; class Magnoliopsida; order Alismatales; family Hydrocharitaceae; genus Ottelia; species Ottelia alismoides. The sequence continues at coordinate 16,884 of JAZKJV010007458.1, forward strand.
TTCTTCACCTCTTTATTTATGAAATGACTACCCCCGTCAGATATTAGAATCTTGGAAATCCTGAACCGTGCTATGATATGATCTCTCAAGAATCGACAGACAATCCTAATGTCAGCGATTCGAGTGGGGATAGCCTCCACCCAGCGACTCACATAGTCGACAACAAGCAGAATATATTCATAGCCCTGGCTATTGGGAAATGAGCCCATAAAGTCGATGCCCCATGCGTGGAAGACGTCTGATATCTGAATGAATTTCATAGGCATCGTGTCTCTCATTCCTATGGTTCCACCCATATTCTGACAGTCAGTGCAACATTTGACATAATCGTCCGCATCTCTAAATAGTGTTGGCCACCAGAGGCCACTCTGAAGAACTTTTGCTGCAATTCATCTACCTGAATGATGTCCTCCCGAATCTTGATCATGGCACAAGGCGAGGATAGTTGGAACTTCCTCCCGAGGAATGCACCTCCTATAGATACAGTCTGCCCCCTCCCGAAATAGATATGGATCCTCCCACTGGTAGAAATGGATTTTAGACAAGAATTTTTCCATTTTCAACTTCGGCCAATCCTGTGGGATTGTCTTGGTCACGAGATAATTCACATTATCCGTATACCATGGAAGCGAGGTGACTGTTAAAATTGCCTCGTCTGGGAAGGTCTCCGTGATTGGTTGCAAGCTCAGCTCAGGAGATTCTGGTTCAGGAAGCCTCGATAAATGATCGGCCACCACATTCTTTACCCCAGGTTTATCTCCGATTTCAAGGTCAAATTCCTGGAGGAAAAGGATCCACCAAATAAGGCGAGGTTTGGCATCCTTCTTCTGTTGTAGATACCGAATGGTCAGTGTAGATAATCACTTTGGATACGAGAAGATAGGATCTGAACTTCTCCAAGGCAAAAACTACCGCTAGCAGCTCCTTTTCGGTGACAGTGTAGTTTCGCTGGGCTTCATCGAGCGTTCGACTAGCGTAGTGAATTGCAAATGGTACATTATCTTTCCTCTGTCCGAGTACAATACCAATGGCATAATCTGACGCATCAGTCATTATCTCAAAAGGCTGAGTCCAGATCGGTGGCTGCAAGACAGGGGCCTGCTGATGAATACCCATTCATCACTCTTTATTCTTATATTTTAGCTACAAAAACCTATGCAAATGCATGTAGATATGCGTAAATAGGGTCAATTAGCAAAAGCATGCATGTTTGTAAAATATAGATAATTAGCATGTTTTTGTGCAAAAATAAAAGAATAAAGATGAAAAAGAAAAAGAGGGAAATATTTAGAATAAATATTGAGCAACCTAACCCAAGGGAGGGCTCAGCATGGGCCTGACCGCATAAAAGCCAAGTAGAGGGAGATAGGGGCTCATGTGTACATATTTGTGTAAATAAATAAATTATATATTTTCCTCACCCAAAAAGTTGTTGTAAATATTTGTATATATTTGGTATATATTTAGAAGCAATTAAAAACAAAATAAAAACTTAAAAATAAAAAATCCAAAAAGAACCTTTCACCACGTACATAGATCATTACCCTTTACTTATTTCACCTTGTAAATAAAGTCATTTATTTTCAAAACTTTTTGTAAATATTCCATATTGTACATAAACTAAATAAAAAGAATTAAAACAAAAATCAAATAAAAATTACAAAACTAAAATACAAAAATATATTGTATATATACCTTGTACATAGTGTAAATAACTAATTATTTCACCTATGTATATAAATAATAAAAATAAAATAAAAATAGCTTTTTATTCCTCATTTTATTCTATAAATAAATAAAATATAAAATAGGAATAAAAATGTATAAAAATAACTAATTAAAAATCAAAAATCAAAAATCAATATATTGTATATATACCTATGTATAGCTATAGTATGTATATACCTTATTTTTATTCCCAAAAATTAATTAAAAATCACAAAAAAATAGAAAAAAATAAATTAAAAATATTTCATGTTTTAAGTTTTTGAAAATTCGGCCATTTAATGGCCCAAAAAAAATCAAATAAAAATCTAAAGCTTGGCGGGCTCTGATTGGTCCACGGGGGATTGTTGACCCCCGGTCAACTCTCCCCCCAGGACCACCAGAGCCGGGTATGTCGCGCCCGACCCGTTTTCACCATTTTCCACCCGCCTAACCCGGCCGCCATCTACCCAAACCCCGGGCTCCGATTGCTCCCCGATCATTCAGGACCCTCGCCCGGGGTGGGTTTGGAGGATCCGAGATCCGTGCTACCCGCCCGACCTCTTCCTTCTCGGACCTCTCACCATATTTAAGGTCGTCTCCGGCGACCTAATCACGCCATCTTTGATCTTCCCCTCGGCGCCTTTGAGCTCCTCCATCATCCCTGAGTGACAGCCGTGGCCGGTGGAGTTGCAGCGAGGCCCGGGCTGCCGGAAATCACTGATCCGGTGGTAATCGCCGCCGTGCGCCGCCGCGAGCGCGCTGAGCCTCGGGGACCTCGACGACCCCTTGAGGCAACGACCGGGAGCCTCATCGGCTCCAGCCCAGTCGAATGCGCCCATCAGGTAACTTCTTTAGCCAGTAGATTAGCTTAGCGTTAGGTTTTTCGATTTGCAGTAGCTTAGCTCCGCCACCTCCGCCAGCCGTCTCCGTCCACTCCCTTGATCATCCGACACCGCCATCACCTCCGCCAGACCCCCCTCCACCTTCTCTGACCCTTCATTCCCCCTGTCTCGCCCCGGAGCAGGGTCTCGGCTCTCACCCCTCCGCCGCTCGCCGGAGAGCCATCGCATCGCACCACCGGTCACCTTCCGCCCGCTCTGACGGGTCGAGGCAGTTTGCCCTCGACCCCTCTTTCTTTTTGTGCAGGTCTCCAGGTCCATCGACCTCATCTGGAGGTCGGAGCTTCAGAGCACAGCAGCTCCCGTTCCTCGACGTCGCCGGAGTTCTCCTGAGCTCCTCGCCTCCATCGGAGCAGTGCATCAGGTGCGGACCGTCATGGCGCAGCTTTCTAGCATCTCCTGAGCACCAGACGAGGACTACCGTACACGCAGAGGGCCGGCGAAGCTCGCCGGCCGTCAGTTCCTCCAGGTCCTTCGTTCACCGTCCGATCGACCTCGACGCCCCAGTTTAGATCTCGGCCGTACATCCACGGGGCAGCACTCACCATCGGATCTCCCTGGGGTCGATCTTCACCGTTGAGCGACGAGGTTTAGCCACGACGCCCCTCCGCCATCCGATCTAGCACGTGGTTGCACCTCGTCCATCCGATCCGAGCCCGGCTTCCTTCGAAGACCCACGTCGCAGCTCCTTCGTCTGATCATCCACGTGGACACATACCAGCCGTCGGATCGATTCGAGGGGTGGCTTTCGTGTGCGGCGCACCATCCCATCCGTCCAACCTGCCACGCGTCGTACATCCGGCCCTCGACATTAATAAAAGGGGTAATTTATCTTTAGGCCCCTTTACTTTATGCATTTAGTTTTTAATCCTGTAAATAAGTAGATTAGTTCTTTTATTTCTGTAAAATTTGCACTGTGGACCTTCTAGTTTATGAGAATTGCATTGATGCCCCTGCCTGTTGTGGACACGTGCATCGACACGTGATTATTTGGTGTTTTTGCATCTCTGGCCCTGCATTTTTGCCCTGTTACGTTTCATATTTTTAAAAATAGGAATTGCAATTTAGTCCTTCCAGGCCTGAGTCACGCGTATCGTGCGTGGCCTGGAGGGTTATTTGCACTCCTACACCTCTACTTTCTAGGGTTGTTATTCCAGGGACCCAGAACTTTGTATTAATTGCAGAAAGGTCCTTATGCCCTGTTGCTTTTTGTTATTTTTGAATAAATATCAAACCACCTCCAAATTCGATGAAAATTTGACACATGGCTCCTGCCATGTTGTTGGATTTTTGAGGACATTTTTGATTTTATTTAGTATTTTTAAAAATGCAAAAACCTTCTTTTTAGCTACTGTCTAGGTTTAAAAATCCCAAAAAAATATAAAATCACCCTCAAAAATTCTAAAAAAATTAGCTATTGTTCTTTGTTTGTTGTTTGATTTTCTAGCCAACTTTGGCTATTTTTCATCACTTAAAAACCCTAAAAATCTAAAAACCCTTAAAAACTCATAAAAATTATAATAAATAATCTAAAAATCCAAAAACAATAATTTTGGTGCCCAAATTTTTCTTATTTTCTCTAGAATACAGGAAAATTACCTCCAGTGCCCTCTGAGATCCTTAGATATTTTATCTTTGGGTTTTGGGCCTTGCTGGACAGTACCCTTTCTTTTGAGCACTGTTTGATTTTTAGAAAATAAAATATACCTTAGAAAATTATCAAAAATTCACCAAAAACACTTAAAAACCTAAAAAACATAAAAACCATTTTTCTTGAATTTTTGCTTGATTTTTGGTGTGTTAAATAAATTGCCAAAGTGTGTTTATATTTGCCTTCTTTTATTTTCTTCATATTCTAAAATCCTAAAAAAATATAAAAATTATTAAAAACCACTAAAAAATACTTTTCTTTGATTTTATTTTCTTTTTACTACTTCGTAGGCCCTAGGCCAAACCGTGCTCCTTGTGTTCGACCCTGGGAGCTATACCAAGTTAATCCCATAGCTAGGACCGCTTGCCTTGATTGATTGATTTTATTTCTATTTCGCGGTTCGATATTTTTCTTGATACACATCCGAGTGACTGAGGTCGCAACGACCGTCTCAGTTACCTGATTGCCTTAGTTGCTCGGGATTTCGTGTCATCAGAATGGCGCCGTTGCCGGGGAGCACGGCTTAGTAGTGTTGTTTTTATTTTCGTTTTTATTTTCGCGGCTTTTCGCGGCTCTTCGGAGCTCGCGGCTTTTCGTGGCTTTTGTTTATAGTTTCTTTTTGTTTTATTTTGTTTTATTTTTATTTTTATTCTCTTTTGTTTTTGTTTTTATTTTTGTGTGATTATTTTATTTCCATTTTTGCACATATACCCTCACTTGTATTTTCTTTTATTTTTCTCTATTATTTGATTATTCTTTCTGGACTGACCACTCTTCTCTGTTTCTTGCGAGGGCCCGAGGACCGCGGAGGCGACTTTCGAGGAGCCGGTGCAGCCGCGGCACTTGGAGGCGGCTTCTTTCTCTACGAAGCCGCAGGAGAGAGAGAGAGAGAGAGAGAGAGTGAGTGGGTGAGGTATTAGGATAGTTTTATTTCAGTTCATTCATCATTATTATTGTAATAATACAGGACACTTCTGAGACTGTTTGGACTTGACTACCGTAGCGGGTCCGTTTCGCCGAGCACCGGTGTGCTCGGGGGACCCATTAGGACCTCGCGGCTTTTTCGCGGCTTTTCTCGCGGATTTCTTTTTCCTTTCTTACTGTCATTTTCCGGTTTTTCGCGGTTTTTGTCGAGCCCCTAGATTTAGGACTTTCTGGTGATTGTGACGTAATTGAGTAGGATCCACACTCCTTAATTGCCTATCTATTCCTATAGACCGTAATTGGACCTACTTAAAATAAATAATAAAAATAACCGACTCGCTAGCCTCCGTAGCCTACGTGCCATAGCCCGTCCTGTAAAGCGCTTACTCCTACCCCCGATTTGTCGGGCAGGGGAGGGACGGGCCAAGACCGGACCCTTTGGTTTGGAGGTCGGTGACCGGTTAGACGGTTCTTCGCTAGAAGTTGCTCGTCTAGGACTCGGCTTCCCGCTGCATCATTTAGCTTAGTTTTATTTCTGCCTTTTATTTTATGTGCGGATCATATTGCATGTAGAGAGCTGGAGGCAGGTACGCATTTCTGACTTTGCATGCATCATTGATTTCTCGTGCATCGGCTTTTTCGACTTCTCCCCCCTGTTTTGGACTAAATAATCAGGAGAACCGAAAAATTCGTTAGGCGTTTCTTTTTATTGAAAAATATCTAAAAACAAAAACAATAAAATCGGGACTACTAATCTTACTTGACCTAAAAGACACTCCACTGAAAATCTGTCTTGGGGAGAGTAACCCCCTCCTTGTCTGGTTTGGATGAGCGAGAGAGTGATCCGCACATTAGGATAGAGCCTCCGATCTTTTCTTGACTGATTACCGGCTTTCAGTACGGGACAGTCGGTTGAGAGAGATTTGGACACCTATTTACCTCACGTAATCGCTCTGAAAGACTGGATGATCACCTAAAATAAAATTGACAAGATAATTGACCGATCCCTTCGGTCCTCAGCTCTGTGTGCGTAGGTGAATTGGGGGTTTGCTTGTTCATCTTGTTTGATTGCCAGATCCCTTCGATCTTGTTCCCCTCCCTCACCTCCCTTCATTTCTCTTCTCCTTTACCCCTGGATGATGGATCCCCCTCACTTTGAGCTGACTCTTACGGCTTCTTCTCCGTCATCTGACCATCACTCCAGTCCACCTTCTAGGGAGGTCGGATCTCCGACCAACCTCCCGCTCCCTCCCTCCCTTTCATCTTATCACTCTGGGCATGCTGTGATAGACGTCCGAGGATACCAGCTAGAGCAGATGCGAGACCCGGACGATGTTCTTGCTGAGTTGAGAGTGCACTCCGTTGGTGAACCGAGAGAGCAGTGGAGAGTAGCAGACAGATCCTATTCCAGAAGGATGGAGGAGCAGATAGCACATGGAGCTCAGTCAGCTTCTACACTAGGTCCATTCGTCTTGGATTTGGATTACGTTCAGCGACTGCCGACATTTTCAGGAGAGGCGCACGAGGAGCCTTATCTTCACCTGTCCGCTTTCGAGGAGCTTTGCAGAGCACAGTGATATTCAGTCGTCACTGCAGAGGAGCTAATGAGCAGGACCTTCCCATTCACGCTTCACGACAGAGCCATGAGGTGGCACCGACGATTGGGAAGGACATTCGAGACGTGGGAGAGCTACGCCGAGAGTTTCTACAGAGATACTTCCCTCCACGTAGAGCAGAGTTAATGCGGTCTTTGATCATGGACTTTTCAGTTGACCCCCAAGAGCCATTGCACGAGGCATGGCCGAGGTTTCTTGACCTCTTAAGGAGATTCCCTGAGCACGGACTTCCACTTACAGACTTGATAGAGATCTCCATGCGGGGGATGACCGCAGAGCAGATAGCACTGGTGATTACCACATGTGGCGGTTCACACCGCAGTTCCGACATTCACTTCCTGGATACCATCTCGAGGTTACTGTCACAGAGATCTTCTTCGCGAGATGCCATGGTCGGGACAACACATGTGGACGATGTTGTACCAGTGCGGTGTGTCACTTTACCTGGTGATTCAGCTTCTACACACCAGCCCGAGGATTTGGATGATGCCGCACCATTGACAGAGGAGATGACTGCGATAGCAGAGGTTTGGACCCAGAGTCTACTTGAGTTCCCGTTGGCCTTCCAGTTGGAGTTCGAGTCAGCCCCAGAGTTCCCTGTTGACGAGTCTAGGATATCAGATCTTCTGATACTCCAGAAGTCGGAGGAGCCCCAGCTTTTGCAGCCATTGATTCAGACACTTCAGATTCCAGTCCCGGAGGAGTCAGTTTCTTTCCTGCAGAGACACTTCTCGGATGCAGACAGTCACCAGGACTCAGCCCAGCAGCCACAGCTCGATGAGGGACACCACTTTGATAGTACAGACACAGAGAGTCCCGTCTTCGAGCCTTTGGTCCTCCACTTTGTTGAGATAGATACACTTCCTGAGGACCAGCTGACAGACAGCATAGCCGCAGAGCGAGGATCAGCGGCAGACACTTTGCCAGCTACCGCGGTGTTGACTAGTACCTTCTCCTGCTTCCAGATTGCCGAGACTTACACTTCAGATGATGATGCAGCCTGGTGCACTGAGTGGATACTTGATAGCAGCGCAGATGCCCATCTAGATCCTGATCCTCTTCTTCTCACTTCTGATCCTGCATCTCTCCCCGAGGGTTATCTGCGGGAGGATGCCACACTCGATGAGTACTCGGTTTCACCTACTGAAAGTGTTTCCGATCTGGCGGAACACGAAACCGAGTCCTTAGATCATTCTGATTCTGATTTTTCTCACCTCGACGACCCTCGCGAGGATGAGCCCATCCTGGAGATATTCGATGATCTGCCTGATCTTCTTCCATTTCATTCATCGGATATCAGTCTTCCTAGAGAGTCTCCTGATCTTAACCTTCCACATCTTTTTGAGACGATGATTGACGTGGAGGATTCCCTGACTGATCCATCCTTCTCCACGTTTGATTTCTTCGGCTCCACACGTCCACTCCAGTCTGACCCAGAGCCGATGATTTCTTTTGTGCTACCGGATCCTGATCACTTCTTCCCATATCTTTGGCCGGTAGCAGACACCCGCCTGAATGCATACATGGGTGTCTTACTTTACACTTTGGAGTTCGTCGCAGTTCTCATACCGAGACTGCGACGACAGTACGGCATTCGCCTTACCGATGCCGTCTTGAACCTTGATACTGCATTATCCTAACCTTTGCGCCCAGCTAGGGGCGTAAAATCTAGCGCTCGTTGAGAGGCACCTCAACATCGTACTCTTTTGTATATACGTGTTTGTCTTATTTTGATCTTTCTTTCTTCCGTGCTTGTTTTCACCCCAGGTCTCGCTTAGGATTATCTTTGCTATACTTAGGATATTGCTCATCCTAAGTATAGGGGGGTGAAAACACCGGGTTGTTCTTCGTTCTGTTCCATCACTCCTGTTGTTGCCTATACTTAAGGTTCTTCACCTTAAGTATAGGGGGAGTGATGTCCTCCTTCTTGTATATATTCGTCATTTTCTTCGTGTCTTGCTACCCCTGTTTTGCTGCCTATACTTAGGGATATCTTACCCTAAGTATAGGGGGGGTAGACCCTGTACATTCTCCACTCGGTTTTCCCTTTGTGTACAGCCTGCTATACTTAGGATTACTTGATCCTAAGTATAGGGGGGAGACCCGAGTCCTTCTTGACTTTTCATTTTCCTTTTGTATAGCCTTCCTTTTCACTTCCCTATACAAAGCACGAGTTATGTCTTCTTCATCGCTCTTGACTCCGAGGACATCGTTCGAGCTAAGTATAGGGGGTGTGTATATATTTCATATATACTTTAGCCATAACTCGTACTTTGTGTGAGTGTGTTAATAAATAAAAATGGCTAAAAACCACAAAAATTAAAAATTTTTTTAATGTACATAATCTTCTTTTATTTGCACATACATAGCTAGTGTACAAAGTATTTTTGTAAAAATGATTTCAAAAATCTTTTGTGTGTAAAGCTTGTGTAAATATTTTCTGTATCAAAATTATGTATATAGTACAAAATTTTTCCAAAATGTTTTGAAAATCAAAAGTTTGCAAAAATCTTGTGTAAATGTGTGTAAATATCTTTTTGCAAAACTTGCACTCCATGCATCATCATTCATGATTTCAAAACATTTTTCAAAAATTTTGCATGATTGTAAAATAGTGTGTAAATAAGCATCTTTTTGTACATATGTATATAGTTTTTCTGGATGATAGTTGACATTTAAACTAGCCTGGAATCAAATTGAGAAATGGAGCTCGATTAAGATCTTAATCTACCTAATTCTAAGAGGAACCTTATAGGGCTTAGGTTTAAGGCTTTTCAGGTCCATGGTGACTTAATTCTTTGAGTCCACTAGGCTATGATCACATGTCATCTCAATGAGCCTAAGTAGAGCACTTAACAACAACACATGACTCATATAGATTATGGCTTTACTTGGACAACCGCACTATGCACCGAGCTCTCTACGGATGAGGTGGTGAGGAGGCAGTCTTCCTTGTCTTGGGGTAGCATATGAGGGTAGTACTTCTAGGCGGAACCTCTCTTCTTCATTTAGTGAAGGAAGTGCGTCTCAACTTGGTCTGGTTGCCATGAGGTCTAACGACGGGAGTTGTGGGTTGTAATAAAGCTTCAAAAGAGGGATAGTCTACTGGCTCAAGAGGAAAAACTCCTTGTATATATGCTGCACATGTATATGTTGTATAGATGCACTCGAAAAAAAAATGTGCAAAAAGAAAAGAACTCCAAAAAAGTGGTGGGTCTGAGAGAAAATGATAATCCCACCGGAGTATGTATATAAGTGCAATAAGCAAAGCTTGGTTTCATGATCCACCTATTGTAGCTTGCAGCAGGGAGACTTGGCTACACTGGTCAAGCTCCCAAGGGTACTTGGCTACACTGGCCTTGACCCATTCTCTTCTTCCCCCTCTTCTTGAGCCGGTTGTACTTGAACTTAGAAGGAAATACCCCGCTCCTCGAGGAAAGAGTGGCCAGATTGAGGTCATAGAGTTACCTTGTTGGGGAGGGTTGTCAAGTTGCCATTTCTGAGGTGGAGAGCTTAGACCTCACTTTCACAGGACAAGAAAAGATTCATGGTCTTCAGGGTTTGTGGTTGATGACTTGTTCTGATCTGGAGCATTGAGGAGTCTTGGTTATAGAATGGTGGAACTTAGAGGCTGTTAGGTTTTAAGCTTAAGTCTAAATAAGGTTCCGACACATTAATAATCCAAAGATCTGATTGAGCTCCATACCTCAATTTGATGAAGGCAAGTTTAATAATCAACCTTGATCCATGTACATTCTCTTTTTCTTTTTCTTTCTTTCTTTTTCACTTCTTTTTCAAATAAGTGTTTGCTAAGGGACTAGCAAAGTATAGTATAGGGGGTGATGAATACCCATTCATCACTCTTTATTCTTATATTTTAGCTACAAAAACCTATGCAAATGCATGTAGATATGCGTAAATAGGGTCAATTAGCAAAAGCATGCATGTTTGTAAAATATAGATAATTAGCATGTTTTTGTGCAAAAATAAAAGAATAAAGATGAAAAAGAAAAAGAGGGAAATATTTAGAATAAATATTGAGCAACCTAACCCAAGGGAGGGCTCAGCATGGGCCTGACCGCATAAAAGCCAAGTAGAGGGAGATAGGGGCTCATGTGTACATATTTGTGTAAATAAATAAATTATATATTTTCCTCACCCAAAAAGTTGTTGTAAATATTTGTATATATTTGGTATATATTTAGAATCTATTAAAAACAAAATAAAAACTTAAAAATCCAAAATCCAAAAAGAACCTTTCACCATGTACATAGATCATTACCCTTTACTTATTTCACCTTGTAAATAAAGTCATTTATTTTCAAAACTTTTTGTAAATATTCCATATTGTACATAAACTAAATAAAAAGAATTAAAACAAAAATCAAATAAAAATTACAAAACTAAAAATACAAAAATATATTGTATATATACCTTGTACATAGTGTAAATAACTAATTATTTCACCTATGTATATAAATAATAAAAATAAAATAAAAATAGCTTTTTATTCCTCATTTTATTCTATAAATAAATAAAATATAAAATAGGAATAAAAATGTATAAAAATAACTAATTAAAAATCAAAAATCAAAAATCAATATATTGTATATATACCTATGTATAGCTATAGTATGTATATACCTTATTTTTATTCCCAAAAATTAATTAAAAATCACAAAAAAATAGAAAAAATAAATTAAAAATATTTCATGTTTTAAGTTTTTGAAAATTCGGCCATTTAATGGCCCAAAAAAATCAAATAAAAATCTAAAGCTTGGCGGGCTCTGATTGGTCCACGGGGGATTGTTGACCCCCGGTCAACTCTCCCCCCAGGACCACCAGAGCCGGGTATGTCGCGCCCGACCCGTTTTCACCATTTTCCACCCGCCTAACCCGGCCGCCATCTACCCAAACCCCGGGCTCCGATTGCTCCCCGATCATTCAGGACCCTCGCCCGGGGTGGGTTTGGAGGATCCGAGATCCGTGCTACCCGCCCGACCTCTTCCTTCTCGGACCTCTCACCATATTTAAGGTCGTCTCCGGCGACCTAATCACGCCATCTTTGATCTTCCCCTCGGCGCCTTTGAGCTCCTCCATCATCCCTGAGTGACAGCCGTGGCCGGTGGAGTTGCAGCGAGGCCCGGGCTGCCGGAAATCACTGATCCGGTGGTAATCGCCGCCGTGCGCCGCCGCGAGCGCGCTGAGCCTCGGGGACCTCGACGACCCCTTGAGGCAACGACCGGGAGCCTCATCGGCTCCAGCCCAGTCGAATGCGCCCATCAGGTAACTTCTTTAGCCAGTAGATTAGCGTAGCGTTAGGTTTTTCGATTTGCAGTAGCTTAGCTCCGCCACCTCCGCCAGCCGTTTCCGTCCACTCCCTTGATCATCCGACACCGCCATCACCTCCGCCAGACCCCCCTCCACCTTCTCCGACCCTTCATTCCCCATGTCTTGCCCCGGAGCAGGGTCTCGGCTCTCACCCCTCCGCCGCTCGCCGGAGAGCCATCGCATCGCACCACCGGTCACCTTCCGCCCGCTCTGACGGGTCGAGGCAGTTTGCCCTCGACCCCTCTTTCTTTCTGTGCAGGTGTTTACTCCGGAAACCGGTGGTCTTAAGTTCCTCACAAGGCGTGAACTTAGTCGCTGAGTCGACCACACAAAATCCGGAATAAAACAACAATTAACCCACAAAAAATATATGCAATGAATATCCAAAAATGTGGAGTTAAAATTTATTATAACTCTACATGCAAATGTGTATAGGTGTAAGTACAGGTAGAGGTCGAACACTGGGAGGCGAATGGTTGTATGTAATGTATCGTTCAATTATTCAATCAATTGTGCATGTCCTTTTATTGTTTTTGTGGGTTTTGGGTTTTGTAATTTTTTATATTTTTGTTTTTATAATTTTTATTTTGATTTTATATTTTATACTTTTTTTTATTTTCTTTTCTTTTTATATTATTAATTATGTAAATCTATATACTATATATATATATAAAGATATATATATATATATGAAGAGAGAGAGAAGTAATATAGAATATATATATATATTTATAAACATAAAAACTTAATATATAGACTTATATTTTTAACTTTTTTTTTATTTTTTTTTTATATTTCTAATTTTTATGTATTTTTCAATTCAAAAATGTCCACAATATAGGACTAAATAAATAGCCGTATATAATTTGGGTTTTGAAAATATCAAATAATACCCAAAATTGCCCAAATTAATTTTCACATATTAATAATAATTTATAGATAATTATAAGAGAGAGAAATGTATTTTTAGGGTTTTTAAAGAGTTTTTCTAATTTTTATGTTGCTTTTGGGGTTTTATGATTTTTTTAATTTTCTTTTTCATATTTTTAGGGTTTTTCATTTTCTGGACTCAATATATATATAAATATATCATATATCATTTTTTTGGAATTTTTCAAAAACATTTTCTAATTTTTTTGTATTTTATAATTTGAACAGTACAAAAATGGCTTCTTTTTCATTTTTAATAATTAGGAAAAATACAAAAAAATGCAAACTAAAATATGGGCGTGAACAAGCATGGCATGGAGCATCTACCCTAATTTTTGTGAATTTTTAGAAGCCATGTAGGTATTTTTAATAAATAGATAAAAGACATAAAATATAAACAGCCTGGCAGGGGTATTTTTGCAAATAAAATACATAACAGGGGCTCAGGTGCAAAAATACCTACTGGAATAAACTTTTATTTTAATTTTTAGCACTAATTTACAATTACAAAAACCCGCCAGGGGTTGCATGCAAAATACCCGCGCCTCACGTGGGACTACACGTGAGGTGCGGAAGGACCTAAACGTAAATAAATGTAAGTTCAAGGGTCCTTCAGCAAAATAAACATTTATTTTACAACTGACAATTTTATTTATAACACTAAATATTAAATACAAAAATGCGGGGGACAGGATATGCAATTTACCCCCAAAGACGCTTCATCCAACGGCTGATCTTCGTTCACTTGCCACGCGGCGCCTCCACGTGTGCCGATGACGCTTCGCCGATGAAGCGCTAGGATTAGATCTCAGGGCTGAGATCTACGGTGGCTGCTCGCTTCATCTGACGGCTCTGATTCAATCTGGGACCTGTTCTTCATCCGACGGCTGGGAAGCTAAGAGCAGGAACAGGGAAGAAGGCTGTGATGGCCGGGCTCCCTCGTCCTCGATCTCGCTCTCCAGGCGTCCTTCGAGGCTTCCGGAGGTCCTAGGAGCTTCCTGGCAGGTGGCTGAAGGTTCTGGAGTGGTTGGATCGAGCGGAGACACACCGGAGCGCCACCACGAAGTCGGAGAGGACGTGGGGCTCCAGGTGCCTCCGGCGACTTCTGGATGTGTCTCCTGGAGCCACATTAGGCTCCTAACCTACAAGGAAAACTCACTCGGCTCGAGCGATTCTCCTCGGCCCACAAACTGAAGCTGTTAGCATGGAAATGGGTGAGGTGGCGATGCTCCGGTGAAGTGGCGGAGGAGAGCATCGATTCGCGAATCCAGGAGAGGGATCCGGTTGGCCAAGGTGATTAGGAAGTGGAGAAGGCGTAGGGGAACGAAATGGAGGTAAAAGCGGGTCGGAGAACGGTCGGGAACACAGTGAAAGCTCGCCGGAGCGGAGCTCCAGCGAACTACGAAATCGGATTTCTACGCTAATCTACTGGATTAAAGGCTAAATAAAATGCGGAATTAAAATGCTGGAACAAGAAACTAAGTAAAAATGATAAAAACGCAGCTCTTAGACCTGGGGGCCTCCAGGGAGCAGGGTGGTCGCCGGAGCACCACCGCGTCAAAATTTCTCCGACCTCCGGCCAAGTCGAGGTGCTGGGCGACTCCTCCTGTCACGAGGAACACACCAGGAGCAAGAACAAGGCGTTTTGGTGGAGTGAAAATGGCCTCCTTGGCCGGGAAGACGGAGGGTTTTATTTATGCACATTCCGAGGGACCCCCATTGACCGGCGTTTATTGAAGAAACGGGGCTATGTATAATGGATCTAAGTAATCGGCGCGAATCTTGGATGATCAGGGAACAGAATCTGTGAAGGGACTGTGGTCGATTGATGACTGTAGCGAGCGGGAAAAAGGGAGGAAATCGGGGAAAAGACCGTCCTCGTCACGTCAGATGGCTGGAGGTCGAGTTGACCTGCGGTCAACAGGCGCGACGCGCCCATAGGTCCACCTCAGCCGCTACACGCCAAAATAGGGATCCTTATTAGAAAATGAATTATTTAACCTAGTAAATGATTTTATTAGATTTACTTATAAAATAAAAAATGTTTATAAATTAATGTAGTATTCATTTATGATTTTTATTTATTTTTTTGAAGTATTTTATTACGGTTTTATTAAAATAATGTGTATATGTATTATTTTATATGTATTTTTGTATATTTTATTTTTTACTTTATTTATTTTATTTTATTAGTTTAGTTTCCTATTTTATAATTTTATAACTTATCTTTGTGAGTATAAATATATTTTTATTTTATTTTTATGAGTTTATTTATATTTTTAAATAAATAGATGTATGTGTATGTATGTATACTTATAGGTATTTTACCTATATATATTATATACATTTTATTTATTTGATGAATTTTATTTGTTTTTATTTTGGATTTGTATTTTTAATAAGCTATGTGTAATATATATATTTTTAGAAAAATATAGATGAATAAAATAATTAAAGAATGTTTTCCCCTTTATTTATATACACATGGGTAGCATAGGTATTTTGCCTAGGTATTATCTAGGCTTATTTTTATTTTACAAATTCTTTTTGGGTTTCCTTTTAATGTTAATATGCACATGAATTATATACATTATTTACAAAATTCTAAAAATAGGAATTTATAAAAGTAATGGATATTGAATAAAATGAATATTTTAATCAGGTATTATGTACAAGAAGGGCCAAAAAACCTAACTGCCACAGATGGACTCCAAAAATTATGAAACCAATTTTATAAAATAGTTTATGAAATGCTATATACAATTAAAGGTGAGTTTGGGTGATTTGGAGTTTTTATTTGCAAGATGTGGGTCTGTGAAGTTGAGATGTTGGTTTTTTAGTGTGTGTATCAAATGTACACTGGGTATTATTTTTACACAAACTCAATTTTGTATTTTTATTTACATTATTATCTACAACTTTCATGAACAAAGTTTCTTTATTTGATGAATAAATAATTATGCATAAAAATAGGTGTCAAAAATGCATAAAGGGATGAATAAATAAATGAGGTATTTATTGTATATCAGCCCTTATCTCCCCCTACTTTATTCCTTGTCGACCAATACCATGCTGGCCTTGGTCTCGGGGTTAGGGTCATAAAATATTTACAAAATTTTATTCCTTTTTCTTTTCTTCTCTTTATTCTATAATTTTGGCATTAAAAACCTTATTTAATGTATAATAAATACAAATGGATAATGAATGTTATTATGTACAAATAATGCTATTTACATGCATTGCTGGGGTTTTTAAGGCCAAAATGATAGAATAAAGGTGATGAAATGGAGATTCATCACCCCCCTATACTTGCCTTTGCTAGTCCCTAGCAAACACTTATGCAATAAGTAAAAAAAAGAATTAAAGAATAAGAAGAAAAGAAAAAGCAAAAATAAAGAATTTAAAGAATAATCGAATTGGTCATGATTATTAAACTCATCTGTACAAAATCAAAGTTTGGAGCTCAAGTTAGACCTTGGTGTGAAAATGTGTATGGAACCTAGTCGGAAACCAAATTTAAAACACAACAGCCTTCGAGAGTCACAGAACTTGGTTCAAATCACCTCAGTAGCCAGGTCAGAACTAGACTACATCATACGCAAACCCTTATGACTATGAAGCTGACTTGTACGGTGTAAGTGATGGTGGCCCTCCCCAACTGAAATGACAAGGGAACTGACTTCTCCAGAATGACAACCCAATGATTCCCTAATCCAGCCCTCTACCGTCAAGGAGCGGGGTATTCCCTTCTAAGTTCAAGTGGCATCCGACTCAAGAGGAGGGGGTAGAGAAAAGAATGGACGGTAGCCAGTGTAGCTACCTATCCTAGGATGCAAGACCAGTGTAGTCAAGTCATCCAACTGCAGGCTCACATGGTATAACTTTGATGCTCAAGCTTGCTTATTTCCTATACAACATATATACATACTCCGGCAGGCACTTTTATTTTTATTTACAAGCCTGTCCACTTTTTTTTTTGGAGTTTTTCTCTTTTTTTTTTTTCAACATACTATGTACAGCAGCATTTACATAAGGACTTTTTCCTCTTGAGCCAGAAGACTATCCCTCTTTTGAAGCTTTATTGCAACCCACACTCTCCTGTCATTCGACATCATTGAAACTGGACCAGGTTGGGGTGCACTTCCCTCCCTAGACGAGGACGAATGTTTCCACCCGTGTGCGTCTCAGACTGGCAAAATCCAACTTCCTCACCACTCCAACTGAGTTGAGCCAAGTGAAAGGTGCAAGTGTCCAAGTTAGGTCACGGCCGACAAGAGTCATGCGTGTGTTTCGAAAAGTTCTAGTTAGTCTACTGAGGTGACTTGAACCCAGCCCTGATTTCTCAAAGAATTAAGTCTGAATAGACCTGAAGTACCTTAAACCTAGTTCCCATAAGGTTCCAGTGCAATTAGGTGCGGTAAGGTCCAACCAAGCTCCAATCTTCGACTTTATTGGACTAGTTCAATCATCAAGCTCAATCAAAGAATATGAATGCTATGCAAATGCTATTTACAAATATGCAAAGAATAATAGAATTTTTCACAGAATTCGAAAGATTTTTACACAGAGAAAGAATTTCTGCAAAATAAAACAATCTTGGCACTCACAGTAGAAAATATGTACAACTATTTACACGGGTGTGCCGCTTTATTTTAATGATTTTTAAAGAATTTAGAATTTAGTTTTTATTTACAGGTATATATATACATTTATTAAAGAATATAGTATTTTAGTTATTATATGTGACTATTCCTCAAACTTATTTGACACATATTTTTCAAATAATTTTTGAAAACTATAGTCCAAAATAATTTTTACAAACATTTTTACAAACATGTTCATACCTTTGAAAATCATTTTGCAAAAACAGTATATATAGATTTTCACAATATTTTTGCAACCATTTTTCAAACCATTTGCAAATCATTTTTCAAACATTTTATTTCACACAAAGAAAATAAATCTTTACAAATCACACATTTTTACAAAGGTTGAAAACATGTAACAAAATATTTTCAAAATAGTTTTCAATAAATGTTCATAAAGATTTTCAAACTATTTTTCAAACATTTTGCAAAAAACGTTTTCACCTGATTTATTAATCAGTATATACAAAAGAATTTGAGGAACAACCACATCTTTTTATTAAGAGTTTTTAAAGAATTTTTTAGCCATATTATTACGAAAGTACGAGTTATGGCTAAAGTATATACATAGTATATACGACCCCCCTATACTTAGCTTGAGCTATGTCCTCATAGATCGAAAAGAAAAGAGAAGACATAACTCGTACTGAGTATAGACAGGTCTACGAATAAGAGAGAAAGGAAATAGAAGTTGACCGTCCCCCCTATACTTAGGATCAAGTAATCCTAAGTATAGCAGACTGTACACAAAGCAGGGAGGGTCAAGGGTGGTAATAAACAGATCAAAGAATTAACAAATCAGGGCTGCACCCCCCTATACTTAGGACAAAGTACGTCCTAAGTACAGAAAACTGACACAAAGGGGCGACGCCTTTTATTTAGATACAGAAGATAGAAAAGGAAAAGAAGAAAAGAAGAAAAGAAGAGATATATACAGATAGATGAAAAGATCTAGGAGAATATACACATCACTCCCCCTATACTTAGGGTGAGATCTCCTAAGTATAGAAACAGGAGTGACGAAAAATGTGCAAGGAAAGAACAACTCGGTGCGTACCCCCCCCTATACTTAGGACAAGGTACGTCCTAAGTGTAGGCACAAAGATATGGCGATAGAGCTGGGGCACACATAACATGCGGGAGAAAGAATGAAAAAAGGCACACATATATACAAGCGGTGAAAAACTGGTGGAGTACAGGACAGTGTCTGGTAAGCGACAACCGTGCTCTTGTCGTCGTCTCCCTGTGAGAATGAGGACGCAGTCAGAAGGTGAAAACACACCCGAATATGCAATCAAGTGGGTGTCAACTACCGGGGTCAACAGATCGAAAGGATAGATATCGGGTCCGGTAGCATGAAGCAGTCAATCGGGTCATATGGTCAATATGAGGGAACATAGCCAATACCGTAAGACCGGGAGGAAGATAGATCAGTACAGCGTCCTCCGGTCAATCATGGTCTCAGATAGATCAGAAATAAGGCATATGAGACTGTGTGCTGCACGGTGGTGATATAATCTGAAAGTCACAAGAATACACCGAACAACACAATATATGGCTCACTCTTGCGAGGGTCATCAAGGTGAGCGGAATTAGAGAATAATCAGAAGACTCGGCTCCGTGCTCCAACATAAAGGAGACATAACCAGGGATGAGACCGAGTGAAAAGCTCAGAAGACTCAGCTTCGTGCTCCCACAGATAGGAGACACCCGAAGTGAAGCCGAGTAGCTACAAGTTGATGTACCCTCCCGCAGATAACCCTCGGGGAGCAGTACATGCTAGACAATGAATAATCAGAACAGAAGCTCACCCTTCCGAGGGTCATCAAGGTGAGCGGGCTCAAAGGAGCCTGATCCATCAGACGGATCATAGAAATGGTCATGGTAGGCGACAGATCGGCTACCAGCAGAAGAGACCGACAAATCAAGAAAGTGTGGCAGCGTCCCGCAAATAACCCTCGGGGAGCGGGCTACCAACTAGGCATGGCAATTGCAGATATCAGGAGCTCATCCTTGCGAGGACTGTCAAGGCGAGCAGACTCAAATGAGTCGTAACAGATGGGTCCCATGATCCATAGATCGGATAGGCAACTCAAGATGGGACCAAAAATCAAGTATATCAATCAACTCGATTCCGTGCTCTGCAGATCGGAGACACAAGCAGAGAGGAAATTGAGTGTACAGAGAGTGTCGCAATCTCTCACAGATAGTCCTCGGAGAGTACTACGATCTGGGCAAGGAATAGTCAGAATGTGTCTCTACCTTGCGAGGGTCGTCAAGGTGAGAGAAGGCATCAAAGGAGCCGGGTCCATCAGACGGACCCCCATATTGGTCTCAGTAGTCGACAAATCGGCTACCAGCAGAAGAGACCAATAAGATCTGAAATATGTCATAGTCTCCCGCAGATAACCCTCGGGGAGCTATGAACTATGCATGGAATAATCAGAACAGTGGAGCTCTGCCTTGTGAGGACCGTCAAGGAGAGCAATCTGACAGTTGGCCTCATGTCCCGACAGATCGGGCACATAGTCACAGAGGGAGGCCAATCAAGCATATCACCTGACGCGGTTTCGGGTCCTATCACAAGGGCGACCCAAGTAGTGAATGAAACCGCAGTCCTAGAAATTGTCGCATTCTCCCGTAGATAGTCCTCGGGGAGCAATGCGAGCTATAGCAATGAAGGTCATGGGAATGCTGGCAAGTCATCTCAGGTCCTCAAAAGCAATAAATCATTCAGTTATTCGGAGGGCATAAGATCATGTCAGGGAGCGAATAATCATGTCATTCACCAAGCATCCCTCTAGTCAATCCAGTCAACTGAGATGGCACGAAAAATAGTCAGGAATCCTCTAAGTGCCAGGGGTGGATAATGAAGTCAGGAGATCGAGGATGGGTCACTCATGTAGAAGAGAAATCATGTGGGTTCCAATCATCGTCATCATGAAGCATATATCAAGATAGTCTATTCAGCCCAGAAATCACAGATGGTAGGAACCTGGAAATGGATAAAATACTAGAGACATCATGATATCATCCTCAAATCACTGAAGCTCATCACATCCTCAATCCGGTGTGCGAGATCTAAATCTTCAAAAAAAGAATCACACCTAATTATCATGCATCTTCAAAAATCCTCAAGAAGCACATATGCATGCATCAAAAGTTAAATCCACCAAATCAATTTCAGCATCCGCAATTTCATGCCCGACTTACACAAATAATCTGTATAAATAATCCTCGATGCGGGCCTCATCAATATGCACAGCATTCCCGGATAAAGAGAGAGATGATACAGAGGGTACGAGGAGGGCGGGTGATAAGATCGGTACATAGACAAATTAGGTGTTCCACACAAGGCGGGAACACCGTCAAAATTGTGGTCCGAAGAGGTCTCTCCTCGAATCCAGAGAAGATGGTACGATGGATACATAGAAGATGGTGGAGAAGCGGGAAACAAAGGACTTGGCGAAGAATGATTGAGCTCAAGCGCCAATATCACGACTCGATGCATGATGAAGAGATATATGTATAAGAGGGGTAGAGAGACTCAAAGATAAAAATGCATGACTCACACGGACGGGACCGCCTACTCTAATGATGAATGGAAAACACAATGGACTCCAAGTCACAAACAAGACACAAGGCAAACCCCCAATTCACCTACTCAACACAGTGAAGACCGTCAGGTGACGGTCATTTATCTTTTCGATTTTTAGAGTTAGGTGAGATCACAAAAATTGTACAATCACTTAGGAGGCTCTTGATGGGATTTTGGGCTCTACTCCTTAGTGTGTACGTGAGCATTTAAAACGCATACAATGAGGGGGTTGCTCTCCCCAAGACAAGGAATCCATTACGTTTTTATTTTTAAGTCCAATAGAGTTAGCAGTCCCGATTTTATTTAAGTTATCACTTTTTTTGGGTATTTTCAATGCACGTGCCTATCGAGGTTCCAATTTCCATTAAGCATCCTAGGTTGGTAAAATCAGAGGGAGAAGATTAGAAAAGCCATGCAAGTCGGAAATCTATGATGCATGCTAAGTAAGAAGACTTACAGTGCTTCCCAGCTCTCTCCATGCGGGATGCATAACAGAATTGAAGCCTATGCTATATGCAAATGCAAGTCGAAGAAACCGCCCTAGGATAGTAACTGCTATTATCGTGAAGCACCATAAGTCAGTCGCTTATCCTTAACCTAAGAGTCCGGTCTTGGCTCACCCCTCCTCTTCTCGACACACTCGAGTTCAGGAGTAGCGCTTGATGGGGCTCGCTCACGGCACAGGGGTTAAGAGATAAATGAACCGACTGTTTGAATTTGACTAGATCCAAAACGCACTATAGGTACATGCAAATATATTTAGGGTGTTTGGACCTAATCTATCGACAAGCAACTCCTAAGCTAGGGCTCATTCACACAAAATAATAAAAATAAAATAAAAACGAGAAAGCGTCAAAACCGTCGAGGCCCCCAAGGGAACAATCCCTCGGGCAATGGACCTCGGGAGTCGGAGTGCACCTGTGAGAGTCCTGTATTATTACAAAATTCTGAGTGTCACTCTCTCACATGAATATACATAATAAGATAAAGGAAATGAAATTCATGAAATAGAGACTGTCTTCAAAAATTCTCCTTCATCTGCTATCGATGCTCTCTCCTGTTGGCTTGGCATAGAAGAGCCAACACCGCCTCGCTTGGGTGCATAGGGCCTCCTAGGAGGTCCTCCTTCGCTTAGCGGTCCCTCGCATCAAAGACAAAAGAAAGAGATGGTCAGAGCAGTCAATCAATAATATCAAATAAAAATAAAATAAAAATCACACAGATAAACAAATGAAGGACATGAACAAAGAATCAAATAAATGAACAAATAACCACACAAAATCATACAAAATCCGTTGCCTCCCCGGCAACGGCGCCATTTGTTTACTCCGGAAACCGGTGGTCTTAAGTTCCTCACAAGGCGTGAACTTAGTCGCTGAGTCGACCACACAAAATCCGGAATAAAACAACAATTAACCCACAAAAATATATGCAATGAATATCCAAAAATGTGGAGTTAAAATTTATTATAACTCTACATGCAAATGTGTATAGGTGTAAGTACAGGTAGAGGTCGAACACTGGGAGGCGAATGGTTGTATGTAATGTATCGTTCAATTATTCAATCAATTGTGCATGTCCTTTTATTGTTTTTGTGCGTTTTGGGTTTTGTAATTTTTTATATTTTTGTTTTTATAATTTTTATTTTGATTTTATATTTTATACTTTTTTTTATTTTCTTTTCTTTTTATATTATTAATTATGTAAATCTATATACTATATATATATATAAAGAGATATATATATATATGAAGAGAGAGAGAAGTAATATAGAATATATATATATTTATAAACATAAAAACTTAATATATAGACTTATATTTTTAACTTTTTTTTTATTTTTTTTTATATTTCTAATTTTTATGTATTTTTCAATTCAAAAATGTCCACAATATAGGACTAAATAAATAGCCGTATATAATTTGGGTTTTGAAAATATCAAATAATACCCAAAATTGCCCAAATTAATTTTCACATATTAATAATAATTTATAGATAATTATAAGAGAGAGAAATGTATTTTTAGGGTTTTTAAAGAGTTTTTCTAATTTTTATGTTGCTTTTGGGGTTTTATGATTTTTTTAATTTTCTTTTTCATATTTTTAGGGTTTTTCATTTTCTGGACTCATATATATATAAATATATCATATATCATTTTTTTGGAATTTTTCAAAAACATTTTCTAATTTTTTTTGTATTTTCTAATTTGAACAGTACAAAAATGGCTTCTTTTTCATTTTTAATAATTAGGAAAAATGCAAAAAAATGCAAACTAAAATATGGGCGTGAACAAGCATGGCATGGAGCATCTACCCTAATTTTTGTGAATTTTTAGAAGCCATGTAGGTATTTTTAATAAATAGATAAAAGACACAAAATATAAACAGCCTGGCAGGGGTATTTTTGCAAATAAAATACATAACAGGGGCTCAGGTGCAAAAATACCTACTGGAATAAACTTTTATTTTAATTTTTAGCACTAATTTACAATTACAAAAACCCGCCAGGGGTTGCATGCAAAATACCCGCGCCTCACGTGGGACTACACGTGAGGTGCGGAAGGACCTAAACGTAAATAAATGTAAGTTCAAGGGTCCTTCAGCAAAATAAACATTTATTTTACAACTGACAATTTTATTTATAACACTAAATATTAAATACAAAAATGCGGGGGACAGGATATGCAATTTACCCCCAAAGACGCTTCATCCAACGGCTGATCTTCGTTCACTTGCCACGCGGCGCCTCCACGTGTGCCGATGACGCTTCGCCGATGAAGCGCTAGGATTAGATCTCAGGGCTGAGATCTACGGTGGCTGCTCGCTTCATCTGACGGCTCTGATTCAATCTGGGACCTGTTCTTCATCCGACGGCTGGGAAGCTAAGAGCAGGAACAGGGAAGAAGGCTGTGATGGCCGGGCTCCCTCGTCCTCGATCTCGCTCTCCAGGCGTCCTTCGAGGCTTCCGGAGGTCCTAGGAGCTTCCTGGCAGGTGGCTGAAGGTTCTGGAGTGGTTGGATCGAGCGGAGACACACCGGAGCGCCACCACGAAGTCGGAGAGGACGTGGGGCTCCAGGTGCCTCCGGCGACTTCTGGATGTGTCTCCTGGAGCCACATTAGGCTCCTAACCTACAAGGAAAACTCACTCGGCTCGAGGCGATTCTCCTCGGCCCACAAACTGAAGCTGTTAGCATGGAAATGGGTGAGGTGGCGATGCTCCGGTGAAGTGGCGGAGGAGAGCATCGATTCGCGAATTCAGGAGAGGATCCGGTTGGCCAAGGTGATTAGGAAGTGGAGAAGGCGTAGGGGAACGAAATGGAGGTGAAAGCGGGTCGGAGAACGGTCGGGAACACAGTGAAAAGCTCGCCGGAGCGGAGCTCCGGCGAACTACGAAATCGGATTTCTACGCTAATCTACTGGATTAAAGGCTAAATAAAATGCGGAATTAAAATGCTGGAACAAGAAACTAAGTAAAAATGATAAAAACGCAGCTCTTAGACCTGGGGGCCTCCAGGGAGCAGGGTGGTCGCCGGAGCACCACCGCGTCAAAATTTCTCCGACCTCCGGCCAAGTCGAGGTGCTGGGCGACTCCTCCTGTCACGAGGAACACACCAGGAGCAAGAACAAGGCGTTTTGGTGGAGTGAAAATGGCCTCCTTGGCCGGGAAGACGGAGGGTTTTATTTATGCACATTCCGAGGGACCCCCATTGACCGGCGTTTATTGAAGAAACGGGGCTATGTATAATGGATCTAAGTAATCGGCGCGAATCTTGGATGATCAGGGAACAGAATCTGTGAAGGGACTGTGGTCGATTGATGACTGTAGCGAGCGGGAAAAAGGGAGGAAATCGGGGAAAAGACCGTCCTCGTCACGTCAGATGGCTGGAGGTCGAGTTGACCTGCGGTCAACAGGCGCGACGCGCCCATAGGTCCACCTCAGCCGCTACACGCCAAAATAGGGATCCTTATTAGAAAATGAATTATTTAACCTAGTAAATGATTTTATTAGATTTTACTTATAAAATAAAAAATGTTTATAAATTAATGTAGTATTCATTTATGATTTTTATTTATTTTTTTGAAGTATTTTATTACGGTTTTATTAAAATAATGTGTATATGTATGTATTTTATATGTATTTTTGTATATTTTATTTTTACTTTATTTATTTTATTTTATTAGTTTAGTTTCCTATTTTATAATTTTATAACTTATCTTTGTGAGTATAAATATATTTTTATTTTATTTTTATGAGTTTATTTATATTTTTAAATAAATAGATGTATGTGTATGTATGTATACTTATAGGTATTTTACCTATATATATTATATACATTTTATTTATTTGATGAATTTTATTTGTTTTTATTTTGGATTTGTATTTTTAATAAGCTATGTGTAATATATATATTTTTAGAAAAATATAGATGAATAAAATAATTAAAGAATGTTTTCCCCTTTATTTATATACACATGGGTAGCATAGGTATTTTGCCTAGGTATTATCTAGGCTTATTTTTATTTTACAAATTCTTTTTGGGTTTCCTTTTAATGTTAATATGCACATGAATTATATACATTATTTACAAAATTCTAAAAATAGGAATTTATAAAAGTAATGGATATTGAATAAAATGAATATTTTAATCAGGTATTATGTACAAGAAGGGCCAAAAACCTAACTGCCACAGATGGACTCCAAAAATTATGAAACCAATTTTATAAAATAGTTTATGAAATGCTATATACAATTAAAGGTGAGTTTGGGTGATTTGGAGTTTTTATTTGCAAGATGTGGGTCTGTGAAGTTGAGATGTTGGTTTTTTAGTGTGTGTATCAAATGTACACTGGGTATTATTTTTACACAAACTCAATTTTGTATTTTTATTTACATTATTATCTACAACTTTCATGAACAAAGTTTCTTTATTTGATGAATAAATAATTATGCATAAAATAGGTGTCAAAAATGCATAAAGGGATGAATAAATAAATGAGGTATTTATTGTATATCAGCCCTTATCTCCCCCTACTTTATTCCTTGTCGACCAATACCATGCTGGCCTTGGTCTCGGGGTTAGGGTCATAAAATATTTACAAAATTTTATTCCTTTTTCTTTTCTTCTCTTTATTCTATAATTTTGGCATTAAAAACCTTATTTAATGTATAATAAATACAAATGGATAATGAATGTTATTATGTACAAATTAATGCTATTTACATGCATTTGCTGGGGTTTTTAAGGCCAAAATGATAGAATAAAGGTGATGAAATGGAGATTCATCAGCAGGTCTCCAAGTCCATCGACCTCATCTGGAGGTCGGAGCTTCAGAGCACAGCAGCTCCCGTTCCTCGACGTCGCTGGAGTTCTCCTGAGCTCCTCGCCTCCATCGGAGCAGTGCATCAGGTGCGGACCGTCATGGCGCAGCTTTCTAGCATCTCCTGAGCACCGGACGAGGACTACCGTACACGCAGAGGGCCGGCGAAGCTCGCCGGCCATCAGTTCCTCCAGGTCCTTCGTTCACCGTCCGATCGACCTCAACGCCCCAGTTTAGATCTCGGCCGTACATCCACGGGGCAGCACTCACCATCGGATCTCCCTGGGGTCGATCTTCACCGTTGAGCGACGAGGTTAAGCCACGACGCCCCTCCGCCATCCGATCTAGCACGTGGCTGCACCTCGTCCATCCGATCCGAGCCCGGCTTCCTTCGAAGACCCACGTCGCAGCTCCTTCGTCCGATCATCCACGTGGACACATACCAGCCGTCGGATCGATTCGAGGGGTGGCTTTCGTGTGCGGCGCACCATCCCATCCGTCCAACCTGCCACGCGTCGTACATCCGGCCCTCGACATTAATAAAAGGGGTAATTTATCTTTAGGCCCCTTTACTTTATGCATTTAGTTTTTAATCCTGTAAATAAGTAGATTAGTTCTTTTATTTCTGTAAAATTTGCACTGTGGACCTTCTAGTTTATGAGAATTGCATTGATGCCCCTGCCTGTTGTGGACACGTGCATCGACACGTGATTATTTGGTGTTTTTGCATCTCTGGCCCTGTATTTTTGCCCTGTTACGTTTCATATTTTTAAAAATAGGAATTGCAATTTAGTCCTTCCAGGCCTGAGTCACGCGTATCGTGCGTGGCCTGGAGGGTTATTTGCACTCCTACACCTCTACTTTCTAGGGTTGTTATTCCAGGGACCCAGAACTTTGTATTAATTGCAGAAAGGTCCTTATGCCCTGTTGCTTTTTGTTATTTTTGAATAAATATCAAACCACCTCCAAATTCGATGAAAATTTGACACATGGCTCCTGCCATGTTGTTGGATTTTTGAGAATTTTTGAGGACATTTTTGATTTTATTTAGTATTTTTAAAAATGCAAAAACCTTCTTTTTAGCTACTGTCTAGGTTTAAAAATCCCAAAAAAATATAAAATCACCCTCAAAAATTCTAAAAAAATTAGCTACTGTTCTTTGTTTGTTGTTTGATTTTCTAGCCAACTTTGGCTATTTTTCATCACTTAAAAACCCTAAAAATCTAAAAACCCTTAAAAACTCATAAAAATTATAATAAATAATCTAAAAATCCAAAAACAATAATTTTGGTGCCCAAATTTTCCTTATTTTCTCTAGAATACAGGAAAATTACCTCCAGGGCCCTCTGAGATCCTTAGATATTTTATCTTTGGGTTTTGGGCCTTGCTGGACAGTACCCTTTCTTTTGAGCACTGTTTGATTTTTAGAAAAAAAAATATACCTTAGAAAATTATCAAAAATTCACCAAAAACACTTAAAAACCTAAAAAACATAAAAACCATTTTTCTTGAATTTTTGCTTGATTTTTGGTGTGTTAAATAAATTGCCAAAGTGTGTTTATATTTGCCTTCTTTTATTTTCTTCATATTCTAAAATCCTAAAAAAATATAAAAATTATTAAAAACCACTAAAAAATACTTTTCTTTGATTTTATTTTCTTTTTACTACTTCGTAGGCCCTAGGCCAACCCGTGCTCCTTGTGTTCGACCCTGGGAGCTATACCAGGTTAATCCCATAGCTAGGACCGCTTGCCTTGATTGATTGATTTTATTTCTATTTCGCGGTTCGATATTTTTCTTGATACACATCCGAGTGACTGAGGTCGCAACGACCGTCTCAGTTACCTGATTGCCTTAGTTGCTCGGGATTTCGTGTCATCACCTGCGTTATCAGTTCTTTCAGCTGATTAAAGGCAAGGAGCACACGGTCATCTACAATGAAATCATTCTCCTTGCCTAGAAACTCAGTCAAAGGTCTTGCCAAATTACTGAAATCTTTGATGAATCATCGTTAAAAACCGGCATGGCCCAAGAATGACCTGACTTGCTTGACAGAATGACCTGACTTGCTTGATTGTTGTAGGTGGCTCAAGTTTAGAAATCACCTCCACCTTGGCTGGGTCAACCTCCATGCTACTTTTAGAAACAACGTGACCCAGCATGATTCCTTCGGTCACCTGAAGTTTCTCTTTTTCCATAAGAGCACCAGATTTACTTCATACCACCTTCATAAGACTCGGTCTAAATAATCCAGACATTGATCAAATGAGTCCCTGTAGACTGAAAAATCGTCCATAAAGACCTCAACAAAGTTGCCCATCATGTCGGAAAAAACTGCTAGCATACACCTTTGAAATGTGGCTGGGGTATTGCAAAGCACGAACGGCATCCATCTGAAGGCATATGTACTAAAAGGACAGGTGAACGTGGTCTTCTCTTGATCTTCAGGAGCGATAGCAACTTGATTATACCCAGAGTATCGATCCAAGAAGTAGAAGTATTCCTTCGCGGCCAATCTTTCCAAAATCTGGTCAATTAAGGGTAAAGAAAAGTGGTCCTTCTTGGTGGCGAGATTAAGTCTTTTGTAATCCACGCACACTCACCAAGAAGTGGGTACTCTGGTCGCGATCTCCTCTCCGTTATCATTCTTAAGGTGATCCCTGATTTCTTTGGCACCACATGCAGAGGGCTCACCCATTTGCTGTCGGAGATGGGATAAATGAATCTCTCATCGCACCATTTCTAGATCTTTTTCATAACAACCTCCCGCAGATTAGGATTGAGTCTTCTCTGAAGCTCTTGAGAGGGTTTGCAATCTTCTTCCAAGAAAATGCGATGCGAGCACAAAGATGGATTGGTCCCATGGAGATCTGAAGTTCTCCGGCCTATTGCCTTGTGGTTGCGTTCAAGAACCTTCATCAGACGAGATTCTTGGTCTGCGGTCAGATGCGCATTGATAATGACAGGGTACATGTTAGGTTCTCCCGCAAGAAAGGCATATTTTATATTGGAGGGCAAGGATTTCAACTCTGGCGGGGCTGGAGCTGCTTCAGAAGTGACTTCAGCTATTAATTCTGGTGGTGATCCTTTCATCTGTTCGGCGTCCACCATGCTCTGTTCTGCCTCATCATTCAAGTCTTTACAGAATGTTTCAATAATTTCCTCTTCATCACAAGATTCTTCAATAATTTGCTCTTGAGTTTGAAGGCACATCACCCCCACGGAAGTCTCATTCAGCGTGTCAGCAAGTACCTCATCCTCATCGACAAAGGAAAATTCGATTGCGGTCTCCAATCCCTCCTTGGAGCAGAGGAGTTCATGGATCTCATTGTCATCCAAGAATAGGTTGGTGTCGTGAATTTCTGCCAGAAAGTCACAGTCTTCAGAATACTCGATCACCCTTGCACATGATGCAGATGTTCCTTCTGGTGGTGCTGCGTCGAACAGGGTCTCTACTTTGATCGTTTCACTACCAGCACCAAAAGTAATTTCTCCAGTCCCATAATTCACCACTGCATCCGACCTTCACAGGAATGGTCGTACAAGTATTATTGGGGTTAGGAGCAATGGGGCGGGGACGTCCAAGTATTATTGTGTTTGAATGCAGGAGGTGTTTGAATCTGCTGTGTTTGAATATATAAGAATCTCATATCCAATATTTATCGTGTAGGTGAGAACATCAACAATGGCAACTGAACAGCGGCAGTTGTTGCTGCTATAATATTTTTTCAGTGGTTATGATTGGCGGTCATGTAACCACCGATAATAATATAGTATCACTCATTATCAACGATTGGTCTAGCTATTTGGCACTATAGTTTTCTCAACAGAAGATCACACACCTGTAAGATACTCATTATCGATGGTTACTCGTTTGCGATGGTCAACACTTTCGGCGGTTAGGGATCCATCGCCGCAAAAGTCTTTTGCAACACATGCTTTTTCGACACCATTAGCAGCAGGCCCAGTTCTTTGCCAGCAGTACTCGACCACCGAGTAAAGTACTTGTTCCAGTAGTGAACCTTGTTTACTGTAGATTTAATCATTTAAAATATTCCATAAAGTACAAGGAATTGATAATAAGAAAATCAGATTATACTAACGAACCATTATGTATTAATAACAAAAAGGGAAACAATGAGGACACTAGTCAATTGACTTTTGATTTCAAGAACAAGAGTACATAATTCTAATTTTATTTGAGCTGAGATAACCACGATAGTTTATAACTTGTGTCATTTGTACAGTTTCAAGGATACATGATGACCGATGGAATCGCGAGAGATCAAGGGAGATAAATAACAGGTCGTTGCGACCTCAATCCCTCGCAAATCGATCAACAAGAAAAATCAATCACTCTAATAAGATAAAACAAGCAAGCACAAGAAAGAGCGATCTAGCTATAGGATTAACCTGGTATAGCTCCCAGGGTCGAACTCAAGGAGCACAGATTGGCCTTGCGGCCTACGATGTAGTCAGAAATCCAAGGGAATCTTTTTTATGGTTTTTATTTTGTTTTTATATTTTTTTAGATTTTTAAAAGATGAGAAAATGAAAGAAAGTCAAAACTAGGGATACTTCAACAAATTATTACACACACAAAAATGATGCAAAAATTCCAGAAAATTGATTTTTAGGTTTTAAATGTTTTTTACTGTTTTTGGTGAATTTTTGGGATTTTTCTAATGGGTAAATTATTTATTAAAAATCAAACAATGCGACAAAAATAGGGTACTGTCCAGCAAGGCTTAAGACCCAAAAATAAAATACTTTTGGATCTCAAAAAGCCCTGAAGGTAATTTTCCTATAAACTATGAAGAACAAGGAAAATTTAGGCACCCTAATTATTGTTTTTGGATTTTTAATTTATTTATTACAATTTTTATGAGTTTTTAGGGGTTTTTCAATTTTTAGGGTTTTTAAGTGATGAAAAGTAGCCAAAATTGGCTAGAAAATCAAGCAACCAGCAAACAACAAATCCTAATTTTTTTAGAATTTTTAAAGGTGATTTTATATTTTTTTGGTATTTTTAAAGTCAAACAGTGGCGAAAATATGTGTTTTTGAATTTTTAAAAATAATAAATGAAATCAGAAATGTCCCCAAAAATCATAGAAATTCCTACACCATGGCAGGAGCCATGTGTCAAAATCTCATTGGATTTGGAGGTCGTTTGATATTTTATTCAAAAATAAAGGTGGAGTACTGTGCACAGGGACCTATGTGCAAATACCCAAAAGTTCTGGGGTCCTGGTGCAAAATACCCAGCAACACACGTGCCAAGCACGTGCCTGGGGCACACAGGGACCTAAATGTAATAAAAATAAGTTCCAAGGACCTATTGATAACTCGTATCAAAAGTCCAGGGGCTTATATGCAATTTACCCAAAATAATTCGCACATGTGCAAAATCAATGCTCACAGGGGTATATATGCAAATAAACAAAACTTTTTATTCAATGAATAACATCCAGAACTACAAGGCATCTTATGCAAATAACCCAGAATAACACGTGACAACGCACGTGGTTCACAACAGGCGGGGGTATAAGTGCAAATAAAAATAAGTACGGGGTCCTTAGTGCAAATAACCCAACGCTAATAAAGTTTTAAAAATAATTACAGGACTAAACAGGAAATGAAAAACTAAGAGGGGGTCCTACGATATTTACCCCTTTATTAGCCGACGGTCGGATGTGCGCCATGTGGGTGATCTGACGGCTGGGATGGCGGCGCGACTCCTCTCTTCGTTCCTTCGGCTCGATCAACGGTGGGGAGAGATCCACGTGGCTGATCTGACGGTGCTGGGCTCCTGCGCCTCTCTCCTCGGTTGCGACGGTCCAGATGAGATCCTCAGATGGATCAACGGCTACTGCTCCTCTACAGATCGACGGCTAGGATGAGAACTGGAGTGAGGTCTTCATCGGACGGCTCTGGAGGGTGGAGGAAGAACTCGACGCCGGCGAACTTCGCCGACGTCCTGCGTGAACTCCGGTCCTCCTCAGCTGCGCCTGAAGGTCGGAGAAGGTCCGGCGTGAAGTTGCGCAGCTGCTGCGGGTGGCCAAGGGCCCAACCGAGCCCTGGAGGGGCTCCGGCGAGGCCTAGTGGCTCGAAGCTCCTGGCTGAACTGTGAAGGAGGCTCAGACACCCCCTTTGGACCTGCAAAGTGGTCAAGAAGCTTCGCGGGTCGAGGGCAAAGTGCCTCGACCCGGTTAGGTGGCGTGAAGGTGATCGGTGCGGTGGGGCGGAAGAGCTCCGGCGAGGCGACGGCGGTGGAGCTCGACTCCCAGATCCTGTGCGATCTGGGTTGTGCGAATGGGTGAAGAAGGTGCGCGGGGAGATGGCGAAGGTGAAGGTAGGGTCGGATGGTCGAGATGATACGCGAAGTGATCGGAATCGGAGATGTACGTCGGAGCTATGATTTGGGCGTAATCGGAAATTGGAAGAAATTAGAAGGAATTAAGGCTACCTGATGGATGCTGGAGACTGTGCTGGAGCGTGGCTATCTCCGGGTCGTAGCTTCGAAGGGCGTCAAGGCCTGAAGCTCGATGCTCAACGCCGGTGGCGGAGCAAGGCGGCGAGAAACGCCGGATCGATGGTAGGGGCACCCTCACCTCACTGCAACAGGGGCTAACTCGAGCTGTCACCTCGGGCTTTGCTCTGGAGGTCACGGGAAGAAGGATGGCTATCCAAAGATGGGGCGCGGAGGCGGCGGAGGTGATGGTATATATGGTGACAACGTCGATTAGGGTTGAGGCTCAACGGCTAAGGAAGGCGTGGATTCGATGGCGGAGGATCCGGCGAGGGAGAGGGATGTATGGCGAAGAATCCGGGCTCGAGATATGCGTGGGGGACAGCCTGGAGTCGCGTGGGAAAATCGGCGAAGGGGGCGCGGCACGCGTGGTCCAGAAAAGGAAGGAGGTCGCGGGGGAGTTGACCGGGGTCAACATTCCCCCGTGGACCAATCAGGAGCGGCCACGTGTGCCCGATTTTTGTTTATTTATTTTAGGGTAGAAATAGGCCGAATTAAAGAAAACTCAAAACATGAAATATTTTTCTTTTATTTTTTTCTATTTTTTGGTGATTTTTATTTAATTTTTGGAAATAAAAATAGGGTAGCTCTATATATAGGTATATGTACACTATATGGATTTTTATTTTTGAATTTTTTATTTGTTATTTTTATGTATTTTTATGCTCATTTTGTATTTTATTTAATTACAAGATAAAATGAGGAATAAAAGAATATTTTTATTTTATTTTTATCACTTATGTACAAGGGTGAAATAATTGGTTGAATACATTTATACACATGGTATTTATACAATGTATTTTTGTATTTTCAATTTTGTAATTTTTATTTGATTTTTGTTTTGTTTCTTTTTTATTTATTTTATTTACAAAATGTATCATAGAATATTCACAAAAAGTTTAGAAAATAATTGAATTTATTTACAAGGTTGAATAAATACAAAGGTGTGGTTCATGTACATGGTGAAGGAAGGGTATTTTTGAATTTTTTTGATTTTTATCTTTTTATTTTGTTTTTAATAGTTTTTAAATATACACAATATAGACAAGGATATTTACAACATATTTTTGGGTGAGGAAAATATATAGTTTATTTATTTACAGAAGTATATACACATGTGAGCCCTATCTCTCTCTACTTGGCTTTTATGCGGTCAGGCCCATGCTGAGCCCTCCCTTGGGTTAGGTTGCTCAATATTTATTCTAAATATTTCCCTCTTTTTCTTTTTGCTCTTTATTCTTTTATTTTGTGCACAAAAACATGCTAATTATAGGTTTTTACACAATGCATGCTTTTGGTAATTATTTGTATTTACACATATCTACATGTATTTGCAAAGGTCTTTGTAGCTAAAATAATAGAATAAAGAGTGATGAATGGGTATTCATCACCCCCTATGCTTTAACTTTGCTAGTCCCTTAGTAAACACTTATTTGAAAAAGAAGTGAAAAAGAAAGAAAAAGAAAAAGAAAAAGAGGATGTACATGGATCAAGGTTGACTTATTAAATTTTCCTTCATTAAATTGAAATATGGAGCTCGATCAGATCTTTGGATTATTAATGTGTCGGAACCTTATTTGGACTTAAGCCTAAGACTCAACAGCCTCCAAGTTCCACCAATCTATGGGCAAGACTCCTCAATAAACCAGATCAGAACAAGTCTACATACACAAACTCTAATGACCATGAATCTTTCCATGCAGTGTAAGTGATATGTGGCTCCCCACCTCAGAAGTAACAAAGAAGCAACCTCCCTCAACCTGGTAACTCTAATGCCTCAGTCTAGCAACTCTTTCCTCGAGAAGCGGGGTATTCCCTTCTAAGTTCAAGTGCAACCGGCTCAAGAAGAGGGGGTAGAAGTATAGAGTTTTGGAAGCTCAGCCAGTGTAGCTAAGTCTCCCGCTGCAAGCTTCATGAGATGTAACATGATACCATAAGCTTTTGCTTTTCACTCCGGTGGGGTTATTAAATTTTCAATCCGACCCACCACTTTTTTGGAGTTCTTTTTGCATTTTTTTTTTTCAAGACTTCTGTACACATATCTACATGGTG
Source organism: Ottelia alismoides (assembly GCA_037367405.1). Classification (NCBI taxonomy): domain Eukaryota; kingdom Viridiplantae; phylum Streptophyta; class Magnoliopsida; order Alismatales; family Hydrocharitaceae; genus Ottelia; species Ottelia alismoides. Next base: position 52,086 of record JAZKJV010007458.1, read on the forward strand.
CAGCATATATAAGAAATTTCCCCTTGAGCCAGTAGACTATCCCTCTTTTGAAGCTTTATTGCAACCCACAGCTTCTGTCTTTAGCTTTCAACACCACTAGACCAAGTTGAGGTGCACTTCCTTCACTACAAGAAGAAGAGAGGTTCCGCCTAGAAGTACTACCCTCATATGCTACCCCAAGCCAAAGGAAACTGCCTCCTCACCACCTCATCCATGGAGAGCCATGTGTAAAGTGTAGGTGCAAGTTAAGCCATTGTCTCTGAGAGTCATGCGTGTGTTGTTAAGTGCTCTACTTAGGCTCATCAAGATGACATATGCTCATAGCCTAGTGGACTCAAAGAATTAAGTCCTTACGGACCTGAAAAGCCTTATCCCTAAGTCCTATAAGGTTCCTCTTGAAGTTAAGTGGATTAAGATCTTATTCAAGCTCCATTTCTCAATTTAATTCCAGGCTTAGTTTAAATGTCAACTTCTCATCCGGGAAAAACTATATACATATATGTACACAAGATGCTATTTACAAATATTTTACAATCATGCAGAAATTTTTGAAAAATGTTTTGAAATCATGAATGATGCATGAAGTGCAAGTTTTGCAAAAAGATATTTACACACATTTACACAAGATTTTTGCAAACTTTTGATTTTCAAAACATTTTGAAAAATTTGTACTATATACATAATTTTGATACAAAATATTTACACAAGCTTTACACAAAAGATTTTTGAAATCATTTTTACAAAAATACTTTGTACACTAGCTATGTATGTGCAAGAATAAAAGAGGTTTATGTACATGAAAATTTTTTAATTTTTGTGATTTTTAGCCATTTTATTTATTAACACACTCACACAAAGTACGAGTTATGGCTAAAGTATATATGAAATATATACACACCCCCCCTATACTTAGCTCGAACGATGTCCTCAGAGTGATCAAGAGCGATGAAGAAGACATAACTCGTGCTTAGTAAAAGGGAAGTGAAAAGGAATGGCTAAGTACAGGAACGAATGAATAGAATGAGAGGAACTCGGTGGTTTCCCCCTATACTTAGGATTAACTAATCCTAAGTATAGAAAGCTGTACATGAAGGGAAAGTCGAGTGAAGAATATACAGAATCTGCCCCCCCTATACTTAGGGTAAAATATCCCTAAGTATAGGCAGCAAAAACAAGAGCAGAAAGAATGAAAAGAATACTCACAGGTCCGACACCCCCCCTATACTTAGGGTAAAGTACACCCTAAGTATAGCATAATCATAAGATGAGAGACGGGATGTGGGACTAAAGAATAGAATGATATGGACAACTGGATCTATACAGGCGGAGGAACAGTGAAAATCAGGCGTGAGATGTAAAAGATGTGAGTCAAAAGACCACATCTCACGCAAAATGAATAGCGGCAATAATAACGTCCCGCGGCTCATGATCTAGAAATGGTTTGAGCCGCTGGCCGTTTACTCGGAAGGTACTCTCCGAAGATAACTCAGATATATCAATGCTACCGTTATCGTGTACCTTTCTGACCAAGTAGGGTCCTTTCCATTTGCTCTGTAGCTTCCCTGGAAATAATCTAAGCCTCGCATCAAACAGCCATACTTTCTGTCCAATCTCAAAATGCTTGTGGCTGATATGAGAATCATGCCACTCTTTGACTTTCTCCTTATAATGTAGGCTGCTTGAAAATGCTTCATCTCTAAGCTCTTCCAAGGCGGCTAACTCTGCCCTCCTCTGGTCTCCTATACCATTTGGATCCATAAGAATATCTGTGACTGCCCATAGTGACTTGTGCCTCAGCTCAACTGGTAGGTGACAGGGCTTGCCATACACGAGGCGAAAGGGAGATGTACCCAATGGAGTCTTGAAAGACGTCCTATATGCCCACAAGACCGAGTCCAAAAGCTGTGACCAATTCTTTCGGTCAGGGCGGACGACTTTCTGTAAAATATTCTTGATCTCCCTATTCGACACTTCAGCTAGACCATTTGTCTGTGGATGGTACGGTGTAGCAACACGATGGTCTATGCCGAACTCGGTAGCAAGTGCCTTCACCTGGTCGTTGATGAAGTGAGATCCCCCATCAGAAATAAGAACTCTTGGAACCCCGAACCGCGTGATGATGTGCTTCTTCAAAAATCTGCAAACTGTCTTTGCATCTGCGGCTCGGGCGGGGATAGCCTCAACCCAACGACTAACATAATCTACGGCCAACAGAATGTACTCAAATCCCTGACTCTTAGGGAATGGACCCATGAAATCGATGCCCCATGCGTCAAAAACCTCACAGAAGTGAATAGGCTGCATCGGCATCATATCACGCTGTCCACAAGTGCCCATCCTCTGACAGTCAGTACACCTCTTCACGAACTCATCAGAGTCCCTGAAGAGTGTAGGCCACCACAAGCCGGATTGGAGCACTTTCTGTGCCGTTCTCCTCCCAGAATGATGTCCTCCTGCCTCAAGCTTGTGGCAGTAAGTGAGGACGCTATGGTGTTCCTCCTGAGGAATACACCGACGCCAGATGCTATCCCCTCCTTCGTGGTAAAGGATGGGATCCTCCCAGTGGTAGGACTTGGCCTTCGCAAGGAAGGTCTCAATCCTCTGCTTGGGCCAGTCTTGTGGGACTTTCCCAGCAACGAGAAAGTTCACAATATCGGCATACCACGGGAGTGAGGCGATAGCAAGGATCGCCTCATCTGGGAAGGTATCACAAATGGGATCAATCTGCTCGGAATCCTCAGGCTGCTCTAATCTGGATAAATGGTCCGCCACCACATTCTTGACTCCAGGCTTATCCTTGATCTCAATGTCGAACTCCTGGAGTAGAAGGATCCATCTAGTAAGTCTGGCCTTGGCATCCTTCTTGGACATGAGGTACCTGATGGCGGTGTGATCTGTATACAAAGTCACTCGGGATCCAATGATATATGATCTGAATTTATCTAGGGCAAACACTACTGCTAGCATCTCCTTCTCTGTGACCGTGTAATTCCGCTGGGCGGAATCCAATGTGCGGCTAGCATAGTGTATGGCAAATGGCACTCCATCCCTCCTCTGTCCCAGCACTGCCCCTACGGCAAAATCAGAGGCGTCCGTCATGATCTCGAATGGGAGGGACCAATCGGGTGGCTGAAGGACAGGAGCCTCAATAACACACTGCTGGAGAGTCTCAAAGGATGAAAGACACTTGTCATCAACAAGGAACTCGGTGTCTTTCGTCAAGAGATCAGTCAACGGTCGGGCAATCTTGCTGAAGTCATGAATGAATCTCCTGTAAAAACCAACGTGCCCTAGAAATGACCGTAGCTGCTTCAAATTGGACGGCGGTGTGAGTTTTCTAATGACATCGACCTTGGCCGGATCAACCTCCATGCCTCTGTTGGAGATGATGTGACCAAGCACCGTCCCTTGAGTCACCATGAAGTGACTCTTCTCCCAAGACAGAACCAAGCGGGTAGCAATACATCGCTGGAGCACTCGGTCTAGGCAGTCAAGACAGGAATCGAATCCGTCGCCGTAAACCGAGAAGTCGTCCATGAAGACCTCTAAACACTCCCCTACCATGTCCGAAAATATTGACAGCATGCATCTCTGAAAAGTCGCAGGGGCGTTACATAGCCCAAATGGCATGCGTCGAAAAGCGTAGGTACCGAAAGGACAGGTAAAGGTGGTCTTCTCCTGATCCTCAGGAGCGATGGCCACCTGGTTGTACCCCGAGTACCCATCTAGGAAGCAATAATGGCTCTTCCCTGCCAGTCTCTCAATGATCTGATCTATAAAGGGCAGGGGGAAATGGTCCTTCTTGGTGGCCTGGTTGAGTCTCCTGTAGTCAACGCAGACCCGCCAAGAGGTGGGTGCTCGTGTAGCGATCTCCTCTCCCGACTCACTGATCACAGTAGTGATGCCCGTCTTCTTGGGCACCACATGCAAGGGGCTGACCCACTTGGAGTCGGAAATGGGATAAATAAAATCTGCACTCCACCATTTTGATATTTCCTTCATGACAACCTCTCTTAGGTTGGGGTTCAGTCGCCGCTGGAACTCACGCGACGGCTTCGCCCCTTCCTCGAGATAGATATGGTGGGAGCACAACGAGGGACTAATCCCATGGAGATCTGCTACGCTCCATCCAATTGCCTTGCGGTTCTTTTCAAGAACCTCCATCAGACGGGATTCTTGTTCTCCAGTCAAATCAGCAGAGATGATGACTGGGTACATCTCAGACTCTCCCGCAAGGAATCGATACTTCAGCGAAGTAGGGAGCGGCTTTAGCTCTGGACAGCTGGGTGCTGGCAAATCTGGCTTCTGAAGAAGATGTGTGTATGCAGACAATTCTGCCAAATCTACCTGGGAAAATGATAATGAACTCTCACAAACTGGATCTGGAGAAGGCGGGTCCTCTACATTGTCTCTGATCTGCTCTGCCTCTCCCTCCTCCTCATTTATAGGCTCAGGTGGATCCAGATCTGGCATCTGATCATCACAATCTGCCCAATCAGATTCTGAATCCGAGGGATCTATATCAGACTCGGTGGCATCAGTACCACCGGAGAACAAGGTGGCATCAGCACCACCATAGAGCAGGGTGGCCTCAGTACCACCATCACTGGAAATCGTGTCGCGATCAAGGTCCGACTCTGCTGACTCAATAGTATCCTGAACCAAGGCTGTGCTCTCCAGACTATCCTCTGCTATCATCTCTGCATCAGCTGTATCTGAATATGAGAGGATGGTCTGTGCTGCAGGATCTGCCCAAACTGCCTCATCATCTGTGATCACAAAATCACAGTCCTGGTGGATGTCCGGCTCTACGTCTGTCAGCTGCTCTGAATCTGTACTGCCATGTGAGCGGGACCTAGCTCTGGCTCTGTGGTCCTTAACCGTCTCTATTTGTATACTCTCGCCCTGGACGCGAAAGAATACCTTCCCACTGTCATGGTCAGTCACCGCTTTGGCTGTGGCCAAGAACGGGCGACCGAGGATGATGGGGGAATCGGTCAACGAGTCCATGTCCAGCACTACAAAGTCCACGGGGAATTGCAAACCCTGAATCGTGACGACAACGTCTCGTAACAACCCCTTTGGCCTCTTGACAGACCGATCAGCAAACTGAAGGTATGTCCTGCTCTGTCGAAGAGTGCCCAACTCTAAGTGGTCTAGAAGGGCTGCCGGAAGAAGGTTGATCGATGATCCGCTATCTAAGAGAGTACGGTCGAACCTCTGCTCACTAATCTGACATCTGACATACGGGGCCCCTAAATCTGGCCTCTTAGTCGGCAGATGGTTCTGGATCGCGTAACACGTGGCTTTAGTCAACACATGAATTTCTGCGGTCTTGTTCCTCTTCGTCCTTCTGACTGTGGTCTTATCTCTCAAGGATCGTTGAAGAAGAGGGATGTGTTGCAAAGCCTCATTGAGGGTCAGCTGTATGTGAAATCGGTCTATCATGCTCTGGCTGAACTCCTCCTGCTCTCTCTTTTTTGGATCTTTTTCTTTTTTCTTCCCCTTCCCCAACTCAAGGGCTCTAGGAAAGGGGATCACAGGGTCCTTCTCAGATGAAGGACTAGGAATAGGCCTAGACGGTTCGATGACCGGATCCTCACAAACATCATTCACCACAGTGGGATCAGAAGAAACTAAACCTTTTCCTTTATTCAAATCAGAGTTCCGAGATACATTCATGCGAGGAAAGACAACATTTCTACCAGAATAAATGTTGGTGGCATCAGTACCACCTCTAGTTGGCTCTACAACTAGACGTCTTGCGGTCTCAGTACCGCGGGCTGGCTCGGCTCTGCTGGTGGCGTCAGTACCACCTCCTCTATGTGGTGAAACGGCGGCCTCAGTACCGCCGGTGGCATCAGCATCTCGGGTGGCATCAGTACCACCGTCATCTTGGTGTGCGGCTTCAGTACCGCTCTCCTCTTCCTCATCTGGCGCTCTAGATGGATCCTCGTGTGGTCGCTCAGATGAGGCGCCTCCTGCTGGTCTTCTACCGCTCCTAAGTGTGACAAAATCAGCATCAAATAAATCCGACGAGATAACATCAAATGAGTCACTAGAAGTGGTAGGCTCAGTGTGAACTACCTGCTCAGATTTCCTCTTCAAGTTATTCGGATTAGGCTCGATCTGTGCAGGGATAGCAGCCTTCCCTCTCATCAGGTCCCGCATCTCCTGGCGGAACTCGTCCATCTCCCGTCTAAATGTAGCCTGCTGCTCTGTGAAGAGACGGGCTAGATCATCCATGGCGGGGCTCTCGTGGGAACCCGATGGGTTGCCTCTCTGGTGATGAGGCTGCTGGACCTGGTGCTGCTGTGGCAGAGAGGGGTAAGAGGAATGATGCTGCTGCTGGTGAGCCTGCTGCTCACGTCTCCAATTCTGTCCCTGCTGCTGATAGGGACGAGGTACGAAGGATGATGGCTGATGTGGCTGATATGCAGGAGGCTGCTGGTGATCTCTCTGCTGGGAGTACTGCCCTCCCTGACCGGCTGGCTGCTGTTGGGACTGGTTACCCCCATTCCCCCACCTGAATCCGGGATGGTCTCGTCGGATTCCAGGCTGAGGACGGTCATACCAAATCCCGTTGACGTCCATCAACGGCTCAGCATCAAAGGGGTCTGGTGGCAGTGCTGCCAGAGGCTGATCCGGCTGATATACCACCATCTGTAAGTCTGGAGATGGTGGTGACTGGTAAGAGGGCTGCTGCTGCTGGTACGGCTCCGCCTGTACAAGGTGAACTTGTCTAGGCTGCTGCAAGGAGCTGGAGCGCTGGGACGAGCTGCGGCTGCCGCCGGAATCGCCTCGCGACAGAAGACGGGGCTGAGGAGCCGTCTGTGCCTCCTGAAGACACAAGAGCTGGGTCTTCATGTCGCTCAGAGTTTGTGCCATTTGCTCCATCTGAGTTATGCCCTGGCACTGCTTCTTCTCTATGATTTCCATGCGGTCCAACTTCTCGCTGATAATCCCCATGTCCGCAGTGGCCGACTCTGCCTGTGCGGCCGCAACTGTGGACGAACTGGATGGACCTGCATCAACCCGTGCTATCCGCTGATACTGCACGGGTCCTGGCGGCTGCTGAGATCTCTGAGTGTACAACCGAGTCTGGGACATCACCATGTAATTTTCTGCCATCTCCTCGTAGATGGCCCAGACTTGGTTGTGGTCCTTGGCAAAGTAGGACCCGCCGCAAGAAGCATTCACCAGGCCCTGAAGCTCTGGTGTCATCCCACTAAAGAAGCTCTGAACTAGGTTCGGCTTCGAGATGTCGTGGTGTGGGCATCTATCCAGAAGCTCTCTGAACCTCTCCCATGCCTCGTGAAATTGCTCGTTAGGGAGCATGGAGAAGTTGTTGATCAGGGCCCTCGCTGCATTCGTCCGCCCGAGAGGATAGTACTTGTTCAAGTACTCGGTGCGGAGCTGATCCCAGGTGTAAACAAACTTCCCTAAATGTTTCAGCCAGGCGGCTGCTCTATCTGCCAGTGAAAAAGGGAAGGCCATCATTCGAATCGTATCTTGGTCCACATGACGGTCGTGGACAGTACTGCAGATCATCAAGAACTCCTGGAGATGGAGATGAGGTTCCTCAGTGGCAAGCCCGTGAAAATGAGGGAGCATCTGCAGGGTGTTCGGAGGGAACTTGAAATCCCCCACGATAGCAGGTACCACCACCCAATGATGCATCAGTGTAGATCCAGGGTTGTGTAGCTCCCGCATCGTTCTCGGTGGTCCTCCTCCGGCGGCGGCTGCCGCTGCGGCAGCTGCTGCTGCGGCTGCTGCCTCTGCATCAGCGTCAGGAATGTCCTCAGGCTCGCTCGGCTCGTCTCGCTCTCTTCGGAGTCGCTCCATCTCCCTTCTCATCTCAATCATAAAAGCCCCCTGATCGCGTAACTGCTGCTGAACTGTCTCTAATGACGCGATCAGGGTGGAGTTAATCGCTCCCTGGTCTAAGACGAAATGTTCGGGCTGGCGATCGTCTGAACTGCCGGCTCCAGCCATAGGGATGTCTGCAAAATCAGATGAGCCCAACTCAGGTTCTGTTAAATCAATTCGTCTTTCCTCGGGCTCATGTCTCTCAGTAGGAAAAGAAAGGGGGTCGAGGGGGAACAGGATGGAATCGTACTCGGGCCCGGAGAATTGGTCTTGACTCTCGCGGGCCAACCTAGATGATGGAGTAGCCGCGCCTGAAAGCGGTGCAGCCAGAGGCTGCCTAAGAGATCGTCTACCCATCATCTTGATCTTGGCGAGTTGGGCGGATGAGATCTGGAGAAAATATGATCGCAAAGCAAACCCCTTGTTCACCAACTCAACACAATCTGAAGACCGTGAAAGCTCGGTCAATTTATCTTGTCAATTTTATTTGGTGAACACACAAGATATCAGAGCGATTACGTGACCTGCTGGGATACCCGATACTCTCTCAACCGACTGTCCCGCACAGAAGAGTCGGTAATCAGTCGAGATGAGCACCGGAGGGCTTTACCTAGTGTTCGGGTCACTCTCTCGCACAATCAAACCAAACAATGAGGGGGTTGCTCTCCCCAAGACAAATTTTTAATGTGAGTGTCTTTTAGGGTCAATAGTGTTATCCAGTCCCAATTTTTATTGTTTTTCTTTTTAATTTTTTTTCAAAATAAATACAAGCGGCCTAACGATTTTTCCGATTCTCCTGATGATTAAGCCAAACACAGAGGGAGAGAACGAAAAAGCCGATGCGCGAAGAAATCAATGATGCATGCAGAGAAAGAAATGCGTACCTTGTCTCCAGCACTCTACATGCAAGTGATCCGCGCAAAATTTAAATACAGAATTAAACTACCTAAATGATGCAACGAGGAAAAACCGAGTCCTAGATGAGAAACTTCTATTGATCGTGAAGAACAATAGTTAGCTAACCGAATCGAGTCCGGAGTCCGATCTTGGGAGTCACTCGGTGCCCGCCACAACGGGTCCTGCCAGCGCTGTATGTGACTCCTCACGGCACGTGGTCTCAAATCCAATTAAACTAACTTTTTCAGTGAATTTTATCAAGGTCCAATTACGTTCTATAGGAACAGATATTTCTATTAAGTGTTGGGCCTTAGATATCTACGTCACAATCAACCAAAAATTCCTAAATCTAGGGGCTCGAGAAAACCGCGGAAACACCGGAAAAGGCAGCTAGCTATCAAAACCACGATAAAAGCCGCGAAAATCCGAATGGGTCCCCCGAGTACACCGGTACTCAGTGAAACAGACCCGCTAAGTTTACAAGTGTCCACAGTTCAAAGTCTAAATTATTACAACAAGTTTTGTTCTCTCTCTCTCTCTAAATAGAAAATTTCTTCTTCTCTCTCTTCCTCCTGCGCGGGTCCTCGAAATAGTAAGCTCCAAGCAATCCAAGCAGTACCTCGCACAAAAATCCAAGAGAGAATGTCAGAAAACAATTATAATATAGAGAGACAAAAATAGAAGAATGAAAACTGACTACAAAGCCGTGCTCCCCGGCAACGGCGCCATTCTAATGACCGATGGAATCGCGAGAGATCAAGGGAGATAAATAACAGGTCGTTGCGACCTCAATCCCTCGCAAATCGATCAACAAGAAAAATCAATCACTCTAATAAGATAAAACAAGCAAGCACAAGAAAGAGCGATCTAGCTATAGGATTAACCTGGTATAGCTCCCAGGGTCGAACTCAAGGAGCACAGATTGGCCTTGCGGCCTACGATGTAGTCAGAAATCCAAGGGAATCTTTTTTATGGTTTTTTTTTTGTTTTTATATTTTTTTAGATTTTTAAAAGATGAGAAAATGAAAGAAAGTCAAAACTAGGGATACTTCAACAAATTATTACACACACAAAAATGATGCAAAAATTCCAGAAAATTGATTTTTAGGTTTTAAATGTTTTTTACTGTTTTTGGTGAATTTTTGGGATTTTTCTAATGGGTAAATTATTTATTAAAAATCAAACAATGCGACAAAAATAGGGTACTGTCCAGCAAGGCTTAAGACCCAAAAATAAAATACTCTTGGATCTCAAAAAGCCCTGAAGGTAATTTTCCTATAAACTATGAAGAACAAGGAAAATTTAGGCACCCTAATTATTGTTTTTGGATTTTTAATTTATTTATTACAATTTTTATGAGTTTTTAGGGGTTTTTCAATTTTTAGGGTTTTTAAGTGATGAAAAGTAGCCAAAATTGGCTAGAAAATCAAGCAACCAGCAAACAACAAATCCTAATTTTTTTAGAATTTTTAAAGGTGATTTTATATTTTTTTGGTATTTTTAAAGTCAAACAGTGGCGAAAATATGTGTTTTTGAATTTTTAAAAATAATAAATGAAATCAGAAATGTCCCCAAAAATCATAGAAATTCCTACACCATGGCAGGAGCCATGTGTCAAAATCTCATTGGATTTGGAGGTCGTTTGATATTTTATTCAAAAATAAAGGTGGAGTACTGTGCACAGGGACCTATGTGCAAATACCCAAAAGTTCTGGGGTCCTGGTGCAAAATACCCAGCAACACACGTGCCAAGCACGTGCCTGGGGTACACAGGGACCTAAATGTAATAAAAATAAGTTCCAAGGACCTATTGATAACTCGTATCAAAAGTCCAGGGGCTTATATGCAATTTACCCAAAATAATTCGCACATGTGCAAAATCAATGCTCACAGGGGTATATATGCAAATAAACAAAACTTTTTATTCAATGAATAACATCCAGAACTACAAGGCATCTTATGCAAATAACCCAGAATAACACGTGACAACGCACGTGGTTCACAACAGGCGGGGGTATAAGTGCAAATAAAAATAAGTACGGGGTCCTTAGTGCAAATAACCCAACGCTAATAAAGTTTTAAAAATAATTACAGGACTAAACAGGAAATGAAAAACTAAGAGGGGGTCCTACGATATTTACCCCTTTATTAGCCGACGGTCGGATGTGCGCCACGTGGGTGATCTGACGGCTGGGATGGCGGCGCGACTCCTCTCTTCGTTCCTTCGGCTCGATCAACGGTGGGGAGAGATCCACGTGGCTGATCTGACGGTGCTGGGCTCCTGCGCCTCTCTCCTCGGTTGCGACGGTCCAGATGAGATCCTCAGATGGATCAACGGCTACTGCTCCTCTACAGATCGACGGCTGATGAATACCCATTCATCACTCTTTATTCTATTATTTTAGCTACAAAAAACCTTTGCAAATACATGTAGATATGTGTAAATACAAATAATTACCAGAAGCATGCATTGTGTAAAAACCTATAATTAGCATGTTTTTGTGCACAAAATAAAAGAATAAAGAGCAAAAAGAAAAAAGAGGGAAATATTTAGAATAAATATTGAGCAACCTAACCCAAGGGAGGGCTCAGCATGGGCCTGACCGCATAAAAGCCAAAGTAGAGGGAGATAGGGCTCACATGTGTGTATACTTCTGTAAATAAAACTTTATATTTTCCTCACCCAAAAATATGTTGTAAATATCCTTGTCTATATTGTGTATATTTAAAAAACTATTAAAAACAAAATAAAAAGATAAAAATCAAAAATTCAAAAATACCCTTCCTTCACCATGTGTATAAACCACACCATTGTATTTATTTAACCTTGTAAATAAATTCAAATTATTTTCTAAACTTTTTGTAAATACTCTATGTTACATTTTGTAAATAAAATAAATAACAAGAAACAAAATAAAAATCAAATAAAAATTACAAAATGAAAAATACAAAAATACATTGTATAAATACCATGTACATAAATGTATATATCCATTTATTTCACCCTTGTATATAAGTGATAAAAATAAAATAAAAATATTCTTTTATTCCTTATTTTATGGTGTAAATAAATAAAATACAAAATGAGCATAAAAATACATAAAAATAACAAATAAAAAAATCAAAAATAAAAATCCATGTAGTGTACATATACCTATATATAGAGCTAACCTATTTTTATTTCCAAAAATTAATTAAAAATCACCAAAAAATAGAAAAAAATAAAAGAAAAATATTTCATGTTTTGAGTTTTCTTTAATTCGGCCTATTTCTACCCTAAAATAAATAATCAAAAATCGGGCACACGTGGCCGCTCCTGATTGGTCCACGGGGGAATGTTGACCCCAGTCAACTCCCCCGCGGACTCCTTCCTATTCTGGCCGTCGCGCGCCGCGCCTCCTTCGCCGATTTTCCCACGCGCATCCAGGCTGTCCCCCACGCATATCTCGAGCCCGGATTCTTCGCCATTCATCCCTCTCCCTCGCCGGATCCTTTGCCATCAAATCCACGCCTTCCTTTGCTGTCAGCCCTCAACCCTAAACGCCCCTGTCACTCTATATAACCATCATCTCCGCCGCCTCCGCGCCCCATCTTTGGCCCTTCTCTTCCTTCCCCGTGACCTCCATTGGCATCGCGAGAGTGACAGCAAGCATCCGCCTTTGTTGCAGTGAGGCGAGGAAGCGAAACCATCGATCCGGCGATCTTCGCCGTCCTTGCTCCGCCGCCGGCGTAGAGCATCGAGCTTCAGGCCTTGACGCCCTTCGAAGCTACGACCCGGAGCAAGACCAGCTCCACCACAGTCTCCAGCATCCATCAGGTAGTTGATTAGTTCTTCTATTTCGTTTAATTTTAGATTACGCCCAATTTCCATCTCCGACGTACATCTCCGATTCCGACCATCTCACGTTTCATCTCGATCATCCGACCCGACCATCACCTTCACCGTGTTCCCACGCACCTTCTTCACCCATTCGCACAACCCAGATCGCACAGGATCTGGGATTCGAGTTCCCTCGCCGTCGCTTCGCCGGAGCTCCTTCGCCACGCCGCACCGTCCACCTTCACCCCGCCTTCTTGGGTCGAGGCACTTTACCCTCGACCCGTGAAGCTTCTGAACTCTTTTGCAGGTCCAAAGGGAGGCGTCTGAGGCCCCCCCAACTTCAAGCCAGGAGCTTCTTCTCCGCCGTCCTTGCTCGAGCTCCTCGGAGCTCGGTTTGACCACCGGAGACCAGTAGCAGCTGCGGAACTTCACGCCGGAGCTTCTCCGACCTTCAGGCGCAGCAGAGGAGAGAGGAGACGCCTTCACGAGGCCGGCGAAGTTCGCCGGCCATCAGTTCTTCGAGGACCCTCCATCGCCGTCCGATCGCCCTCCTCGCTCCAGTTCAGATCTTGGCCGTCCATCCTTGGAGCTACCAGTACCGTCCGATCAGAGGAGGAGCATCTGGAGCGCCCACCAGCCGCAGCCGTTCGATCTACACGTGGCGCGCATCCAACGCTTCATTAATAAAGGGGTAAATATCGTAGGGCCCCCTCGTAGTTTGTAGTTTTATTTTTAGTCCTGTAATTTTTAATTCAAGTTGTTTATTTTTTGGGATATTTGCATCAAGGACCCTGTACTTATTTTTATTTGCATTTATACCCCTGCCAGTAGTGAACCACGTGCTTCGTCACGTGTTATTCTGGGTTATTTGCGATGTATGCCCTGCAGTTTTGAATGTTATGCAATGAATGAAATGTTTTGTTTATTTGCACTTATACCCCTGTGAACACTTTATATGCGCACGTGCGTATTATTTTGGGTAAATTGCAACATAAGCCCCTGGACTTTTGATACGAGTTATCAATAGGTCCTTGGAACTTATTTTTATTACATTTAGGTCCCTGTGTGCCCCAGGCACGTGCTTGGCACGTGAATTCTTGGGTATTTTGCACCAGGACCCCAGAACTTTTGGGTATTTGCACATAAGTCCCTGTGCACAGTGCCCCACCTTTCTTTTTGAATAAAATATCAAACGACCTCCAAATCCAATGAAATTTTGACACATGGCTCCTGCCATGGTGTAGGAATTTCTATGATTTTTGGGGACATTTCTGATTTCATTTATTATTTTTAAAAATTCAAAAACCCCTATTTTCGCCACTGTTTGACTTCAAAAATACCAAAAAAATATAAAAACATCTCCAAAAATTCTAAAAAAATTAGATATTGTTGTTTACTGGTTGTTTGATTTTCTAGCCAATTTTGGCTATTTTTCATCACTTAAAAACCCTAAAAATTGAAAAACCCCTAAAAACTCATAAAAATTGTAGTAAATAAATTAAAAATCCAAAACAATAATTAGGGTGCCTAAATTTTCCTTATTCTTTCTAGATTATAGGAAAATTAACTTCAGGGCTTTTTGAGATCCAAAATTATTTTATTTTTGGGTCTTAAGCCTTGCTGGACAGTACCCTATTTTTGTCGCATTGTTTGATTTTTTTAATAAATAATTTACCCATTAGAAAAATTCCAAAATTCACCAAAAACAGTAAAAAACATTTAAAACATAAAAACAAATTTTCTGGAATTTTTGCTTCATTTTTGTGTGTTGTATAAATTGTTGAAGTTACCTTGTATTTACATTCTTTCATTTTCTCATCTTCTAAAAAAATCTAAAAAAATATAAAAACAAATAAAAACCATAAAAAAAAGACTTTCTTGGATTTCTGACTACATCGTAGGCCGCAAGGCCAATCTGTGCTCCTTGAGTTCGACCCTGGGAGCTATACCAGGTTAATCCTATAGCTAGATCGCTCTATTGTTTGCTTGCTTGTTTTATCTTATTTGAGTGATTGATTTTTCTTGATTGACGCATTCGAGTGACTGAGGTTGCAACGACCTCATTTTATACCTTTACCTCAGTCGCATCGGGATTTCGCGTCGTCAGAATGGCGCCGTTGCCGGGGAGCACGGCTTTGTAGTCAGTTTTCATTCTTTTATTTTTGTCTCTCTATATTATAATTGTTTTCTGACATTCTCTCTTGGATTTTTGTGCGAGGTACTGCTTGGACTGCTTGGAGTTACTATTTAGAGGACCCGCGCAGGAGGAAGAGAGAGAGGAGAAGAGATTTTCTATTTAGAGAGAGAGAGAGAACAATTGGTTGTAATAATTTAGGATTTGAACTTTGGACATTTGTGGACACTTGTAAACTTAGCGGGTCTGTTTCGCCGAGCACCGGTGTGCTCGGGGGGACCCATTTGGATTTTCGCGGCTTTTATCGTGGTTTTGATAGCTAGCTGCCTTTTCCCGGTGTTTACGCGATTTTTCTCGAGCCCCTAGATTTAGGAATTTCTGTTGATTGTGACGTAAATATCTAAGGCCCAACACTTAATAGAATATCTGTTCCTATAGAACGTAATTGGACCTTAATAAAATTCACTGAAAAAGTTAGTTTAATCGGATTTGAGACCACGTGCCGTGAGGAGTCACATACAGCGCTGGCAGGACCCGTTGTGGCGGGCACCGAGTGACTCCCAAGATCGGACTCCGGACTCGATTCGGTTAGCTAACTATTGTTCTTCACGATCAATAGAAGTTGCTTGTCTAGGACTCGGTTTTTCCTCGTTGCATCATTTAGGTAGTTTAATTCTGTATTTAAATTCTGCGCGGATCACTTGCATGTAGAGTGCTGGAGACAAGGTACGCATTTCTTTCTCTGCATGCATCATTGATTTCTTCGCGCATTGGCTTTTTCGTTCTCCTCCCTCTGTTTTTGGCTTAATCATCAGGAGAATCGGAAAAACCGTTAGGCCCGCTTGTTTTTATTTTTGAAAAAAAATTAAAAAGAAAAACAATAAAAATTGGGACTGGATAACACTATTGACCCTAAAAGACACTCACATTAAAAATTTGTCTTGGGGAGAGCAACCCCCTCATTGTTTGGTTTGATTGTGCGAGAGAGTGACCCGAACACTAGGTAAAGCCCTCCGGTGCTCATCTCGACTGATTACCGACTCTTCTGTGCGGGACAGTCGGTTGAGAGAGTATCGGGTATCCCAGCAGGTCACGTAATCGCTCTGATATCTTGTGTGTTCACCAAATAAAATTGACAAGATAAATTGACCGATATTTCACGGTCTTCAGATTGTGTTGAGTTGGTGAACAAGGGGTTTGCTTTGCGATCATATTTTCTCCAGATCTCATCCGCCCAACTCGCCAAGATCAAGATGATGGGTAGACGATCTCTTAGGCAGCCTCTGGCTGCACCGCTTTCAGGCGCTTCTACTCCATCATCTAGGTTGGCCCGTGAGAGACGAGACCAGCTCTCCGGGCCCGAGTTCAACTCCACCCTGATCGCGTCAATAGAGACGGTTCAGCAGCAGTTACGCGATCAGGGGGCTTTCATGATTGAGATGAGAAGAGAGATGGAGCGACTCCGAAGAGAGAGAGAGGAGCCGAGCGAGCCTGAAGACATTCCTGACGCTGATGCAGAGGCAGCAGCCGCAGCAGCAGCTGCCGCAGCGGCAGCCGCCGCCGGAGGAGGACCACCGGAGAACGATGCGGGAGCTACACAACCCCGGATCTACACTGATGCATCATTGGGTGGTGGTACCTGCTATCGTGGGGGATTTCAAGTTCCCTCCGAACACCCTGCAGATGCTCCCTCATTTTCACGGGCTTGCCACTGAGGAACCCCATCTCCATCTCCAGGAGTTTCTGATGATCTGCAGTACTGTCCACGACCGTCATGTGGACCAAGATACGATTCGAATGATGGCCTTCCTTTTCACTGGCAGATAGAGCAGCCGCCTGGCTGAAACATCTAGGGAAGTTTGTTTACACCTGGGATCAGCTCCGCACCGAGTACTTGAACAAGTACTATCCACTCGGGTGGACGAATGCAGCGAGGGCCCTGATCAACAACTTCTCCATGCTCCCTAATGAGCAATTTCACGAAGCATGGGAGAGGTTCAGAGAGCTTCTGGATAGATGCCCACATCACGACATCTCGAAGCCGAACCTAGTTCAGAGCTTCTTTAGTGGGATGACACCAGAGCTTCAGGGTCTGGTGAATGCTTCTTGCGGCGGGTCCTACTTTGCCAAGGACCACAACCAAGTCTGGGCTATCTACGAGGAGATGGCAGAAAATTACATGGTGATGTCCCAGACTCGGTTGTACACTCAGAGATCTCAGCAGCCGCCAGGACCCGTGCAGTATCAGCGGATAGCACGGGTTGATGCAGGTCCATCCAGTTCGTCCACAGTTGCAGCCGCACAGGCAGAGTCGGCCACTGCGGACATGGGGATTATCATCGAGAAGTTGGACCGCATGGAAATCATAGAGAAGAAGCAGTGCCAGGGCATAACTCAGATGGAGCAAATGGCACAAACTCTGAGCGACATGAAGACCCAGCTCTTGTGTCTTCAGGAGGCACAGACGGCTCCTCAGCCCCGTCTTCTGTCGCGAGGCGATTCCGGCAGCAGCCGCAGCTCGTTCCAGCGCTCCAGCTCCTTGCAGCAGCCTAGACAAGTTCACCTTGTACAGGCGGAGCCGTACCAGCAGCAGCAGCCCTCTTACCAGTCACCACCATCTCCAGACTTACAGATGGTGGTATATCAGCCGGATCAGCCTCTGGCAGCACTGCCACCAGACCCCTTTGATGCTGAGCCGTTGATGGACGTCAACGGGATTTGGTATGACCGCCCTCAACCTGGAATCCGACGAGACCATCCCGGATTCAGGGTGGGGGAATGGGGGTAACCAGTCCCAACAGCAGCCAGCCGGTCAGGGAGGGCAGTACTCCCAGCAGAGAGATCACCAGCAGCCCCCTGCATATCAGCCACATCAGCCATCATCCTTCGTACCTCGTCCCTACCAGCAGCAGGGACAGAATTGGAGACGTGAGCAGCAGGCTCACCAGCAGCAGCATCATTCCTCTTACCCCTCTCAGCCACAGCAGCACCAGGTCCAGCAGCCTCATCACCACAGAGGCAACCCGTCGGGTTCCCACGAGAGCCCCGCCATGGATGATCTAGCCCGTCTCTTCACAGAGCAGCAGGCTACATTTAGACGGGAGATGGACGAGTTCCGCCAGGAGATGCGGGACCTGATGAGAGGGAAGGCCGCTATCCCTGCACAGATCGAGCCGAATCCGAATAACTTGAAGAGGAAATCTGAGCAGGTAGTTCACACAGAGCCTACCACTTCTAGTGACTCATTTGATGTTATCTCGTCGGATTTATTTGATGCTGATTTTGTCACACTTAGGAGCGGTAGAAGACCAGCAGGAGGCGCCTCATCTGAGCGACCACACGAGGATCCATCTAGAGCGCCAGATGAGGAAGAGGAGAGCGGTACTGAAGCCGCACATCATGATGACGGTGGTACTGATGCCACCCGAGATGCTGATTCCACCGGCGGTACTGAGGCCGCCGTTTCACCACATAGAGGAGGTGGTACTGACGCCACCAGCAGAGCCGAGCCAGCCAGCGGTACTGAAGCCGCAAGACGTCTAGTTGTAGAGCCAACTAGAGGTGGTACTGATGCCACCAACATTTATTCTGATAGAAATGTTGTCTTTCCTCGCATGAATGTATCTCGGAACTCTGATTTGAATAAAGGAAAAGGTTTAGTTTCTTCTGATCCCACTATGGTGAATGATGTTTGTGAGGATCCGGTCATTGAACAGTCTAGACCTATTCCTAGTCCTTCATCTGAGAAGGACCCTGTGATCCCCTTTCCTAGAGCCCTTGAGTTGGGGAAGGGGAAGAAAAAAGAAAAAGATCCAAAAAAAAGAGAGCAGGAGGAGTTCAGCCAGAGCATGATAGACCGATTTCACATCCAGCTGACCCTCAATGAGGCTTTGCAACACATCCCTCTTCTTCAGCGATCCTTGAGAGATAAGACCACAGTCAGAAGGACGAAGAGGAACAAGACCGCAGAAATTCATGTGTTGACTAAAGCCACGTGTTACGCGATCCAGAACCATCTGCCGACTAAGAGGCCAGATTTAGGGGC
This sequence comes from Ottelia alismoides, assembly GCA_037367405.1. Taxonomy (NCBI): domain Eukaryota; kingdom Viridiplantae; phylum Streptophyta; class Magnoliopsida; order Alismatales; family Hydrocharitaceae; genus Ottelia; species Ottelia alismoides. The sequence continues at coordinate 70,851 of JAZKJV010007458.1, forward strand.
CCCGTATGTCAGATGTCATATTAGTGAGCAGAGGTTCGACCGTACTCTCTTAGATAGCGGATCGTCGATCAACCTTCTTCCGGCAGCCCTTCTCAACCACTTAGAGTTGGGCACTCTTGTACAGAGCAGGACATACCTTCAGTTTGCTGATCGGTCTGTCAAGAGGCCAAAGGGGTTGTTGCGAGACGTTGTCGTCACGATTCAGGGTTTGCAATTCCCCGTGGACTTCGTAGTGCTGGACATGGAGACCCCTGACTCGTTGACCGATTCCCCCATCATCCTCGGTCGCCCGTTCTTGGCCACAGCCAAAGCGGTGACTGACCATGACAGTGGGAAGGTATTCTTTCGCGTCCAGGGCGAGAGTATACAAATAGAGACGGTTAAGGACCACAGAGCCAGAGCTAGATCCCGCTCATATGGCAGTACAGATTCAGAGCAGCTGACAGACGTAGAGCCAGACATCCACCAGGACTGTGATTTTGTGATCACAGATGATGAGGCAGCTTGGGCAGACCCTGCAGCACAGACCATCCTCTCATATTCAGATACAGCTGATGCAGAGATGATAGCAGAGGATAGTCTGGAGAGCACAGCCCTGGTTCAGGATACTATTGAGTCAGCAGAGTCGGACCTTGATCGCGACACGATTTTCAGTGATGGTGGTACTGAGGCCACCCTGCTCTATGGTGGTGCTGATGCCACCTTGTTCTCCGGTGGTACTGATGCCACCGAGTCTGATATAGATCCCTCGGATTCAGAATCTGATTGGGCCGATTGTGATGATCAGATGCCAGATCTGGATCCACCTGAGCCTATAGATGAGGAGGAGGTAGAGGCAGAACAGATCAGAGACAATGTAGAGGACCCGCCTTCTCCAGATCCAGTTTGTGAGAGTTCGTTATCATTTTCCCAGGCAAATTTGGCAGAATATCCGCATACACACATCTTCTTCAGAAGCCAGATTTGCCAGCACCCAGCTGTCCAGAGCTGAAGCCGCTCCCTACTTCGCTGAAGTATAGATTCCTTGCGGGAGAGTCTGAGATGTACCCAGTCATCATCTCTGCTGATCTGACTGAAGAGCAAGAATCCCGTCTGATGGAGGTTCTTGAAAAGAACCGCAAGGCAATTGGATGGAGCGTAGCAGATCTCCATGGGATTAGTCCCTCGTTGTGCTCCCACCATATCTATCTCGAGGAAGGGGCGAAGCCGTCGCGTGAGTTCCAGCGGCGACTGAACCCCAACCTAAGAGAGGTTGTTATGAAGGAAATATCAAAATGGTGGAGTGCAGATTTTATTTATCCCATTTCCGACTCCAAGTGGGTCAGCCCCTTGCATGTGGTGCCCAAGAAGACGGGCATCACTACTGTGATCAGTGAGTCGGAGAGGAGATCGCTACACGAGTACCCACCTCTTGGCGGGTCTGCGTTGACTACAGGAGACTCAACCAGGACACCAAGAAGGACCATTTCCCCCTGCCCTTTATAGATCAGATCATTGAGAGACTGGCGGGGAAAAGCCATTACTGCTTCCTGGATGGGTACTCGGGCTACAATCAGGTGGCCATCGCTCCTGAGGATCAGGAGAAGACCACCTTTACCTGTCCCTTCGGTACCTACGCCTTTCGACGCATGCCATTTGGCTATGTAACGCCCCTGCGACTTTTCAGAGATGGCATGCTGTCGATATTTTCGGACATGGTAGGGAGTGTTTAGAGGTCTTCATGGACGACTTCTCGGTTTACGGCGACGGATTCGATTCCTGTCTTGACTGCCTAGACCGAGTGCTCCAGCGATGTAATTGACACCCGCTTGGTTCTGTCCTGGGAGAAGAGTCACTTCATGGTGACTCAAGGGACGGTGCTTGGCCACATCATCTCCAACAGAGGCATGGAGGTTGATCCGGCCAAGGTCGATGTCATTAGAAAACTCACACCGCCGTCCAATTTGAAGCAGCTACGGTCATTTCTGGGGCACGTTGGTTTTTTACAGGAGATTCATTCATGATTTCAGCAAGATTGCCCGACCGTTGACTGACCTCTTGACGAAAGACACCGAGTTCCTTGTCGATGACAAGTGTCTTTCGTCCTTTGAGACTCTCCAGCAGTGTGTAATTGAGGCTCCTGTCCTTCAGCCGCCTGATTGGTCTCTCCCATTCGAGATCATGACGGACGCCTCTGATTTTGCCGTAGGGGCCGTGCTAGGACAGAGGAGGGATGGAGTACCATTTGCGATACACTATGCTAGCCGCACATTGGATTCCGCCCAGCGGAATTACACGGTCACAGAGAAGGAAATGTTAGCAGTAGTGTTTGCCCTAGATAAGTTCAGATCGTATATCATTGGATCCCGAGTGACCTTGTACACAGATCACACCGCCATCAGGTACCTCATGTCAAAGAAGGATGCCAAGGCCAGACTTACTAGATGGATCCTTCTACTCCAGGAGTTCGACATTGAGATCAAGGATAAGCCTGGAGTCAAGAATGTGGTGGCGGACCATTTATCCCGACTAGAGCAGCCTGAGGATTCTGAGCAGATTGATCCCATTTGTGATACCTTCCCAGATGAGGCGATCCTTGCTATGCCTCACTCCCATGGTATGCCGATATTGTGAACTTTCTCGTTGCTGGGAAAGTCCCACAAGATTGGCCCAGGCAGAAGCTTGAGACCTTCTTTGCGAAGGCCAAGTCCTACCACTGGGAGGATCCATCCTTTACCACGAAGGAGGGGATAGCATCTGGCGTCGGTGTATTCCTCAGGAGGAGCATCATAGTGTCCTCACTTACTGCCACAAGCTTGAGGCAGGAGGACATCATTCTGGGAGGAGAACGGCACAGAAAGTGCTCCAATCCGGCTTGTGGTGGCCTACACTCTTCAAGGACTCTGATGAGTTCGTGAAGAGGTGTACTGACTGTCAGAGGATGGGCACTTGTGGACAGCGTGATATGATGCCGATGCAGCCCATTCACTCTGTGAGGTTTTTGACGCATGGGGCATCGATTTCATGGGTCCATTCCCTAAGAGTCAGGGATTTGAGTACATTCTGTGGCCGTAGATTATGTTAGTCGTTGGGTTGAGGCTATCCCCGCCCGAGCCGCAGATGCAAAGACAGTTTGCAGATTTTTGAAGAAGCACATCATCATGCGGTTTGGGGTTCCACGAGTTCTGATTTCTGATGGGGGATCTCATTCATCAACGACCAGGTGAAGGCCTTGCTAGCGAGTTCGGCATAGATCATCGTGTTGCTACACCGTATCATCCACAGACGAATGGTCTAGCCGAAGTGTCGAATAGGGAGATCAAGAATATTTGCAGAAAGTCCGTCCGCCCTGACCGAAAGAATTGGTCACAGCTTTTGGACTCGGTCTTGTGGGCATATCGGACGTCTTTCAAGACTCCATTGGGTACATCTCCTTTTCGCCTCGTTTATGGCAAACCATGCCATCTACCTGTCGAGCTGAGGCACAAGTCACTCTGGGCAGTTACAGACATATTGATGGATCCAAATGGTAAAGGAGACCAGAGGAGGGCAGAGTTAGCCGCCTTGGAAGAGCTTAGAGATGCAGCTTTCTCAAGCAGCCTACATTATAAGGAGAAAGTCAAAGAGTGGCATGATTCTCATATCAGCCACAAAGCATTTTGAGATTGGACAGAAAGTATGGCTGTTTGATGCGAGGCTTAGATTATTTCCAGGGAAGCTTACAGAGCAAATGGAAAGGACCCTATTTGGTCAGAAAGGTACACGATAACGGTAGCATTGATATATCTGAGTTATCTTCTGAGAGTACCTTCCGAGTGAACGGCCAGCGCTCAAACCATTTCTAGATCATGAGCCGCGGGACGTTATTATTGCCGCTATTCATTTTGCGTGAGATGTGGTCTTTTGAATCACATCTTTTACATCTCGCGCCTGATTTTCACTGTTCCTCCGCCTGTATAGATCCAGTTGTCCATATCATTCTATTCTTTAGTCCCACATCCCATCTCTCATCTTATGATTATGCTATACTTAGGGTGTACTTTACCCTAAGTATAGGGGGGATGTCGGACCTGTGAGTATTCTTTTCATTCTTTCTGCTCTTGTTTTTGCTGCCTATACTTAGGGATATTTTACCCTAAGTATAGGGGGGGCAGAGTCTGTATATTCTCCACTCGGCTTTCCCTTCATGTACAGCTTTCTGTACTTTGTTAATCCTAAGTATAGGGGGAAACCACCGAGTTCCTCTCATTCTATTCATTTATTCGTTCCTGTACTTAGCCATTCCTTTTCACTTCCCTTTTACTAAGCACGAGTTATGTCTTCTTAATCGCTCTTGATCACTCTGAGGACATCGCTCGAGCTAAGTATAGGGGGGTGTGTATATATTTCATATATACTTTAGCCATAACTCGTACTTTGTGTGAGTGTGTTAATAAATAAAATGGCTAAAAATCACAAAAAATTAAAAATTTTTCATGTACATAAACCTCTTTTATTCTTGCACATACATAGCTAGTGTACAAAGTATTTTTGTAAAAATGATTTCAAAAATCTTTTGTGTAAAGCTTGTGTAAATATTTTGTATCAAAATTATGTATATAGTACAAAATTTTTTCAAAATGTTTTGAAAATCAAAAGTTTGCAAAAATCTTGTGTAAATGTGTGTAAATATCTTTTTGCAAAACTTGCACTTCATGCATCATTCATTCATGATTTCAAAACATTTTTCAAAAATTTTTGCATGATTGTAAAATATTTGTAAATAGCATCTTTTGTACATATATGTATACAGTTTTTTCCTGGATGAGAGTTGACATTTAAAACTAAGCCTGGAATTAAATTGAGAAATGGAGCTTGAATAAGATCTTAATCCACTTAACTTCAAGAGGAACCTTATAGGACTTAGGGTTAAGGCTTTTCAGGTCCATAAGGACTTAATTCTTTGAGTCCACTAGGCTATGAGCATATGTCATCTTGATGAGCCTAAGTAGAGCACTTAACAACACACGCATGACTCTCAGAGACAATGGCTTCACTTGCACCTGCACTTTACACATGGCTCTCCATGGATGAGGTAGTGAGGAGGCAGTTTCCTTTGGCTTGGGGTAGCATATGAGGGTAGTACTTCTAGGCGGAACCTCTCTTCTTCTTATAGTGAAGGAAGTGCACCTCAACTTGGTCTAGTGGTGTTGAAAGCTAAAGACAGAAGCTGTGGGTTGCAATAAAGCTTCAAAAGAGGGATAGTCTACTGGCTCAAGGAGAAATTTCTTATATATGCTGCACCATGTAGATATGTTGTACAGAAGTTGTTGAAAAAAAAAAATGCAAAAAGAACTCCAAAAAAGTGGTGGGTCGGATTGAAAATTTAATAATCCCACCGGAGTGAAAAGCAAAAGCTTATGGTATCATGTTACATCTCATGAAGCTTGCAGCGGGAGACTTAGCTACACTGGCTAAGCTTCCAAAACTCTATACTTCTACCCCCTCTCCTTGAGCTGGTTGCACTTGAACTTAGAAGGGAATACCCCGCTTCTCGAGGAAAGAGTTGCTAGACTGAGGCATTAGAGTTACCAGGTTGAGGGAGGTTGCTTCTTTGATACTTCTGAGGTGGGGAGCCACATATCACTTACACTGCATGGAAAGATTCATGGTCATTAGAGTTTGTGTATGAAGACTTGTTCTGATCTGGTTTATTGAGGAGTCTTGTCCATAGACTGGTGGAACTTAGAGGCTGTTGAGTTTTAGGCTTAAGTCCAAATAAGGTTCCGACACATTAATAATCCAAAGATCTGATCAAGCTCCATATTTCAATTTAATGAAGGAAAATTTAATAAGTCAACCTTGATCCATGTACATCCTCTTTTTCTTTTTCTTTTTCTTTCTTTTTCACTTCTTTTTCAAATAAGTGTTTGCTAAGGGACTAGCAAAGTTAAAGCATAGGGGGTGATGAATACCCATTCATCACTCTTTATTCTATTATTTTAGCTACAAAAACCTTTGCATATACATGAAGATATGTGTAAATACAAATAATTACCAGAAGCATGCATTGTGTAAAAACCTATAATTAGCATGTTTTTGTGCACAAAATAAAAGAATAAAGAGCAAAAAGAAAAAGAGGGAAATATTTAGAATAAATATTGAGCAACCTAACCCAAGGGAGGGCTCAGCATGGGCCTGACCGCATAAAAGCCAAAGTAGAGGGAGATAGGGGCTCACATGTGTGTATACTTCTGTAAATAAATAAAATATTTTCCTCACCCAAAAATATGTTTGTCTATATTGTGTATATATTTAGAAACTATTAAAAACAAAATAAAAAGATAAAAATCAAAAATTCAAAAAGACCCTTCTTTCACCATGTGTATAGACCATCACTCTTGTATTTATTTAACCTTGTAAATAAATTCAATTATTTTCTAAACTTTTTGTAAATATTCTATGTTATATTTTGTAAATAAAATAAATAAAAAGAAACAAAACAAAAATCAAATAAAAATTGCAAAATTGAAAATACAAACATACATTGTATAAATACCATGTATATAAATAAATTCAACCATTTATTTCACCCTTGTTTATAAATAATTAAAATAAAATAAAAATATTCTTTTATTCCATATTTCATGTTGTAAATAAATAAAATACAAAATGAGCATAAAATACATAAAAAGAACAAATAAAAAAATCAAAAATAAAAATCCATATAGTGTACATATACCTATATATAGAGCTAACCTATTTTTATTTCCAAAAATTAAATAAAAATCACCAAAAAATAGAAAAAAATAAAAGAAAAATATTTCATGTTTTGAGTTTTCTCTAATTCGACCTATTTCTGCCTTAAAATAATAAATAAAAACCAAGCACACGTGGCCGCTCCTGATTGGTCCTCGGGGGAATGTTGACCCCGGTCAACTCCCCCGCGACCTCCTTCCTTTTCTGGACCACGCGTGCCGCGCCTTCTTCCCCGATTTTTTCCACGCGACTCCAGGCTGTCTCCCACACATCCCCCGCGCCCGGATTCTTCGCCGTTCATCCCTCTCCCTCGCCGGATCCTCCGCCATCAAATCCACGCCTCCTACAGCTGTCACCACTCAACCCTAATCGCCCCGGTCACTCTATATAACCATCATCTCCGCCGCCTCCGCGCCGCATCTTTGGCCCATCTCCTTCTTCCCCGTGACCTCCATCGGCATCGCGAGAGTGACAGCAAGCTTTGCCCTTGTTGCAGTGAGGCGAGGAGGCGATACCATCGATCCGGCGTAACTTCGCCGCCCTTGCTCCGCCGCCGGCGTTGAGCATCGAGCTTCAGGCCTTGACGCCCTTCGAAGCTACGACCAGGAGCAAGACCAGCTCCTCCACAGTCTCCAGCATCCATCAGGTAGTTGATTAGTTCTTTTATTTCGTTTAATTTTAGATTACGCCCAATTGGCATCTCCGCCGTATTCCTCCGATTCCGTCCACCTCGTGTATCATCTCGTCCCTCCGACCATCTCATTATCTCCGCCGTACCCTCACGCACCTTCTTCACCCATTCGCACAACCCAGATCGCACAGGATCTGGGAGTCGAGCTCCACCGCCGTCGCCTCGCCGGAGCTCTTCCGCCCCACCGCACCGATCACCTTCACGCCACCTAACCGGGTCGAGGCACTTTGCCCTCGACCCGCGAAGCTTCTTGACCACTTTGCAGGTCCAAAGGAGGTGTCTGAGCCTCCAGTCCATTCAGCCAGGAGCTTCGAGCCACTAGGCCTCGCCGGAGCCCCTCCAGGGCTCGGTTGGGCCATTGGCCACCACCAGCAGCTGCGGGACAGTCCAGCGGATCTTCTCCGACCTTCAGGCGCAGCTGAGGAGGACCGGAGTTCACGCAGGACGTCGGCGAAGGTTCGCCGGCGTCGAGTTCTTCCTCCATCTTCTAGAGCCGTCCGATGAAGCCCTCGCTCCAGTTCTGATCGTGTCCGTCCATTCGTCGAGGAGCAGCGACCGTCGATTCATCTGAGGATCTCATCTGGGCCGTTGAGCAGCGAGGTTAAGCCACGACGCCTCTCAGCCGTCCGATCATCCACGTGGACGCACACCAGCCGTCGGATCAGGCCAGCGCTTCCAGAGTTAAAGGCGCGTTTATTCTCCGCCGTTCGATCATCCACGCGTCACCATCAGGCCGTCGCTATTAATAAAGGGGTAAATATCATAGGCCCCCCCTCGTAGTTTGTCAATTTCATTTTAGTCCTGTAATTTTTAATTCAGTTGTTTATTTTCTGGGATATTTGCATAGAGACCCTCGCGCTTAATTTTATTCGCATTTATACCCCTGCCAGTAGAGACCCACGTGCTTTGGCACGTGTTTTGTTGGGTTATTTGCATAGAACCCCCTGTAGTTCTGAATGTTATGCAATGAATGAAAAGTTTTGTTTATTTGCAATTATACCCCTGTGAACACTTTATATGCGCATGTGCGTTTTATTTTGGGATAAATTGCATATAAGCCCCTGGACCTTTGATACGAGTTATCAATAGGTCCTTGGAACTTATTTTTATTACATTTAGGTCCTTGAGTGCCCCAGGCACGTGCTTGGCGCGTGACTTCTTGGGTATTTTGCACCAGGACCCCAGAACTTTTGGGTATTTGCACATAGGTCCCTGTGCACAGTACCCCACCTTTATTTTTGAATAAAATATCAAACGACCTCCAAATCCAATGAAATTTTGACACATGGCTCCTGCCATGGTGTAGGAATTTCTATGATTTTTGGGGACATTTTTGATTCCATTTATTATTTTTAAAAAATTCAAAAACACATATTTTTGCTACTGTTTGACTTTAAAAATATCAAAAAAATATAAAACCTCCACCAAAAATTCTAAAAAAAAAATAGGCTACTGTTTCTTGTTTGTTGCTTGATTTTCTAGCCAATTTTGGCTATTTTTCATCACTTAAAAACCCTAAAAATTGAAAAACCTCTAAAAACTCATAAAAATTGTAATAAATAAATTAAAAATCCAAAAACAATAATTAGGGTGCCTAAATTTTCCTCATTCTTCATAGATTACAGGAAAATTACCTCCAAGGTTGTTTGAAACTCTTAAATATTTTATTTTTGAGTTTTTAACCTTGCTGGACAGTACCTTGGTTTTTCGCATTGTTTGATTTTTAATAAATAATTTACCCATTAGAAAAATTCCAAAAATTCACCAAAAACAGTAAAAAACATTTAAAACCTAAAAATCAATTTTCTGGAATTTTTGCTTCATTTTTGTGTGTTGTATAAATTGTTGAAGTTCCTTGTATTTACCTTCTTTCATTTTCTCATCATTTAAAAAGTCTAAAAAAAAAATTATAAAAACAAAACAAAAACCATAAAAAAGATTCTCTTGGATTCTGACTACATCGTAGGCCGCAAGGCCAATCTGTGCTCCTTGTGTTCGACCCTGGGAGCTATACCAGGTTAATCCTATAGCTAGATCGCTCTATTGTGTGCTTGCTTGTTTTTATCTCTTTTGAGTGATTGATTTTTCTTGATTGACGCATTCGAGTGACTGAGGTCGCAACGACCTCATTTAATACCTTTACCTCAGTCGATCGAAATTTCGTGTCAACAATCGCCCGCAAGGAATCGATACTTCAGCGAAGTAGGGAGCGGCTTCAGCTCTGGAATGCTGGGTGCCGGCAAATCTGGCTGTGGAAGAAACTGAGTGAATGCTGCAATGTCGGCCAAATCTGCCTGGGAAAGTGAAAGCATACTCTCGCAAACTGGATCGGGAGAAGGCTGCTCAACTGCACTGTCTCTGCTCGGCTCTGCATCTACCTCCTCCTCATCAATAGGCTCAACGGGACTCGAGTCTGGCATCTGGTCATAGCAATCGGCCCAATCAGACTCTGAATCCGAGGGATCTGTATCAGAAACGGTGGCATCAGCACCACCAGAAAACAAGGTGGCATCAGCACCACCATCACAAATCATCGTGCTGCGATCAAGGACCGGCTCTGCTGCCGCAATGGTATCCTGAACCAGGTCTGTGCTCTCCAGACTCTCCTCTGCTGTCATCTCTGCATCAGCTGTGTCTGAAAGTGAGAGGGTGGTCTGTGTCTCAAGATCTGCCCAAGCTGTCTCATCATCTGTGATCACAAAATCACAGTCCTGGTGGATGTCTGGCTCTGCGTCTGTCAGCTGCTCTGAATCGGTACTCGCCTCTGAGCGGGATCTGAATCTGGCTCTATAGTCCTCGACCGTCTCTATTTGTATACTCTCGCCCTGGACGCGAAAGTACACCTTCCCGCTATCATGATCAGTCACCGCCTTGGCTGTGGCCAAGAACGGACGACCAAGGATGATGGGGGTATCGGTCACTGACTCAGGGATCTCCATGTCCAACACTACGAAGTCCACGGGGAATTGCAGACCCTGAATCGTGACAATAACGTCTCGTAATAACCCCTTCGGCCTCTTGACAGATCGATCAGCGAACTGAAGGACTGTCCTGCTCTGTCGAAGAGTGCCCAACTCGAATCGGTCGAGAAGGGCTGCCGGAAGAAGGTTGATCGACGATCCGCTATCTAGAAGAGTACGGTCGAACCACTGCTCACTAATCTGGCATCTGACATACGGGGCCCCTGAATCTGGCCTCTTGGCTGGCAGTCGGTTCTGGATCGCAAAGCACGTGGCTTTGGTCAGCACATGTATCTCTGAAGTGTGGTTCCTCCTCCTCCTCCTGACTGTAGTCCTCTCTCTCAAAGATCTCTGGAGAAGGGGGATGTGCTGCAAAGCCTCCTGGAGGGTCAGCTGGATGTGAAACCGATCTATCATGCTCTGGCTGAACTCCTCAAGCTCTCTCTTTTTTGGATCAATTTTCTTCCCCTTCCCCATCTGAAGGGCTCTAGGGAAGGGGATCACTGGGTCCTTCTCAGATGAAGGACTAGGAAAAGGTCTAAGCGGTTCAAGGACCGGATCCACACATACATCACGCACCACAGTGGGACCAGAAGAAAATAAACCTTTTCCTTTATTCATAGCAGAGTTCCGAGATACATGACCATGAGGAAAAACAACACCACTATCTGTACAAACACCGGTGGCCTCAGTACCACCACGGGCGGGCTGCTCTGCTTCTGCTGCTGAAGGTAGACGTCTCGCGGCATCAGTGCCGCGTGCTGGCTCGGCTGCATGGGTGGCATCAGTACCACCTCCTAGATCTGGTGAAGTGGCGGCCTCAGTACCGCCTGTGGGATCAGCATCCTTGGTGGCCTCAGTACCACCGTCATCATCTGGAGCGGCCTCAGTACCGCTCTCCTCCTCCTCCTGTGGCGCCTCGGGATGGTGCTCAGCTGAGGCGCCGCCGCCGGCTGGGGTCCTACCGCTCCTAAGCGTGGCAAAATCAACATCAAAAAGATCTGAAGAAGTATTATCAAATGGATTGCTAGGAGTGGCTAACTCAGTATGTACTACCTGCTCAGACTTCCGCTTGAGATTGTTCGGGTTCGGCTCTATCTGGGCGGGTATGGCGGCCTTCCCTCTCACCAGGTCCCGCAACTCCTGGCAGAACTCGTCCATCTCCCGTCGAAATGTCGCCTGCTGGTCCGTGAGGAGGCGGGTGATATCATCCAAAGCGGGGCTCTCGTGGGAGCCCGACGGGTGGCCTCTCTGTGGATGAGGCTGTGACTGCTGGTAAGGGTAAGAGGGGTAGGAAGGAGGGTGCTGCTGGTGCTGGTATCCCTGGTGAGCCTGCTGCTCACGTCTCCAAGGCTGTCCTTGCTGCTGATAGGGACGAGGACCGTAGGCTGACTGCTGCTGATACGCTGGGGGCTGCTGCTGCGGCTGGTGATGGTCTCTCTGCTGGGAGTACTGCCCTCCCTGACCTGACGGCTGCTGCTGGGGCTGGGCACCACCACTCCCCCACCTGAATCCGGGATGGTCTCGTCGGATCCCAGGCTGGGGACGGTCGTACCAGATCCCGTTGACATCCATCAACGGCTCTGTATCCAAGGGGGCTGGCGGGAGTACTGCCAGAGGCTGGTCCGGCTGGTAAACCACCATCTGCATCTCTGGAGATGGTGGAGACTGGTAGGTGGGCTGCGGCTGCTGGTACGGCTCCGCCTGTACAAGGTGAACCTGTCTAGGCTGCACTGGGGTGCTGGAGCGCTGGGACGAGCTGCTGCTGCTGCCGGCGTCGCCTCGCGACTGAAGATGGGGCTGAGAAGCCGTCTGTGTCTCCTGGAGACACATGAGCTGTGTCTTCAGGTCGCTCAAGACCTGTGCCATCTGATCCATCTGTGCTATGCTCTGGCACTGCTTCTTCTCTATCAGCTCCATGCGGTCCAACTTCTCGCTGATGATGCCCATGTCCGCAGCTGACGAATCTAACTGTGCTGCTGCTGTGGCTGCGGACGAACTGGAAGGACCTGCATCTACCCGTGCTATCCTCTGGTACTGCACGGGTCCTGGCTGATGTGGCTGGGTCTTCTGGGTGTAGAGCCGGGTCTGGGACATGACCATGTAGTTCTCTGCCATCTCCTCAAAAATAGCCCAGACCTGGTCGTGGTCCTTAGCGAAGTAGGACCCGCCACAAGAAGCATTCACCAGGCCCTATAGCTCTGGTGACAGTCCGCTGAAGAAGCTCTGAACTAGGTTCGGCTTTGTGATATCATGGTGCGGGCATCTGTCCAAAAGCTCTCTGAACCTCTCCCAAGCCTCATGGAACTGCTCGTTGGGGAATATGGAGAAGTTACTAATCAGGGCCCTCGCTGCGTTCGTCCGCCCGAGTGGATAGTACTTGTTCAAGTACTCGGTGCGGAGCTGCTCCCAGGTATATACAAATCTCCCCAAATGCTTCAGCCATGTGGCTGCTCTATCTTCCAGTGAGAAGGGGAATGCGATCATCCTGATCGTGTCCTGGTCCACATGTCTGTCGTGGACAGTGCTGCATATCATCAGAAACTCCTGGAGGTGGAGGTGGGGCTCCTCTGTAGCAAGTCCATGGAACCGCGGGAGCATCTGCAAGGTGTTCGGGGGGAACTTGAAGTTCCCCACGATGGCTGGAACCACCACCCAGTGGTGCATCAAAGTAGATCCGGGGTTGTGCAACTCCCGCATCGGTCTAGGTGGTCCTGCTCCTCCTGCGGCTGCTGCCGCTGCGGCGGCGGCCGCGGCTGCTGCTGCTGCTGCTGCGGCTCGTGCCTGTGCCTCTGCATCCGGGTCCTCGGGCTCGCTCTGCTCATCTCTATCTGCTCTGAGCCTCTCCATCTCACGCCTCATCTCTATCATAAAAGCTCCCTGATCGCGGAGCTGCTGCTGGACTGTCTCTAACTGTGCGATCAGGGTGGAGTTGATCGCTCCCTGGTCTAGTACAAAGTGCTCGGGACGGGAGTGATCATCAGAACTGCCTGCGCCTGCCATCTCGACGTCTGCAAAATCAAATGAGCCCAACTCAGGTGCCGTCAAATGTATCAATCTCTCCTCGGGCTCATGTCTCTCAGGGTGGTCAGAAAGGGGATCGAGGGGGAACAGGGTGGAGTCGTACTCGGGTTCGGAGAGCGGGTCTGAGCTCTCGCGAGCCAACCTAGATGATGAGGTAGACGCGCCTGAAAGCGGTGCAGCCAGAGGCTGCCTAAGAGACCGTCTACCCATCATCTTGATCTGGCGAGTAGGGCGGATGGGATCTGGAAAAACTATGATCTGAAAACAAACCCCCGGTTCACCAACGCAACGCGAGCTGAAGACCGTGAAAGTTCGGTCAAATTATCTTGTCTGTTTTATTTGGTGAACACACAAATATCAGAGCGATTACGTGACCTGTTGGGATATCCGCTGCTAACCCAACCGATTGGCCCGCACGGAAGAGTCGGTAGTCAGTCAAGTATAGCAACGGGGGGCTCTACCTAGTGTTCGGGTCACTCTCTCGCACATGCAAACCAAGCAATGAGGGGGTTGCTCTCCCCAATACAAAATTTTTAGGGTGAGCGAGTTTTAAGGTCGATAATTTTAAACAGTCCCAATTTTATGATTTCTCTTTTTAGGTATTTTTCAAATCAAACAAAAACGCCTAACGAATTTTTCGATTCTCCTGATTATTAAGTCAAAAACGGGGGGAGAAGTCGAAAAAGCCGATGCACGAGAAATCAATGATGCATGCAAAGTCAGAAAAGCGTACCTGCCTCCAGCTCTCTACATGCAGAGTGATCCGCGCATAAAATAAAGACAGAAATTAAACTAAGCTATATGATGCAACGGTAAAAAGCCGAGTCCTAAACGAGCACTTTCTAGCGATGAACCGTCTAACCGGTCACCGACCTCCAAGCCAAAGGGTCCGGTCTTGGCCCGTCCCTCCCCTGCCCGACAAATCGGGGGTAGGAGTGCGCTTTACAGGACGGGCTCTCGGCGCGTAGGCTACGGAAGCTAGCGAGTCGGTTATTTTTATTATTGATTTTAAGTAGGTCCAATACGGTCTATAGGAACAGATAAGCCTTAGGTGTGTGGATCCTACTCAGTTACGTCACAGTCACCAGAAAGTCCTAAGTCTAGGGGCTCGAACAAAAACCGCGAAAAATCCGGAAAATGACAGAAAGAAAGAGAAAATAAAACCGCGATGAAAAGCCGCGAAAAAAACCGCAGGTCCTAATGGGTCCCCCGAGCACACCGGTGCTCGGCGAAACAGACCCGCTACGGTCTCAAGTGTCCACAAAGTCAGAAGTGTTCTGTCCCTGTATTATTACAATAATAATGAACAAAAACTATCCTAACACCTCACCCACTCAACTCTCTCTCTCTCGCTCTCTCCTGCGGCTTCGTAGAGAAAGAAGCCGCCTCCGAACTCCGCGGCTGCACCGGCTCCTCGAAAGTAGCCTCCGCGGTCCTCGGTCCCTCGCAAGAAAGACAGAAGAGTGGTCAGACCAATAAACAATAATCAAATAAAAGAGAAAAATAAAAGAAAATGCAAGTGAGGGTATATGTGCAGAAATGGAAACAAAATAAACACTCAATAGAACACAAAAATAAAAATAAAAGAAAATCAAAATGAAACAAAAATAAAACAAAAAGAAACTAAATACAAAAGCCGCGAAAAGCTGCGAGCTCCGGAGAGCCGCGAAAAGCCGCGAAAACAAAAATGAAAAGAAAATCAAAAATAACTACTAAGCCGTGCTCCCCGGCAACGGCGCCATTCTGATGACACCCAAAAATACCTCAAGACCCGGGTGAAGGTAATGAAGCAAGGGTCGTTGCGACCCGGATCTCAGAGGATAGGTGTATCAAGAAAAATAACCACTCAGAATAGATCAAATCAATCAAAACAAAGAAGAGCGGTCCTAGCTATGGATTAACCTGGTATAGCTCCCAGGGTCGAACACAAGGAGCACGGATTGGCCTAGGGCCTACGAAGTAGTAAAAATAAGATAAAATAAAAGAAAAGTGTTTTTTTAGTGGTTTTTAATAATTTTTGTATTTTTTTTTTGGATTTTTAAAATGTGAAGAAAAGTAAAGAAAGCAAAATCAAGCCAACTTAAGCAATTTATTTAACACACCAAAAATCAAGCAAAAATTCAAGAAAAATTGTTTTTATGTTTTTTAAGTTTTTAAGTGTTTTTGGTGAATTTTTGGTATTTTTCTAAGGTATATTTTATTTTATAAAAATCAAACAGTGCTAAAAATGCTGGGTACTGTCCAGCCAGAACCAAAACCCTCAAATAAAATATCTAAGGATCACAACAGGTTCTGGAGGTAATTTTCCTATATTCTAAATAAAATAAGGAAAATTTGGGCACCAAGATTATTGTTTTTGGGTTTTTAGATTATTTATTATAATTTTTAGGAGTTTTTAAGGGTTTTTAGATTTTTAGGGTTTTTAAGTGATGAAAAATAGCCAAAATGGCTAGAAAATCAAACAACAAGCAAGAAACAGTAGCTAATTTTTTTAGAATTTTTGGAGGTGTTTTTATATTTTTTTGGGATTTTTATATCTAGACAGTAGCTAAAAAGGAGGTTTTTGAATTTTTAAAAATACTAAATAAAATAAAAAATGTCCTCAAAAAATTCTCAAAAATCCAACAACATGGCATGAGCCATGTGTCAAATTTTCATCGAATTTGGAGGTGGTTTGATATTTATTCAAAAATTAAAGAGGGGGCACTATGCACAGGGACGTAAGTGCAAATACCCTAAAGTCTGAGGGCCAAGGTGCAAAAAGCCCAGCAAGTCACGCGCTTGGCGCGTGGCTGGGGCACTCAGGGGCCTTTTGGTAAGAAAAACCAAGTTTCAGGGGCTTTTGATAACTCGTACCAAAAACCCAGGGACTCGGTTGCAATTTACCCACTAATACACGCACATGTAGAAATAAAATGCTTCACAGGGGTACAAATGCAAATACCAAAAAGTATCTATCCATTCATTAACCCAACAGAACTACAGGGAAAAAGATGTAAATAGCCCAGACAAGGCACGCGGCGAAGCACGTGAGATCACATACTCAGGGGCATAAAAGCAAATAAAAACAAGCACAAGGTCCCAGTTGCAATTTACCCTACGTAATAAAAGTACGAAAATATTCACAGGACTAGGACTAAAAAGACAAACTAAGAGGGGGCCCTAAGTAATTTACCCCTTTATTTGTCGACGGACGGATGCGCGCCACGTGGAGGATCGGACGGCTCAGAGTGGGTGGCGCTTCTCTTCTTCAACTCTTGGGCCCGATCGACGGTGCGAGGGAGGCCACGTGGGTGATCTGAAGGCTGGCGATGCAGGTACCTCTCTCCTTGCGCGAACGGTCCCGATCAGCTCCTCAAAGTGATCAACGGCAACTGCTCTTCGATGAATGGACGGCCATGATTGAATCTGGAACGGTGGGGCTGATCGGACGGTGAAGGAGGATGCTGGAAGAACACTCCGCCGGCGAGCTTCGCCGGCCTCGTGCGCCTGCAGTAGTCCTCCTCAGCTGCTGCTAAGTATCGGAGCAGGTCCGCGGAGTCGTCCCGCAGCTGGTGGAGGTGTCCGATAGCCCAGCCGAGCCCTGGAGGGGCTCCGGCGAGGCTGGCGGCGCAAAGCTCCTGGCTGGAATGTAAGGGGGGCTCAGATGCCTCCCTCTTGACCTGCAAAGCGAACCAAAAGCTTCGCGGGTCGAGGGCAAAGTGCCTCGACCCGAAGAAGCGGGGTGAGGGTGAACTGGGGGTCGGAACGGATGAGCTCCGGCGAGCTGGGGATGGTGGAGCTCGAGTCCCAGCTCCGGGGCGAGCTGGTTTGGATGGCTGGGCGAAGAACGTGCGTCGGAGGATGGCGAAGGTGTGTGGGGGTTCCGATGATCGAGATATTGCGCGAGATGGCCGGAATCAGGGGAACTCGTCGGAAGGGCGATTTGGGCGAAATCAGAAATTAAACTAGATGGAATGGCTAAATGGGTACCTGGGTGATGCGGGAGACTATGCTGGAGCTTAGCTAGCTCCTGGTCTTTGCCTCAAAGGTCGTCCCTGCCTGAGGCTCGAGCTCCAGCTAGGTGGCGGAGCACGGCGGCGCACGGCTGCCGGATCGATGGTCGGGCACCCTCCTCCTCGCTGCAACACGGCAGACGGAAGCTGTCACCTTGCTGAATGCAATGGAGGTCACGGGAGTGAAGGTGGAGAGCCAAAGATGTCAAGAAAGTGCGGCGGAGCTGAGATTTTATATGGGTGCAGGTCCGGGAAGAATCGATCGGGTCCGGCTCGTTTGAGCACGGATCCCTAGGAGGAATGTCGGGCGAGATTCCCGGATACCTGGGGAACAATTAGGACCAGGGATTAAGCCAAATGGAGGTCGGATCTGGTTGGAATAAATGGGGAAAGATGGGTCCGCGAACCAGATCCGGCTCTGGTGGTCCTGGGGGAGGTGTTGACCGGGGGTCAACAATCCCCCGTGGACCAATCAGAGCCCGCCAAGGCTTGAGTTTTTATTTGATTTTTTTGGGGCCTTAAATGGCCGAATTTGCAAAAACTTAAAACACAAAATATTTTCATTTTATTTTTTTCTATTTTTTTGTGATTTTTAATTAATTTTTGGAAATAAAAATAAGGTCTATATAATATAGCTATACATAGGTATATATACACTATATTGATTTTTTTATTTTTGATTTTTAATTATTTATTTTTATACATTTTTATTCCTATTTTATATTTTATTTATTTATAGGATAAAATGAGGAATAAAAGGCTATTTTTGTTTTATTTTTATTATTTATATACATAGGTTAAATAATTATTTATGTGCAACTATATACATGGTATATATACAATATGTTTTTGTGTTTTTAATTTTGTAATTTTTATTTGATTTTTGTTTTGTTTCTTTTTATTTATTTTATGTACAATATATAACATAGAATATTTACAAAAAGTTTTAGAAAATAAATAACTTTATTTACAAGGTGAAATGAATAAGGATGATGGTCTATGTACAAGGTGAAGGATTCTTTTTGGATTTTTGATTTTTATCTTTTTGTTTTGTTTTTATGCTTCATAAATATTTACAAATATTTACAACATATTTTTGGTTGAGGAAAATATATAATTTATTTATTTATAAAAATATACATAAGTGAGCCCCTATCTCCCTCTACTTGGCTTTTATGCGGTCAGGCCCATGCTGAGCCCTCCCTTGGGTTAGGTTGCTCAATATTTATTCTAAATATTTCCCTCTTTTTCTTTTTCATCTTTATTCTTTTATTTTTGCACAAAAACATGCTAATTATCTATATTTACAAAAATGCATGCTTTTGCTAACTAACCCTATTTACACATATCTACATGCATTTGCATAGGTTTTTGTAGCTAAAATATAAGAATAAAGAGTGATGAATGGGTATTCATCAATGATGTCGATCTTTTCGAACATGGTAGGGGAGTGCTTGGAGGTCTTCATGGATGATTTCTCGATCTACGGCGACGGATTTGATCCTTGTCTTGACTGCCTAGATCGAGTACTCCAGCGATGTATTGAGTATCATTTGGTGCTATCTTGGGAGAAGAGTCACTTTATGGTGACTCAAGGGACGGTGCTTGGCCACATCATCTCCAACAGGGGCATGGAGGTTGATCCGGCCAAGGTAGATGTCATTAGGAAACTCGCACCACCGTCCAATCTGAGGCAGTTACGGTCATTTTTGGGGCATGTTGGATTTTATAGGAGATTTATTCATGATTTCAGCAGGATTGCCCGACCGTTGACCGACCTCTTGACGAAAGACACCGAGTTCCTTGTCGATGACAAGTGTCTTTCGTCGTTTGCTACTCTCCAGCAGTGCGTTATTGAGGCTCCTGTCCTCCAGCCGCCTGATTGGTCTCTCCCATTCGAGATCATGACGGACGCCTCCGATTTTGCCGTGGGGGCAGTGCTGGGACAGAGGAGGGATGGAGTGCCATTTGCTATACACTATGCTAGCCGCACATTGGATTCCGCCCAGCGGAATTATACAGTCACAGAGAAGGAGATGCTAGCAGTAGTGTTTGCCCTGGATAAGTTCAGATCGTATATCATTGGATCTAGAGTGACTTTGTTTACAGATCACACTGCCATCAGGTACCTCATGGCAAAGAAGGATGCTAAGGCCAGACTGACTAGATGGATCCTTCTACTCCAGGAGTTCGACATTGAGATTAAGGATAAGCATGGAGTCAAGAATGTGGTGGCGGATCATCTCTCCCGACTAGAGCATCCTGAGGATTCTGAGCAGATTGATCCCATCCGAGATACCTTCCCAGATGAGGCGATCCTTGCTATCGCCTCACTCCCATGGTATGCCAATATTGTGAACTTTCTCGTTGTTGGGAAAGTCGCACAAGATTGGCCCAGACAGAGACTTGAGACCTTCCTTGCGAAGGCCAAGTCCTACCATTGGGAGGATCCCATCCTTTACCACGAAGGAGGGGATAGCGTCTGGCGTCGGTGTATTCCTCAGGAGGAACACCATAGCGTCCTCACTTACTGCCACAAGCTTGAGGCAGGAGGACATCATTCTGGGAGGAGAACGGCACAGAAGGTGCTCCAATCCGGCTTGTGGTGGCCTACCCTCTTCAAGGACTCGGATGAGTTCGTGAAGAGGTGTACTGACTGTCAGAGGATGGGCACTTGTGGACAGCGTGATATGATGCCGATGCAGCCCATTCACTTCTGTGAGGTTTTTGACGCATGGGGCATCGATTTCATGGGTCCATTCCCTAAGAGTCAGGGATTTGAGTACATTCTGTTGGCCGTTGATTATGTGAGTCGTTGGGTGGAGGCTATCCCCGCCCGAGCCGCTGATGCGAGGACAGTTTGCAGATTTTTGAGGAAGCACATCATCACGCGGTTCGGGGTTCCACGAGTTCTGATTTCTGATGGGGGATCTCACTTCATCAACGACCAGGTGAAGGCACTTGCTAGCAAGTTCGGCATAGACCATCGTGTTGCTACACCTTACCATCCACAGACGAATGGTCTAGCCGAAGTGTCGAATAGGGAGATCAAGACTATTCTGCAGAAAGTCATCCGCCCTGACCGAAAGGATTGGTCACAGCTTTTGGACTCGGTCTTGTGGGCATATAGGACGTCTTTCAAGACACCTTTGGGCACATCTCCCTTTCGCCTCGTATATGGCAAGCCATGCCATATACCTGTTGAGCTGAGGCACAAGTCACTTTGGGCAGTTACAGACATACTTATGGATCCAGATGGTATGGGAGACCAGAGGAGGGCAGATCTAGCTGCCCTGGAGGAGCTTAGAGATGCAGCTTTCTCAAGCAGCCTACATTATAAGGAGAAAGTCAAGGAGTGGCACGATTCTCATATCAGCCACAAACATTTTGAGATTGGACAGAGAGTATGGCTGTTCGATGCGAGGCTTAGATTATTTCCAGGGAAGCTACAGAGCAAATGGAAAGGACCTTATCTGGTTCGGAAGGTACACGACAACGGTAGCATCGACATATCTGAGTTGTCTTCTGAGAGTACCTTTCGAGTGAACGGCCAGCGGCTCAAGCCATTTCTAGATCATGAGCCGCGGGTCGTTGATATTGCCCCTATTCATTTTGCGTGAGATGTGGTCTTTGACTCACATCTAATGCATCTCACGCCTGAGTTTCACTGATCTTCCGCTGTATATAGATCCAGATGTCCATATCATCACATTCCTTAGTCCCACATCCCCTTCTTCATCTTGTGATTATGCTATACTTAGGGTGCACTTTACCCTAAGTATAGGGGGGATGTGAGACCTTGCGGGTATTTCTTTTGCTTCTGTCTACCCCTGTTTTGTTGCCTATACTTAGGGATATCTCACCCTAAGTATAGGGGGGGTAGACCCTGTACATTCTGCACTCAGGTTTTCCCTTAGTATACAGCCTGCTATACTTAGGATTACTTGATCCTAAGTATAGGGGGGAGACCTGAGTCCCTCTTGACTTTTCATTTCCCTTTTGTATAGCCTTTTCTTTTCACTTCCCTATACCTAGCACGAGTTATGTCTTCTTCATCGCTCTTGACTCTGAGGACATCGTTCGAGCTAAGTATAGGGGGGGTGTATATATTTCATATATACTTTAGCCATAACTCGTACTTTGTGTGAGTGTGTTAATAAATAAAAATGGCTAAAAACCACAAAAATTAAAAAATTTTCATGTACATAATCTTCTTTTATTTGCACATACATAGCTAGTGTACAAATTATTTTTGTAAAAATGATTTCAAAAATCTTTTGTGTGAAGATTGTGTAAATATTTTCGTATCAAAATTATGTATATAGTACAAAATTTTTCCAAAATGTTTTGAAAAGCAAAAGTTTGCAAAAATCGTGTGTAAATGTGTGTAAATACCTCTTTGCAAAACTTGCACTTCATGCATCATCATTCATGATTTCAAAACATTTTTCAAAAATTTTGCATGATTGTAAAATATTGTGTAAATAAGCATCTGTTTGTACATATGTATATAGTTTTTTTTGGATGATAGTTGACATTTAAACTAGCCTGGAATCAAATCGAGAAATGGAGCTTGATTAAGATCTTAATCCACCTAATTTCTAAGAGGAACCTTATAGGGCTTAGGTTTAAGGCTTTTCAGGTCCATGGTGACTTAATTCTTTGAGTCCACTAGGCTATGATCACATGTCATCTCAATGAGCCTAAGCAGAGCACTTAACAACAACACATGACTCATATAGATTATGGCTTTACTTGGACAACCGCACTATGCACCAAGCTCTCTACGGATGAGGTGGTGAGGAGGCAGTCTTCCCTGACTTGGGGTAGCATATGAGGGTAGTACTTCTAGGCGGAACCTCTCTTCTTCTTATAGTGAAGGAAGTGCGTCTCAACTTGGTCTGGTTGCCATGAGGTCTAACGACGGGAGTTGTGGGTTGCAATAAAGCTTCAAAAGAGGGATAGTCTACTGGCTCAAGAGGAAAAACTCCTTGTATATATGCTGCACATGTATATGCTGTATAGATGCACTCGAAAAAAAAAAGTGCAAAAAGAAAAGAACTCCAAAAAAGTGGTGGGTCTGAGAGAAAATGATAATCCCACCGGAGTATGTATATAAGTGCAATAAGCAAAGCTTGGTTTCATGATCCACCTGTTGTAGCTTGCAGCAGGGAGACTTGGCTACACTGGTCAAGCTCCCAAGGGTACTTGGCTACACTGGCCTTGACCCATTCTCTTCTTCCCCCTCTTCTTGAGCCGGTTGTACTTGAACTTAGAAGGGAATACCCCGCTCCTCGTGGAAAGAGTGGCCAGACCAAGGTCATAGAGTTACCTTGTTGAGGAGGGTTGTCAAGTTGCCATTTCTGAGGTGGAGAGCTTAGACCTCACTTTCACATGACAAGAAAAGATTCATGGTCTTCAGGGTTAGTGATTGATGACTTGTTCTGATCTGGAGCATTGAGGAGTCTTGGTTATAGATTAGTGGAACTCAGAGGATGTTAGGTTTTAAGCTTAAGTCTAAATAAGGTTCCGACACATTAATAATCCAAAGATCTGATTGAGCTCCATACCTCAATTTAATAAGGGCAAGTTTAATAATCAACCTTGATCCATGTACATCCTCTTTTTCTTTTTCTTTCTTTCTTTTTCACTTCTTTTTCAAATAAGTGTTTGCTAAGGGACTAGCAAAGTATAGTATAGGGGGGTGATGAATACCCATTCATCACTCTTTATTCTTATATTTTAGCTACAAAAACCTATGCAAATGCATGTAGATACTTGTAAATAGGAATAATTAGCAAAAGCATGCATTTTGTAAATATCTATAATTAGCATGTTTTTGTGCAAAAATAAAAGAATAAAGATGAAAAAGAAAAAGAGGGAAATATTTAGAATAAATATTGAGCAACCTAACCCAAGGGAGGGCTCAGCATGGGCCTGACCGCATAAAAGCCAAAGTAGAGGGAGATAGGGGCTCATGTGTAAATATTTGTAAATAAATAAAATTATATTTTCCTCACCCAAAAATATGTTTGTAAATATTTGTACATATTCATAAAGTATAAAAACAAAACAAAAAGCTAAAAACCAAAAAGACCAAAAATATCCTTTCACATTGTACATAGACCATGCCTCCTTATTTATTTAACCTTATAAATAAATAAAATTATTTTCTAAACTTTTTGTAAATATTCTATGTTATATATTTTAACTAAAATAAATAAAAAGAAACAAAGCAAAAATCAAATAAAAATAACAAAATTAAAATTATAAAAATATATTGTACATATACCTATATATAGCCCTATTATGTAAATACCTTATTTTTATTTTGAAAATTTAATTAAAAATCACCAAAAAATAGAAAAAATTAAAATAAAAATATTTTATGTTTTGAGTTTTTAATAATTCGGTCATTTCCTATTTTATTTTGAATTTTCAAATCATTTATGGCGTGGCCTCTCCTGATTGGTCCACGGGGGATGTTGACCCCCCGGTCAACTCCCCCCCTTGGACCACAGAGTTCCGGATCCGAGCCCTTAACCCGATTTCTCGATATTATCCCCACTCGATCCGACATCCAAACCCGTGAATCTCGGGCTCCATTTGCTCCTTAATCATCCCTGATCCATGCCCGACTGTTAGCCTTGGGATCCGCGCTCTGAGCTTCATGCCCGACTCCCATCTAGCCGGACCCCTAGCCGTATATAGTCTGAGCTCCGCCCCCGTTTTCATGCATCTTTGGTTCCCCATTCTCTGTCCCGTGACCTCCACAGCAGCCCCTGAGGTGACAGCTCTCGGTTGCCCGTGTCGCAGCGAGGAGAGGGGCTGGTTTCCACTGATCCGGCGACTTAGCGCCGCCGTGCTCCGCCCAGAGCAGGAGCTCGAGCCTCGGGCCGAGACACCCCTTGAGGCCACGACCAGGAGCTACCTCAGCTCCAGCATAGTCTCACCATCCGCCCAGGTAACCCCTTAGCTTCTCTATTTAGCTTAATTTCTAGTTTGCCCCAAATCGTGCCGCCGCCGTGTTCCGTCGATTCCGGCCATCTCGCGCATCCTTTCGATCATCGGAACCCGTCATCACCTCCGCCTTTCCTCCACGCACCTTCTCCACCCCTCCGTTCAACCCAGCTCGTACAGGAGCTGGGATTCGAATCCCATCGCCGTCGCTTCGCCGGGATTCATCCGCTCCGACGCACAGACCACCTTCACGCCGCCTAACCGGGTCGAGGCATTTTGCCCTCGACCCGCGAAGCTTCTGAGATACTTTGCAGGTCCAGAGGAGGCCATCTGAGGCTTCCCTACATCCAGGCCAGGAGCTCTCCTCCGCCGACCTCGCCGGAGCCCCTCCAGGGCTCGGGTGGGCCATCGGAGACCACCAACAGCTGCGGAGCTTCATCGCGCATCTTCTCCGATCTCCGGAAGCAGCAGACGAGGACCACAGCACTCGCACGAGGCCGACGAAACTCGCCGGCCGCCTGTTCTTCGAGGATCCTCGCCAGCCGTCCGATCAGCCTCGACCTCCAGTTGTCATCTCGTCCGTCCATTCCAGGAGGAGCAGCCACCGTCCGATCCTTGGAGAGGAGATCTGGAGCGCCCACCAGCGTACCCGTCAGATCATCCACGTGGAGCGCATCCGACGGCCTGCGTAATAAAGGGTAAATTACCCTTAGGCCCAGCTCTTGTTTTTATTTCGTTTTAGTCATGTAATTACTTTTGTCAGTTGTTTAGTTTTAGGGTATTTTGCACATTGGACCTCATACTTTTGTTATTTGCACTTATGCCCCTGTTTGTGCGAGCCACGTGCTTCGTCACGTGTATGTTTGGTGTATTTGCAACATTAGCCCTGTAGTTCTGGATGTTAATTAATGAATGAAAACTTTTTAGTATTTGCATATATGCCCCTGTGAGTGTTGTAATTGCGCATGTGCGTCTTTTAGTGGGTTATTTGCAACACAGCCCCCTGGACTTTTGGTAAGAGTTATCAAAAGGTCCCTGGGACTTGTTTTTCTTACAAAAAGGTCCCTGAGTGCCCCAGGCACGCGCCGCGCGCGTGCGTTGCTGGGTTAATTGCACCTGGACCCCCAGAACTTCGGGCATTTGCACTTCAGTCCCTGTGCACAGTGCTCTCTTTTGATTTTTGAATAAAATATCAAATCACCTCCAAATTCGATGAAAATTTGACACATGGCTCCTGCCATGTTGTAGGATTTTTGAGAATTGTTGAGGACATTTTTGAGTTTATTTGTTATTTTTAAAAATTCAAAAACCTTTATTTCAGCCAATGTCTAGTTTTAAAAATCCCAAAAAAATATAAAAACCCCCTCAAAAATTCCATAAAAATTAAGTACTGTTTCTTTTGTGCTCTTTTAATTTCTAGCCAATTTTGGCTATTTTTCACTAAGTAAAATCCCTAAAAATTCAAAAACACCTAAAAACTCATAAAAATTAAAATAAATAATTTAAAAACCCAAAAACAATAATTTTGGTACTCTAATTTTACTTGTTTTGTCTAGTATACAGGAAAAATACCTCCAGGCCCTCTTGAGATCCTTAGATATTTTATTTAGGGATTTTGGTCCTGGCTGGACAATACCTTGCTTTTCCATCACTGTTTGATTTTTAGAAAATAAAATATACATCAGAAAATTATCAAAAATTAACCAAAAACACTAAAAAACCTAAAAAACATAAAAACATTTTTGTTTGAATTTTTGCTTGGTTTTTGACACATTAAATAATTAGCCAAAGTGTGATTGATTTTGTTTTTCTTTTATTTTCTTCACATTTAAAAATATAAAAATATAAAAATCACTAAAAATCATTAAAAACACTTGTCTTTTATTTTATTTTATTTTTACTACTTCGTAGGCCTTTGGCCAACCCGTGCTCCTTGAGTTCGACCCTGGGTGCTATACCAGGTTAATCTCATAGCTGGACCGCTATTTGAGTGTTTGATTGATTTTATTTCTATTAGTGGTTCGATTTTTCTTGATATACCTATCCTCTGAGATCCGGGTCGCAACGACCCTTGTCTTATTACCTTCACCCGGGTCTTTTGGGATTTCTAGGTTATCAAGCTACGGCTACCGGAAAAGCAAAAATCGAAGCTAAGCTAATCTACGTGCTAAAAAGGTTACCTGGCGGGTGCTGTCGACTGGGCTGGAGATCAAGAAGCTCCTGGGTCATTGCCTGCAAGGGGGCGTCGTCTCCCCGAGGCTGGGCGCGCTCGCGGCGGCGTACGGCGGCAGTGCCACCAGATCAGTGGTCTCCTGGGATACTCGAGCCTCGCTTCCACTCCAAAGCACGCGGCTGTCACTCAGGCACTCCGGAGGAGCTCCTTGGCAGCGAGCAGGAGGTCCAAAGATGAATGAAAAGCTCGCAGGAGCTGTCACTTTATATGCTCAGGGATCCGAGAAGAAAGGGTCGGGCAATGGAAAATGGAGCCCGGATCCCTAGAACCCACCCCGGACGAGGGTCTCGGATGTGTGATGATCAATCGGAGCCCGGGGTTAGGTGAAATGGTTGATGGATCGAGTGGTAAATAAATCGAGAATTCAGGTCGGTCACCCAGATCCGTGGTGAAGAGGGTCCGGGGGGGAAGCTGACCGGGGTCAACAAACCCCCATGGACAAATCAGAATCCGCCAAGGTCCCATTATTTGTTAATTTATTTTAAAATAGTAAATGCCTGAATTAATAAAAACTTAAAACATGAAAAATATTTATTTTTTTTCTAGTTTTTTGTGATTTTTAATTAATTTTTCAAAATAAAAATAAGGTATTTACATAATAGAGCTATATATAGGTATATGTACAATATAGGATTTTTAATTTTTGATTTTTTTAACTTTATTTTTATACATTTTTATTCCTATTTCTATTTTATTTATTTATATCATAAAATAAGGAATAAAAAGATATTTTTATTTTATTTTTATTATTTATATACAATAGTGAAATAAATACAAATGTACATATATATACATGGTATATTTACAAAGTATTTTTGGGTTTTTAATTTTGTTCTTTTTATTTTGTTTTTGTTTTAAGGGTTTTTATTTTATTTATTTACACCATAAAAGGTAAAATATTTACAAAATTTTTGGAAAATAATTTTATTTATTTATAGGGTAAAATAAATATAAGAGAGTAGGCTATATACATGGTGAATAAGGTGAATGTTTTTTTTGTTCCTTTTTAATTTTTCTATTTTTATTTTGATTTTTATATTTATAAATATGTACAAATATGTACAAGCCCTTTTTATTTTATTTTTAGAGGAAAATATATATTTATTTATAGGTCTATTTACATACATGAGCCCTATCTCCCTCTACTTTGGCTTTTATGCGGTCAGGCTCATGTTGAGCCCTCCCTTGGGATTAGGTCGCTCAATATTTATTCTAAATATTTCCCTCTTTTTCTTTTTGTTCTTTATTCTTTTATTAGTGCACAAAAACATGCTAATTATTACTTTTTACTCCATGCATGCTTTTGGTAATTATTTATATTTACAAATATATACATGCATTTGCAAAGGTTTTTGTAGCTAAAATATAAGAATAAAGAGTGATGAATGAGTATTCATCACCCCCCTATACTTAACTTTGCTAGTCCCTTAGCAAACACTTATTTGAAAAAGAAGTGAAAAAGAAAGAAAGAAAAAGAAAAAGAGAATGTACATGGATCAAGGTTGATTATTAAACTTGCCTTCATTAAATTAAGGTATGGAGCTCGATCAGATCTTTGGATTATTAATGTGTCGGAACCTTATTTGGACTTAAGCTTAAAACTCAACAGCCTCTAAGTTCCATTAATCTATAACCAAGGCTCCTCAATGCTCCAGATCAAAACAAGTCATCAAACACAAACCCTGAAGACCATGAATCTTTTCTTGTCCTGTGAATGTGAGGTATAAGCTCTCCACCTCAGAAATGGCAACTTGACAACCCTCCCCGACAAGGTAACTCTATGACCTCAATCTGGCCACTCTTTCCTCGAGGAGCGGGGTATTCCCTTCTAAGTTCAAGTTCAACCGGCTCAAGAAGAGGAGGAAGAAGAGAATGGGTCAAGGCTAGTGTAGCCATGTACCCTTGGGAGCTTGACCAGTGTAGCCAAGTCTCCCTGCTGCAAGCTACATAAGGTGAATCATGAAACTCAAGCTTTGCTTATTGCACTCTATATACATACTCCGGTGGGATTATCATTTTCTATCAGACCCACCACTTGTTTGGAGTTATTTTCTTTTTGCATTTTTTTTTCAAGTGCATCTATACAACATATACATGTGCAGCATATATACAAGGAGTTTTTCCTCTTGAGCCAGTAGACTATCCCTCTTTTGAAGCTTTATTGCAACCCACAACTCCCGTCGTTAGATCTCATGGCAACCAGACCAAGTTGAGATGCACTTCCTTCACTAAAAGAAGAAGAGAGGTTCCGCCTAGAAGTACTACCCTCATATGCTACCCCAAGTCAAGGAAGACTGCCTCCTCACCACCTCATCCGTAGAGAGCTCGGTGCATAGTGTTGGTGTCTAAGTAAAGCCATTGTCTATATGAGTCATGTGTTGTTGTTAAGTGCTCTACTTAGGCTCATTGAGATGACATGTGATCATAGCCTAGTGGACTCAAAGAATTAAGTCACCATGGACCTGAAAAGCCTTAACCCTAAGCCCTATAAGGTTCCTCTTATAAATTAGGTGGATTAAGATATTAATCAAGCTCCATTTCTCAATTTGATTCCAGGCTAGTTTAAATGTCAACTATCATCCAGAAAAACTATATACATATGTACAAAAGATGCTATTTACACAAATTTTTACAAACATGCAAAATTTTTGAAAAATGTTTTGAAATCATGAATGGATGATGCATGAAGTGCAAGTTTTGCAAAAAGTATTTACACACATTTACACAAAATTTTTGCAAACTTTTGATTTTCAAAACATTTTGGAAAAATTTTGTACTATATACATAATTTTGATAAGAAAATATTTACACAATCTTTACACAAAAGATTTTTGAAATCATTTTTACAAAAATAATTTGTACACTAGCTATTTATGTGCAAATAAAAGAATGTTTATGTACACGAGAAATTTTTAATTTTTGTGATTTTTAGGGTTTTTAGCCATTTTATGTATTTACACACTCACACAAAGTACGAGTTATGGCTAAAGTATATATGAAATATATACACACCCCCTATACTTAGCTCGAACGATGTCCTCAGAGTCAAGAGCGATGGAGAAGACATAACCCGTGCTAGGTATAGGGAAGTGAAAAGGAAGGCTATATACAACGACGAAGAAAATCACAGGGGTCTCGGGTTCTCCCCCTATACTTAGGATCAAGTAATCCTAAGTATAGTAGGCTATACACAAAGGGAAAACCGAGAGGAGAATGTACATGGTCTACCCCCCTATACCTAGGGTGAAGTCTCCCTAAGTATAGGCAGCAAAACAGGGGTAGCAAGACACTAAGAAAATCATGAATATATACAAGGAGGAGGACATCACTCCCCCTATACTTAAGGTGGAGAACCTTAAGTATAGGAACCAACAGAAGTGATGAAACAGAACGAAGAACAACCCGGTGTTTTCACCCCCCTATACTTAGGATGAGCAATATCCTAAGTATAGCAAAGATAATTGATGACACGAAATCTGACGGTCGAGAGAGGTGTAAATATAATATCAAAAATGTGTCGTCGTTCTCAACCACGGGATTCGATCAATGGAAAAATATTTAAAACCACTCGAAAAGAGATAGATCAATGAAAATAATGTAAGCGGTCTTTCGCTATTCTTTTTACCTGGTATAGCGACCAGGGTCGAACACAAGGAGCACGATTTAAAAACTAAGTAGCCAAATTTCTAAAGCAAATTTTTTAGTGGTTTTTGAATTTTATATTTTTTTTATTTTTTTAAAAGAAGTACAAATGAAGAAAAGCACACACACAAACTCTTTTTGGTATTTTTCAAAATAATAAAAAATATACAGAAAAGTCCTAAGAAATTGTTTTTGTGTTTTAGATGTTTTAAAATGTTTTTGGTAAATTTTTCGCAATTTTCTGATGTTTTTGTTATTTTCTGAAAATGAAACAGTGGAAAATAAATAAAATGTACACAGTCAGGAGTATTTTGCAAATTAAAAATTCTTTAAGTTCTCAAAATTCCTGAAATTTATTTTTAAGAGAAAGTACAATCAAATATCTACAAATAGAAACTGAAATCACTATTTTTGGATTTTTCTACAATTTTCTGCAATTTGTTTAAGCTTTTTTCGTATTTTATAAATTTTTTGGAGTTTTATAAATGAAAATTGCACAAAAATTGGTTTGAAAATAAAACAAGTCAAAACACAGCTACAGGAATTTTCGTGGACTTTTTAGGCAATTTTTCTAATTTTTATAAATTTTCAAAGTGTAAGCAAGGAAAAGACACTGTTTTTTATTTTTTAAATAGATGAAAAGTCAATGAAAAGCTATGAAAAATTTACACAATGATTAGGCGCATAACAAGAGTATCCACAAATTTCCTGAGAATTTTTGCTAGCATAAAAATATTTATTCCATCCAAAGATAGCTAGCAAGTTAGCAAGCTGAAGTCTGAGGACGCAAATGTAAATATCAGAAAGTTCATGCATGAAAAGATAACAGAAATAAAATTCAGGCTAAAAAGTTGCAAATTACCCAGTGAGAAGCATGCCCTGCATGTGCTATTTCTGACAGGAGGATTTTGTACTTCTGAAAACTTTCAAGGGTAAACTCGTAATTGTCCCACAATATTTTATTTTAACCCAAATGCTAGGGTTCCTTTCTTGTTCTTCAAGCAACGAGACTCAACAGGAGTAGGGCACAAGGGAGGCACCCGTCGCCGACCTCCAAGGAGGGAGGTGCTGGGCGGAGGACGTGGAGCTGGGAACGCACATCGCGCGCTGAAGGTGGTGAAGCGGCGTCGGGTTGTGCGCCCGCGCGCGGTGGCGCGCTGTGAGGACGGCGGAGGAGGAGCGGAGGGTCAACGCCGTACAGGGTGCGGACTGTCGTTGGCGGCCACTTGGAGTTCGCGGCGGGCGCGGTCGATGAGAGCGGGCGTAGGAGGCGGACGGGCCCGCCGCTGGGAGAGAGGGCGCGGGGCTCACGGCATCTAGAGGGGCGGCGCAGTAGCTGGAGCCGCGCGGAGGATGCGCGGAGGGCGGTTGCGAGGGCAGATGGTGGAGCGGCGGACGCGCGGGGGCGCGGTGTCGCGGCTGGGGGCTGTACGGCACAACACCGCGTCTGGTGGGGGGCAACGCACGGTCGCGCCGCGGTTGAACAGTGGCAGAGGCGCGCGGCGGATGGACGCCTCCCGCTCGAGGGCTGCGGAGGAGGGTCGGTGGAGCGGCGCGTCGGGTGCCTGGAGGATGCGCCGGAGGGCGGCGCCGCCAGGGGGCGGAGGAGCGGTACGCGCTGACGCGCGCCCGCGCACAGAGGTGATCGGCGGAGCATGGGCGCGGGGGTGGCGACCTGCGCCTGCTGCTGGATTTTTTTATTTTTTTTATTTTCTATTTTTTTGTATGTACAGAGTAACAAAAAAAAAGAAAGAAAGTTTATTTTTTTATATTTTTTTATGTTTTCCTGCAAAACATTCGTTAGAGATAAAAGATAACAATTTTTTAATTTTCCCTGCAAAAACAAATGTGAGATGAACAGGAAAAATAGTTTTATGTTAATTTTTTATACACAAAAATAGGATAAGTGAATGGATTCGGATCCGCGAAATGGAAGATAGATCTGTGGACTCCGACCACCGTGCGTGGTCGGAGGTGTGTGGTTGTGTGAGATAGAAAGAGAACTGGCGGGACACGAAAATGAGGCGAAAAATTGATGTCGGATGTGGATTAAAGTGTGATGAAATTTTGGGATTTTTAATCTAAAAACTACTCACTACACCTACGCAAAATTTAAACCTACGATCTACCTACGAAAAAAGACAAGTAAAAGTGGATCTCACCTCGGGGTTTGGACAAGCCATGATGGCCTCGACGAAGCTCACGTCGCTGTCACCGACTGGATCGGAGGCTAGGACCCTCTTCAACAAGAAATCTCTCGGAAACCGGGCTCCTCTCCGCCAAAGATCGATCAAGTTTGAATGAGGGAGGAGGAGCCCATTAAAAAGAGAGAAAAAATCAAAAAAGGAAAATATTTACAAAAAAGGAAGGTGTTTATTGGGTTGATTAATAAAATAATTAAATTAATAAATAAATTAAATAATTAATTACGAAATTCGAAATAAATAAATTAAATTAATAAATTAATTAATTGGAAATTAATTGGCCACCTTAATGGTGGCCATTAAAGGTATGCAATCAAATCTAATATATAAGGCATGTTATAAAATCAAATCAATCAAATAAAATCAAATAATTAAATAAAAAATTCGGAAATAATTTAAATTAATTAGTTAATGTTAGGTAATTATATTTTTTTTGATGGTTTTTATTTAAGGAAGTTAGTGGTATACATATATTATATACATATAATATAATGTACATAGGTGCAAATAAGGAAACAATTTTTATACAAGATTTTTTTTTAATTAATTTTTTTTCTAATTTTTATTTTTATTGAAAACAATATTTATAATATTTACATTAAGTAAAAATAAATATTAATAATTATATACACAAATATATGGGTAAACTGCACAATACACCCCATAAAACCGACTTTTTAACCGTAACTCCAAAAAATACGAAACCACAGCCATTTGAAAGATAATTTAATTTATAGTATTATGGAAGTGAGTTTGGTTCGATTTGAGCTCGTATGGAGCCGGAATTGATGTTTCAATTATCACGTTGCGGCTTTTTCTGGGTGTAATTATTTGCAATATATACAATATTTTAATTTACAAATATTTTTATTATTTACAACACAATTTTATTCACAACTTTTATTTACAAAAATAAGTTATTTGAGGTCAAATTATATACAAATAAAATAATGTAAGTTTTATACAAATATACATGAAAAATATGTACAAGACATTTTTGGATTTTCTGACAGACAACCTTATCTCCCCCTACTTTATTCCTGATCGATCAGGTCAAGTCTTGACCTTCTCGGGGTTTGGGTCAGTCTGTATTTATTGCATAAATACCTCCTTTTCTTTTTCTTTTCTTCTTTATTCTTTTATTTATGTACAAAAAGTGTTAAAAATGCATAATTAACAAATGAATGTAAAATGGTAATTTTATGGAATTAGTGGTATTTACAGGTATTTGACTAAGGAAAAGAGGCTAAAATAAAAGAATAAAGGCGATGAATCTTGGATTCATCAATAATCCTAAGCGAGACCTAGGGTGAAAACAAGAACGGAAGAAAGAAAGATCAAAGCAAGACAAAACATGTATATACAAAAGAGTACAATGTTGAGGTGCCTCTCAACGAGTGCTAGATTTTACGCCCCTAGCTGGGCGCAAAGGTTAGGACAAAGCTGTATCCAGGTTCAGGACGGCATCGGTAAGGCGAATGCCATACTGTCGTCACAGTCTCGGTATGAGAACAGCGACGAACTCAACATTGTAAAGTAAGACACCCAGGTATGGAATCAAGCGGGTGTCTGCTACCGGCCAAGGATATGAGAATAAATGATCGGGATCCAGTAGCACAAAAGAAATCATCGGCTCTGGATCAGACTGGAGTGAGGGTGTGGAGCCGGAGAAATCAAATGTGGAGAAGGATGGATCAGTAATAGAATCCTCCACGTCAATCAGTGTCTCAAATAGATGTGGACAATCAATATCAGGAGACTCTCTAAGCAGACTGATATCCGATGCATGAAATAGAATCAGATCAAGAAAATCATCGAATATCTCCAGAATGGGCTCGTCCTCGCGGGGATCGTCGAGGTGAGAAGACTCAGAATCAGAATGATCTAAAGACTCGGTTTCGTGTTCCGCCAGATCGGAAACACTCTCAGAAAGTGAAACCGAGTACTCATCGAGTGCGGCATCCTCCCGCAGATAACCCTCGGGGAGAGATGCATGATCAAAATGAGAAGAAGAGGATCAGGATCTAGATGGGCATCTGCACTACTATCAAGTATCCACTCGGTGCACCAGGCTGCATCATCATCGTAAGTGTAGGTCTCGGCAATCTGGAAACAGGAGAAGGTACTAGTCAACACCGCGAAAGTTGGCAAAGTGTCTGCGACTGATCCTCGCTCTGTGGCTATGCTGGCTGCCCGCTGGTCCTCAGGAAGTGTATCTATCTCAACAAAGTGGAGGAAAAAACTGTGGCTGCTGGGCTGAATCCAGGTGGCTATCTGCATCCAAGAAGTGTCTCTACAGGAAGGAAACTGAATACTCTGGGAATGGAATCTGGAGTGGCTGAATTAATGGCTGCAAAAGCGGGGGCTCCTCCGGCTCCTGGAGTATCAGAAGATCTGATATCCAAGACTCGTCGACTGGGAACTCTGGGGCTGACTCGAACTCCAGCTGGAAAACCAACGGGAACTCAAGTAGACTCTGGGTCCGAACCTCTGCTATGGCAGTCATCTCCTCTGTCAGTGGTGCTGTCTCATCCAAATCCTCGGGCTGGTGTGTAGAGGCTGACTCATCATGTAAAGTGACACACCGCACTGGTACTGCATCGTCCGCATGTGTTGTTCCGACTAAGGCATCTCGTGAATAAGAACTCTGTGAAAGTAGCCTCGAGATGATATCCAGTAGGTGAATGTCGGAACCGCGGTGTGAACCGCCACATGTGGTAATCACCAGTGCAAGCTGCTCTGTGGTCATACCCTGCATGGAGATCTCAATCAAGTCTGTAAGTGGAAGTCCGTGCTCAGGAAATCTCCTCAAGAGGTCAAGAAACCTCGGCCATGCCTCGTGCAATGGCTCCTGGGGGTCTACTGAAAAGTCGGTGATCAAAGACCGCATGAAATCTGCTCTATGTGGAGGGAAGTATCTCTGTAGGAACTCTCGGCGTAGATCTCTCCACGTCTTGAATGTCCTCCCCAATCGTCGGTGCCATCTCATGGCTCTGTCCTGAAGCGTGAGGGGGAAGGTCCTGCTCATCAGCTCCTCTACAGTGATATCTGAATATCTCTGAGCTCTACAAAACTCCTCGAATGCAGACATGTGAAGATACGACTCCTCATGCGCCTCTCCTGAAAATGTCGGCAGTCGCTGAATGTAATCCAAATCCAAGACGAATGGACCTAGTGTAGAAGCTGACTGAGCTCCATGTGCTATCTGCTCCTCCATCCTTCCGGGATAGGATATTTTTGGTGCTCTCCACTGCTCTCTCTGATCATGAACGGAATGCGCTCTCATCTCAGCAACAACATCGTCTGGGTCTCGCATCTGCTCTGTCTGGTATCCTCGGACGTCTCGCACAGCATGCCCAGAGTAGTGAGATGAAAGGGAGGGAGGGAGTGGGAGGTTGGTCGGAGATCCGACCTCCCTAGAAGGTGGACTAGAGTGATGGTCAGAGGATGGAGAGGAAGCGGTAAAAGTCAGCTCGAAGTGAGGGGGATCCATCATCCAGGGGTAAAGGAGAAGAAGAAGAAGAAAACTGAAGGGAGGGAGGGTGGGAAATAGATGGAGGAAGATAGGGAGAGATCGAAGGGATCTGGCAAACACACAAGATGAACAAGAAAACCCCCAATTCACCTACGCAAACAAAGCTGAAGACCGAAAGGGATCGGTCAATTATCTTGTCGATTTTATTGTAGGTGATCATCCAGTCTATCAGAGCGATTACGTGAGGTAAATAGGTATCCAGATCTTTCTCAACCGACTGTCCCGTACTGAAAGCCGGTAATCAGTCAAGAAAAGATCGGAGGCTCTATCCTAATGTGCGGGTCACTCTCTCGCTCATCCAAACCAAACAAGGAGGGGGTTACTCTCCCCAAGACATATTTTCAGTGAAGTGTCTTTTAGGTCAAGTATGATTAGCAGTCCCGATTTTATTGTTTTTGTTTTTAGGTCTTTTCCAAATAAAAACAAAGGCCTAACGAATTTTTCGGTTATCCTGATTATTAGGTCAAAAACAGGGGGAGAAGACGAAAAAGCCGATGCGCGAAGAAATCAATGATGCATGCAAAGATAGAAATGCGTACCTGTCTCCAGCACTCTACATGCAAAATGATCCGCGCAGAAATGTAAAAACTGAAATAAACTACCTATATGGTGCAGCGGTAAAAAGTCAAGTCCTAAACAGGCAATTCTACTCGAAGAACCGTCTAACTGGTCACCGATCCTTCAAGCCAAAGGTCCGGTCTCGGTCTACCCCTCCTCCTCCCGACACATCGGGTTCAGGAGCAGCGCTTGGCAGGGCAGGCTACGGCACGTAGGCTACGAAGGGGATGAGTCAGTTATTTTTATTAGTGAATTATTAGTAGGTCCAATTAATCGCACTATAGGAACAGGCAAGAAATTAGGTGTGGAGATCCTACTAATTACGACACAATCAAGCAGAAAATCCTAAGTCTAGGGGCTCGATAAAAACCGCGTAAAACCGTAAAAGGCAGCGAAGAAAATAAAAGCCGTGAAAAAGCCGCGAAAAATCTAAAATAGCTATTGGGTCCCCCGAGCACACCGGTGCTCGACGAAACAGACCCGAGAAATAAGTCCAAAGTCTCTGAGTGTCCCTGTATTATTACAATACAAATAAAAATAAAAAGAAAATCTAAGCTACTCCTATTCTAATCCTCACCCACTCAACCTCTCTCTCACGCTCTCCTGCGGCTCCGTGCAGAAGGGAACCGCCTCCAAGTCCCGCGGTTGCGTCGGCTTCTCGAAATCAGCCGCCTCGGTCCTCGGGCCCTCGCAAGAAAGAAACAGAGTGGTCAGACCAATAAAATAATCAAATATAAACAAGAAATAAAAACAGGGGTCTATATGCAAAATGGCAAATAAAATCAAACAAACAACAAATAAAGACAAAAATGAAAGAAAATAAAATAAAACAAAATAAAGCAAAAATAAAATAAAAACAAAAGCCACGAAAAACCGCGAACTCAGAAAGAGATGCGAAAAGCCGTGAAAAAGAAAAAGAAAATAAAATAAAATAAAATAAAGAAAACTACTAAGTCGTGCTCCCCGGCAACGGCGCCATTCTGATGACATGAAAATCGAGCGAGCGAGGTAATCAGGTATATCTAAAATGGTCGTTGCGCCCTCAATCACTCGGGTGTGTCAATCCAGAAAAAGAGACCACCAATAAAAGATAAAATCAACTCAAAACAAGATAGCGGTCTTGCTATTATTTTAACCTGGTATAGCGACCAGGGTCGAACACAAGGAGCACGTGATGGCCTTGCGGCCTACGAAGTAGTCGAAAATAAAAGAAAAGAAAAGAAGAGTGTATTTTTGGTGGTTTTTAATTCTTTTTATATTTTTTTGGATTTTTAATTAATCAAGAAACTAAAGAAAACAAGAAAACCAAGCAATTCAACTATTTATTTCATGCACTGAAAATCAACCAAAATTTCAAATAAAAATGTTTTTGTGTATTTTATAATTTTTACTATTTTTAGTGAATTTTTGAGATTTTTCTGATTTTTATTTAATTTTCTAAAAATGAAACAAGGTTAGAAAAAGGAGGTACTCTCCAGCCGAGCTTAAGGGACTTAGATAAAATATCCAAGAGTCCCCAATAAGACTAGAGGTAATTTTCCTGTATAGAGAAAGAAACAAGGAAAATTTTGGCACCTTAATTATTATTTTTGGGTTTTTAGATTATTTATTAGAATTTTTAGGAACTTTTAGGTGTTTTCAATTTTTATGAGTTTTAGATAATGCAAAATAGCCAAAATTGGCTAGAAAATCAAGCACAACTAAAGCAACAATAGCTAATTTTTTTTATAATTTTTGATAGGTTTTAATTTTTTTGTAAATTTTAAACTCAAACAGTAATGAAAATTGATGTTTTTGAATTTTTAAAAATATCAAATCAAAACAAAAATGTCCCCAAAAATTCCAGAAAATTTTACACTATGGCAGGAGCTATGTTTCCAATTTTCATTGGATTTGGAGTTGGTTTGCTATTTTATTCAAAAATAAGAAGTAGGTACTCTGCACAGGGACCTGAGTGCAAATACCAAGAGTTCTGGGGGGTCCGGTGCAAAATACCTAGGAAAACACGCGCGTCGCGCGTGCCTGAGGCACTCAGGGACCTAAATGTAAGGAAAACTAAGTCCTAGGAATATTTGGTAACGGGTACCAAAAGTCCGGGGACTTGTTTGTAATTTACCCACTAATACACGCACATGCACAATTAATTCACGCACAGGGGTATAAAAGCAATTATCCAAAAATTTTCATTCATTTCAGAACAAACCAGAATTACAGGGCTAATACTGCAAAATACCCAACAAAGCACGTGTCGATGCACGTACTACACCATACACAGGGGTATATAAGCAAATAAAATAAAGCGCAGGGTCCTCAGTGCAAAAGTACCAAAAATAAAACAACTAGATAACGTATCTACAGGACTAAAAACTAAATGCGAAAAGTAGAGGGGCCTAAGAACAATTACCCCTTATTAAAATCTCGAGGGCTGGATGCGCGACGCGTGGCAGATCGGACGGGTGGAATAGCGTGCCGCACACAAGTGAGACCCTCGGGTCGATCCGATGGCTGGAACGCGTCCACGTGGAAGATCAGACGGTGGTGCTGCAACGTGGGTCTGCGAAGAAGGGCCTCGCTCGGATCGGACGGATGAGATTCATCCACGTGCTGGATCTGACGGTGCGAAGACGTCGTGGCTAAACCTCAGTCATCGGACGGTGGAGATCAAACCTCAAGGATCTGGCGGTCAGGGCTGCTCCGTGAATGGACGAACGGGATCAGATCTGGAGCGTCGAGGCTGATCTGACGGTCGGGGAAGATGGTGGAAGAACACTTGGCCGGCGAGCTTGGCCGGCCCGGTACACGTGCTGAGATCCTCTCCTGCTGCTCCTGAAGAGCGGAAAAGCTCCGCCGTGAAGCTCCGCAGCTGATGGCGGCCTCCGATGAGTCAGAGGACCACCAGAATGGCCCCGCGACGGCGGTGGCCTGAAGCTCATGTGCCCTGAAGTATCGACCTCCAGATGAGGTCGAATAGGCCTGATACCTGCACAGGAAGAGAGCTGGGTCGAGGGCAAACTGCCTCGACCCGTCAGAGCGGAAAAAGGGTGGCTGGTGCGTCGGTATGGCGGCTCTCCGGCGAGCGGCAGAGGGTGAGAGACGATATCCCTGCTCCGGGGTGAGCCAGGGGGAATGGAAGGTCGGAGAAGGTGGAAAGGAGTCTGGTGAGCGTGAAGCGATGGTCGGACGGGCTGATGGGTGGACGGAGACGGAGGGCGGAGCTGGCGGAGCTACGGTTACTGGAAAAGCAAAAATCGAAGCTAAGCTAATCTACGTGCTAAAAAGGTTACCTGGCGGGTGTTGTCGACTGGGCTGGAGCTCGAGAAGCTCCTGGGTCATTGCCTGCAAGGGGGCGTCGTCTCCCCGAGGCTGGGCGCGCTCGCGGCAGCGCATGGCGGCAGAGCCACCAGATCAGTGGTCTCCTGGGATACTCGAGCCTCGCTTCCACTCCAAAGCACGCGGCTGTCACTCAGGCACTCCGGAGGAGCTCCTTGGCAGCGAGCAAGAGGTCCAAAGATGAATGAAAAGCTCGCCG
This sequence comes from Ottelia alismoides, assembly GCA_037367405.1. Lineage (NCBI taxonomy): Eukaryota > Viridiplantae > Streptophyta > Magnoliopsida > Alismatales > Hydrocharitaceae > Ottelia > Ottelia alismoides. Next base: position 110,899 of record JAZKJV010007458.1, read on the forward strand.
GAGCTGTGACTTTATATGCTCAGGGATCCGAGAAGAAAGGGTCGGGCAATGGGAAATGGAGCTCGGATCCCTAGAACCCACCCCGGGCGAGGGTCTCGGATGTGTGCTGATCAATCGGAGCCCGGGGTTAGGTGAAATGGTTGATGGATCGAGTGGGAAATAAATCGAGAATTCGGGTCGGTCACCCAGATCCGAGGTGAAGAGGGTCTGCGGGGGAAGTTGACCGGGGTCAACAAACCCCCGTGGACCAATCAGAATCCGCCAAGGTCCCATTATTTGTTAATTGATTTTAAAATAGTAAATGCCCGAATTAATAAAAACTTAAAACATGAAAAATATTTATTTTATTTTTTTTCTAATTTTTTGTGATTTTTAATTAATTTTTCAAAATAAAAATAAGGTATTTACATAATAGAGCTATATATAGGTATATGTACAATATAGGATTTTTAATTTTTGATTTTTTTAACTTTAATTTTATACAGTTTTATTCCTATTTTATATTTTATTTATTTATATCATAAAATAAGGAATAAAAAGATATTTTTATTTTATTTTTATTATTTATATACAATAGTGAAATAAATACATATGTACATATATATACATGGTATTTTTACAAAGTATTTTTGGGTTTTTAATTTTGTTCTTTTTATTTTGTTTTTGTTTTAAGGGTTTTTATTTTATTTATTTACACCATAAAAGATAAAATATTTACAAAATTTTTGGAAATTAATTTTATTTATAGGGTAAAATAAATATAAGAGAGTGGGCTATATACATGGTGAATAAGGTGAATGTTTTTTTTTGTTCCTTTTTAAATTTTCTATTTTTATTTTGATTTTTATATTTATAAATATGTACAAATATTTACAAGCCCTTTTTATTTTATTTTTAGAGGAAAATATATATTTATTTATAGGTCTATTTACATACATGAGCCCTATCTCCCTCTACTTTGGCTTTTATGCGGTCAGGCTCATGTTGAGCCCTGCCTTGGGATTAGGTCGCCCAATATTTATTCTAAACATTTCCCTCTTTTTCTTTTTGTTCTTTATTCTTTTATTTTTGCACAAAAACATGCTAATTATTACTTTTTACACCATGCATGCTTTTGGTAATTATTTATATTTACAAATATATACATGCATTTACAAAGGTTTTTGTAGCTAAAATATAAGAATAAAGAGTGATGAATGAGTATTCACCAGTGTCAAATATAGATTATTATAAAAATAAGCAAGATAAAAATAAAATAAAATAAAATGGTACTATATGCAAAAATGGAAATAAACACACAAAACAAAACAAACAAAACAAAATAAAATAAAAGAAAAGAAAAGAAAAAGAAAACAAAGAAAATCAAAAAGACGCGGAAAGCCGTGGACGAAAGAAAAGCTGCAGAAAAAGCCGTGAAAACAAAACCAAACAAAAACTAAAACAAAAACGACTACTAAGCCGTGCTCCCCGGTAACGGCGCCATTCTGATGACCGAAAAATACCTCTCACAGATCCGGATCAGGTATGAAATCGATCAAGGGTCGTTGCGACCCGGATCTCGAGACTCGGTCAATCAAGAAAAATCAGGAACCACCAAAAGAGAATAAATCGATAAAATCAGCAACGGTCCTCGCTATTTATTTAACCTTGTATAGCGACCAGGGTCGGACACAAGGAGCACGAAATGACCAAGATGGCCTACGAAGTAGTCGAAAATGAAAACAAAATAAAAGAAATATTTTTGGTGGATTTTTAAATCTTTTATTTTTTTTATTTTTAATAATAAAAGAAATATAAAAACAAGGGAAAAAGCACACAAACAACTATTTATCAAATACAAAAAATAAGGCCGAAAATCAAATAAAATTATTTTTTTTTATGTTTTTAAGTGTTTTTGGTCATTTTTTAAGAATTTTCTAATTTTTAGTTGATTTTATAAAAATCAAAAGGTACGGAAACAGTGAAGTAATGTGCAATCAAATTTGAAAGGCTAATTAAAAATAACTAATTAGCCTATAAAAATCTGAGTGCAATTTTTATGAAAAGTAAATATAAAAACTAAAGTAAGGAAACGGAAAATGCATTTTTTGGGGTTTTATATAATTTTTAATAATTTTTATGAGGTTCTATGGGTTTTTTAATTTTTATGGGTTTCATAAATCCAAATTATGCAAAAATTGAAGTGAAGTCAAAAAAACCACAAAATACAAAAGTCCTAATTTTTTGTAATTTTTAGATAAGTTTTTATATTTTTAGTTGATTTTCTATTTCAAACAATAGCAAAAATTAAGGTTTTTTATTTTTAAAAATAACAAAAAGCCACAAAAATGTTCTAAAAAAATAGTGAAATTTTCACACAATGGCAGGAGTCATGTACCAAATTTCACTTGATTTGGATTTGATTTGATATTTTATTCAACCACTACAAAGGCTACAGCACACGGGGACCAAAGTGCAAAGAAAGTTAATTCCAGGGCCAAATAAATAACAGCTATGAAAACCACGGGGCCAAAAATGCAAAAAGCCCAAAACACACGGGCTCGGCACGTGACTCAGGCACAGAGGGGTATTTCTGTAATTCCTATTTCTAAATTACCAGATAATAACAATCAGAAACTACACGATGTGATCTGTAATTGTTCCACTCCTCACGTGTCGAAGCACGTGCTCCACTCAAACAGGGACTAAATGGCAATATTTAAAAACACTAGGGTACTACATGCAAATTACCCAAACTAAAACAAGTAAATAAACTATATACAGGACTAAACAGTAACAACCAAAAGAAGAGGGGCCTACAAGAAATTTACCCCTTATTTAGATCCACGGCTGGTGAGGCACCACATATACGATCTGACGGTGTAGAACTGGTGACACCCCTTCGCTGATGGACGCCTCAGATGGAATCCTAGATGGATCGGGTGGTGAAGATCTCTCGCGAACTGACGGCCACGATCAAAACTGGGGCAGGAGCCCAATCCAACGGTGGCTGGAGATCCTCGAAGAACATCTCGCCGACGAGCTTCGTCGGCCCAATACGCGCGTTGAAGACCTCCTCCTATGCTGCTCAGAGAGGGGAAATGATGCCCGAAGTCGTCCACAGTGATCAGTAGGCTCCAAAAGGGCCGGGAGCTGCTGGATAGCTCCGCAACAAGAAGCTCCTGGAGCACCTGTGCTTCAGCTGTTGGACCCCCATATGAGTCCTTCTTCGATTCTACCTGCACAGGAAAGGAGGTGGGTCGAGGGCAAAGTGCCTCGATTCGATTACGTGCGAAGAGGGTGAACGTGTGAGGTGGGGCGGCGCCCTCCGACGAGGTAACGGCGGAGGAGGGCGACGAACTTGCTCCGGGGCAAGTCAAGGTGAATGGAAGGGTGGAGAAGGTGGAGCGAAGGCTGGTGAAGGTGGTGGAGTGGTCGGAGGGGTGAGATGGTGATCGGAGCAACGCGAATTAGCCGGCGAAGGCCGATGGTGCAAATCTAAGAAATCTGAAATTACGAGAATCTAGAGAGTATTTGACCTAAAGGGTGGCTGAAATCATCTAGGCTGGAGGTCGGGGACCTCTAGGGTCGCCGCCTCGATGGCTCGATGGGGCCAGAGGCTCAGGCTCACCTTGCGGCGGAGCACGGCGGTGAAGATCGTCGGATCAGTGGCTCCCGATGCTCGCGTCCTCCCTGCGACTCTCCCTCACGCTGCTGTCACTCAGGAGAGGATGAGGAGATCATCGGCGGCGAGGGGGTTGGCCAAAGATAGAATGAAATGTGTGGCGGAGGAGAAGCTAAATAGTGCCTGGGGTCCGAGAAGATGGGAGTGTAGCTCGCGGATCGAGGTGCGAAGCCCTAGCAAGAAGGTCTGGCGAGGATCATGGATCTTTCGTGACTAATCGGGGCCTCGGATCTATGAGAATGGTGTTTGGATCGCTTCTAGAAAAAGGGGGAAAAATCGGGCATTCGAAGGCGGATCCGGGCGAAGTAGTCCAGGGGGGAGTTGACCGGGGGTCAACATCCCCCATGGACCAATGGGAAAATTCCATTGGAAAATTATTTGGAAAATCAGAATAAATAGGAAATGACCTTATTTCAAAATATTTACAAAATGAAAAATATTTAATTATTTTCAAAGTATTTTTTTGTGATTTTTTTATTTTTTTGAAAAATAAATTATGTATATACATTATATTATTATATACAAGTGTATTTACCTATGTGTTTTTTTATTTTTATTTTTAATATTTTATTTATGTACATTTATTCCCATTTTATAATTTATTTATTTACATCATAAAATATGGAATATAAAATTATTTTGTTGGATTTTTATTAATTATTTACAAAGGTGAAAGAAATACATCTTTTATTGTGTGTACATGGTGTATATACACTGATGAGAAAGAAAATAATTATTTTTATTTTTCCCATTTTTATTTTATTTTTATAAATATATACAAAATAAAAAAAACTCATTTTTATTTTTTTTTATAAAATAAAATATGTACATGAAGGAGCATTTTATTGGGAATGGCCCTATCTCTCTCTACCTGGATTCTTTTGTGGTCAGGCCAATGCTTGGCCCTCCCTTGGGTTAGGGTCACTCGGTATTTATTCTAAATATCTCCTTCTTTTTATTTGTCTCTTTATTCTTTTATTTTTGCATAAAAACAAGCTAATTATTGATATTTATACAATGCATGCAATTTTCTAAATTGTTCTATTTACAGGTATCTGCATGGTGTTTTGCAAGGGTTTTGTAGCTAAAATAAAAGAATAAAGAGTGATGAATGGGGATTCATCACCCCCCTATACTTAACTTTGCTAGTCCCTTAGCAAATACTTTTTTTAAAAAGAAGTGAAAAAGAAAAGAAAAAGAAGGGAGAAATAAATGAATCAATGTTGATTATTAAACTTGCCTTCATTAAATTGAAGTATGGAGCTCGGTCAGATCTTTGGATTATTAATGTGTTAGAACCTTATTCAGACTTAGGTTTAAAACTCAACAACCTCTAAGTTCCAATAATCTATAGTCAAGACTCCTCAGTAATCCAGATCAGAACAAGTCTACATACACAAACCCTGAAGACCATGAATCTTTCCTTGTACAGTGTAAGTGAGGTATAGCTTTCCACCTCAGAAGTAGCAAAATGACAACCCTCCTCAACAAGATAACTCTATGACCCTAGTCTGGCCACTCTTTCCTCGAGGAGCGGGGTATTCCCTTCTAAGTTCAAGTTCAACCAGCTCAAGAAGAGGGGGAAGAAGAGAATGGACCATGGCCAGTGTAGCCAAGTATCCCTGGGAGCTCAACCAATGTAGCTAAGTCTCCCTGCTACAAGCTTCATAAGATGGAACATGAGTCTCAAGCTTTGCTTATTGCACTATATACACTCCGGTGGGATTATCATTTTCTCTCAGACCCACCACTTTTTTGGAGTTCTTTTCTTTTGCATTTTTTTATGTGCATATATACAACATATCTACAAAGTGCAACATATATACATAAGGAGTTTTTCCTCTTGAGCCAGTAGACTATCCCTCTTTTGAAGCATTATTGCAACCCACAACTCCTGTCCTTAGACCTCATGGCAACCAGACCAAGTTGAGACACACTTCCTTCACTATAAGAAGAAGAGAGGTTCTGCCTAGAAGTACTACCCTAATATGCTACCCCAAGTCAAGGAAGACTGCCTCCTCACCACCTCATCCGTAGAGAGCTCGGTGTAAAGTGCAGGTCCAAGTCAAGCCATTGTCTATATGAGTCATGTGTGTGTTGTTAAGTGCTCTACTGAGGCTCATCGAAATGACATATGATCATAGCTTAGTGGACTCAAAGAATTAAGTCACCATGGACCTGAAAAGTCTCAACCCAACGCCCTATAAGGTTCCTCTTAGAATTAGGTGGACTAAGATCTTAACCAAGCTCCATTTTCTAATTTAATTCTAGGCTAGTTTAAGTGTCAACTATGATCCAGGAAAAACTGTACAAATATCTACAAAGATGCTATTTACAAAATATTTACACATGTGCAAAAATTTTGAAAAATGTTTCGAAAACATGGATGTATGCATGAATGCAGGTTTTGCAAAATATGTACACAAATTTACACGAGGTTTTTGCAAACTTTTGATTTTCAAAACATTTTACCAAAAAATTTGTACTATATACATAATTTTGTTATGAAAATATTTACAAGCTATTTACACAAAAGATTTTTACAAACATTTTTACAAAAATAATTTGTGCAATAAAAGAATTTTATTTACAAGGAAAAATTTTAATTTTTATGGATTTTTGGGTTTTAGCCATTTTTATTTATTAACACACTCACACAAAGTACGAGTTATGGCTAAAGTATATATGGAATGGATACACACCCCCCTATACTTAGCTCGAACGATGTCCTCAGAGTCAAGAGCGATGAAGAACACATAACTCATGCTTAGTATAGGGAAGTGAAAAGGAAGGCTATATACAAAGACGAATGAAAGAATAGAAATGCAAGAGATCGCGGGGTTTCCCCCTATACTTAGGATCAAATAATCCTAAGTATAGCAGGCTGTACACAAAGGGAAATCCGAGTGGAGAATGTATAGGGTCTACCTCCCCTATACTTAGGGTAAAATATCCCTAAGTATAGGCAACAAAACAGAGGCAGAAATGATGAATAAAAAAGACAAATATATACAAGATGGAAGGGCATCACTCCCCCTATACTTAAGGTGAAGAATTCTTAAGTATATGCAACGACAGAAGTGATGAAACGGAACGAAAGGAACAACTCGGTGTTTCCACCCCCCATAATTAGGATGAGGTATATCCAAAGTATAGCAAAGATAATCCTAAGCGAGTCCTGGGGTGAAAACAAGCACGGAAGAAAGAAGGATCAAATGACAACGAAACACGTATATACAAAAGGGTACAATGTTGAGGTGCCTCTCAACAAGCGCTAGGTTTTACGCCTCTAGCGGGGCGCAAAGGCTAGGATAATGTTGTGTTAAGGTTCAGGATGGCATTGATGACACGAAAAACCGAGCGACTAAGGCAATCAGGTATCTCTACGAGGGTCGTCGCGACCTCGGTCACTCGATCGTGTCGATCAAGAAAAATAGACCACCAAGAGAGATAAAATCAATCACAAATGCGATAGCGGTCTTGCTATTATATTAACCTGGTATAGCGACCAGAGTCGATCACAAGGAGCACGGGTTGGCCTCTCGGCCTACGAAGTAGTCAAAAAGAGATAAAAGAAAATAAAAGAAATATTTTTGGTGGTTTTTGAATATTTTATAATTTTTTTTGGATTTTTGATATATTAAGAAAATAAGAAAAGCAAATAAACACACACTTCAATAATTTATTAAAAGCACTAAAAATCAACCAAAAATTCTAACAAAAATATTTTTATGTGTTTATAATTTTTCGTGTTTTTGTTGAATTTTTGGTATTTTTCTGATGTTTATTTAATTTTCTAGAAATCAAAAAGTAACTAAAATAGTAGGTACTGTCCAGCCGAGCTAAAAGGGCCTAGATAAAATATCTAAAGGACCCAAATTAGCTGGGAGGTAATTTTCCTGTAAAGAGAATAAAACAAGGAAAATTTAGGCACCTAATTTATTATTTTTTGGTTTTAGGTTTATTTATTAGAATTTTTATAAGATTTTGAGTGTTTTTCAATTTTTAGTGATTTTCAGTAATGAAAAATAGCCAAAAGTGGCTAGAAAATCAAACACAACAAAACAAACAGTAGACAATTTTTTTGTAATTTTTAGACACTATTTATATTTTTTGTGATTTTTAAACTTAGACAGTAGTGAAAATGAAGGTTTTTGATTTTCTAAAAATATCAAATGAAAACAAAAATGTCCTCAAAAATCCTCGAAAATTTTACACTATGGCAGGAGCCATGTGTCCAATTTTCGTTGGATTTGGAGGTATTTTGCTATTTTATCCAAAAATAAAGAGAAGCAACAGTGCAAAGGGACCTATATGCAATTATAACAAAGTTCTGGGTCCCTGGAACAACAACCCTGGAAAGTATAGGAGTTGGAATGCAAATTACCCTCTGGGCCACGCACGATACACGTGACTCAGGACTGGAGGGACCTGATTGCAATTCCTATTTTTAAAAATATAAAACGTAACAGGGAGAAAAAAACAGGGCCAAAGATGCAAATACACCAAAATATCACGTGTCGATGAACGTGTCCACCACTGGCAGGGATATAAATGCAAATCACATAAACATGAAGGTCCACAGTGAAATTTTCACAAAAAGTAAACAACTACACTACGTATTTACAGGACTAAAACTAAATACAGAAAATAAAGGGGGCCTAAGGACAATTTACCCCGTTTATTAATGTCGAAGGATGGATGCACGACGCGTGGCAGATCGGATGGATGGGACGGCGCGCCGCACACAAGAGAACCCCTCGAGTCGATCCGACGGCTGGAACGCGTACACGTGGAAGATCAGACGGTGGTGCTGCAACGTGGGTCTGCGAAGGAGGCCTCGCTCGGATCGGACGGATGAGATTCAGCCACGTGCTGGATCTGACGGTGCGAAGATGTCGTGTCTAAACCTCAACCATCGGACGGTGGAGATCAAACCTCAAAGATCTGGCGGTCAGGGCTGCTCTGTGAATGGACGAACGGGATCAGATCTGGAGCACCGAGGCTGATCGGACGGTCGGGGAAGATGGTGGAAGAACCGTTGGCCGGCGAAGTTCGCCGGCCTAGTGCGTGCGCTGTAGACCTCCCCTGCTGCTCGTGAAGGTCGGAGAAGCTCCGCAATGATGTCCCGCAGCTGCTGGTGAACTCCGATGATCCAGCCGAGCCCAGGAGGGCTCCGGCGAGACCGGCGGAGGAAGCCTTCTGGTCCGAATGGCCCAACACCTCAGACGGGCTGGGAAGCTCCTACAAAATAGACCAAAAGACTCACGGGTCGAGGGCAAACTGTCTCGACCCAGTTAGACGGGTGACGGTGGTATGTGGGGCGATATGGGCGAGCTCTGGCGAGGGGGTAGACGGAGGAGCTCGAATCCCAGCTCCTGTGCGAGCAGGGTTGGATGGAGGGATGGAGAAGGCGCGTAGGAGGAAGGCGAAGATGACTGTGGATTCCGATGATCGAATATATCTATGGAGTAGTCGGAATCGAAGTAACACGGCGGAGCGGTGATTTGGGGGTAACTAGAAATTAAAGGAAAAGAAAGAATGACGGGGATACCTGGGTGGCTGATGAGACTGGGGACGAGCTAAGGATGCTCTGGGTCGTCGCCTCGAGGAGCGTCTCCCTCCGAGGCTTGATGCTCCTGCTGGTGGCGGAGCAAGGCGGCGATGCTCGCCGGATCAGTGGTCTCTCTCCCTCTCCTCGCTTCGACACCACGGGGGACAAGCTGTCACTCTCGCCTACGCAATGGAGCTCACGGGAGGTGGAATCGAATGGCCAAAGATGCGATTCGAGGTGGTGGAGCTGAGAATATATATCATGGAGGGTCCGAAAAGAAGCGCGCGGGTAGGGCAATTTGGAGCGCGGATCCCAAGGCGAAGGCTCCGGCGAGGGTGACGGATGTGTCGTGGACGGATCTGACCCGGGGTTTAGGTGAGAATCAATCGGGTTTAGGCGCTAGAAATTAGGGAAATCGGATCGGACGCCTAAGCCCGTGAGAAGTGGTCCTGGGGGGGGTAGTTGACCGGGCGATCAACAATCCCAGGACCAGTAGGAAGCGGCCACGTGGCTGGATCTGAGAGGTGAAAATTAGGGTAGCAAATGGACGAATTAGGGCAAAGTGAAAACATGAAATATTTTTGTTTTATTTTTTTCTATTTTTAGTGATTTTTAATTAATTTTTCGAAATAAAAGTGAGGTATATACATTATATAGCTATATATAGGTATATGTACACTATATAGGTTTTTAATTTTTGATTTTTAATTTCTTATTTTTATACAATTTTATTCCTATTTTATATTTTATTTATTTTCATTATAAAATAAGGAATAAAAAGATATTTTTGTTTCATTTTTATTATTTATTTACATATGTGAAATAAATACATATATACATTTATGTACATGGTATATTTACAATATATTTTTGTGTTTTTAATTTTGTTATTTTTACTTTGTTTTTGTTTTAATTGTTTTTATTTTATTTATTTACACTATATAATATAGGATATTTACAGAAATTTTGGAAATTATTTTTACTTATTTATAAGGTTAAATAAATATAGGTATGGTCTATATACAAGGTGACTATACACAAGTGGTGTTTTTGTTTCCTTTTTAATTTTTATATTTTTATATTGTTTTTATACTTATAAATATGTACAAATATGTACAAACCCATTTGCATCTATTTTTGTGAGGAAAGTATTCTTATTGTATTTACATAAATATGTACACACATGAGCCCCTATCTCCCTCTACTTTAGTTTTTATGCGGTCAGGCCCGTGCTGAGCCCTCCCTTGGGTTAGGTTGCTCAATATTTATTCTAAATATTTCCCTCTTTTTCTTTTTAATCTTTATTCTTTTATTTTTGCACAAAAACATGCTAATTATAGATTTTTACATAATGCATGCTTTTGGTAATTATTTCTATTTACACATATCTAGATGCATTTGCAAAGGTTTTTGTAGCTAAAATATAAGAATAAAGAGTGATGAATGAGTATTCATCAGGCATCTGCAAGGCGAATGTCGTACTGCCATCGCAGTCTCGATATGAGAACCGTGATGAAATTAACAGTGTAAAGAAAGACACGCAGGTATGCAATCAGGCGGGTGTCTGCTACCGGCCAAGGATATGGAAATAAGCACTCTGGATCCGATAGCACAAAAGAAATCGTCGGCTCAGGATCAGACTGGAATGGAAGTGTAGAGCCAAAGAAATCAAACGTGGAGAAGGATGGATCAGTCATAGAATCCTCCACATCAATCAGTGTCTCAAAGAGGTATGGAAAGTGAAGATCAGGAAACTCTCTAAGAAAACTGATATCCGATGCATATAATAAAGACAAATCGGCCAGATCATCGAATATCTCAAGGATCGGCTTATCCTCGTGAGGGTCGTCGATGTGAGAAGACTCAGAATCAGAATGATCGGAAGACTCGGTTTCGTGATCCGCCAGATAGGATACACTCTCAGAAGGTGAAACCGAGTACTCATCATGTGTGTTATTCTCCCCCAGATAACCATTGGGGAGGAATGCAAGATCATCGATGAGAAATAGAGGATCAGGATCTATAAGGGCATCTGCGCTGCTGTCAAGAACCCACTCTGTGCACCAGGATGCGTCATCATCTGAAGTCTAGCTCTCAGCAATCTGGAAGCAGGAGAATGTACCGGTCAACACCGCGAAGGCTGGCAATGTGGCCGTGGCTGATCCTCGCTCTGCGGCAATGCTGGATGTCATCTAGTCCTCAGCAAGTGTATCTGTCTCATCAAAGTGGAGGACAAAAAGCTTGAATACGGGACCCTCTATATCTGGCATCTCAAAGTGGTATCCTGTATCGAGCTCTGGCTGTTGGGCTGAGTCCTGGTATATATCAGAGTCCGAGAAGTGTCTCTGTTGAAAAGAAGCTAAATCATCCGGGGTTGGACTCTGAACTGGCTGGATCGTTGGCTGTAGTAGCTGGGTCTCCTCCGTATCTTGGAGTATCAGAAGATCTGATATCCAAGAATCGTCAACTGAAAACTCTGGGGCTGACTCGAACTCTAGATGGAAAACCAACGGGAACTCGAGTAGACTCTGGGTCAGAACCTCCACTGTCATAGTCATGTCCTCTGTACTCTGTGGTGCTGCAGAATCCAAGTCCTCTGGCTGGTGTGTATACACTGTATCCTCATGTAATGTGACACACCCCATTGGTACTGTAACATCCTCATGTGTTGTCCCGACTACGGCATCTCGTGAAGATGGTCTCAGTGAAAGTAACCTCGAGATGGTATCCAGTAAGTCAATGCTGGAACTGCGGTGTGAACCGCCACATGAGGTAATCACCAGTGCTAACTGATCCGCGGTCATCCCACACATGGAGATCTCAATAAGGTCTGTCTGTGAAATTCCATGCTCAGGAAATCTCCTCAAGATGTTAAGAAACCTCGGCCACGCCTCATGCAGTGGCTCATGGGGGTCTACTGAAAACTCTGTGATCAAGGATCGCATCATCTCTGCTCTATGTTGGGGAAAGTATCTCTGTAGAAACTCTCGGCGTAGCTCTCCCCATGTAGCGAATCTTCTTCCCAACCGTCGGTGCCATCTCATGGCTCTATCCTGAAGTGTGAATGGGAAGGTCTTCAGCATCATATCCTCTGAAGTGATATCTGAATAAATCTGTGTCCTGCAGAACTCCTCAAACTCGGACAGGTGAAGATAGGGCTCTCCGTGCACCTCCCCTAAAAATGTCGGCAGTCTCTAAATAAGCTCTGAATCCAGGATGAATGGACCTAATGTAGAAGCTGACTGAGCTCCCTCTCCTATCTGCTCATCCATCAAGCTGGCATAGGAGGCATCTGATACTCGCATCTGCTCTCTATGATCACATACAAAGTGCACTCTCAACTCAGCAATGGCATCATCCGGGCCTCGCATCTGCTCCATCTGATCTCCGTGGACGTCTAGCGCAACATGCCCAGAAGAATGAAAGGGATGGAAGGGAGGGAGCGGGAGGTAGGTCGGGGATCCGACCTTCCTCGAAGGTGGACTGAACTGATGGTCAGAAGATGGAGAAGAAGCCGCAAGAGTCAGCCAGAAGTGAGGGGGATCCATCATCCAGGGATACAGAAAAGGAAGAGAAAAGTGAAGGGAGGGTGGGAGGGAGAAAGATAAATGAATAGATAGATGAGAAGATAGATGGGGAGAAGATAGTAGGGATCTGGAAACACACAAGATGAGAAAGCAAACCCCCGATTCACCTACTCAACACTGAGCTGAAGACAATAAGGGATCGATCGATTATCTTGTCAATTTTATTTAGGTGATCAAGTCAGTCTTTCAGAGCGATAACGTGAGCTGATAGGAATCCAATATTCTTAACAGACTGTCCCGAATAAAAGGCCGGTAGTCTGTCTAGAAAATCGAATATGGCTCTAGCCTAGGATGTGGGTCACTCTCTTGCTCATCCAAACCAAACAAGGAGGGGGTTACTCTCCCCAAGACAAATTTGTAAGTGATGTGTCTTTTAAGGTCAAGTGTGATTAGCAGTCCCGATTTTATTATTTTTCTTTTTAGGTTTTTTCAAAAATCGTCTAACGAATTTTTCGATTTCCTTTTTATTCCTAAGTCTAGAAAAACATGGGAGGAAAATGGAAAAGCCAATGCGCGACAATACAATGATGCATGCACGAGATAGAAGGCATACCTGACTCCAACAGTCTACATGCAATTATGATCCGCGCATAAATGTAAACTAACTATATGGATGCAATGCGAGAACCGTCCTACACAGAAGCTCCTATTATCGTGAAGCACTGATTTTATTTGCCTATGTCCAAACGTGATCTATAGGAACAGATATTCTTATTAGGGTTGTGGACCTAAGGCTACCTGGATCAACGAAATAAAGACCTAAATCTACAGGCTCAAACACTGAAATCCACATGAAATCAAAGAAAAGAAAAGCGGCAAAAACAAAACCACGGTGAGGTCCCCCGAGCACACCGGTGCTCGATGAAACAGACCCCGCAGTCACAAGTCTCTGAGAGTCCTGATAATTGTATTATTACAATAATAAAATAGTCTGAAAATAAACTAACTATCCTAAGCTAATCTACTACTCCCGCCCTCCTACTCGCCTCCTCGTGCTCTCCTACGACTCCAAACAGAACGAAGCCGCCTCCGAATCTCGCGGTTGCTTCGGCTTTTCGAGAAAAGCCGCCTCGGTCCTCGGGCCCTCGCAAGAAAACAAATAGAGGTGTCAAATACAGATTATTATAAAAATAAGCAAGATAAAAATAAAATAAAATAAAATGGCACTACATGCAAAAATGGAAATAAACACACAAAACAAAACAAACAAAACAAAATAAAATAAAAGAAAATAAAAATAAAAGAAAATAAAGAAAATCAAAAAGCCGCAGAAAGCCGCGGATGAAAGAAAAGCTGCGGAAAAAGCCGTGAAAATAAAATCGAACAAAAACTAAAACAAAAACGACTACTAAGCCGTGCTCCCCGGTAACGACGCCATTCTGATGACCAAAAAATACCTCTCACAGATCTGGATCAGGTATGAAATCGATCAAGGGTCGTTGCGACCCGGATCTCGAGACTCGGCCAATCAAGAAAAATCAGGAACAACCAAAAGAGAATAAATCAATAAAATCAGCAGCGGTCCTCGTTATTTATTTAACCTGGTATAGCGACCAGGGTCGGACACAAGAACGAAATGATCGAGACGGCCTACAAAGTAGTCGAAAATGAAAACAAAATAAAAGAAATATTTTTGGTGGATTTTTAAATCTTTTTATTTTTTTGTATTTTTAATAATAAAAGAAATATACAAACAGGGGAAAAAGCACACAAACAACTATATATAAAATACAACAAATAAGGCCAAAAAATTAAATAAAATTATTTTTTGTTTTTTATGTTTTTAAGTATTTTTGGTCATTTTTAAGAATTTTCTAATTTTTAGTTGATTTTATAAAAATCAAAAAGTACAAAAACAGTGAAGTAATGTGCAATCAGATTTGAAAGGCTAATTAAAAATAACTAATTAGCCTATAAAAATCTGAGGGCAATTTTTATGAAAAATAAATATAAAAACTAAAGTAAGGAAATAGAAAATGCATTTTTTGGGGTTATATATAATTTTTAATAATTTTTATGAGGTTCTATGGGTTTTTTTAATTTTTGTGGATTTTATAAATCCAAATAAGGCAAAAATCGAAGTGAAGTCAAAAAACCACAAAATAAACAAGTCCTAATTTTTTTGTAAATTTTAGATAAGTTTTTATATTTTTAGTTGATTTTCTATTTCAAACAATAGCAAAAATTAAGGTTTTTGATTTTTAAAAATAACAAAAAGCCACAAAAATGTTCCAAAAAAATAATGAAATTTTCACACAATGGCAGGAGTCATGTATCCAAATTTTACTTGATTTGGATTTGATTTGATATTTTATTCAACCACTACAAAGGCTACAACACACGGGGACCAAAGTACAAAGAAAGTTAATTCCAGGGCCAAATAAATAACAGCTATGAAAACCACAGGGCCAAAAATGCAAAAAGCCCAAAACACACAGGCTCGGCACGTGACTCAGGCACAGAGGGGTATTTCTGTAATTCCTATTTATAAAATACCAGACAATAACAATCAGAAACTACACAATGTGATCTGTAATTGTTCCACTCCTCACATGTCGAAGCACGTGCTCCACTCAAACAGGGACTAAATGGCAATATTTAAAAACACTAGGGTCCTATATGCAAATTACCCAAACTAAAAACAAGTAAATAAACTATATACAGAACTAAACAGTAACAACCAAAAGAATAGGGGCCTACAAGAAATTTACCCCTTATTTAGATCCACGGTTGGTGAGGTGCTACGTAAAAAAATACGATCTGACGGTGTAGAACTGGTGACGCCCCTTCGCTGATGGTCGCTCCAGATGGAATCCTAGATGGATCGGGCGGTGAAGATCTCTCACGAACTGACGGCCACGATCAAAACTGGGGCAGGAGCTCAATCCAACGGTGGCTGGAGATCCTCGAAGAACATCTCGCCAGCGCACTTCGCCGGCCCAATACGCGCACTGAAGACCTCCTCCTGTGCTGCTTAGAGAGAGGAAATGATGCCCGAAGTTGTCTGCAACGATCAGTAGGCTCCAAAAGGGCCGGGAGCTGCTGGATAGCTCCGGTGACGAGAAGCTCCTGGAGCACATGTGCTTTAGCTGTTGGACCCCCAGATGGGGTCCTTCTTCGATTCTACCTGCACAGAAAAAGAGCTGGGTCGAGGGCAAAGTGCCTCGACCCGATTACATGCGAAGAGGGTGACCGTGTAAGGTGGGGCGGCGCCCTCCGGCGAGGTGACGGCGGAGGAGGGCGACGAACCTGCTCCAGGGTGAGTCAGGGTGAATGGAAGGGTGGAGAAGGTGGAGCGAAGGCTGGTGAAGGTGATGGAGTGGTCGGAGGGGTGAGATGGTGATCGGAGCAACGGGAATTAGCCGGCGAAGGCCGACGGTGCAAACCTAACAAATCTGAAATTACGAGAATCTAAAGAGTATATGACCTAAAGGGTGGCTGAAATCGTCTAGGCTGGAGTTCGGGGACCTCCGGGGTCGTCGCCTCGATGGCTCGACGTGGCCAGACGCTCGGGCTTACCTTGCGGCGGAGCACGGCGGTGAAGATCGCCGGATCAGTGGCTCCCGGCGCTCGCATCCTCCGTGCAACTCTTCCTCACGCTGTTGTCACTCAGGCGAGGATGAGGAGCTCATCAGCGGCGAGGGGGCTGGCCAAAGATAGAATGAAATCTGCAGCGGAGGAGAAGCTAAATAGTGCCCGGGTCCGAGAAGATGGGAGTGTAGCTCGCGGATCGAGGTGCGGAGCCCTAGCAAGAAGGTCCGGCGAGGATCATGGATCTTTCGTGACTAATCGGGGCCTCGGATCTGTGAGAATGGTGGTCGGATCGCTTCTAGAAAAAGGGGAGAAATCAGGCATTCGAAGGCGGATCCGGGCGAAGTGGTCCAGGGGGGGAGTTGACCAGGGGTCAACATCCCCCGTGGACCAATGGGAAAATTCCATTGGAAAATTATTTGGAAAATCAAAATAAAATAAGAAATGACCTTATTTCAAAATATTTACAAAATGAAAAATATTTATTTATTTTCAAAGTATTTTTTTGTGATTTATTTTGAAAAATAAATTATGTATTTACATTATATTATTATATACAGGTGTATTTACCTATGTATTTTTTTATTTTTATTTTTAATATTTTATTTATGTACATTTATTCCCATTTTATAATTTATTTATTTACACCATAAAATATGGAATATAAAATGATTTTGTAAGATTTTCATTAATTATTTACAATGGTGAAAAATACTTCTTTTATTGTGTGTACATGGTATATATACACTGACGAGAGAGAAAGTAATTATTTTAATTTTTAATTTTTATTTTTATTTTCCCATTTTTATTTTATTTTTATAAATATATACAAAATAATAAAAACCCATTTTTATTTTTGTTTATAAAATAAAATATGTACATGAAGGAGCATTTTATTGGGAATAGCCCTATCTCTCTCTACTTGGATTCTTTTGCGGTCACGCTAATGCTTGGCCCTCCCTTGGGTTCGGGTCACTCAATATTTATTCTAAATATCTCCTTCTTTTTCTTTGTCTCTTTATTCTTTTATTTTTGCACAAAAACATGCTAATTATTAATATTTACACAATGCATGCAATTTGCTAAATTGTTCTATTTACAGGTATCTACATGGTGTTTTGCAAGGGTTTTGTAGCTAAAATAAAAGAATAAAGAGTGATGAATGGGGATTCATCAAGGTCTAAAAATTCAAAAAAAATGTTGACCGAACCTGAAGTGGTAGCCACCCTTCATGAGATCATTAAAGCTCCACTTCAACAGGCCATGACAGATTTATGTACTCCTCAACAAAAGAAGATAAAGCGATGGAGAAGATCTGAGCGTCACATCTTGACCATGGCCATTGCCTACGCCATCTCTCACCGTCCGTATGTTAAGAAAGGGAACATTGCCACACCTCTTGTGAGTTGCTCCATATCTGACTATTCTTGTTATAACACTCTCCTTGACGGTAGTTCATCAATTAATATAATACCCTTCTCTATGGTACAGTCTCTTCATCTTGGGCCTCTCAAGAAAACCAGGATGATAGTTTAGTTTGCTGATGGATCTATTAAGAGGCCGATGGGTATTCTAGAAAACGTTGTCATTCTCATTCAGGGCATGAATTTCACTTAAATTTTGTTGTAATTCCCATGGAGACCTCCGCCCCTTGTGGAGCATCCTCCAATCATCCTGGGACGGCATTTCCTTGCCTCTGTGGGAGCCGTTATTGATTATGGTTCAGGAGAGATTTGCTTCCGTTCTGATGTAGGGAGCGATGTGTTGATCACTACACCCACTACCGACCAGAGACCTGCATCCCATGAGATCCCGCCTGTGTTAGCCAACCCCAAGGAATTTGACCTCGATGATAATATCAGAGATTCTTGTTATATGTTTGATGATAATGAAACCCAGGAATTCCTCTTCAAGGAGGAAGACTCGGAAAGCATAGACCTTGGAGTTCCCCCTTCTAGTATATGGCGATGCATTGATGACATTTGCGGGATATATACGATAGACACCCTAGAGCGGAAGGCAGATTCAGAGACTAGACAGGACGGACATGATTCGAATACTTCCACTGATGAGTCCGTTTATATTCACCATGATTCAGATGAGACCAATCAGGTCAAATTTGATTTGACTGATTTTATAAAGGAAATTTGGCCTTTTGATAAAGATGGTGATCCGGTAGAGGCTCTCCGGGCTGAAATTGATCCTACTTTTTCTGATAATGATTTCGAGCCATTTTACTTTGATGTTTGTGAGACTTCTCAGGCAAGAAATGACCACACCACTTCCAATAACCAGTTTAGGCCTGCACAATCCGAAACTGCTAAGGACACGTTCTTGGTCGATCCTACTCACTTCATATCTAATGATAACCCCAATATCGACCTACATCTTGTCAAATCCATACCTCAGCGGTCCTGCAAGAAGGCTCGTTTTCGACCTTCTTAACCTTTGTACATCCACTCCTCTTGTATATCCTTTCGTTTCACTCTTTCTTCTCCCGTTTTATCACTTACCCCTTTTCCGTGTGTGTGTATATATGTTATACTTAAGATGTGCTTTATCCTAAGTATGGGGGGGGGGTGAGTGGTCTGTGTTGTTCATTTTCGTCATGTTCATCACTCTTGTTGTTGTTGCCTATACTTAGGGATACTCTACCCTAAGTATAGGGGGTGATGTTGTTCATATCGTGTGTTCTTATTTTTGATTGTGTACATTCTTGTCATCGGTTTTCCCCTTTTGTACACTCTACTATACTTAGGATTACTTGATCCTAAGTATAGGGGAGATCACCAACTTCTTTTCTTTTTATCTTTTCTTTGAGTCATTGTAGCATAGGAGTCTTTTCACTTTCTTATACTTAGCACGAGTTATGTCTTCCTTTTTCGCTCTCTAATCACTATGAGGACATAGTTCGAGCTAAGTATAGGGGGTGTCGTATATATTGTATATATACTTTAGACATAACTCGTACTTTTAAATACGTTTATTTGGGGGGTTATGTGTATAATTTTGTAAAATCCACGTGTATAAAAAACAAAAAAAACAACATAAACAAAAAAACAACGAAACAAACAATAAACAAAACAAACAAAAAAATCTTGTATATACTTGTATATATTTTACTAACCCTTTTTCCTTTAAAAAACTACAAAACCAAAAATCTATAAAAATTTGCATAATTCAAAAAAAAACCTTTCTTTCACATCTGCATTTTCCTCCAAAGATCCATAAAAAGTTCAAAATTAGAAAATTGTTTTAAAAAAATGTGTTCTTTTCACCGTGCATCATTCCTTTTCAAAAAAAACCTCTTTGCATTGTTAATATTTTGCATTTGCATATGCATTTGTCAGGATAGTATTGACATTTAAACTATGTCTGGAATAAAATTGAAGAATGGAGCTTAGTTGGACCTTAATCCACCTAATTTTCAGAGGAACTTCACCGAGAAATAGGATTTTAGAAGCTTCGGGTCTTTGACTTAATTCTTTGAGTTCCACATGACAATGTGCAGCATTTGACTCTTAGTGTCTAACCTAGTCTCTTCATTCTGGGTATAACTCTGGAATAGGGAATCAATTTGTACTCTCACACTATGCACTTAGCTCAACTCAGACGGGATGCTGTAAGACTGTGTGAGTTTCTTTTCTGGTAGCGTGGAAATCTAAAGACAGAAGTACGTGTTGAAATAAAGCTTCGGAAAAGGGATGGACGGCTGGGCACAATTCTTTCTAAGACCCCAAAAAAATGTACGGAAATAAAAAGATTCTATATCCGTAGGGGCACAACAAGGTCCAAGCAGAACAACCAAAAATCCAAATACAAAGAAGCCACTACTATATAAATATCTGACCAAAAAGGTCCAAGCTTCAAGAAAACCTGCAGATCTTGGTGGAGACTCGGCTACACTGGCCAGCTTCACAATGAGAGGTGACTACACTGGCCACCCTCCAGTTCTTTTCTCCTTCTTCTAACTTCTCCCCCAATTCGATTGTGAACACAGCGCGACAGACCTTAGAAGGAAATACCTGACTCCCCAAGGACAAGTTTCTGGAGAGGAGATTTGCATGGTAGTCTGGCATTCTGGATGAGAAGAGCTAACACCTTTCACACATATGAGTCGATTGTTCAATGTTCATAGGGTGTGCTTTGGGAAGAGGATTTATCTAAGATGACTTCTAAGCCGAAACTGTGATAATGATGTGTAGAACTTGCTGTCGATTTTAAAATTCTAAGTCCCACAGAAGTTCTGACACACTAATAATCCAAAGGTCCGACAGAGCTCCAAACTACAATTTTATAAAGATAAGTTTAATACTCAATGTTGTCCTTTCTTTATTTTCCCTTTCTTTTTCTTTTTCTTCACTCATTCTTCCAAATAAGTGTTTGCAAAGGGACTAGTAAAGGTAAAGCATAGGGGGTGATGAATCTGTGATTCGTCATCTTTAATCATTTATTTTAGCTTAAAATCGCTTATAAAACCCCTGCATATAACGCTAACTCCATAGTCTTACTAACTTGCATCTGTGTGTAAATATTGTACATTTCTTACTAATTTTAACTTAAAATAAATAAATAAATAAATAAAGGAAAAATAAAGAAAAGAAAATAAAAAGAGGAAGACTGTATATAGGCTGACCCGAACCCTAAGAGAAGGTCAAGACTTGACCTGATCGACCAGAAATAAAGTAGGGGAAGATAGGGTCCTTAAGTAGAAAATCCAAAAAAATGTGTGTGTCTGGTTGTAAATACTTCTCGTTTATTTTGTGTATATCAGTATAAAACTGACACTAATTTATTTGTACCTTAATTGACCTCAAATCAAAAAACATTCAAAAACAAAGTTGTAAATAAAAATGTGTTCTAATTACAAAAATAATTGCACAATTAAATCATGTAATAAATAAAAGTAGCCACACTTGGAAAAAGCCACTAAGCACTAATTCAAATACCAATTCCGGCTCCATATAAGCTCAAATTGAATCAATCTCACTTCCATTGGATTTGAAATTAAATTATCTTTAAAATGGTTATATTTTCATAATTTTTGGAGTTACATGATTTAATTGTGGTTATATTTATAAATATGTACAAATATTTACAAGCCCTTTTTATTTTATTTTTAGAGGAAAATATATATTTATTTATAGGTCTATTTACATACATGAGCCCTATCTCCCTCTACTTTGGCTTTTATGCGGTCAGGCTCATGTTGAGCCCTCCCTTGGGATTAGGTCGCCCAATATTTATTCTAAATATTTCCCTCTTTTTCTTTTTGTTCTTTATTCTTTTATTTTTGCACAAAAACATGCTAATTATTACTTTTTACACCATGCATGCTTTTGGTAATTATTTATATTTACAAATATATACATGCATTTGCAAAGGTTTTTGTAGCTAAAATATAAGAATAAAGAGTGATGAATGAGTATTCACCAGTGTCAAATATAGATTATTATAAAAATAAGCAAGATAAAAATAAAATAAAATAAAATGGTACTATATGCAAAAATGGAAATAAACGCACAAAACAAAACAAACAAAACAAAACA
Organism: Ottelia alismoides; assembly: GCA_037367405.1. NCBI lineage: Eukaryota > Viridiplantae > Streptophyta > Magnoliopsida > Alismatales > Hydrocharitaceae > Ottelia > Ottelia alismoides. The sequence continues at coordinate 132,784 of JAZKJV010007458.1, forward strand.
AAATAAAAGAAAAGAAAAGAAAAAGAAAACAAAGAAAATCAAAAAGACGCGGAAAGCCGTGGACGAAAGAAAAGCAAAGGTTTTTGTAGCTAAAATATAAGAATAAAGAGTGATGAATGAGTATTCATCACCCCCCTATACTTAACTTTGCTAGTCCCTTAGCAAACACTTATTTGAAAAAAAAAGTGAAGAAGAAATAAAGAAAAAGAAAAAGAGAATGTACATGGATCAAGGCTGATTATTAAACTTGCCTTCATTAAATTAAGGCATGGAGCTCGATCAGATCTTTGGATTATTAATCTGTCGGAACCTTATGTGGACTTAAGTCTAAAACTTAACAGCCTCTAAGTTCCACTAATCTATAACCAAGACTCCTCAATGCTCCAGATCAGAACAAGTCATCAATCACAAACCCTGAAGACCATGAATCTTTTCTTGTCCTGTGAATGTGAGGTCTAAGCTCTCCACCTCAGAAATGGCAACTTGACAACCCTCCCCAACAAGGTAACTCTATGACCTCAATCTGGCCACTCTTTCCTCGAGGAGCGGGGTATTCCCTTCTAAGTTCAAGTTCAACCGGCTCAAGAAGAGGAGGAAGAAGAGAATGGGTCAAGGCCAGTGTAGCCAAGTACCCTTGGGAGCTTGACCAGTGTAGCCAAGTCTCCCTGCTGCAAGCTACATCAGGTGGGTCATGAAACCAAGCTTTGCTTATTGCATTCTATATACATACTCCGGTGGGATTATCATTTTCTCTCAGGCCCACCACTTTTTTGGAGTTTTTTTCTTTTTGCACACTTTTTTTTTCAAGTGCATCTATACAACATATACATGTGCAGCATATATACAAGGAGTTTTTCCTCTTGAGCCAGTAGACTATCCCTCTTTTGAAGCTTTATTGCAACCCACAACTCCCGTCGTTAGACCTCATGGCAACCAGCCCAAGTTGAGATGCACTTCCTTCACTAAAAGAAGAAGAGAGGTTCCGCCTAGAAGTACTACCCTCATATGCTACCCCAAGTCAAGAAAGAATGCCTCCTCACCACCTCATCCGTAGAGAGCTCGGTGCGTAGTGCTGGTGTCCAAGTAAAGCCATAATCTATATGAGTCATGTGTTGTTGTTAAGTGCTCTACTTAGGCTCATTGAGATGACATGTGATCATAGCCTAGTGGACTCAAAGAATTAAGTCACCATGGACCTGAAAAGCCTTAAACCTAAGCCCTATAAGGTTCCTCTTAGAAATTAGGTGGATTAAGATCTTAATCAAGCTCCATTCCTCAATTTGATTCCAGGCTAGTTTAAATGTCAACTATCATCGAGAAAAACTATATACATATATACAAAAGATGCTATTTACACAAATTTTACAAACATGCAAAATTTTTGAAAAATGTTTTGAAATCATGAGTGATGATGCATGAAGTGCAAGTTTTGCAAAAAGATATTTACACAAATTTACACAAGATTTTTGCAAACTTTTGATTTTCAAAACATTTTGGAAAAATTTTGTACTATATACATAATTTTGATACGAAAATATTTACACAAGCTTTACACAAAAGGTTTTTGAAATCATTTTTACAAAAATAATTTGTACACTAGCTATTTATGTGCAAATAAAAGAAGTTTGTGTACATGAAATTTTTAATTTTTGTGGTTTTTTAGCCATTTTATTTATTAACACACTCACACAAAGTACGAGTTATGGCTAAAGTATATATGGAATATATACACACCCCCCTATACTTAGCTCGAACGATGTCCTCAAAGTCAAGAGCGATGAAGAAGACATAACTCGTGCTAGGTATGGGGAAGTGAAAAGGAAGGCTATATACAAATGCGAATAAATGAAATGGAAAAGTCAAGAAGGTATCAGGTCTTCCCCGTATACTTAGGATCAAGTAATTCTAAGTATAGCAGGTTGTATACTAAGGGAAAACCGAGTGGAGAATGTACAGGGTCTACCCCCCCTATACTTAGGTTGAAATATCCCTACGTATAGGCAGCAAAACAGGGGTAGAAAGAAGCAAAAGAAATACCCGAAGGTCTCACATCCCCCCTATACTTAGGGTATAGTACACCCTAAGTATAGCATAATCACAAGATGAAGAAAGGGATGTGGGACTAAAGAATGTAACGATATGGACATCTGGATCTATACACGGAGGAAGATCAGTGAAACTCAGGCGTGAGATGCATTAGATGTGAGTCAAAGACCACATCTCACGCAAAATGAATAGGGGCAAGATCAGTGACCCGCAGCTCATGATCTAGAAATGGCTTGAGTCGCTGGCCGTTCACTCGAAAGGTACTCTCAGAAGACAACTCAGATATGTCAATGCTACGGTTGTCGTGTACCTTTCTGACCAAGTAGGGTCCCTTCCATTTGCTCGGTAGCTTCCCTGGAAATAAACGTAGCCTCGCATCAAACAGCCATACTCTCTGTCCAATCTCAAAATGCTTGTGGCTGATGTGAGAATCATGCCATTCCTTTACTCTCTCCTTATACTATAGGCTGTTTGAGAAAGCTGTATCTCTCAACTCCTCCTGGGCTGCTAGCTCTGCCCTCCTCTGGTCTCCTACACCATCTGGATCCATAAGAATATCTGTAACTGCCGATATTGACATGTGCCTCAACTCAACAGGTAAATGGCACGGCTTGCCATATACGAGGCGAAAGGGAGATGTGCCCAATGGTGTCTTGAAAGACGTCCTATATGCCCACAAGACCGAGTCCAAAAGCTGTGACCAGTCTTTTCGGTCAGGGCGGACGACTTTCTGCAGTATAGTCTTGATCTCCCTGTTCGATACCTCGGCTAGACCATTCGTCTGTGGATGGTAAGGTGTAGCAACACGATGATCTATACCGAACTCGCTAGCAAGGGCCTTCACCTGGTCGTTGATGAAATGAGACCCCCATCAGAAATCAGAACTCGTGGAACCCCGAACCGCGTGATGATGTGCTTCCTCAAAAATCTGCAAACTGTCCTCGCATCAGCGGCTCGGGCGGGGATAGCCTCAACACAACGACTAACATAATCCACGGCCAACAGAATGTACTCAAATCCCTGACTCTTAGGGAATGGACCCATGAAATCGATGCCCCATGCGTCAAAAACCTCACAGAAGTGAATGGGTTGCATCGGCATCATATCACGCTGTCCACAAGTGCCCATCCTCTGACAGTCATTACACCTCTTCACGAACTCATCAGAGTCCTTGAAGAGGGTAGGCCACCACAAGCCGGATTGGAGCACTTTCTGTGTCGTTCTCCTCCCAGAATGATGTCCTCCTGCCTCAAGCTTGTGGCAGTAAGTGAGGACGCTATGGTGTTCCTCCTGAGGAATACACCGACGCCAGATGCTATCCCCTCCTTCGTGGTAAAGGATGGGATCCTCCCAGTGGTAGGACTTGGCCTTCGCAAGGAAGGTCTCAAGCCTCTGCCTGGGCCAATCTTGTGGGACTTTCCCAACAACGAGAAAGTTCACAATATCGGCATACCACGGGAGTGAGGCGATAGCAAGGATCGCCTCATCTGGGAAGGTCTCACAAATGGGATCTATCTGCTCAGACTCCTCAGGCTGCTCTATACGGGAGAGATGATCCGCCACCACATTCTTGACTCCAGGATTATCCTTGATCTCAATGTTGAACTCCTGGAGTAGAAGGATCCATCTAGTCAATCTGGCCTTGGCATCCTTCTTTGCCATGAGGTACCTGATGGCGGTGTGATCTGTGTACAGGGTCACTCTAGATCCAATGATATAAGATCGAAACTTATCTAGGGCGAACACTACGGCTAGCATCTCCTTTTCTGTGACCGTGTAATTCCGCTGCGCGGAATAAAATGTGCGGCTAGCGTAGTGGATAGCAAACAGGACTCCATCCCTCCTCTGTCCCAGCACTGCCCCTACGGCAAAATCGGAGGCATCCGTCATGATCTCGAATGGGAGAGACCAATCAGGCGGCTGGAGGACAGGAGCCTCAATCACACACTGTTGGAGAGTCGCAAAGGACGAAAGACACTTGTCATCGACAAGGAACTCAGTGTCTTTCGTCAAGAGGTCAGTCAACGGCCGGGCAATCCTGCTGAAATCCTGAATAAATCTCCTATAAAATCCAACGTGCCCCAGGAATGACCGAAGCTGCCTCAAATTGGACGGCGGTGCGAGTTTTCTAATGACATCTACCTTGGCTGGATCAACCTCCATGCCCCTGTTGGAGATGATATGGCCAAGCACCGTCCCTTGAGTCACCATGAAGTGACTCTTCTCCCAAGATAGAACCAAATGGAACTCAATACATCGCTGGAGTACTCGGTCTAGGCAGTCAAGATAGGAGTCGAATCCGTCGCCGTAGACCAAGAAATCGTCCATGAAGACCTCCAAACACTCCCCTACCATGTCCGAAAAGATCGACGGCATGCACCTCTGAAAAGTCGCAGGGGCATTGCATAGCCCAAATGGCATGCGTCGAAAGGCATATGTACCGAAGGGACAGGTAAAGGTGGTCTTCTCCTGATCCTCAGGAGCGATGGACACCTGATTGTAGCCCGAGTACCCATCAAGGAAGCAATAGTGGCTCTTCCCTGCCAGTCTCTCAATGATCTGGTCAATAAAAGGCAGGGGGAAATGGTCCTTCTTAGTGGCCTGGTTGAGTCTCCTGTAGTCAACACAGACCCTCCAAGAGGTAGGTACTCGTGTAGCAATCTCCTCTCCCGACTCACTGATCACAGTCGTGATGCCCGTCTTTTTGGGCACCACATGCAAGGGGCTGACCCACTTGGAGTCGGAAATGGGATAAATGAAATCTGCACTCCACCATTTTGATATTTCCTTCATCACAACCTCTCTCAGGTTGGGGTTCAGTCGCCGCTGGAACTCACGCGACGGCTTCGCCCACTCCTCGAGATAAATATGGTGGGAGCACACTGATGGACTAATCCCATGGAGATCTGCTACGCTCCATCCGATTGCCTTGTGGTTCTTTTCAAGAACCCCCATCAAACGGGATTCCTGCTCTCCAGTCAGATCGGCGGAGATGATGACTGGGTACATCTCAGGTTCGCCCGCAAGGAACCGATACTTCAGCGAAGTAGGGAGCGGCTTCAGCTCTAGACAGCTGGGTGCTGGCAAATCTGGCTTCGGAAGAAGATGTGTGAATGCTGCTGAATCTGCCAAATCTGCCTGGGAGAAAGAATACGAGCTCTCGCAAACTGGATCTGGAGGAGGCTGCTCAACTGTGCTGTCTCTGATCTGCTCTGCATCTACCTCCTCCTCATCTGTAGGCTCAGGTGGACTCGGGTATGGCATCTGGTCATCACAATCTGCCCAATCAGACTCTGAATCCGAGGGATCTGCATCAAATGAGGTGGCATCAGTACCACCATCACTAAAAACCGTGTCGCGGTCAAGAATCGGCTCTGCTGCCTGTGTAGTATCCTGGACCAGGGCTGTGCTCTCCAAGCTCTCCTCTGCTGTCATCTCTGCATCAGTGGTGTCTGGAAATGAGAGGATGGCCTGTGCTGAAGGGTCTGCCCATGCTGCCTCATCATCTGTGATCACAAAATCACAGTCCTGGTGGATGTCTATCCTGGCATCTGTCAGTTACTCTGTGTCTGTGCTAGTTTCTGAGCATGCTCTCTCTCTGGCTCTGTAGTCCTCGACCATCTCTATTTGTACACTTTCGCCCTCGACGCGAAAGTATACCTTCCCGCTATCATGATCAGTCACCGCCTTGGCTGTGGCCAAGAACGGACGACCGAGGATGATGGGGGTATCGGCCACTGAATCAGGGATCTCCATGTCCAACACTACGAAGTCCATGGGGAATAGCAGACCCTGAATAGTGACGATAACATCTCGCAACAACCCCTTCGGCCTCTTGACAGATCGATCAGTAAACTGAAGGACTGTCCTGCTCTATCGAAGAGTGCCCAACTCGAAGCGGTCGAGAAGGGCTGCCGGAAGGAGGTTGATAGACGATCCGCTATCCAATAGAGTACGGTCGAACCTCTGCTCATTAATCTGACATCTGACATACGGGGCTCCTGAATCTGGCCTCTTGGCCGGCAGACGGTTCTGGATCGTGAAACACGTGGCTTTCGTCAGCACATGTATCTCTGAATGATGGTTCCTCCTCCTCCTCCTGACTGTGGTCCTATCTCTCAAAGATCGCTGAAGAAGGGGGATGTGCTGCAAAGCCTCCTGAAGGGTCAGCTGTATGTGAAATCTGTCGATCATGCTCTGGGTGAACTCCTCCTGCTCTCTCTTTTTTGGGTCTTTTTCTCTTTTCTTCCCCTTCCCCATCTGAAGGGCTCTAGGGAAGGGGATCACAGGGTCCTTCTCAGATGAAGGACTAGGAAAAGGTCTAGACGGCTCGACGGCCGGATCCGCACATACATCAATCACCACAGTGGGACCAGAAGAAACTAAACCTTTTCCTTTATTCACAACAGTGTTCTGAGATACATCAACAGAAGGAAAAACAACATCTCTATCAAAACGAACACCGATGGCATCAGTACCACCATCATCAGCGTGTGCGGCCTCAGTACCGCTCTCCTCCTCCTCATCTGGCGCCCTGGGTGGATCCTCGAGTCGTCGCTCAGATGAGGCATCGCCTGCTGGTGCTCTACCGCTCCTAAGTGTAACAAAATCAGCATCAAACAGATCTGAAGACATATCATCAAATGGATTACTAGGAGTGGCATGCTCAGTGGAAACTACCTGCTCAGATTTCCTCTTCAGGATATTCGGATTCGGCTCTATCTGTGCAGGGATGGCGGCCTTCCCTCTCATCAGGTCCCGCATCTCCTGGCGGAACTCGTCCATCTCCCGTCGAAAGGTAGCCTGCTGATCCGTGAGGAGGCGGGCTATGTCGTCCAAGGCAGGGCTCTCATGGGAGCCCGACGGGTAGCCTCTCTGGTGCTAAGGCTGCTGGAACTGATGCTGCTGCTGCTGAGAGGGGTAGGAGGACGGATGCTGCTGCTGGTGTGGCTGGTGAGCCTGCTGCTCACGTCTCCAAGACTGTCCCTGCTGCTGATAGGGACGAGGAACGAAGGATGACTGCTGGTGTGGCTGGTAGGCTGGGGGCTGCTGCTGTTGGTGATCCCTCTGCTGGCTATACTGCCCTCCCTGACCGGATGACTGCTGTTGGGGCTGGGAACCTCCACTCCCCCACCTGAATCCGGGATGGTCTCGTCGGATCCCAGGCTGGGGACGGTCATACCAAATCCCATTGACATCCATCAACGGCTCTGCGTCGTACTGGGTTGGCGAGAGTACTGCCAGAGGCTGATCCGGCTGGTATACCACCATCTGCAAGTCTGGAGATGGTGGGGACTCGTAAGAGGGCTGCTGTTGCTGGTACGGCTCTGCCTGTACAAGGTGAACCTGTCTAGGCTGCTGAAAGGAGCTGGAGCGCTGGGACGAGCTGCTGCCGCCGCCGGTATCCCCTCACGACTGAAGACGGGGCTGGGAAGTCGTCAGTGCCTCCTGGAGACACATGAGCTGGGTCTTCATGTCGCTCAGAGTCTGTGCCATCTGCTCCATCTGAGTGATGCCCTGGCATTGCTTCTTCTCGATCAGTTCCATGCGGTCCAACTTCTCGCTGATGATACCCATATCCGCAGCAGACGACTCTGCCTGTGCTGCTGCAACTGCGGATGAACTGGATGGACCGGCATCGACCCGTGCTATCCTCTGGTACTGCACGGGTCCTGGCTGCTGCTGGGGTCTGCCCTGAGTGTACAACCGGGTCTGGGACATCACCATATAGTTCTCGGCCATCTCCTCGAAGATGGCCCAGACCTGGTCGTGATACTTGGCGAAATAGGACCCGCCACAAGAAGCGTTCACCAAGCCCTGGAGCTCTGGTGTCAGCCCGCTGAAGAAGCTCTGCACAAGGTTCGGCTTCGAGATATCATGGTGCGGGCATCGGTCTGTGAGCTCTCGGAACCTCTCCCATGCCTCATGGAATTGCTCGTTGGGGAGCATGGAGAAGTTGCTGATCAGGGCCCTCGCTGCATTGGTCCGCCCGAGTGGATAGTACTTGTTCAAGTACTCGGTGCGGAGCTGCTCCCAGGTGTAAACAAACTTCCCCAAATTCTTCAGCCAGGTGGCTGCTCTGTCTGCTAGGGAAAAGGGGAAGGCGATCATCCGAATCGTATCCTGGTCCACATGGCGGTCGTGGACAGTACTGCAGATCATCAAGAACTCCTGTAGGTGGAGATGGGGATCCTCGGTGGCAAGTCCGTGAAAACGGGGAAGCATCTATAGGGTGTTCGGGGGGAACTTAAAGTCCCCCACGATAGCAGGCACCACTACCCAATGATGCATCAGTGTAGATCCGGGGTTGTGCAGCTCCCACATCGGTCTCGGTGGTCCTCCTGCCGCGGCGGCTGCTGCTGCTGCGGCTCGTGCCTCTGCATCTGGTCCGTCCTCAGGCTCGCTCTGATCTCTCTCTGCTCTGAGTCGCTCCAACTCACTCCTCATCTCAATCATGAAAGCTCCCTGATCCCTCAGTTGCTGATGCACTGTCTCTAACAAGGCGATCAGGGTGGAGTTGATCGCTCCCTGGTCCATCACGATGTGCTCTGTCCTGGAGCGATTCTCTGAACTACCGGCCATGACGTCTGCAAAATCAAATGAGCCATACTCAGGTTCTGTCAAATCTGCAATTCTCTCCTCTGGCTCATATCTCTCAGAACCGAAAGAAAGGGGGTCGAGGGGGAACAGGGTAGAATCATACTCGGGCTCGGAGAACTGGTCTCTGCTTTCGCGGGCCAACCTAGATGATTGGGTGGACGTGCCCAAAAGCGGTGCAGCCAGAGGCTGCCTAAGAGAGCGTCTACCCATCATCGTGATCTGGTCGAGTAGGGCGGATGAGAACTGGAGAAACTATGATCAAAATGCAAACCCCTGGTTCACCAACGCAACGCGAGCTGAAGACCGTAAAAGCTCGGTCAAATTATCTTGTCAATTTTTATTAGGTGAACACACAAGATATCAGAGCACTTATGTGACCTGTTAGGATACCCGATACTACCCCAACCGAATGGCCCGCACGGAAGAGTCGGTAGTCAGCTGGAAATAGCACCGGAGGGCTCTACCTAGGGTGCGGGTCACTCTCTCGCGCAATCAAACCAAACAATGAGGGGGTTGCTCTCCCCAAGACAAATTTTTAAGGTGAAGTGTCTTTTAGGGTCAATAGTTTTAACCAGTCCCAATTTTATGGTTTTTCTTTTTAATATTTTTCAAATAAAAACAAAGGCCTAACGAATTTTTCGGTTCTCCTGATTATTAAGTCAAAAACAGGGGGAGAAGACGAAAAAGCCGATGCACGATAAATCAATGATGCATGCAAAGTCAGAAAGGCGTACCTGTCTCCAGCACTCTACATGCAATATGATCCGCGCATAAATGTAAAGAAATAAAATAAACTACCTAAATGATGCAACGATGAAAACCGAGTCCTAGATGAGCAAGTCTACTCGCAGAATGGTCTAACTGGTCACCGACCTCCAAGCCAAAAGGTCCGGTCTTGGCCCACCCCTCCTCTGCCCGACAAATCGGGGGTAGGAGAAAGCGCTTTACGGGGCAGGCTGCGGCACGTAGGCTACGAAGGAGATGAGTCAGTTATTTTTATTAATCGATTATTAGTAGGTCCAATTAAGCGTACTATAGGAACATGCAGATAATTAAGTGTGGGGACCCTACTAATTACAGCACAAGCAAGTATAAAATCCTAAATCTAGGGGCTCGATAAAAACCACGTAAACACCGGAAAAGGCAGTAAAAAGGAAAGAAAAGAAAACCGCGAAAAAGCCGCGAAAAACACTTAAGGGTCCCCCGAGCACACCGGTGCTCGGTGAAACAGACCCGCTAAGTTAATCAAGTCCAAAGTCTTTGAGTACCTGTATTATTACAATAATAATCAAAATAAAAATAAAATAAAACCTACTCTACTCCTCTCCCACTCAGCTCTCCTCTCACGCTCTCCTGCGGCTCCGTATAGAAGGGAGTCGCCTCCAAGTCCGGCGGTTGAGTCGGCTCCTCGAAAGTCGCCTCCGCGGTCCTCGGGCCCTCGTAAGAAATAGAGACAAGTGGTCAGACCAAAATAATCAAATAATAATAAGAAAAATAAATGGCAACAAAATGAGGGTGTATATGAAAAAGTGCAAAATAAAATAAACACTCAAAATAAAATAAAAACAAAGACAAAAGAAAAGAAAATAAAACAAAATAAACAAAAATAAAATATAAACAAAAGCCGCGAGCTCTGAAAGAGCCGCGAAAAACCGCGAAAACAAAAATAAAGTAAAAAAAACTACTAAGCCGTGCTCCCCGGCAACGGCGCCATTCTGATGACACAAAAAACCGAGCGACTAAGGCAGTCAGGTATCTCTACGAGGGTCGTCGCGACCTCGGTCACTCGATCGTGTCGATCAAGAAAAATAGACCACCAAGAGAGATAAAATCAATCAAAAATGCGATAGCGGTCTTGCTATTATATTAACCTGGTATAGCGACCAGGGTCAATCACAAGGAGCACGGGTTGGCCTCTCGGCCTACGAAGTAGTCAAAAAGAGATAAAAGAAAATAAAAGAAAAATTTTTGGTGGTTTTTGAATATTTTATAATTTTTTTTGGATTTTTGATATATTAAGAAAATAAGAAAAGCAAATAAACACACACTTCAACAATTTATTAAAAGCACTAAAAATTAACCAAAAATTCTAACAAAAATATTTTTATGTGTTTTATAATTTTTAGTGTTTTGGTGAATTTTTGGTATTTTTCTGATGTTTATTTAATTTTCTAAAAATCAAAAAGTAACTAAAACAGTAGGTACTGTACAGCCGAGCTAAAAGGGCCTAGATAAAATATCTAAAGGCCCCAAATTAGTTGGGAGGTAATTTTCCTGTAAAGAGAATAAAACAAGGAAAATTTAGGCACCTAATTTATTATTTTTTGGTTTTTGGTTTATTTATTAGAATTTTTATAAGATTTTGAGTGTTTTTCAATTTTTAGTGATTTTCAGTAATGAAAAATAGCCAAAAGTGGCTAGAAAATCAAACACAACAAAACAAACAGTAGACAATTTTTTGTAATTTTTAGACACTATTTATATTTTTTTGTGATTTTTAAACTTAGACAGTAGTGAAAATTAAGGTTTTTGATTTTCTAAAAATATCAAATGAAAACAAAAATATCCTCAAAAATCCTCGAAAATTTTACACTATGGCAGGAGCCATGTATCCAATTTTCGTTGGATTTGGAGGTATTTTGCTATTTTATCCAAAAATAAAGAGAAGCAACAGTGCACAGGGACCTATCTACAATTATAACAAAGTTCTGGGTCCCTGGAACAACAACCCTGGAAAGTATAGGAGTTGGAATGCAAATTACCCTCCAGGCCACGCACGATACACGTGACTCAGGCCTGGAGGGACCTGATTGCAATTCCTATTTTTAAAAATATAAAACGTAACAGGGAGAAAAAAAACAGGGCCAAAGATGCAAATACACCAAAATATCACGTGTCGATGAACGTGTCCACCACTGGTAGGGATATAAATGCAAATCACATAAACATGAAGGTCCACAGTGAAATTTTCACAAAAAGTAAACAACTACAATACGTATTTACAGGACTAAAACTAAATACAGAAATAAAGGGGGCCTAAGGACAATTTACCCTGTTTATTAATGTCGAGGGATGGATGCACGATGCGTGGCAGATCGGATGGATGGGACGGCGCGCCGCACACAAGAGAACCCCTCGAGTCGATCCGACGGCTGGAACGCGTACACGTGGAAGATCAGACGGTGGTGCTACAACGTGGGTCTGCGAAGGAGGCCTCGCTCAGATCGGACGGATGAGATTCAGCCATGTGCTGGATCTGACGGTGCGAAGATGTCGTGGCTAAACCTCAACCATCAGACGGTGGAGATCAAACCTCAAAGATCTGGCGGTCAGGGCTGCTCCGTAAATGGACGAACGGGATCAGATCTGGAGCACCGAGGCTGATCTGACGGTCGGGGAAGATGGTGGAAGAACCGTTGGCCGGCGAAGTTCGCCGGCCTAGTGCGTGCGCTGTAGACCTCCCCTGCTGCTCGTGAAGGTCGGAGAAGCTCTGCAATGATGTCCAGCAGCTGCTGGTGAACTCCGATGATCCAGCCGAGCCCAGGAGGGCTCCGACGAGACCGGTGGAGGAAGCCTTCTGGTCCGAATGGCCCAACACCTCAGACGGGCTGCGAAGCTCCTGCAAAGTAGACCAAAAGACTCACGGGTCGAGGGCAAACTGTCTCGACCCAGTTAGACGGGTGACGGTGGTCTGTGGGGCGATATGGGCGAGCTCTGGCGAGGGGGGTAGACGGAGGAGCTCGAATCCCAGCTCCTGTGCGAGCTGGGTTGGATGGAGGGATGGAGAAGGCGCGTAGGAGGAAGGCGAAGATGACTGTGGATTCTGATGATCGAATATAGCTATGGAGTAGTCGGAATCGAAGTAACACGGCGGAGCGGCGATTTGGGGGTAACTAGAAATTAAAGGAAAAGAAAGAATGACGGGGATACCTGGGTGGCTGATGAGACTGGGGACGAGCTAAGGATGCTCTGGGTCGTCGCCTCGAGGAGCGTCTCCCTCCGAGGCTCGATGCTCCTGCTGGTGGCGGAGCAAGGCGGCGATGCTCGCCGGATCAGTGGTCTCTCTCCCTCTCCTCGCTTCGACACCATGGGGGACAAGCTGTCACTCTCGCCTACGCAATGGAGCTCACGGGAGGTGGAATCGAATGGCCAAAGATGCGATTCGAGGTGGTGGAGCTGAGAATATATATCATGGAGGGTCCGGAAAGAAGCGCGCGGGTAGGGCAATCTGGAGCGCGGATCCCAAGGCGAAGGCTCCGGCGAGGGTGACAGATGTGTCGTGGACGGATCTGACCCGGGGTTTAGGTGAGAATCAATCAGGTTTAGGCGCTAGAAATTAGGGAAATCGGGTCGGACGCCTAAGCCCGTGAGAAGTGGTCCTGGGGGGGGTTAGTTGACCGGGCGGTCAACAATCCCAGGACCAGTAGGAAGCGGCCACGTGGCTGGATCTGAGAGGTGAAAATTAGGGTAGCAAATGGCCAAATTAGGGCAAAGTGAAAACATGAAATATTTTTGTTTTATTTTTTTCTATTTTTTAGTGATTTTTAATTAATTTTTCGAAATAAAAATGAGGTATATACATTATATAGCTATATATAGGTATATGTACACTATATAGGTTTTTAATTTTTGATTTTTAATTTCTTATTTTTGTACAATTTTATTCCTATTTTATATTTTATTTATTTTCATTATAAAATAAGGAATAAAAAGATATTTTTGTTTCATTTTTATTATTTATTTACATATGTGAAATAAATACATATATACATTTATGTACATGGTATATTTACAATATATTTTTGTGTTTTTAATTTTGTTATTTTTACTTTGTTTTTGTTTTAATTGTTTTTATTTTATTTATTTACACTATATAATATAGGATATTTACAGAAATTTTGGAAATTATTTTTACTTATTTATAAGGTTAAATAAATATAGGTATGGTCTATATACAAGGTGACTATACACAAGTGGTGTTTTTGTTTCCTTTTTAATTTTTATATTTTTATATTGTTTTTATACTTATAAATATGTACAAATATTTACAAACCCATTTGCATCTATTTTTGTGAGGAAAGTATTCTTATTGTATTTACATAAATATGTACACACATGAGCCCCTATCTCCCTCTACTTTGGTTTTTATGCGGTCAGGCCCATGCTGAGCCCTCCCTTGGGTTAGGTTGCTCAATATTTATTCTAAGTATTTCCCTCTTTTTCTTTTTAATCTTTATTCTTTTATTTTTGCACAAAAACATGCTAATTATAGATTTTTACATAATGCATGCTTTTGGTAATTATTTCTATTTACACATATCTAGATGCATTTGCAAAGGTTTTTGTAGCTAAAATATAAGAACAAAGAGTGATGAATGAGTATTCATCAGGCATCTGCAAGGCGAATGTCGTACTGCCATCGCAGTCTCGATATAAGAACCATGACGAAATTAACAGTGTAAAGAAAGACACGCAGGTATGCAATCAGGCGGGTGTCTGCTACCGGCCAAGGATCTGGAAATAAGGACTCAGGATCCGGTAGCACAAAAGAAATCGTCGGCTCAGGATCAGACTGGAGTGGAAGTGTAGAGCCAAAGAAATCAAACGTGGAGAAGGATGGATCAGTCATAGAATCCTCCACATCAATCAGTGTCTCAAAGAGGTATGGAAAGTGAAGATCAGGAAACTCTCTAAGAAAATTGATATCCGATGCATATAATAAAGACAAATCGGCCAGATCATCGAATATCTCAAGGATCGGCTTATCCTCGTGAGGGTCGTCGATGTGAGAAGACTCAGAATCAGAATGATCGGAAGACTCGGTTTCGTGATCCGCCAGATAGGATACACTCTCAGAAGGTGAAACCGAGTACTCATCATGTGTGTTATTCTCCCCCAGATAACCATTGGGGAGGAATGCAAGATCATCGATAAGAAATAGAGGATCAGGATCTATAAGGGCATCTGCGCTGCTGTCAAGAACCCACTCTGTGCACCAGGATGCGTCATCATCTGAAGTCTAGCTCTCGGCAATCTGGAAGCAGGAGAATGTACCGGTCAACACCGCGAAGGCTGGCAATGTGGCTGTGGCTGATCCTCGCTCTGCGGCAATGTTGGATGTCATCTAGTCCTCAGCAAGTGTATCTGTCTCATCAAAGTGGAGGACAAAAAGCTTGAATACGGGACCCTCTATATCTGGCATCTCAAAGTGGTATCCTGTATCGAGCTCTGGCTGTTGGGCTGAGTCCTGGTATATATCAGAGTCCGAGAAGTGTCTCTGTTGAAAAGAAGCTAAATCATCCGGGGTTGGACTCTGAACTGGCTGGATCGTTGGCTGTAGTAGCTAGGTCTCCTCCGTATCTTGGAGTATCAGAAGATCTGATATCCAAGAATCGTCAACTGAAAACTCTGGGGCTGACTCGAACTCTAGATGGAAAACCAACGGGAACTCGAGTAGACTCTGGGTCAGAACCTCCACTGTCATAGTCATGTCCTCTGTACTCTGTGGTGCTGCAGAATCCAAGTCCTCTGGCTGGTGTGTATACACTGTATCCTCATGTAATGCGACACACCCCATTGGTATTGCAACATCCTCATGTGTTGTCCCGACTACGGCATCTCGTGAAGATGGTCTCAGTGAAAGTAACCTCGAGATGGTATCCAGTAAGTCAATGCTGGAACTGCGGTGTGAACCGCCACATGAGGTAATCACCAGTGCTAACTGATCCGCGGTCATCCCACACATGGAGATCTCAATAAGGTCTGTCTGTGAAATTCCGTGCTCAGGAAATCTCCTCAAGAGGTTAAGAAACCTCGGCCACGCCTCATGTAGTGGCTCATGGGGGTCTAATGAAAACTCTGTGATCAAGGATCGCATCATCTCTGCTCTATGCTGGGGAAAGTATCTCTGTAGAAACTCTCGGCGTAGCTCTCCCCATGTAGCGAATCTTCTTCCCAACCGTCGGTGCCATCTCATGGCTCTATCCTGAAGTGTGAATGGGAAGGTCTTCAACATCATATCCTCTGAAGTGATATCTGAATAAATCTGTGTCCTGCAAAACTCCTCAAACTCGGACAGGTGAAGATAGGGCTCTCCATGCACCTCCCCTAAAAATGTCGGCAGACTCTGAATAAGCTCCGAATCCAGGATGAATGGACCTAATGTAGAAGCTGACTGAGCTCCCTCTCCTATCTGCTCATCCATCAAGCTGGCATAGGAGGCATCTGATACTCGCATCTGCTCTCTATGATCACATACAAAGTGCACTCTCAACTCAGCAATGGCATCATCCGGGCCTCGCATCTGCTCCATCTGATCTCCGCGGACGTCTAGCGCAACATGCCCAGAAGAATGAAAGGGATGGGAGGGAGGGAGCGGGAGGTAGGTCGGGGATCCGACCTTCCTCGAAGGTGGACTAAACTGATGGTCATAAGATGGAGAAGAAGCCGCAAGAGTCAGCCAGAAGTGAGGGGGATCCATCATCCAGGGATACAGAAAAGGAAGAGAAAAGTGAAGGGAGGGTGGGAGGGAGAAAGATAAATGAATAGATAGATGAGAAGATAGATGGGGAGAAGATAGTAGGGATCTGGAAACACACAAGATGAGAAAGCAAACCCCCGATTCACCTACTCAACACTGAGCTGAAGACAGTAAGGGATCGATCGATTATCTTGTCAATTTTATTTAGGTGATCAAGTCAGTCTTTCAGAGCGATAACGTGAGCTGATAGGAATCCAATATTCTTAACAGACTGTCCCGAATAAAAGGCCGGTAGTCTGTCTAGAAAATCGAATATGGCTCTAGCCTAGGATGTGGGTCACTCTCTTGCTCATCCAAACCAAACAAGGAGGGGGTTACTCTCCCCAAGACAAATTTGTAAGTGATGTGTCTTTTAAGGTCAAGTGTGATTAGCAGTCCCGATTTTATTATTTTTCTTTTTAGGTTTTTTCAAAAATCGTCTAACGAATTTTTCGATTTCCTTTTTATTCCTAAGTCTAGAAAAACATGGGAGGAAAATGGAAAAGCCAATGCGCGACAAAACAATGATGCATGCACGAGATAGAAGGCATACCTGACTCCAACAGTCTACATGCAATTATGATCCGCGCATAAATGTAAACTAACTATATGGATGCAATGCGAGAACTGTCCTACACAGAAGCTCCTATTATCGTGAAGCACTGATTTTATTTGCCTATGTCCAAACGTGATCTATAGGAACAGATATTCTTATTAGGGTTGTGGACCTAAGGCTACCTGGATCAACGAAATAAAGACCTAAATCTACAGGCTCAAACACTGAAATCCACATGAAATCAAAGAAAAGAAAAGCGGCAAAAACAAAACCACGGTGAGGTCCCCCGAGCACACCGGTGCTCGATGAAACAGACCCCGCAGTCACAAGTCTCTGAGAGTCCTGGTAATTGTATTATTACAATAATAAAATAGTCTGAAAATAAACTAACTATCCTAAGCTAATCTACTACTCCCGCCCTCCTACTCGCCTCCTCGCGCTCTCCTACGACTCCGTACAGAACGGAGCCGCTTCCGAATCTCGCGGTTGCTTCGGCTTTTCGAGAAAAGCTGCCTCGGTCCTCGGGCCCTCGCAAGAAAACAAATAGAGGTGTCAAATACAGATTATTATAAAAATAAGCAAGATAAAAATAAAATAAAATAAAATGGCACTATATGCAAAAATGGAAATAAACACACAAAACAAAACAAACAAAACAAAATAAAATAAAAGAAAATAAAAATAAAAGAAAATAAAGAAAATCAAAAAGCCGCAGAAAGCCGCGGATGAAAGAAAAGCTGCGGAAAAAGCCGTGAAAATAAAATCGAACAAAAACTAAAACAAAAACGACTACTAAGCCGTGCTCCCCGGTAACGACGCCATTCTGATGACCAAAAAATACCTCTCACAGATCTGGATCAGGTATGAAATCGATCAAGGGTCGTTGCGACCCGGATCTCGAGACTCGGCCAATCAAGAAAAATCAGGAACAACCAAAAGAGAATAAATCAATAAAATCAGCAGCGGTCCTCGTTATTTATTTAACCTGGTATAGCGACCAGGGTCGGACACAAGAACGAAATGATCGAGACGACCTACAAAGTAGTCGAAAATGAAAACAAAATAAAAGAAATATTTTTGGTGGATTTTTAAATCTTTTTATTTTTTTGTATTTTTAATAATAAAAGAAATATACAAACAGGGGAAAAAGCACACAAACAACTATATATAAAATACAACAAATAAGGCCAAAAAATTAAATAAAATTATTTTTTGTTTTTTATGTTTTTAAGTATTTTTGGTCATTTTTAAGAATTTTCTAATTTTTAGTTGATTTTATAAAAATCAAAAAGTACAAAAACAGTGAAGAAATGTGCAATCAGATTTGAAAGGCTAATTAAAAATAACTAATTAGCCTATAAAAATCTGAGGGCAATTTTTATGAAAAATAAATATAAAAACTAAAGTAAGGAAATAGAAAATGCATTTTTGGGGGTTATATATAATTTTTAATAATTTTTATGAGGTTCTATGGGTTTTTTTAATTTTTGTGGATTTTATAAATCCAAATAAGGCAAAAATCGAAGTGAAGTCAAAAAACCACAAAATAAACAAGTCCTAATTTTTTTGTAAATTTTAGATAAGTTTTTATATTTTTAGTTGATTTTCAATTTCAAACAATAGCAAAAATTAAGTTTTTTGATTTTTAAAAATAATAAAAAGCCACAAAAATGTTCCAAAAAAATAATGAAATTTTCACACAATGGAAGGAGTCATGTATCCAAATTTCACTTGATTTGGATTTGATATTTTATTCAACCACTACAAAGGCTACAACACACGGGGACCAAAGTGCAAAGAAAGTTAATTCCAGGGCCAAATAAATAACAGCTATGAAAACCACAGGGCCAAAAATGCAAAAAGCCCAAAACACACAGGCTCGGCACGTGACTCAGGCACAGAGGGGTATTTCTGTAATTCCTATTTATAAAATACCAGACAATAACAATCAGAAACTACACAATGTGATCTGTAATTGTTCCACTCCTCACATGTCGAAGCACGTGCTCCACTCAAACAGGGACTAAATGGCAATATTTAAAAACACTAGGGTCCTATATGCAAATTACCCAAACTAAAAACAAGTAAATAAACTATATACAGAACTAAACAGTAACAACCAAAAGAAGAGGGGCCTACAAGAAATTTACCCCTTATTTAGATCCACGGTTGGTGAGGTGCTACGTATACGATCTGACGGTGTAGAACTGGTGACGCCCCTTCGCTGATGGTCGCTCCAGATGGAATCCTAGATGGATCGGGCGGTGAAGATCTCTCACGAACTGACGGCCACGATCAAAACTGGGGCAGGAGCTCAATCCAACGGTGGCTGGAGATCCTCGAAGAACATCTCGCCAGCGCACTTCGCCGGCCCAATACGCGCGCTGAAGACCTCCTCCTGTGCTGCTCAGAGAGAGGAAATGATGCCCGAAGTTGTCTGCAACGATAAGTAGGCTCCAAAAGGGCCGGGAGCTGCTGGATAGCTCCGGCGACGAGAAGCTCCTGGAGCACATGTGCTTTAGATGTTAGACCCCCAGATGGGGTCCTTCTTCGATTCTACCTGCACAGAAAAAGAGCTGGGTCGAGGGCAAAGTGCCTCGACCCGATTACATGCGAAGAGGGTGACCGTGTAAGGTGGGGCGGCGCCCTCCAGCGAGGTGACGGCGGAGGAGGGCGACGAACCTGCTCCAGGGTGAGTTAGGGTGAATGGAAGGGTGGAGAAGGTGGAGCGAAGGCTGGTGAAGGTGATGGAGTGGTCGGAGGGGTGAGATGGTGATCGGAGCAACGGGAATTAGCCGGCGAAGGCCGACGGTGCAAATCTAACAAATCTGAAATTACGAGAATCTAGAGAGTATATGACCTAAAGGGTGGCTGAAATCATCTAGGCTGGAGGTCGGGGACCTCCAGGGTCGTCGCCTCGATGGCTCGACGTGGCCAGACGCTCGGGCTTACCTTGCGGCGGAGCACGACGGTGAAGATCGCCAGATCAGTGGCTCCCGGCGCTCGCATCCTCCGTGCGACTCTTCCTCACGCTGTTGTCACTCAGGCGAGGATGAGGAGCTCATCAGCGGCGAGGGGGCTGGCCAAAGATAGAATGAAATCTACAGCGGAGGAGAAGCTAAATAGTGCCCGGGGTCCGAGAAGATGGGAGTGTAGCTCGCGGATCGAGGTGCGGAGCCCTAGCAAGAAGGTCCGGCGAGGATCATGGATCTTTCGTGACTAATCGGGGCCTCAGATCTGTGAGAATGGTGGTCGGATCGCTTCTAGAAAAAGGGGAGAAATCGGGCATTCGAAGGCGGATCCGGGCGAAGTGGTCCAGGGGGGGAGTTGACCAGGGGTCAACATCCCCCGTGGACCAATGGGAAAATTCCATTGGAAAATTATTTGGAAAATCAAAATAAAATAAGAAATGACCTTATTTCAAAATATTTACAAAATGAAAAATATTTATTTATTTTCAAAGTATTTTTTTGTGATTTATTTTGAAAAATAAATTATGTATTTACATTATATTATTATTATATACAGGTGTATTTACCTATGTATTTTTTTATTTTTATTTTTAATATTTTATTTATGTACATTTATTCCCATTTTATAATTTTTTTATTTACACCATAAAATATGGAATATAAAATGATTTTGTTGGATTTTCGTTAATTATTTACAATGGTGAAAAAATACATCTTTTATTGTGTGTACATGGTATATATACACTGATGAGAGAGAAAGTAATTATTTTAATTTTTAATTTTTATTTTTATTTTCCCATTTTTATTTTATTTTTATAAATAAATACAAAATAATAAAAACCCATTTTTATTTTTGTTTATAAAATAAAATATGTACATGAAGGAGCATTTTATTGGGAATAGCCCTATCTCTCTCTACTTGGGTTCTTTTGCGGTCACGCCAATGCTTGGCCCTCCCTTGGGTTTGGGTCACTCAATATTTATTCTAAATGTCTCCTTCTTTTTCTTTGTCTCTTTATTCTTTTATTTTTGCACAAAAACATGCTAATTATTTATATTTACACAATGCATGCAATTTGCTAAATTGTTCTATTTACAGGTATCTACATGGTGTTTTGCAAGGGTTTTGTAGCTAAAATAAAAGAATAAAGAGTGATGAATGGGGATTCATCAAGGTCTAAAAATTCAAAAAAAATGTTGACCGAACCTGAAGTGGTAGCCACCCTTCATGAGATCATTAAAGCTCCACTTCAACAGGCCATGACAGATTTATGTACTCCTCAACAAAAGAAGAGAAAGCGATGGAGAAGATCTGAGCGTCACATCTTGACCATGGCCATTGCCTATGCCATCTCTCACCGTCTGTATGTTAAGAAAGGGAACATTGCCACACCTCTTGTGAGTTGCTCCATATCTGACTATTCTTGTTATAACACTCTCCTTGACGGTGGTTCATCAATTAATATAATACCCTTCTCTATGGTACAGTCTCTTCATCTTGGGCCTCTCAAGAAAACCAGGATGATAGTTTAGTTTGCTGATGGATCTATCTAGAGGCCGATGGGTATTCTAGAAAACGTTGTCATTCTCATTCAGGGCATGAATTTCACTTCGAATTTTGTTGTAATTCCCATGGAGACCTCCGCCCCTTGTGGAGCATCCTCCAATCATCCTGGGACGGCATTTCCTTGCCTCTGTGGGAGCCGTTATTGATTATGGTTCAGGAGAGATTTGCTTCCGTTCTGATGTAGGGAGCGATGTGTTGATCACTACACCCACTACCGACCAGAGACCTGCATCCCATGAGATCCCGCCTGTGTTAGCCAACCCCATGGAATTTGACCTCGATGATAATATCAGAGATTCTTGTTATATGTTTGATGATAATGAAACCCAGGAATTCCTCTTCAAGGAGGAAGACTCGAAAAGCATAGACCTTGGAGTTCCCCCTTCTAGTATATGGCGATGCATTGATGACATTTGTGGGATATATACGATAGACACCCTAGAGCGGAAGGCAGATTCAGAGACTAGACAGGACGGACATGATTCGAATACTTCCACTGATGAGTCCGTTTATATTCACCATGATTCAGATGAGACCAATCAGGTCAAATTTGATTTGACTGATTTTATAAAGGAAATTTAGCCTTTTGATAAAGATGATGATCCGGTAGAGGCTCTCCGGGCTGAAATTGATCCTACTTTTTCTGATAATGATTTCGAGCCATTTTACTTTGATGTTTGTGAGACTTCTCAGGCAAGAAATGACCACACCACTTCCAATAACCAGTTTAGGCCTGCACAATCCGAAACTGCTAAGGACACGTTCTTGGTCGATCCTACTCACTTCATATCTAATGATATCCCCAATATCGACCTACATCTTGTCAAATCCATACCTCAGCGGTCCTGCAAGAAGGCTCGTTTTCGACCTTCTTAACCTTTGTACATCCACTCCTCTTGTATATCCTTTCGTTTCACTCTTTCTTCTCCCGTTTTATCACTTACCCCTTTTCCGTGTGTGTGTATATATGCTATACTTAAGATGTGCTTTATCCTAAGTATGGGGGGGGTGAGTGGTCTGTGTTGTTCATTTTCGTCATGTTCATCACTCTTGTTGTTGTTGCCTATACTTAGGGATACTCTACCCTAAGTATAGGGGGTGATGTTGTTCATATCGTGTCTTCTTATTTTTGATTGTGTACATTCTTGTCATCGGTTTTCCCCTTTTGTACACTCTACTATACTTAGGATTACTTGATCCTAAGTATAGGGGAGATCATCAACTTCTTTTCTTTTTATCTTTTCTTTGAGTCATTGTAGCATAGGAGTCTTTTCACTTTCCTATACTTAGCACGCGTTATGTCTTCCTTTTTCGCTCTCTGATCACTATGAGGACATAGTTCGAGCTAAGTATAGGGGGTGTCGTATATATTGTATATATACTTTAGACATAACTCGTACTTTTAAATACGTTTATTTGGGGGGTTATGTGTATAATTTTGTAAAATTCACGTGTATAAAAAACAAAAAAAACAACATAGACAAAAAAAACAAAAACAAACAAAAACAGACAAAAAAACAACAAAACAAACAACAAACAAAACAAACAAAAAAATCTTGTATATACTTGTATATATTTTACTAACCCTTTTTCCTTTAAAAAAACTACAAAACCAAAAATCTATAAAAATTTGCATATTTCAAAAAAAACCTTTCTTTCACATCTGCATTTTCCTCCAAAAATCCATAAAAAGTTCAAAATTAGAAAATTGTTTTAAAAAAATGTGTTCTTTTCACCGTGCACCATTACTTTTCAAAAAAAACCTCTTTGCATTGTTAATATTTTGCATTTGCATATGCATTTGTCAGGATAGTATTGACATTTAAACTATGTCTGGAATAAAATTGAAGAATGGAGCTTAGTTGGACCTTAATCCACCTAATTTTCAGAGGAACTTCACCGAGAAATAGGATTTTAGAAGCTTCGGGTCTTTGACTTAATTCTTTGAGTTCCATATGTGTGCAGCATTTGACTCTTAGTGTCTAACCTGGTCTCTTCATTCTGGGTATAACTCTGGAATAGGGAATCAATTTGTACTCTCACACTATGCACTTAGCTCAACTCAGACGGGATGTTGTAAGACTGTGTGAGTTTCTTTTCTGGTAGCGTGGAAATCTAAAGACAGAAGTACGTGTTGAAATAAAGCTTCGGAAAAGGGATGGACGGCTGGGCACAATTCTTTCTAAGACCCAAAAAAAATGTACGGAAATAAAAAGATTCTATATCCGTAGGGGCACAACAAGGTCCAAGCAGAACAATCAAAAATCCAAATACAAAGAAGCCACTACTAAATAAATATCTGACCAAAAAGGTCTAAGCTTCAAGAAAACCTGCAGATCTTGGTGGAGACTCGGCTACACTGGCCAGCTTCACAATGAGAGGTGACTACACTGGCCACCCTCCAGTTCTTTTCTCCTTCTTCTAACTTCTCCCCCAATTCGATTGTGAACACAGCGCGACAGACCTTAGAAGGAAATACCTGACTCCCCAAGGACAAGTTTCTGGAGAGGATATTTGCATGGTAGTCTGGCATTCTGGATGAGAAGAGCTAACACCTTTCACACATATGAGTCGATTGTTCAATGTTCATAGGGTGTGCTTTGGGAAGAGGATTTATCTAAGATGACTTCTAAGCCGAAACTGTGATAATGATGTGTAGAACTTGCTGTCGATTTTAAAATTCTAAGTCCCACAGAAGTTCTGACACACTAATAATCCAAAGGTCCGACAGAGCTCCAAACTACAATTTTATAAAGATAAGTTTAATACTCAATGTTGTCCTACTTTCTTTATTTTCCCTTTCTTTTTCTTTTTCTTCACTCATTCTTCCAAATAAGTGTTTGCAAAGGGACTAGTAAAGGTAAAGCATAGGGGGTGATGAATCTGTGATTCGTCATATTTAATCATTTATTTTAGCTTAAAATCGCTTATAAAACACCTGCATATAACGCTAACTCCATAGTCTTACTAACTTGCATCTGTGTGTAAATGTTGTACATTTCTTACTAATTTTAACTTAAAATAAATAAATAAATAAAGGAAAAATAAAGAAAAGAAAATAAAAAGAGGAAGACTGTATATAGGCTGACCCGAACCCTGAGAGAAGGTCAAGACTTGACCTGATCGACCAGAAATAAAGTAGGGGGAGATAGGGTCCTTAAGTAGAAAATCCAAAAAAATGTGTGTGTCTGGTTGTAAATACTTCTCATTTATTTTGTGTATATCTGTAAAAAACTGACACTAATTTATTTGTACCTTAATTGACCTCAAATCAAAAAACATTCAAAAACAAAGTTGTAAATAAAAATGTGTTCTAACTACAAAAATAATTGCACAATTAAATCATGTAATAAATAAAAGTAGCCACACTTGGAAAAAGCCACTAAGCACTAATTCAAATACCAATTCCGGCTCCATATAAGCTCAAATTGAATCAATCTCACTTCCATTGGATTTGAAATTAAATTATCTTTAAAATGGTTATATTTTCATAATTTTTGGAGTTACAGTTGAAAAGTCAGTTTTCTAAGGTGGTTTGTGCAATTTTCCCATGTATTTTGTGCATATTGTATTTGTATATATTTGTAAATTAATCTTACTAATTATTTAAAATAAAAATAATAAATAATAAATAATAAATTCTTAAAACACAAAAAGGCTAATTTCCTCATTTACCTTTGTATATCATGTCATATATGTATATAGTATATGTATATAGTTGCTATTTTTAATTAATCACCATCAAAAATAAAAAATAACATTTTTTAATTCAAATAAATAAAGTGACGAAAATTCAAAAAAAAATAGATAGTTTTGTAAATATCCTTATCTCTTTTATTTTATCTCATTTCATCTCTCCTATCTCTTCAACCAAGAAATTCAAAAATTCATTTCAATTTTCATCTCTTTTATCTCTTCCACCAAAAAATTCAAAAATTCAAATTTCATTCTATCTTTTCTATTTATATGGCTTCTTCTCCCTCAATTCAACTTGATCAATCTTTAGAGAGAGGAGCCCGATATCCGAGAGAAAATTTCGTCGAGAAAAGTGCCTAGCCTCCGAGCTGTCCGGTGACAGCAAGTCGGCCTTCGTCGAGGCGATCACGGTCCATTTCCGCTCCTAAGGTGAGATCCACATTTTTTTCATCTTATTTTATTTTAGGTTAATAGTAGTTTTATTTCTCGTAATTTTACCTCATCGTCATTTTTTTAGAGCATAGAATTTTATCATGATTTTGATCTGCTCCGACTCGATTTTTCATCTCACTTTCTCGATCTTCACGCTTTTCATTTATATCGTCCACAATCTCTCAACTCGGGCCGCGTACGGTGGCCGGAGATCGGATTCGAATCTCTCATTTCTGCCGAATCTTTGTACATTTTCCGATTTGTAAATAAATAAAAAAATATTTGTATATTTTTCTCTAGCGTTTGTTTTGCAAGATCATTAATAAAAAAATTAAAAAATTAAAAAATTAAAAAAAATCGTTATCCTATTTTTATTTTCTTTATTCCTATTTTTTGTATTTACAAAAAAAATCTTTTTATTTCTTTTTACATCACAAACAATAAAAAAAATAAAAAAATTCCAACTGGCAGAGGGGACGCCACCCCCCCGCCCACCAACTCCACCGTCGTCGGCAGCACAGCTCTTCCCGCGGTGCTCTGTGGTCTTCTCCAGCCCCTACATGAGCGGCAAGAGCGCCACCCCTCCTGTGCGCCTTGCCGCCGATCTGAAGCACCGCCACCCGTCGCGATCTCCACCTGCATCCTCCTGTGTCACCCGTGCCTGCGTACGCGAGATCCTCCCGCTGTCCAACGCCAGCGGCGCCCGCCGCCATCTTCCATACTGCACTCTGACCACTGCCCGCGCACGCCACGCCCGACCGCCAACCACCACTGCGACGTCGCACGCGGCGTGACTCTCCGCTACCCACTCTGCTTCTCCTGCACGCGAGTGGCGCCTCGCCATCAACCACCTTCTATCGCGCGCCCCTCAATCATCACCGACCTCCTGCGTCACCCACGCCAGCACGCGCGAGATCCTCCCGTTATCCAACGCCGCCCGCACGCACGCCTCCGCCTTGGGAAGAAGAAGAGAGGCGGCGGCCACTACTCCTCTTTCCCTTGTTGGTTTCAAGAAACTAAGAGAACCCTTCTAGGATTTTGATTTAATTAAAAAAGGGGAAGAACTACATTATAGCCCCAGAACTTCCTCGAATTGCAAAAACATCCCTGCTAGCACTTTTTTGGGAAGATTACATTGAATACCCCTAGAAGTTGTACAAATTGCAAAAAGAGCCCCGCCTTCAAAAGAGCACATGCGCGTCATGTGACATCTGGGTAAATTGCAATTTTTTCTCTCTATTTATTTTTATTATTTATTTGATGCAAAGACAGAATTTATTTACATTGCAGTCCCTAAGCTGCAAAACAATAATTTGCTTGCTCTCTTTGAATGAAATTAATGTTATTTGTGATCTAAAAATCTTGCAAAAATTGTGCTATACTCTTAATGTGATTATCTTCTTAGTATAAATTTCTCATTGCATTTTGATTTCATCTAATATTATTAAAAAATCAAAAATAGTGCCATTTTGTCTTCCTGAAATTCAAAAATTCATAAAAATTCAAATATTGTTCCAAAAATTCCAAAAAGATTAGGGTAGTTTTATTTCATTATCTTTTAGTTTCTGACCAATTTTCATTTAATTATTTATTAAACCCAAAAAAATTTTAAAAACATCTAAAATCTTATAAAAATCACAGAAAATTCTACAAAAATCCAAAAATAGTGATTTAAGTTCTTGTTTGTAGGTAATTGCTTCTAGTTTGTCTTAAAAATAATTGGCAGGAGTTTTGGGCATTTAAATTTTTTTAAGTTGCAAATTACTCCAAGCTGTGCACAATTTTTGCATTTTCTCATTGTTTGATTTTTAGAAAAATACAAAAACATATGAAATTCCACAAAAATTCTCAAAAATATTTCAAAAATTTTAAAACCCAAAAATATTTTCTCTGGATTTTTCTAGCATTTTTGATAAATTGAAAAATTACAAAAAGTTGGTGTGCGTATTTTTGATCTTGTGAATATTACTTCATGTTTTTTTTAAAATTAAAAAAATACAAAATCAAAATCACAAAAAAATTGAAAATCAGAAAATAAAAAATTGAAATAAAAAAAGAAATTTAAAAAAAATAAAAAGATAAAAAATCACAAAAACCAATGATAGTTGTCCTTTGAGATTCATGTTTTCTCTTAATTGATTTTCGATTAATTGAATAACCCTCGGGATTAGTAGCCTCCCTGAGTTCGATCATGTCCGCTATACTGGTTAATAAGTAGAAAAAATCAAAATATATATATATATATTCTTGTCATGGGACTTTTAGGGATAACAACGAGGACTTAATATTTTCCATCAATTTTCCGATCCTTCAAAATCTGTGCACAACAATTACCCAAAATTTAAAAAATGGAAAAAATCCTACAAAATAGAGGCGGACTTGCAGACGTGAGGGGGGAGGGAGGGCTCGAACAGGGGAGCTGGGCGCGAGGGGGGAGGGGGTGTTCGCAGGGGAGGCACAGGCTTCGACTAGGGGGGCTTCGCAGGGGAGGCGACGGGGTCGGGGGTTTCGTGGGGAGAGGATTTAAACTGATGGGGGGACTTCGGAGAGGTGGCGGCGGGCTTGGGGTCGCATGGGAGGAGGGGCTTCAACCAGGAGGGGGAAGGAGGGCTCGAAAAGGGGAGCTGGGCGCGAGGTAGGGGGGATGTTCGCACGGGAGGCAATGGGGTCGAGGGCTTCAACCGACGGGGTGGGCTTCACAGGGGTGGCGGCGAGCTAGGTGTCGCAGGGGAGAGGAGCTTCAACCGATGGGCTCGGGGGTTGTTCACAGTGGAGACGCGGGCTTCGACCGAGGGCGACCGAGGGGGCTTCTCAGGGGAGGCAACAGGGTCGGGGGCTTCAACCACATGGGTGGTGGCGGGCTGGGGTCGTAGGGGAGGAGGGGCTTCAGCCGATAGGGGGCTTCGCTGGGGCGGTGGTGGCGGGCTTGGGGTGGAGGCTTCGATCAGACGGGATGAGCGACGGGGGAGGGAGGGGGACAGGCAGGGGGGAGTGGCACCTGTAGTAAGTTTGATAAGTAAAATGGGTATTATGTAAAAGAAGATAATAGAGTTCGGTTAGTTTTAACGGTTAAATGGATGGGAGTTAACCACAGGGTCTATAAGGTAAAAGTTAACAAGTTTACGGGGGTGAGGGAGGAATTACGATGTTTCAAATGTCATAGAGGCAATTGACAAAGATTATAGAGTCTGCCAGGTAAAATCCCTATATTTATTTATAGTATTTTACAAGGATTTTAAATATTTTATATTTTTTACATAATATTTTATAAAATTAAATAAATAGTTATAGTTACAATATATATAGTCATATTTGTACAATATGAACATTATTTTATTTTTGATAATTTTGATTTTTGTAATTTATGTTTTTATTCTAATTGAAGAAAATACAATATTTACAACTATTTTAAAAAAAATATGCGCAAATACGTATAAGAAATAATCAAAATAATATATTCACACAATATATAATACTCCAAAAAGCCATATTTTGCATCTTAACTCTGATTTTATTGAAACCATTGTTATTTTGAAGCTTATTTTATTTAGACTACATTGAATGCTTAGTTTTGAGTTTTATGGAGCAGATATGGATCTGGAAAGTTTGGCTTTGTGGTTTTTCAAAGTGTTATTCTTTATACAATGAATAATGAATCTTCTTGCAATTATTTTTAATATTTACAACTTATTTTTATGTATTTTTATGTACAAGTTTTAAGAAGGAAACATTTTTATTTAGAATGAATAGAGTAAAAAATAAAATAAATTAAGGTTTTATATACAATATAGATGACATATGTGCAATTTGTACAGTGAGAATGAATGAACTTTGATTTTCTTTAATTTTCTACACTATTCCTTATCTCCCCTACTTTATTCCTTGTCGATCAGGTCAAGTCTTTACCTTCACTCGAGGTTAGAGTCAGCTTGTATTTATTACATATATATAGTCTTTATTTTCTTTATTTTCCCTTTATTTATTTATTTTAGATTAAAAATAATAATATTTATACAATATTTATAAAAGAATACAGAATTATAAAAAAAGTGATTTATTGGTATTTTCAAGTGTTTAAGAAGGGATTTTAAGATAAAATAAATGAATAAAGATGATGAAATGCAGATTCATCAATCTGATGCCTGATTTATTCTTCTGTCCACCTCTCTGTATATCCGTATTTTCTTTTATTTCCTTTCTTTCTTCCATTTTTGTTTAAGACCCCAGGTCTCGCTTAGGATTTTGGCTATACTTGGGATGCACTTTATACTGAGTATAGGGGGGTCTTACACTCGTGTTGTTCATATTTTTATTTGTTCTATCGCCTATGTTTTGTTGCTTATACTTAGGGACATTCGACCCTAAGTATAGTGGAGGTATTAATGGTTTTTCACCTCTTTGACCCGTCACTTGTCCTTCAACTATCGATATTCATTTCTATACTTAGGGCTCCTTTGCCCTAAGTATAGGAGGGATGAGTCGAGTCATTGATTCTGTGTACATTTTCTTTCTCAATTTTCCTCGCTTATAAAGTCTTCGATACTTATAATTATTTGATCCTAAGTATATGGGAGATCACCGACTTCTATTCATTTTATTTTTTATTCTTTGAGTCATTGTAGTATATGATTCTTTTCGCTTTTCTATACTTAGCATGAGTTATGTCTTCCTTTGTCACTTCTTGATCACTATGAGGACATAGTTCGAGCTAAGTATAGGGGGTGTCGTATATATTGTATATATACATTAGCCATAACATGTACTTTTGTGATAATAATAAGGCTATTATTTATTTTATTGGAATAAAAATATTTTGAAAAATGATTTGTAATGTGTTTGTAAAAATTATTTGTGAAATTTTTGAATTTTTTTTGTAAAGAATTTTTGTAAAATTATTTTTAAATGTTTTCTAAACTTATTTGTAGATGACTTGTAAAAAACTTTTGTAAAAATATTTGTAAATTATTTTTGTACAAATTGTTTTATTTTTTGGTAAAATTGTTTTTTGTAAAATGTTTGTAAATTATTTTGTACCAAAGATAATTATAGTGTAAAAATGTTTGCAAATGTTTAAAAAAATGTTTGTAAAACTTGTTTGTGAAATTATTTGTAAATTGATTTATAAAAAGTTTGTAAATTTATTTTTAAAAATCATTTGTAAAATGTTTTTTTAAAGATCATTTGTAAAATGTTTTGTAATTTATTCTTGTAAAAGGTTTTGTAAAATGTTTTCTAAACTATTTATAAAATGTTTTGTAAGCTTCTGTAAAATGTTTTGTAAAATTTTATAAAATATTTATCATATGGTATATAAATTATTTGTAAACCTATAAAATCCATATATTTATAAAAGCTTTAATTATGTGTAATTTATGTAAATAAAATCTTGTTGTAAATAAAATCTTTTTATAAAATTTGTAATTAAAAGTTGTATATAAAATTCTTTTGTAAATAAAATCCTTTGTAGAATTTGTACATAAAACTTTTAAATAAAAAGATTCTCTTTTTGTAAAATCTTGTATAAAATATGTATAATCTTGTACATAGTTAGTATACAAATCTTTGTAAATTTTTTATAAAATTCTTGTAAATTCTTTTAAATATGTATAATTCTCTATTAAAAATACCATAAAAATTGAAAAAGATAAAATTCATAAAAATTTGCAAAAGCTTTCTAAAAACTTCTTTTAAAAAGTCTCTTATTGTTTCTTCTATTTTCTTTAGAAAAAATGTTTCGTATATAATTTCTTGCATGTACATTTGCATTTTCAGAGTGAAATTGATGCTTAAATTAGTCTGGAATAAAATTGAAGAATTGAGCTTGGTTAAGACCTTAATCAACTTAATTTCAGAGGAATCTTATTGATAATTTGTAAATCCCCTAATTAATTGTGTTGATTTTATTGTAGTCAGGTAATCGGGATCAATAAAAGATAACCACACCAACAATAAAATCAATCAAGTGAATCACATCATGTTTTATGTATTTTTAACTGAGCAAGCCCTAGGGTCGATTCAAAGAGGAAAAGGAATAACTTAGAGATCAAATTATATAAATTAATGCACGGTTTTTAGAGAATTTTTTTTGTATTTTTATGGCAATAATAATGCGAACGCAAAATGCGAATGAATTGGCTTCATAAGGAAAACAAGTAAATTTCACTAATTAAATTTTAATACAAAATTGTCTAAATCAGCAAAGTAGCATATTTACTGGAAATCCTATGCAATAATTAATGAAAATATATTTTTTATTTTTTTAGATTAAAATTCAACAATAAAAAATGAATTATTTTTATGGATTTTATTCAATTTTTCGTTAAAATAGTATGCAAAAATTATGAAATTTGGATTGAAACTCAAATATGATGTAATGAGCTTACATTATTTTTTAAAATTTTTTGATAATATTTGAATTTTTATGAATGTTTTACTGAAATAGTGTGAATCTGAGCAATTAATTCCAAATATATCGATAATGTAAATTCACAGTAAACCAAAATAATCTCACATAGGCCTATCAATAAGCAATCCAGAAAGCTCGGGATTGCATAGAAATAATATGTGTAGCCCTAATTAAAAATTAATTATAAATTTGACTCAACAATTTTTTTCAGGAACAAGACACCTCCAATTATAATGAAATCGGGCAGACATTATAGCACAATTAAGCACACGATCCCTTAATTTTTTAGAGTTTGGTGAAAAGTTGTAAATTATTATGATATTTCGAGTATAAAAAGGTGAAATTAAACTGATTTTCAGTCTTCGATTTTAGTATATCATTCAAAGCTCACAAAATGATAAATAAATATCCACAACCTGTAGCATTAGTTAAACAATAACATGAAATTTTTAGAATCCAAAATAGTTGCGAAATGAATGTTCAAATTAAATCACAATCATAGGGGCCTCTTTGCAATTATGAAAAAAAAGATCAAACAAAAAATCGTTGTGCCTAAGGGTATTTCTTTAAATACCTACTCCTCCAAGGTTATTTTTGCAATTTGTCCAGACATAAATGAAATAAGCATTCTTCACCTTCCTTTTGACATGGATTCCAAGGGAACGATTAGCGGTGGACTGGAAGGCGGCGACGAGAGTGGTGACCTACTACGATGGAGGATGGAGGCGGAGGAGCTGCAGGTGATAGGGAGGGAGAGCGGGAGGGCACAAGCGACATGGCATGGAGAGGAAGGTCGTGGAGGGGCGGTGTCTATTTTCTATTTATAAATTAAAAATAGAAAATAGTTTCAAAACTCGTGGTTATTAATTTTATCAAAAAGTATAAGTGAATATCTACAAGCAGAGACCAAGAACACAATTTTTGGGTTTTTAAAATATTTTATATGTTTTTATGGTGTTCTGGGGTTTTGTTAATTTTTAGAGTTTTATAAAAGAAAATAAGATGAAATTTGGATAGAAAATCAAACAAATAAAAATAAAGCTATTCTAATTTTTTAGAATTTTTAGGTGTATTTTCGAATTTTTATGAATGTTCTATGGCAAATAGGGACTTTTGGTGAATTTGAATTTTTAATAGTGGCAAATAAACAAAAACAACAAACAAAAAATACCACATGAAGAACACAATAGCAGGAGCTAAGACTAATTTTTATGCAATTTTTGGATTAAGTTTGTAATTTATTGCAAACAAAAAGAAACAAAGTAAACTATTAGATACAGAACAACCTAATATCAATTACTTTAGGTTCTCGGGCCAATTAAAATCAAGCAATAAAAACTCAAGGGCCAAAGCACAAAAAACTCAGCACAAAATGCGCGTCACACGTGACACAGGTTCATAGGGGCATAAATGCAAATATCCAAAAACTTTCCTGATTTAGATAACAAGTGGAATCACTGGTCAAAAGATGCAAATAACCCAAGAAGAGCATCTGTATAGGCACGTAACTACGGTTCAACTGGACTAAAGTGCAAATATTAAAACTACAAGGTCCTTAGTACAAAAAAGTTTCAACTACTTTTACAAATATTTAACTAAAATGAAAATGACAGAAGCAGTGGGGGTAGAGTGAAATATATCCCTACAGAAGGCGTGTGACACATGGCTCTGAAAAGATCTTATGGTGTAGGGAAAAGGGCTTGACGTGTGGCACAGATCTGACGTCTCCTGGATCGAACGGTGCTAGATGGTTGCGATGAGATACAACCTTGATCAAGCGCAGGTATGGATGTAACGGCTCAAGGGGAAAGCAGTGATGTCTGACACGGATCAACCCTAGATCTGATATGAGTTCCAAGATGTGGGCTTTAATGAGTGGCTCAGATCGAATGTGGGGTGCTGGTCTCCATCTGACGGCTGGTTATGGGTCTGGAATAACTAATATGAAGGCTCCGCTGGCTGAACTTTGATCTTCAATCTCTGGTGCTTCTTTGGTCTGATCAGCCGGCTAAGAAGTCCAGCACGTTGCTGGAGATGGTCCACGTCGAATGTGGGTGCTCCAATGGCTTGATGATTAATTCGATGAAGATGCCCCTAGAAACTTAATTTATTTTACAATTAATGAAGATGCCCCTATTTGAAGATACCTATATCATATAGGTATATGTATATGTATATGTATTTCACTTATGTAGTTTTGTATATTATTTTATTTTAAAGTATTTTTAATGATTTTATTCTATTTTAAATATGTATATATATTATAAATAATATTTACATAATTATAAAGAATAAATAAAATGAATATTCAGGTAAACTGTTCAATAGAAGTCGTATTGGGGCAGAGGCAAGATCGGATCATGTTTGCCCTTTACTACGCGAGCAAAGTTTTAGACCATGTGCAGAAGAATTACACAGTGACTGAAAAGGAATAGCTCATCGGGGTATGGGTTCTTGAGATATTCATGTCATATACTTTACGTGCAAAAGTGACAGTTTATACTAACCATTCAACCATTAGGTATCTCATGGAAAAGAAGGATGCGAAGGCGCATTTTCTTAGGTGGATTTTATTACTCTAGAAGTTTGATATGGAAATTAAAGATAAACTTGGGGTTGAGAATGCAGTAGCTGATCATTTTTTGAGAATTGAGTTGAAGGATTCCCCTGATTGTGAACCTATCAGAGAAACTGTTACATATGAGTCGATCTGTGTTGTCGATTCTCTTCCATGTATGCCAACATGGTAAGCTATCTTGTCTCCAAGAAGGTTCCCTAAGGTTGGACTAGGAGCAGTATTGACTGATTGAAGTTGGATTCATGGTATTAGAGGATCTGTTCATTTTCTTTGAAGGATCGGATTTTGTCAGGAGAAGGTGTATTCCTCAGGAGGAATACCAAAGTGTCCCCACACATTTTCATTCTCTTGAGGCGGTAGGACATAATTCAGGGAAACGAACCGCAAACAAGGTGCTTTAATGTGGACTCTTTTGTCCAACTTTGTTTAGAGATGCCATTGATTGTCTACGGTCATGCTCTAATTGTCAAAGGATGGGAGATATTTGGTTACAGAGATGAGATGCCTATGCAACATGTGATTTTTTTGTGATGTTTTTTTATGCATGGGGCATAGATTTTATGGGTCCCTTTCCCAATGGTCATGGATTTGAGTACATTTTGTTAGCGGTTGACTATCTTTCGAGATGGTTGGAGGCTATATGATGAACAAGCAAAAGAGGAGTGATCTTAGTGTCCGGTCTTTGAAGGTCTGCGGTGTCTGACAAGTGGGGTCTGGAAATCGCTATGTCAACCGCTCTCTCAGCTCTCAGATATCCACACTTTCTTACTACCACAATTAACCCACACTAATGCTTAATCAATTAATAATAGTGAGCAAATATTTATAATACCCTACGTAATGATATGTATAGTCAGCAAGCATATGAGTCAAACCACTAAGGAGCAACGGGAATAAATCACACAAATTGACTAAAAAGACAATAAATGTTTATGTGTTTTTATAGGGATTTTTAATTTTTTTTGTTGGTTTTTAATTATTTTTTTTAAAATTTTTATTTTATAGTTTTGGTTTTTTTAATTTTATAATTATTATAATATTATATTTTTTATTTCTTTAAATTATATAAATAATAGGTATATGTATAACACTATAGATACCTTACATAATATAATAGATATATATTACATAAATATATATATAAATAATATAGAAAAATTAGAAAAAATACCCTAAATACAATCTCTTATTTTTTAAGGGTTTTTATTTACATATTGCATTTTAATTAATAATATTAATAATAACATAAGTAAATATAGCTATATGTATATAATATAAGGTTGTATATATATAAATATAGATATAAATACTCAAAATAGAGAATATAAAATATTTTTGGCTTTTTATATTTTGATATATTTTTATTAATTTTCTTTTGATTTTTGCTAATGTTTTTGTATTTTTACTTAAATTACACAAATAAAATAGTGGATAATATTATGTAGACGAATTGTTCTGGAATTTAAAAATAGATAAATAGCTCAAATTTTTCAAATTAAATTTAATATATAATTCATATTTTAAATATGATAGAATACAAAAAATAGAATTTTTAGTATTTTGGGATTTTTTATGATTTTTAGTGTTAGAGAGGTTTTTCATTTGTTTTTTAATGAGGTTTTGGTATATAGGTTCAAAATACATAAATAAATAACTCTTAGTTTTTTTTTTAATTTTTTAAAACATTATTCTAATTTTTATGTATTTTTAATACAAATAGGGAATAAGTGCAATATTTTAATTTATAAAGATAGAAAAATAATTTAAATGGCCTTGCGAAAAATATATGTGGTTTATATCATGTCAGGCACTTAAAATAAATTTCCTACAAATTTTTAAGGCAAAATATTATTTTTAATGCAAGAAATACCAAAATAAAAATTACAACACTAGTAGGGACTTAAACACAATTATAAATAAATAGAAATGTAATCAAGAACAAAAATACAAAGTCTAGGGGCCTCTGTGCAAAAATTCCCCGAATATTTAATTCATACAATGTTGGCAGGGGTATAAATATAATATTCAAAAAGCGTCAAGGCATACATCGTTGGACATGCGAGCCCTCGATGAGCCATTATGCAATAAATGTTATTGCAAATATCATTCCCCGATATGAAATGAAGAATAACTCATTTGCATTATTAGGGTTATGTACAATGGCCATCTTAATGATCATATAGTTGTTGATTTAATTATTGAATCATAGAGGCTGGTACTTGGATGAATATCTAAAGTGTTAGATTGAGGACTCATCAAGTACCATCAAATGATTGATAAGAGATGATTTCCAGACTGAGAAGGAGATGGCAATCTTTTCTCTAAAGGTTGATATCTAACCGACCTCTCGATGCAGGTCCTGTACATAGGAATAGAGATTCGAAGGAGTTAGATAAATTAGGTCAAAGAGTTGACTTAACAAAATCAAGATAACCAAAGACTTATATCGTACAATGTCACGATATAGGCACGCATCCTCTGACCGGAGATAGATGTGTTACTATATGTCTGAGTATGTACATTTGGCAGACCGATAGGTTGATGACCTAACCAAGGTCTATACATCGGCACGTTGGTGTGCATGCAAGGGCATATGAGTAATATGATCTCTCAAAGGGATCATACAGGTTCATTTACTTAACAGAAGACATGAGCTCACTCATGAGATAGTAGGAAGAATCAAATTTCATGCACGGTCATCTCTCTTTATAAGTTTGACTGAATTTGTAGGTTTGATATATACTTTTGTAAAGTATATGATCAATACCTGGGCATGATATATTCTTTTGGAAAGTATATGATCGATACTGACTCTCGATGATCGAATGAGAAACTTAATGATAAAACCCTGAAGTAGATAGTGTAAAATTGATCTCATACTTCGAGTTTTATCCGGGTCTTCCTGTATGAAGGATGTATAGGAGTTGGGAATACCTGAGAGTGTTGTGATCATAAACGATTGTATAACCATGACCCTTCCATTCCTAGGGAGTAATGGAACATATCTGGATTTTAGTGACTCCTCTCAGTAGATAAGTGATCTGATCTTGGTCCAAATGTTGGACATTGATCTGAATGTGATTTAGATGCAATGAGAAGATTAGATTCGCAGTTTTGATTTAATCAAGCATTTATGGGAGGTCCGCAGGGATCTGGATTTGAAATATGATCTCAATATTCAAGTCACTATACATGGAACAATACAAGCGCCCTGTCCTTATCTCCAAGTATAAGGGAAAAAGCGCATTATCCTTAAAAGAGTTTAGGATATTTCATTATTGATATATGTATCCAAGCATTGAGAAAATTTATAATTAAATGTGAATTAATTATGATGAATAATATGAATTTGATTCATATTATAAGAAGAGTTATCTAAAATAATTAAATGTGATTTAATTATCAAAGAAATGATAAATGTGAATGGGATTCACATTATTTGAGCACATGAGAATAATGATCCAAGATGATTAAATGTGATTTACTTATCATAGATATGAATAATGTGCATAGCACTATCCATATTAAGCATATATATTATAAATGTGATTTATAATATATAAGAGAGAGCTATTTGTAAATAACATTTGCAAATTAAATGTTGATGTGAATTGGATTCATATTGGACAATTAATTGAAAATATAATTTACATTTTATTTTAGGTTGTGAATGTGATTCATAATTTTGCAATGGCAAGATTGCAATATTTACAAAATACTTATGAATTATTTTGTAGAATAATTTACAATAAGTATTGTTGTAAATATTGGAGTTTTCCATGGAATAATGTAATCTCATGAGATTACATGAGATTGCCTCCTTCTTAGTTGGGAGGGTAGATGGCCACCAACTCCCATTAGGAAAGGGTGGTCGTCCACTCTGCTTTAATGGAAGGAGGCTATCTCCATTCCATCATCTCCACGCTTGATTGATTTAATTTGGGATTAATTATATTGATATATATATATATATATAATCTAAATTAAATTATTTGCTGTTTTGTTTTTACAACAAAATCTTGGCCATTGAAAGAAACACAAATTAATATAATCCATTGGATTTGCGTTCACAAGGATTGGGATCCATGGACTCCCAAAATACTATATAAGAAGAGGCACCCCTTGCTCTTCAAAGTTACAACAACAACATACAACATATGCTCCTCCTATGAATCTGTGATTCATTACTCTAAAAGTCGAAAATAGAGGTTTATTCCCAAGCAATTAGCTGCATATTTCTATTTATTATGCATTATTTGCATTCATGCATCTAGAATTAATGATCGTATTTTAGCATTCATATTTGCATTAAATAAGAAGCCAAGTTCACTTGTAAATATTCACGTGTATATCAGCTAAAATTACCTATTTGTATCTATTTTATACTAATTCTAAATCCAATAAAATCAACTCTATAGTGTATATATTACTAACACTAATAAAGGAAAATTATAAAAAATACTAACATGTAAAATTGACCAATAAAACCCAATCTAAGTTTGAGATTAAGAACCTTAAAATGCACATATCTCTCTCGTATAGTGTCTGATTTATGTATACTCACTTTTAAAGTAATATACATTTAAAGATCTTCAAAACAAGACCAATTTCATAAAAATCAGAGTTCATGTGTGAACTTGGATTTTGGGCCCCCATTGTATATTGTACATATTGACTAAAATACCCTTCTTTTATCTTTTTATTTTCTTAATTATTAAAAATCCAAACAAATATATTAAGTTGTAAATATTCATTTCATATTTTCTCTAACTTTATTTTGATTTTTCTCTTATTTAAAAATGAAAAAAAATGGCAAAAGATAAAAATTCGGTATTTTATATCTATAAAGTACCCCCCAAAAATACTTTTTGTACAAATGACTTATTTTGATTTTCGATCCTTTAGGTCTCGTCAAGACGAGTAACTTTTGTGTTGAATACTTTTTTATTTAATCCCTTTTATTATTTCTTTTTTATTTTATTTCTTTTGATTTAATTTGTTGGAGTGACATGTGACCGCTCCTGGAGCCGACATGTGTCCCCTCCATTTACTTTACTTTATTTTATTTTATTCATTATTTTAATTATTATTTATTTACTTATTTATTTTATATTTAATTATTCATTTGTTTATTTTAATCATTACTTTTTTTAAATATTTACTCTAAATAATTTATTTATCTTTATTATTATTCTAATTACTTTTATTATTATTATTTACTCATCATCATTATTATTATTATTCTATTTATTTATTTATATTATTTATTATTATTATTTCAACCAACCACGGGGCCGCCCCTGCTCGCACCATGTGGCACCTCCTTCTCCCTCTCTCCCATTTTCTCTCTCCCGTGCACTCACCGAGGCATGTACCTCCTATCCCCATCTTATTCTCTCTCTCTCTCTCTCTCTCTCTCTCTCTCTCCATGTAACCATGCACGTACCCGTACCTTCACTTCCCTCTCGCGTAAGCAACCACACCTGCCTCCCCCGCTCTTCTCACGTCCCACTCCCCTGTACGACTGCCCCTGCGCGACCCTCCCATTCTCCTCGCGCAGCGAGCGGCCGCTCGCGTCCCACTCCCTCAACCATCTCACGCGTCCCGCGCTCGTAGCTCCAACAACCTATAAAGGCAAACACCTCGCCTCCCATCATCTTCACCCGTCGTTCTTGCGAGAGCGCTCCAGTCCCTTGCCGCATCTCTGGTGATAGTAGGGACCCACAAGTCGAGCAACGATAGGAGTCCACCTTCGGCGAGATCCAGAAGGCTCAAACTCTTGCTGCAGTCGCACCTCATTGCAGTTGCTTGAGCTTTAAGGTTCACGTGCTAGACCTTTTGAGGCGATAATCGGATTGGAGCGTAGCTCCTCTTATCCCAGGTACACCCGCAGGTAAAGGCTCTGTTCTCTCTCTCCTTCCTTCGTTTTCCTCTTTCTATTCTCTGTTGGCCATCCTCTTCTTATTCAAACCACTTCTTCTGCTATTATTCTCTAACTTTCTTGTTCTACTCTTTCATTGTCCCCAAAGTCAACCTTTGACATCCATTACCCCACTTTGCATCCTCCCATTTCTTTCTACGCTCTTCACATCCTGTCACCTCTGGTGTTCCCCTAGTTCCCATCCTTCACTCGCAGCAACGAGGCTGAGCATAAGTGCTCGAGCCCATCGTTTCCATTGCATGTATCCTATTGGAGATGAAAGGATCCAAGTTCCCATCTCGCAGCCCGAGCAAACACCCACCTCCTGCAATGTTGAAACCTAATCTTGGAATGGCTCCATCACAACTAGAATAAGTCCATGGCATACGTGTATGGTTGTGAGTGCATGGTGGGGTTTGCATAACAAGTCACCAATACCTTGGTGGCTCTCCTTGCATGAAGGCATTTCTTTTATTTTTTTATTGCATTCTATTGTTAGCATATAGTGGTGCTATATAAGCATGTATCTTGCACTCATCTCAAATCATCAACAAGCAATAGAATCTCTTATTTCTTCCTCTTGTGAGTACGTTACTTTTGCTTTCCTCATTTGCTTTCTAGTTTGTTTGCCATCTTGCTCGATCAATCAAATTGAGTAAGGCGTGTGTGTGATATCCACCCTAATAGAGAGGGGATTTGTGAGTGAGATCCTACCGTAAATTCCAACATCTGGTATCAGAGCCTAGGTACATCCGAGTCCATGTCGATCGTGTCTCAGGACGAGGCGGCACGGGAAAATGGCGGAGGGTTGTTCCGCTACCCGCAGTTAACGGCAACGAACTACACCAGTTGGGTGATCAGGGTGCAGGCCATGATGGAGGATCAAGGAGTATGGGAGGCTATCGACTCGGCGGCTGGCGTGGCTGTCGATACAAAGAAGGACAAGAAGGCGAGGTCGCATCTTCTCCAAGCTCTCCCGGAGGATCTCCTAATGCAAGTGGCAAACAAGAAAACAGCAAAAGAGGTATGGGACTGCCTCAAAACCTGGTTCATTGGCGCAGATCGTGTCAAGAACGCACGGTTACAAACGTTGAAAAGTGAATTCGACGCTATGTGGATGCAAGAAACGGAGACCCTGGACCAATACGCCGGCAAACTGAATAGCATGTCTGTTCGGTATGCGAACCTTGGGGCGACTCTCGACGATGCCGCATTGGTCAAGAAGTTATTCGACACTGTGCATGATTGCTTCCTTAGCGTGATTGCCGGGATCGAACAATTTTGCGATCTCAACACCATGCCATTCGAGGAGGCTGTGGGATGCTTGAAGACCTATTAAGAACGAACGTGCATGCGGAAGCCTAAGGACAATGGCAACGGTGAAAATCAGCTCTTACTCACTCAAGCCGAGCGGGAGACGCGGCAAAAGAAGATTGGTAACGATTCAACATCGAGCAACAAAGGTAAATCTCAAACTCCCTCAGATAGAAATAACCGTGGCTGGGGAGGACGAGGAAGAGGATGCGGCAGGGGAGGCCGTAATGGGCCATCGCGAAAGGAGGGAGCAGGTGGCTCCAACGGCGGTGGCTGTGACAAAAGCCACATCCGGTGCTTCAACTGCAACAAGATGGGCCACTATGCATCAGAATGCAGGACTCCAAAGAAAGAGGCAGAGGCACACTTTGCTTGTATCGATGACTACGAGGCAACCCTGTTGCTCGCGACATCAAGCAAGGAGCAGGAAGAGGTCATCATGCTGAACGAAGAAAAGACGAGGCCGAAGCTACGTAGCGCGAAGGGGGTGGGTGCCCCTTGTCACGTCTGGTATCTGGACAACAGGGCAAGCAACCACATGACCGGTGACAAGGTGGTCGTGACAAAAGCCACATCCGGTGCTTCAACTGCAACAAGATGGGCCACTATGCATCAGAATGCAGGACTCCAAAGAAAGAGGTAGAGGCACACTTTGCTTGTATCGATGACTACGAGGCAACCCTGTTGCTCGCGACATCAAGCAAGGAGCAGGAAGAGGTCATCCTGTTGAACGAAGAAAAGACGAGGCCGAAGCTGTGCAGCGCGAAGGAGGTGGGTGCCCCTTGTCACGTCTGGTATCTGGACAACGGGGCAAGAAACCACATGACCAGTGACAAGTCTAAGTTCCATGAGCTTGACGAGAATGTCACCGGTGATGTCAAATTCGGTGACGGGTCAAAAGTGCAGATAATGGGCAAGGGGTCAATCTTGTTCAATTGCAAGAACGGAGATCAGTGGCTCCTACATGAAGTATACTACATCCCGAGACTCCGTAGCAATATAGTGAGTCTCGGACAGCTCACCGAGACTGGTCACAAGGTGATCATGGACGAGGAACTCCTACAAGTCTTTGACAAGACTTTTGCGCAACTACTCATGAAGGTAAGACGCACTCCAAACCGTCTTTACCGAATTGAGTTGCACCTGGCGGAGGTGGTGTGCCTTCTCACGAATCTCGAAGATCCACCATGGTTGTGGCATGCAAGACTTGGGCATGTCAACTTCCACTCAATGAAGATGCTCGTCGAAAAGGAGATGGCGGTAGGAGTGCCACATATAAAACACCCAAATCAATTGTGCAAAGGGTGTTTGGTGGCAAAGCAGGCAAGACAACCATTCCCGATGGCTACAAATTATAGAGCCAAAAAGGTGCTCGAGCTGCTGCACATGGATCTATGTGGACCAATCACTCCATCAACTCCAGCTGGTAACAATTATTTCATATTAATTGTTGATGATTATTCACGATGGATGTGGGTCTACATCATCAAGTCGAAGGACCAGGCATGCTCCACCTTTGTGAAATTCAAGGCACAGGTAGAGAACACGAGCGGGTGTCGCATAAAGACGCTCAGGGTCGATCGCGGTGGTGAATTCATCTCCACGGAGTTCTCCAAAGTGTGCGAAGAAGCAGGCATTGTGCGACACCTCTCCGCACCATATACACCCCAGCAAAATGGTGTGGTGGAACGGAGGAATAGGACTGTGATGGCAATGGCGAGGTCCCTTCTCAAAAGCATGAACGTGCCAGGAAGACTTTGGGGGGAGGCAGTTCGGCACGCGGTGTATCTCTTGAACCGCTTGCCGACAAAGGCGCTCGGCGAGTGTACTCCATTTGAGGCTTGGAATGGAAGAAAACCACATCTAGCACACTTTCGTGTGTTTGGCTGTACAACGCATGCGAAGGTAACAACACCGTATCTGAAGAAACTTGACGACCGAAGCCATCCGATGGTATATCTTGGCGTTGAGGAAGGTTGCAAGGCTCATCGCCTGTTAGATCCACATCGCGACAAAGTTCATGTGAGTCGTGATGTAAAATTCGAAGAAAATACGGAATGGAAATGGAATGCGGGTACGAGCAATGGAGATGCATCAGATTTCATCATCGAGGAGGAGTACAACATAAAGATGAACGAGGGTGGTTATATACCACTCACAGGTGTCTCGATAGGCGAGCCACTACCTACATCACCATCTTCCTCGACCCATGAATCGACTCCGTCGATAGGCCACATGACACCGACAAGGTCATATTCCACTGTGGGAGGTATTGTAGCAAACCCTTCGACACCCTCCATTGGTTCGAAGGCTACGCCTGATGCTAGATCACCAGCAGGTGATACTGTTACATCCTCAGCGGCCATGTCTACCCCGCAATTAGGAAGTAATAGCAGCACCACCGACGAGGACACTATCCGCTACAGGCACATCGAGGATATCATGCGCGACTCCCGAAGGGTGGATCTTGAAGAAGACATGGAGGAGGAAGTCATGCTCATGGCAATGGAGGAGCCATCTGATGAATCCACATTTCATCATCTTTATTCTATCATTTTGGCACCAAAAACCCTAGCAAATGCCTGAAAATACCCTTAAATAGGGCATCTTAGCATTCATGCATGTGCATCTAAACAGTGTGTAAATTACTGTAATTAAGGCCAAAATTATAGAATAAATAAAGAAAAGAAAAAGAATAAAATATTGTAAATATTTTATGACCCAAAACCCCCGAGACCTAGGCATCTTGATGAATAGGTCGACAAGGAATAAAGTAGGGGGAGATAAGGCCAAAAACACAGTCAAAATACCTATACTTGTTATTCATTCTTTATTCATTTTAGGACCTATTTTTGGTTCCACTTTTTACACATCAAATAAAGAAACTTTGTACATGAAAGTTGTAGATAATTTTATAAAGAAAAATACAAAATTGAGTTCACAGAAAAAGAATGTACAGACAAAAAGATATGGTCTGAATAGGAATCCAAAATCCCAACTTCCCAGACCTGTATCTCA
This sequence comes from Ottelia alismoides, assembly GCA_037367405.1. NCBI lineage: Eukaryota > Viridiplantae > Streptophyta > Magnoliopsida > Alismatales > Hydrocharitaceae > Ottelia > Ottelia alismoides. Next base: position 177,408 of record JAZKJV010007458.1, read on the forward strand.
CAACTGACAACTCCAAATGCAGTGTACTCACCTTTAATTGTATATAGAATAAAATAATCTATCCAATGGCGGTGGTTTCGCATTTGGCGGAGCTACGGTTTGAAAGTTGAGTTTTGGACCCCTATTGTATACTTGTACTGAATAAAATATTCAATTTATTCTTGATCCATTATTTATTCATTTTTATATTTTTATAATGTTGTAAATATTACTTATAATAAGTATGAGTATTAAAATCAGAATAAAAATATAAATAAAATACAAATAAAAATAGTTGTATATTCAATACATTGGTACAATACCTATACATATACCTATACAAATAATACTTTCATTTTATTAAATGTATAAAATATATCAGAAAATTAAAATAAAAATATATTTATGTATATAGAAGTATGTTATAATTTTAGAAAATAAAAACCAAAATAAAATAAATTAAAAATACCTAAAATAAAAATAAATATTAAAATACATAGGTATTATACCTATATAGGGTTAAAAAGGAAACTTGTAAAAATATAAGTAATAAAAATAAATAAAAATTAAAATAAAATACTACATAAAATTTTGAACATTTTTTATTTTATAACTTTTATTTAATTCGGCCATTTAATATTTTAAATTGATTTAATAAGACTTTTTTTCCAGGGTTTTTCCTGGTTGGTCCACGTAGACCAACCAGGAGGCCAGGACTGTTGACCTCGGTCAACAATCTGACCTACACCCTGTAGCTTGTGTCAGAGTGCGTTTTTGTCTCATTTCGCCCAATTTTCTAGGCCGAATCTTGCACTATCTCGTCTCGATTTCTTCTGTGATCCTCTTCCTCGTTCATCCCTCATGCCCGCCGAATGTTTACATCAGGGTATGGATCAATGAGGTGCTCCAGACCTCTTGGTCTTTGGACCCCTGTCATCTCGGGTCAAACCACATATAACCAACTCCCCCTCTTCCATTTCAAATTGAGTCCCCTTGGTCCACCCTTCAGCGCCACCATTGTGCTCCTAAGGTCCGTGGAGGTGACAGCTCCATCGCCAACCCTTCAGCCGAGGCGCGCGAAGTCGAGGGAAGCTCCAGCACCTCCGCCAATAGCCGGCGTCGAGGTACCCCTTTCTCCTCTGGCTCCGGCCATCGAGGGCATCCCCCGCCTATTTCTTTGTACCATTTCGTTCCTGTTAGTTTAAGGATCATTATCCCCCAAAAAATCGAAGTTCCATCATCCATATCGCCCAATCGAGCACCTTGGCCGGAGCGCAACTCCGGCCGTGCATCCACCTGTCGATTCGCACCCCCTCGCGACCATCCAAGGGTCCAGGTAGTTTGCCCTGGACCCTTTGACTATTTTTGCAGGTCAAAGAACGAGCAACGACGCCTGGAGGCGAGTTTTGACGCTCGCCGGAGCGTGGCTGGACCTCCCAGCTCCGCCACCTTCACCTGAGCACCTCGGCCGTCGCCGAGGCTTTTTGCCGCCACCAGCCGATAGAGAAGGACCAGGGGTCGCTCCACGGCCATTTTGGAGCCTTGACTTCGCCGGAGGACGATGATCTGGAGCGGCGAAGTTCGCCTCACCGGCGTTCTTTGATGTTCTTCCTCATCGCCTCCCAGTCGTTGGATCGAGGAGCCCTCCCCAGATCGCACAGCCTCCGTTGGATCATCCTTCGCCTCGACCGTCCGATCAACCAAGGAAGATCTAATCCAGGCCGTGCGTCGTCGAAGCGTCATCGACCGCTCATCGTGCGCCACGTGGATAAGTGGATCGCTTCCAGCCGCTGGATCGCGCCCTGTCGTCCCGCCGTTGGATTCGCGCCACGCGTCATCATCGGAGCGTCGCGTCGAGGGTATTTTGCATCTACACCCTCGCGCCTTTTGTATTTACGTTTTAGTCTTTAAACTGTCATCTGTAGTTTAAATATTTTGTAATATTTTCAAAAAGACCCCCAGACTTTATTTATTTGCATTTGGGTCCTTCGCCACGTCACCTCACGTGACCTGTACACGTGAGGGGGTGGGCATTTTGCAAGGAACCCCCGTATGTTTGTGTATTTCGTTTTAGTCCTGAAACTTTCGTAGCACGTGTAATATTTTTGGATATTTTGCAAGTAGGCCCCCAGGTTTTTGTTATATTACATTTTAGTCCTTCCCAGGCGCGTGCAAGTCACGCGCCCTTGTGGGTAAATTGCTAGGAGGCCCTGGCGGTTTTTGTAATTGTCTTTTGGTGCTAAAAATTGAATATACAGTGTATATTTTTGTGGAAAATTACATGTATGCCCCTGGATGTTTTGGATATTGCACATATACCCCTGCTAGGACTGTTTAACGTTTGGATGTTTGCTCTAATTATTTAACCTATCTTTTTAACTCCAAAAATTTCACAAAAATAGACTTAAGCACCTGGACACGTGTACTTTAACGCCATCTATTTAGTTTTTGATTTTATCTTATTTTTATATTTGTTAAAAATTCAAAACTTCCTTTTTGTGTACTGTCTACCTTAGAAAATACCAAAAAAATATCAAAACCCCTCCAAAAATTCCAAAAAAATCACCTAGAGTCTATTTTATCCTATTTTAGTGTCAGTCCAAAAATCATTAAAAATTTCAAAAGAAAAACACTAAAAATTTAAAAACACTCAAAAACTTCAAAAAAATATATAAAATAGTAGAAAATTCAAAAAAATATAAACTCAGCTTCTGTTTGTCCCTTATTTTATTCTCTTTATTAGAAAAATAGTGTGAAATATTTTTAGTACTGGTTGCTATTTTTAAATTACATTTTATTCCCAGCCAGCCCTATTTCCACTGTTTTGCCTTACTTCAGTGTTTAAAAATACCAAAAACACCTTGAAAAATCCCCAAAAATCACAAAAACAGTAAAAAATTAATAAAATACCAAAAACATTTTATTTCTGAATTTTTGAGTATTTTTGCACATTTTTATAAATCTTTTAGCTTGTCTTTTATTATATTGCCTTTACTTTCCAATATTGAGAAAAAAAAAAGAAAATAAAAAAATATAAAATATAAAATATAAAAATCAGAAAATTAAAAATCAAATACAAAATTAAAAATTAAATAAAAATAAATAAAAAATTAAAAATTAAAAACCCACAAAATTGTAGTTGCTTGCTTGCTTAGTGTAGACACTCCACACACTCACACACTTTAGCATTTTTGCTTGAATTACCTTGTTTGCTCCCTGTGTTCGAACTCTCTGCATACTTGACACTATACACCATTTGTGCAGAGTTAAAAATAAATTTTAACTCCACATTGTTTCTAATTTGTTGATCTTAGTGTGGGTTAATTGTTGATTAAATTCGGATTTTGATTGGTCGACGCTGCGACTGAGTTCACGCTTTGTGTTGAACTTAAGACCGTCGAAATTCGAGTTTATCAAATGGCGCCGTTGCCGGGGAGCAACAGCTTGTAGTTCACATTTTTGTTTGATTGTGTGATTGTTTACCATAGCAGCATTTTTCATCTCTTACATTTTGATATATCTTGTTGAGCTATCTGACCATCTCTTGTCTTGTCTTCTTGCGAGGGACCGCGGAGCGAGGCGGATCGCCTAGGCGACCCGACGTAACCTTGGGACGTGGAGCCGGCTATTCTTAGCCTAGCCGGCAGGAGAGAGCAAGGAGTGAGAGAGAGAGTGCTTAGATTAGCTTGTCTTTTATTTTTGGTGAGAGAGTGATTTATTTAATTTGTAATAATACAGGTACACTTGGACTTGGACACTTGAACATTCGGGCCTAATTTCCGGGTGTCTGTTCACCCGGGGGCTCACCGCAGTTTTGACGAGTTTTCATCGCTGTCATTTGCCGGTTTTGTTTTCATTTTACACTTTCTTTTGTGGATTGAGCTCTTAGTTATAGGTCTGCTTGATTCGATTAGAATAGGTCCAAACACCTAATTATACTTGCATGCTCCTATAGATTCGTATTTAGACTTAGACTAATTAAATAGTTAATTAGTAGCTTCCAAATCCACACGCTGCGAGCTCACACCCGAACAAGCGCTTTCTCCTACCCCAAATGTGTTGGGCAGAGGAGGGGTGAGCCTAGACCGGACACTCGGATTAGTAGTTACTAGTTAGCTTGTGGTTCTTCACGCTAGCAGTTGCCTGTTCTAGGACGATTTCCGCTTGCATATCGCCATGTAGCTTAGGTTTAAAAAATTCTGCTTTGCATCCCGCATGGAGAGAGCTGGGATTCGCTGTAAGTCTTCTAACTTTGCACGCATCATCTAGGAACAAAGGTGAGATTTCCACCTTGGTGTCGACTTGCACGGCTTTTCCGACTCTATTCTCCCTCTGTTTTTGGAACAAAGTAGGATAAAGGAAAAATACAAAAATCGTTAGGCGCTTGTTTGAAATCACTCAAAAGAAGCGATAACACCAAAAAAATTAAAAAAGGGACTGCTAAAGAAAACTTGACCAAAAATAAAATCGGTAATTGGATTCATTGCTTGGGGAGAGTAACACCCTCACTTGTTTTCAGGTTGCATGGGAAGGTCTCCTTCCAAGTGAGGTGAGCGCTTCGTAAGGATTAGAGCCCAAAACCCAACTTGTGGCTGCCTTGTGTATCGCCTGGTTTCCGAAGTATTGGCGCTACTATCGTACGTAGTCGAGTAGGACTTGGTCGCCATTAGTGACTCGCTATTGTGAGAGCACCGACCTTGTCCGAAGTACCGAGCCTAGGCCACGCCTTCACGGGTGTGTCTGTCTCACCGGCTGCGTCCGAGTAGGACCTTGTACACTCACGGGTGATTCCGTTGCGAGCGAGGTCCGAAGTATCGGTTTCGCCTATCGGCTTCCTCTCTCTTTTCTTTGGCTGAGTAGGGATCCAGGAAGGGTTACAAGGACCTCAAAAAGTGCAAGTTACAGGTTACACAGGAGGAGGACAAGTACGGGGACACTTTCCTGGCAGTACTCTCTCTCCTATAGGCGTAGCGCTCTAAGGACTCGTGAAAAGATAAATACCTGAAAAACAAGCTAAAACTGACAAGATAAAAGCCGAACCTTCACGGCTTCACGAGTTGAGTTGGTGAACTTACCCTTGCTTTGTGTTTGATTGTTAGATTTATTAAGGTCAAGATCAAAAACACCGCACAATTGTGCACAATTTTGTTGCATTTCATTTTCTTCTTTTCTTGCATTATCTCCACTCTTTCCGAATAATCAAGATGATGGGACAGAGATCTCTTAGGCCGACCTTGTCGGCACTGCTATCCAGCACTCCTCCTTATTCATCTAGGAACAACTCGGAGAGTCCGCTCTCCGAGCCTGAGTTCACATCCACCCTGTTCCCCCTCGACCACCCTTCCCATTCTCCTTCCCTCAGTCCAATTGTGTCAGAATTCAGTGCATCGCAGAGCTCAGCTCATTCAACAGCACCTGAAATGGCCTCTTTTGCATTTTCAGAGAATCAAGCAATGGCAGACAGAGGCGAGCACCCAGATGACCACGATCACCCTCCATTCATAATTGATCAGGCAGCCATCAACAATTCCTTGCTAGCGTCCCTGGAAAATATGCAGAGACAGAACCGTGACCAGGGTGCATTCATGGGTGATCTCATGAGGGAAATAGCTCAGATGAGAGAGAACAGACCTGGAGGAGGCGGTGGCGGAGAAGGAGGAGGACCTGATGCAGGAGGAGGCGACCCAGACGGTGAGCGACCGCCACAGACTATTATGAGGGAACTGCACAACCCAGCTTCGTCCCTCACTCACCGGTGGATTAGACTCCCACCTATCCACGGAGACTTCGAGCTTCGGCACCATACGATTCAGTTGCTACCCAAATTCCATGGGTTGCCGACCGAAGAGCCGCACCTCCATCTCCAAGAATTCGAAATGATATGCAGCACCATCCACGATCGGTTGTTGACCGAGGACACAATCAGGATGATCGCCTTTCCATTCTCATTGGTTGATCGAGCCGCATATTGGCTCAAGCATCTAGGGCGATTCGTCGATACTTGGGCAGATCTCCGGTCCGTATATTTGAAGAAATACTATCCCCTCGGCCGGACCAACGCAGCTCGAGCCATGATCAGCAACTTCGTCATGATCCCAAATGAACAGTTCCATGAAGCATGGGATCGATTTAGAGAGCTCATAGACCGGTGTCCACATCACGATATCTCCAAGCCCCACCTGGTGCAGAGTTTCTTCTGTGGGCTGACACCGGAGCTGCAGGGGCTTGTGAACGCCTCTTGCGGTGGGTCCTATTTCTCCAAGGGAGAAGACGACGTCTGGGCCATCTACGAAGGCATGGCAGAGAACTCAACAGTGATGACCCAGGCCAGAGTCTACAATCAGCAGAAGCCCCCGCAAGGAGCGGGATCATTTCAGAGGATTGCTCGCATCGATGTCGGTCCCAGCACAACGTTGGTCGCCGCAGCCCAAGCCGAATCAGCAGCAGCCGACATGGGCATTATCAGTGAAAAGTTGGACCGCATGGAGATCCTCGAAAAGAAACAGAACCAAGGTCTAGCCCAGATGGACCTTCTCACCAAGACAATGAGTGACCTGAAAACTCAAATTCTCTGTATTCAGGAGGCACAGGCCCATTCACAACAGCCTCCCAGGTCACAGGTTGCTTCCAGCAGCAACAATCCCAACCAGGCCTCCACCTCATACCGCCAGGTGAACCATATCCAGGCGGAGCCGGTTCCATTGTTGCAGTACCATCCAGAGCAACCGCCATCTCAGGAGACGCAGATGGTGGTGTACCAGCCAGAGCAGCCACTGGCAGTTCTTCCTCCACCTTCCTTCGAGCAGGAACCGTTGATGGAAGTCAACGGGATTTGGTATGACCGATACCCTCAGCCCGCAATTCGTAGGGATCACCCCGGATTCCGTTGGGGTAATGGTGGATCCTCATCCCAACAGCATTCCCTTGCTCAAGGACAGCAGAACGGCCAGCCACAGCAATAACACCAGCAGCCCCAGTACAACCAGCCCCAGCAGTATCAGAGTGGTCCTCGTCCCGCCTATCAGGGACAGCAGTGGAGGCAGCGCCAGCAGCCTCAGCAATCTTATCACCAGCCTCCCCCCCAATATCAGCAGCAATACCAGCAGCAGCAGCCCCATGTCCAGCAGGGACAGACATCCGGTTCTCAGGGTCAAGCCTATGAGAACCCAGCCCTTGATGATCTTGCCCGCTTGCTATCTGAACAGCGAGCATCTTTCAGGCAAGAAATGGATGAGTTCCGGCAGGAGATGCGGGAAATCATCAAAGGCAAGGCCGCCATACCCGCTCAGATCGAACCTAATCCTAATAACTTAAAAAGAAAATCTGAGCAGGTAGAGTCCACAGAGGATACCTCTCCTAGTGATTATTTGAGTGACATGTCTTATTCCTATTATGATGCTGATTTTGTTACTACTAGGAGCGGTAGGATGCCAGCCGGTGGCGCCTCTTCTGAGCGACAGCCAGATGCAGAATCAGGAGCGCCAGAGGAGCAGAGGAGCGGTGCTGATACCGCTAATGATGATGTTGAAGACGGTGGTGCTGATGCCACCAATGATGGAGTCCAGGACGACGGTGCTGATGCCGTCGTGATACTAGATGCAGACGGTGGTGCTGATGCCACCATTTTGGGAGATGAACCAGAGCGCGATGCTGATGCCGCGAAGACATGTGCTAGTGGTGGTACTGAGGCCACCACATCCACTTTTGTTGAGCCATCTGTGATGTCACCACATTTTGTATCTAGAGACTGTGGGAAGAAAAACAAAAACAAAAATATGAATAAAGGAAAGGTTTCTGTTCAAATTACGGATCCATATGTGTTGAATGATGATGATTGTATGGATTCTCCATCTTCACAGGCACAGGGACCGATTCCTAGACCTCCATCTGAGGAGGCCCCTACCATCCCCTTCCCTGAGGCACTCCGCCGAGCGAAGGGGAATAAAAAAGAAAATCCAAAAAAAAGCCAATAGGTAGAGTTCGGCAGTGAAATGATTGACAGATTCCATATTCAGCTGACTCTACGAGAAGCGTTTGAGCATATCCCCTTCTTCAAGAAGAATTTGAAAGAAACAACTACTGTCCGAAGGAAGAAGAGGCATAGAGATCAAATCCATATGCTCACTCATGACACTTGCTGCGCCATTCAGAAAACATTGCCAGCCAAGCGACCAGACGCAGGAGCTCCCTATGTCAGATGCGAGATTCAAGAGCAGCAGTTTGATCGTACTCTATTAGACAGCGGCTCTTCAATTAACCTCCTTCCGGCAGCCTTACTCAAGCAGTTCGAGTTTGGCCCTCTTCTTTGAAGCAGAACCGTCCTTTAGTTTGCTGATAGGTCGATTAAGAGGCCGAAGGGGTTACTGAAAGACGTGGTCGTTACCATTCAGGGCCTGAAATTCCCCGTGGACTTCGTCGTGTTGGACATGGAGATCCCTGAGTTGGTAACCGATGCCCCCATCATTCTCGGACGTCCATTCTTGGCCACAGCCAAGGCGGTGACCGACCATGATAGTGGGAAGGTATGCTTTCGCGTAGAGGGCGAAACCATACAAATAGAGACGATCGAAGAGATCAGAGCCAGAGAGGCAGAATGCTCAGAGCAGTCCAGCGAAGCCGAGCAGATGACAGAGGAGGAGCTAGACATCCACCAGGTGTGTGATTTCGAGATGACTGATGATGAATCCAACTGGAAAGATCCCGTAGCACCGACCCTCGCCTTGCCGACAGATTCACTGTATCTCAAGCTCATGGCAATCGAGAGCCGGGAGAGCACATCCCTGGATGAGGATATCTCTGAGGCTGACAGTGTTGTGATGAGTGGTGCTGAGGAATTTCAATCTTGCTCATCGTCTTCTGATCCCTCGGATTCAGACATTGACTGGGATGATTTTGATGATTATTTGCCTTGTCCGATTCCTTCTAAGCCAGCAGCCATGACAGAGTGCGAGCCAGTGCAGTTTATCGATGATCCAGCAGGCCGCCCTTCGTCAGCAATTCAAGTCGAGCAAGAGTTCTCCCATGCAGACCTGGTCGCATTTACACAGACATATCAGAAACCAGATCTGCCACCTCCCAGTTGTCCAGAACGAAAACCTCTGCCGCAGTCAATGAAGTACAGATTCCTTGCTGGAGAGCCAGAAATGCACCCAGTCATTATCTCAGCAGATTTGACTGGAGAACGAGAATCTCGTCTGATGGAGGTTCTTGAAAGAAACCGCAAGGCAATCGGTTGGAATATAGCTGATCTCCAGGGGCTGAGCCCAAATCTTTGTTCTCACCACATTTATCTTGAGGATAACGCTAAGCCGTCGCGTGAGTTCCAACGACGGCTGAACCCGAATCTTCGAGACGTAGTCATGAAAGAAATTTCCAAGTGGTGGAGCGCTAATTTCATCTATCCCATCTCCGACTCCAAATGGGTAAGTCCGTTACATGTGGTACCCAAGAAGACGGGTATCCCTATAGTTGTCAATGAGTCCGGAGAGGAGATCGCTACCAGAGTACCCACTTCTTGGAGGGTCTGTGTGGACTACAGACGATTGAATGAGGCCACCAAGAAAGATCACTTCCCGCTGCCATTCATTGATCAGATTATCGAGCGGCTAGCTGGGAAGAGTCACTATTGTTTTCTCGATGGGTACTCTGGATATAATCAAGTGGCCATTGCGCCCGAAGACCAGGAGAAAACGACATTCACCTGTCCGTTTGGGACTTATGCTTTCAGACGGATGCCCTTTGGTCTATGTAACGCTCCGGCGACATTCCAAAGGTGCATGTTGTCCATGTTCTCGGACATGGTGGGTGACTGTTTAGAGGTCTTCATGGATGACTTCTCGGTCTATGGCGACGGGTTCGACGCTTGTCTTGACTGCCTAGACCGTGTGCTGAAGCGCTGCATTGAGGTCAATCTTGTCTTATCCTGGGAGAAGAGTCATTTCATGATGACTCAGGGGACGGTCCTTGGTCATATCGTCTCCAACAGGGGCATGGAGGTCGATCCGGCTAAGGTGGACATCATCAGAAAACTCAATCCGCCGTCCAACCTGCGTTAGTTACGGTCTTTTCTGGGGCATGTCGGTTTCTACCGACGGTTCATTCAGGACTTCAGCCGAATTGCCCGACCGCTTACTGACTTGCTCACCAAAGACACTGAGTTTATTGTTAATGATAAGTGTCTTGAATCATTTGAGACTCTCAAGAATATGGTTGTCTCAGCTCCTGTCCTTCAGCCACCCGATTGGTCTCTTCCATTCGAGATCATGACGGATGCTTCAGATTTTGCCGTTGGGGCTGTGCTTGGACAGAGGAGGGATGGGTTACCGTTTGCCATTCACTACGCCAGCCGGACTTTGGATGCCGCGCAGCGGAATTACACTGTAACTGAGAAAGAGATGCTGGCCATAGTCTTTGCTCTTGATAAGTATCGATCATATATTCTCGGATCTAGAGTAACAATCTACACTGATCACACCGCCATCCGGTACTTAATGGCTAAGAAGGATGCCAAAGCACGTCTCACCAGATGGATCCTTCTACTCCAGGAATTTGATATTGAGATTAAGGACAAGCCTGGAGTCAAGAACGTGGTGGCGGATCATCTCTCCAGATTGGAGAATCTTGAGGAATCTGAGCCCAGCGCACCTATCACAGAGACATTTCCAGATGAGGCGATCTTGGCTGTCACCTCACTCCCGTGGTATGCTGACTTTGTAAACTATCTTGTAGCCAAGACAGTCCCTCAGGGTTGGCCCAGGCAGAAACTTGAAACCTTCCTAGCTAAGGCCAAGTTTTACCATTGGGAGGATCCCGTCCTTTATCATGAAGGAGGGGATAGTATCTGGAGGAGGTGCATTCCTCAGGAAGAGCAGCATAGCGTCCTCACATACTGCCACAAGCTTGAGGCAGGAGGACATCATTCTGGAAAAAGAACAGCACAGAAGGTGCTTCAATCCGGCCTATGGTGGCCTACTCTCTTCAAGGATTCTGATGAGTTCGTGAAGAGATGTACTGACTGTCAGAAAATGGGAACCTGCGGACAGAGAGATATGATGCCCATGCAACCCATTCACTTCTGTGAGGTTTTTGATGCATGGGGGATTGATTTCATGGGCCCATTTCCTAAGAGTCAGGGATTCGAGCATATTTTGCTCGCTGTAGATTATGTCAGCCGATGGGTTGAGGCCATCCCTGCCCGAGCCGCAGATGCTAAAACCGTTTGCAAATTTTTGAGGAAAAATATCATTTCACGGTTCGGAGTACCAAGAGTCTTGATTTCAGACGGGGGGTCTCACTTCATCAATGACAAAGTCAGGGCCCTTGCAGACGAGTTCGGCATTGACCATCGGGTTGCCACTCCTTATCACCCTCAGACTAATGGTCTTGCCGAAGTATCGAATAGGGAGATAACGACTATCTTGCAGAAAGTTGTCCGCCCAGACCGAAAGGATTGGTCACAGCTTTTGGACTCGGTCTTGTGGGCTTATCGGACATCTTTCAAGAATCCATTGGGAACATCTCCCTTTCGTCTCGTCTATGGCAAGCCGTGCCATTTGCCAGTGGAAATCAAGCATAAATCTTTTTGGGCAGTTACTGAGTTGCTTCTAGATCCCGAGAGTATAGGAGAACAGAGAAGAGCAGAATTGGCAGCCCTGGAAGAACTTAGAGACACAACCTTTTCAAACAGCTTACAGTACAAAGAGAAAGTGAAGACATGGCACGATTCGCATATCAGCCATAAACAGTTTGAGCCAGATCAGAGAGTATGGTTGTTTGATTCCAGGCTGAAATTATTCCCAGGAAAGTTACAGAGCAAGTGGAAAGGACCGTATGTGGTCAGGAAGGTACATGACAATGGCAGCATCGACATATCCGAACCGTCATCTTCCTCTACCTTCCGCGTCAATGGTCAACGCCTGAAACTATATCTTGATCATGATCCGCCGACCATTGACGTTGCCCCCATTCTTCTGGTATGAGATGTATCCTTTCACTCTCATCATCTACATTTCATACATGGTGATCAAATTCTATCCTCCGCTGTACAGATCCATCTGTTTATATCATTCTGTTGTCTGTCAATTTATTTTCTTATTTTCTTCTTTTCTTCTTTTCCTTTTCTATCTTCTTTATCTATCAAAAAGGTGCCGCCCTTGTAGACAGTTTTCCATACTTAGGACGTACTTTGTCCTAAGTATAGGGGGGTGTGCACCCCGAGTTTTTCTATTCTTTTCGATCCTCTCCATTGTCTCCTCTTCTTGTCTATACTTAGGGATATCTTACCCTAAGTATAGGGGGAGACAATCTGAGTACGATCTGTTCATTCCCACCCTTGACCCTCCCTGCATTGTGTACAGTCTGCTATACTTAGGATTATTTGATCCTAAGTATAGGGGGACGGTCAACTTCTCATTCATTGATTCAGTTATTCATTTGTTCCTTTATTATTTAGATTTTCCTATACTTAGTACGAGTTATGTCTTCTCTTTTCTCTCCGATCTATGAGGACATAGCTCAAGCTAAGTATAGGGGGGTCGTATATACTATGTATATACTTTAGCCATAACTCGTACTTTCGTATTTTCCTAATAATATGGCTAATAATTCATCAAAATTCATTAAAATTTCATTAATCAAAAGATGTGATTATTCCTCAAATTCTTTTTGTATTTACTGATTAATAAATCAGGTGAAAATGTTTTTTGCAAAATGTTTGAAAAATAGTTTGAAAATCTTTGTGAACATCTATTGAAAACTATTTTGAAAATATTTTGTTACACGTTTTCAACCTTTGTAAAAATGTGTGGATTGTAAAATTTCTTTTCTTTGTGTGAAATAAAAATGTTTGAAAAATGATTTGCAAAATGGTTTGAAAAATGGTTGCAAAAATGATTTGAAAAACCTATATATACTGTTTTGAAAGCCTTTGCAAAATGATTTTCAAATGTGTGTAAAAATTATTTTGGACTATAGTTTTCAAAAATTGTGTGTAAATTGTTTTCAAATAAGTTTGAGGAATATACACATCACACAAAAATCCACTATATATATATGTATAAAATTGGCCACTTACCCTGTAAATTCTTAAAATCCATTTCTTGTAAAAATAAGAAGCACTCCCGTGTACATATTTTCACCTAGTGTTCAGCCAAAATCTTTTTATTTTCAAAAAATTCCCAAAAAACATTTGCAAAATTAAAATCCAAAAACACTTGAAAAATCTTTTTGAAAAATACAAAAAAAAATTGCATCTGCATGCATCATATTTTCAAAAATCCATAAAAAGTTCAAAATCTTGAAAATTGCATCACAAAAATATTTTCTGCATTGCATTGCATAGCATGAGCATTTTTCGGATTGAGTTTGATAGTTGAACAAGTCTAAGTAAAATCCGGAGATTGGAGCTTGATTGGACCTTATAATCTACCTAATAACAGGAACCTTATAGGAACTGGGTTTGAGGTACTTCAGGTCTAGTTGACTTAATTCTTTGAGGATCACGGGACTTGGTTCAATGGATTCTTGACTGCCTAAGTAGAGTATTTCGAAGCACGCGCACGACTCTTGTTGATAATGACCTAACTTGGACACCTGCACCTTTCACATGGCTCAACTCAGTTGGAGTGGTGAGGGGATTGGATTTGCCGGTATGAGACGCACACAAGTGGAAACATTTGTCCTCCTCTAGGGAGGGAAGTGCACCCCAACCCGTCCAGTGATTAGGAAGTCTAAAGACAGGAGGCTGTGGGTTGCGATAAAGCTTCAAAAGAGGGATAGTCTACTAGCTCAAGAGGAAAAACTCCTTATGTAAATGCTGCTGTAAATAGTATTCAAAAAAAAAAATGTTCAGGCATGTACAAAAATAAAAAGCCTGCAAGTATGTACAAAGTCAATAAGCAAGCTTGAGTTCCAAAGTCAAATATGTGAGCCTGCAGCAGGATGACTTGACTACACTGGTCTTGCATCCAAAGATAGGTAGCTACACTGGCTACCGTCCATTCTTCTCTTCACCCCCTCCTCTTGAGCTGGTTGCCACTTGAACTTAGAAGGGAATACCCCGCTCCTCGAGGATGGAGTTGCTGGATTGGGGAATCATTGGGTTGTCGTACTGGAGAAGTCAGTTTCTTTGTCATTCTAGTTGGGGAGAGCCACCATCACTTACACTGTACAAGTCAGATTCATAGTCGTAAGAGTTTGCGTATGAATTGAGATATTTCTGACCTGGCTATTGAGGAGACTTGAACAGAGTTTTGGGATTCTCAAGGACTGTTGGATTTCAAACACGGTTCTCACTAAGGTTCCGCCCGCACTAAAATTCCAAAGGTCCGACTTAAGCTCCAAACTTTTTTTTTGTGAAGACAAGTTTGACAATCAAATAAAACCCAAGTTCTTCTTTTTCTTTTCTTCGTTTTTCTTTTTGCACTTATTGCATAAGTGTTTGCTAGGGACTAGCAAAGGTAAAGTATAGGGGGATGATGAATCCACATTTCATCATCTTTATTCTATCATTTTGGCACCAAAAACCCTAGCAAATGCCTGAAAATACCCTTAAATAGGGCATCTTAGCATTCATGCATGTGCATCTAAACAGTGTGTAAATTACTGTAATTAAGGCCAAAATTATAGAATAAATAAAGAAAAGAAAAAGAATAAAATATTGTAAATATTTTATGACCCAAAACCCCCGAGACCTAGGCATCTTGATGAATAGGTCGACAAGGAATAAAGTAGGGGGAGATAAGGCCAAAAACACAGTCAAAATACCTATACTTGTTATTCATTCTTTATTCATTTTAGGACCTATTTTTGGTTCCACTTTTTACACATCAAATAAAGAAACTTTGTACATGAAAGTTGTAGATAATTTTATAAAGAAAAATACAAAATTGAGTTCACAGAAAAAGAATGTACAGACAAAAAGATATGGTCTGAATAAGAATCCAAAATCCCAACTTCCCAGACCTGTATCTCACAACTGACAACTCCAAATGCAGTGTACTCACCTTTAATTGTATATAGAATAAAATAATCTATCCAATGGCGGTGGTTTCGCATTTGGCGGAGCTACGGTTTGAAAGTTGAGTTTTGGACACCTATTGTATACTTGTACTGAATAAAATATTCAATTTATTCTTGATCCATTATTTATTCATTTTTATATTTTTATAATGTTGTAAATATTACTTATAATAAGTATGAGTATTAAAATCAGAATAAAAATATAAATAAAATACAAATAAAAATAGTTGTATATTCAAACCATTGGTACAATACCTATACATATACCTATATAAATAATACTTTCATTTTATTAAATGTATAAAATATATCAGAAAATTAAAATAAAAATATATTTATGTATATAGAAGTATGTTATAATTTTAGAAAATAAAAACCAAAATAAATTAAATTAAAAATACCTAAAATAAAAATAAATATTAAAATACATAGGTATTATACCTATATAGGGTTAAAAAGGAAACTTGTAACAATATAAGTCATAAAAATAAATAAAAATTAAAATAAAATACTACATAAATTTTGAACATTTTTTATTTTATAACTTTTATTTAATTCGGCCATTTAATATTTTAAATTGATTTAATAAGACTTTTTTTCCAGGGTTTTTCCTGGTTGGTCCACGTGGACCAACCAGGAGGCCAGGACTGTTGACCTCGGTCAACAGTCTGACCTACACCCTGTAGCTTGTGTCAGAGTGCGTTTTTGTCTCATTTCGCCCAATTTTCTAGGCCGAATCTTGCACTATCTCGTCTCGATTTCTTCTGTGATCCTCTTCCTCGTTCATCCCTCATGCCCGCCGAATGTTTACATCGGGGTATGGATCAATGAGGTGCTCCAGACCTCTTGGTCTTTGGACCCCTGTCATCTCGGGTCAAACCACATATAACCAACTCCCCCTCTTCCATTTCGAATTGAGTCCCCTTGGTCCACCCTTCAGCGCCACCATTGTGCTCCTAAGGTCCGTGGAGGTGACAGCTCCATCGCCAACCCTTCAGCCGAGGCGCGCGAAGTCGAGGGAAGCTCCAGCACCTCCGCCAATAGCCGGCGTCGAGGTACCCCTTTCTCCTCTGGCTCCGGCCATCGAGGGCATCCCCCCGCCTATTTCTTTGTACCATTTCGTTCCTGTTAGTTTAAGGATCATTATCCCCCAAAAAAATTGAAGTTCCATCATCCATATCGCCCAATCGAGCACCTTGGCCGGAGCGCAACTCCGGCCGTGCATCCACCTGTCGATTCGCACCCCCTCGCGACCATCCAAGGGTCCAGGTAGTTTGCCCTGGACCCTTTGACTATTTTTGCAGGTCAAAGAACGAGCAACGACGCCTGGAGGCGAGTTTTGACGCTCGCCGGAGCGTGGCTGGACCTCCCAGCTCCGCCACCTTCACCTGAGCACCTCGGCCGCCGCCGAGGCTTTTTGCCGCCACCAACCGATAGAGAAGGACCAGGGGTCGCTCCACGGCCATTTTGGAGCCTTGACTTCGCCGGAGGACGACGATCTGGAGCGGCAAAGTTCGCCTCACCGGCGTTCTTCGCTGTTCTTCCTCATCGCCTCCCAGCCGTTGGATCGAGGAGCCCTCCCCAGATCGCACAGCCTCCGTTGGATCATCCTTCGCCTCGACCGTCCGATCAACCAAGGAAGATCTAATCCAGGCCGTGCGTCGTCGAAGCGTCATCGACCGCTCATCGTGCGCCACGTGGATAAGTGGATCGCTTCCAGCCGCTGGATCGCGCCCTGTCGTCCCGCCGTTGGATTCGCGCCACGCGTCATCATCGGAGCGTCGCGTCGAGGGTATTTTGCATCTACACCCTCGCGCCTTTTGTATTTACATTTTAGTCTTTAAACTGTCATCTGTAGTTTAAATATTTTGTAATATTTGCAAAAAGACCCCCAGACTTTATTTATTTGCATTTGGGTCCTTCGCCACGTCACCTCACGTGACCTGTACACGTGAGGGGGTGGGCATTTTGCAAGGAACCCCCGTATGTTTGTGTATTTCGTTTTAGTCCTGAAACTTTCGTAGCACGTGTAATATTTTTGGATATTTTGCAAGTAGGCCCCCAGGTTTTTGTTATATTACATTTTAGTCCTTCTTAGGCGCGTGCAAGTCACGCGCCCTGGTGGGTAAATTGCTAGGAGGCCCTGGCGGTTTTTGTAATTGTCTTTTGGTGCTAAAAATTGAATATACAGTGTATATTTTTGTGGAAAATTGCATGTATGCCCCTGGATGTTTTGGATATTGCACATATACCCCTGCTAGGACTGTTTAACGTTTGGATGTTTGCTCTAATTATTTAACCTATCTTTTTAACTCCAAAAATTTCACAAAAATAGACTTAAGCACCTGGACACGTGTACTTTAACGCCATCTATTTAGTTTTTGATTTTATCTTATTTTTATATTTGTTAAAAATCAAAAACTTCCTTTTTGTGTATTGTCTACCTTAGAAAATACCAAAAAAATATCAAAACCCCTCCAAAAATTCCAAAAAAATCATCTAGAGTCTATTTTATCCTATTTTAGTGTCAGTCCAAAAATCATTAAAAATTTCAAAAGAAAAACACTAAAAATTTAAAAACACTCAAAAACTTCAAAAAAATATATAAAATAGTAGAAAATTCAAAAAAATATAAACTCAGCTTCTGTTTGTCCCTTATTTTATTCTCTTTTTTAGAAAAATAGTGTGAAATATTTTTAGTACTAGTTGCTATTTTTAAATTACATTTTATTCCCAGCCAGCCCTATTTCCACTGTTTTGCCTTACTTCAGTGTTTAAAAATACCAAAAACACCTTGAAAAATCCCCAAAAATCACAAAAACAGTAAAAAATTAATAAAATACCAAAAAATATTTTATTTCTGAATTTTTGAGTATTTTTGCACATTTTTATAAATCTTTTAGCTTGTCTTTTATTATATTGCCTTTACTTTCCAATATTGAGAAAAAAAAAGAAAATAAAAAAATATAAAATATAAAATATAAAAATCAGAAAATTAAAAATCAAATACAAAATTAAAATTAAATAAAAATAAATAAAAAATTAAAAATTAAAAACCCACAAAATTGTAGTTGCTTGCTTGCTTAGTATAGACACTCCACACACTCACACACTTTAGCATTTTTGCTTGAATTACCTTGTTTGCTCCCTGTGTTCGAACTCTCTGCATACTTGACACTATACACCATTTGTGCAGAGTTAAAAATAAATTTTAACTCCACATTGTTTCTAATTTGTTGATCTTAGTGTGGGTTAATTGTTGATTAAATTCGGATTTTGATTGGTCGACGCTGCGACTGAGTTCACGCTTTGTGTTGAACTTAAGACCGTCGAAATTCGAGTTTATCACCATCCTGCTACCGTGAAGCTGCTGAGCACCAAGTCTGGGTAGACGCTATGTTCAAAGAGATCGATTCCATCAAGAAAAATAAAACTTGGACTCTCACGGAGCTTCCGGCTGGCTGCAAGCCCATTGGTCTCAAATGGGTGTACAAGCTGAAGAAAAATTCCATCGGTGACGTAATCAATCACAAAGCAAGATTGGTTGCGAAAGGATACGTCCAGCAACAGGGCATCGACTTCGAGGAGGTATTCGCTCCAGTAGCCAGGTTAGACACTATACGCGTTATTCTCGCCATTGCTGCTACTCGTGGTTAGAAAGTCCACCATCTCGATGTCAAATCAGCATTCCTGAATGGCGAGCTCGAAGAGGAAGTATATGTAGCCCAACCGGAAGGATTCACGGTGAAGAACAAAGAACACATGGTTCTCAAACTGAGCAAGGCACTTTATGGCCTTCGGCAGGCGCCCAGAGCATGGAATATACGGCTTGATAGAAGTCTCAAGAAACTCGGATTCATGAAGTGTGCTCAAGAACAAGCAGTCTATACAAAGGGAACATGTCAGTCAAGAGTGATCGTTGGGGTTTATGTAGATGACCTCATTGTGACAGGGGAGGACCCAGAGGAGATCGCGGGATTCAAGCATCAGATGATGTCCGAGTTTGAGATGAGTGATCTTGGATTGCTCAGTTACTACCTTGGGATTGAGGTAGTACAAGAAGATGGCCGCATCGAAATTAAGCAAACCTCTTATGCAAAGAAGGTGTTGGCACAATTCAGAATGTCCGAATGCAACTCCACCAAATGTCCTATGGAGCAAAGGACAAAATTGCAAAAGGATCCCGATGGACAACCAGTGGATGCTACAGAATATCGTCGTGTCATTGGGTGTCTCAGGTATCTACTCCACACTCGTCCGGATCTCTCCTTTGCTGTTGGTATGTGTAGTAGGTTTATGGAGAGACCTACCGTCATGCATTATAAGGCGATGAAGCAAATCCTACGATACTTGAAGGGTACGCTTCATTACGGACTCGTATACACTAAAGGAGGAAGTGAGGAGACAATCACTGGGTTCACAGACAGTGATCTGGCAGGTGATTTGGATGACAGGAAGAGCACAGGAGGGATGGCATTTTATTTAAACAACAACTTGGTCTCATGGAACTCGCAGAAGCAAAAGACTGTAGCACTATCATCATGTGAAGCCGAGTTTATGGCGGCAACGACAGCGGCTTGCCAAGGAGTGTGGCTCCGAAATCTGTTGAGTGAGCTTATAAAGAAAGAACCAAGACCAGTGAAATTGTTTGTTGACAACAAGTCTGCCATTGCCTTGATGAAAAATCCTGTTTTTCATGGACGCAGTAAACACATTGACACCAAATTCCATTTTATTCGTGAATGTGTTGAAGCAGGACAGATTGCAGTGGAGTTCGTATGCACGGAGGAACAACGAGCTGATGCACTGACGAAATCGTTGCCTGCGGCGAAGTTGGCAACAATGCGACATATGTTGGGCCTTCGCAATCTTGGGCCACATCAAGATTAGGGGGGAGTATGTTGAAACCTAATCTTGGAATGGCTCCATCGCAACTAGAATAAGTCCATGGCATACGTGTATGGTTGTGAGTGCATGGTGGGGTTTGCATAACAAGTCACCAATACGTGGGTGGCTCTCCTTGCATGAAGGCATTTCTTTTATTTTTTTATTGCATTCTATTGTTAGCATATAGTGGTGCTATATAAGCATGTATCTTGCACTCATCTCAAATCATCAACAAGCAATAGAATCTCTTATTTCTTCCTCTTGTGAGTACGTTACTTTTGTTTTCCTAATTTGCTTTCTAGTTTGTTTGCCATCTTGCTCGATCAATCAAATTGAGTAAGGCGTGTGCGTGATATCCACCCTAATAGAGAGGGGATTTGTGAGTGAGATCCTACCGTAAATTCCAACATGCAATTGAGTTACGCCATCCAGCAACCATTGTGCCACCCTCAAAGAGTCAAAGGACCCTCGCAGCCCAGTCTCCCAATGTTGTTCTCTCAGTGCTGCAACTCCGTCGCCAACAAGAGGTCACAGTGCGCGCTTCCTCACCCACGTGCAGCCACACTGCCGCCCCTACACGTCACCAATGTCTCCTCCCTTAGCCCCTCCATGTGTGCTGCTGTCGCAACCTATCTCAACCCCTCGCACCATCAAGCTCACATTGCCTCGCAGCCACCCACCTTCGCACCCCCAGCTGCAACTGCCGGCACCAACCGCACACCCCCGTCGTCTTCCTCGCGCGCAGTGCATACCATGTGCCTCCGCAGGAGCGTCACCCCCCTGTATGCTCCCAGCCGCGACCGACCGCCCCTCGCCCCGTGCTCCAGTGTACGGGCATTTCCGTCGCACGCCGCCACCCTACCGCGAGCCTCGTCGTGAGCGCCGAACCCCTCCACTGGCCCTTGCTCGCGTCCAATGCTGCCTCCAATCACGTTCTGCATGAAGGTCTTCAGCGTATTATTTTTATTTTTTTATTTTGGAAAATTTTCAGTTGAGTCCTTTCATATTTTTAAAACTTCAAAAGTCCCTTATGCATATTTCAATTGATTAAGTTTTATTTTCAATATTGCAAAGACACCCCTGCATGTACGTATTATTTGGACATTAATTTTGCATTTTTTAATAAAAAATCACATTTTGTATAGCATTTAGTTCTTTATCTCTTGGATATTTAATTGGATTCTTCTAAGCTTTGGGTAATTAATTAAATTTATTTTGGCCAAAAATTGCATATTTTACCCAATTCAAGGTCTGAAATTCATATTTAATTAAATATTACTCAAAAAAATTGTGAAAAAATTAGAGATGGTGGTTCTCCTTGTGTCTTAATTTTTATCCAAATTTCATCAAAAATAGAGTGTCATTTGCCTAAAATAAATTGTTGAGTTTTTTTGTAATTGATTTTTAATTAATTCCTCACATTGTGTTTTTAGGAATTAAAAATTATTCTATATTCCTCTCATATAGGCCTATCTAGGATAATTTAAATTCTGGATAATATTAACTTCTGGTATTTATTAAAATTAATTAACTCAAAATCACCTAGTATGCATATTTTATTCATAGTTAATTCCTTTTTCATCTAAAAATTCCAAAAAATATAGTAATCTATTTTCTTCATTTTCCACATTCTGACCAAGTTTGAAAATTTTTGGACACTATTTGAACGTAATTTACATTTTAGTCCATGAACTTCGCTAAAAGTGCATGTCAATCATTTATTGCATTTAAAATTTAAAAACATGCCTCTTTGAAAACCTAATATCCAGATCAACTTTAAATAAACATAGATCAACTTTAAATAAACATAAGGAGACAGTGGCCTCTCTGAGTTCGACCTTAGACTTGCCCAAATAAAAAAAATTTGACCGCTTGTGTTTAATTGAGAAATTAATTAAAAAGTGATTTTTGATCAATCCGATTTTGCCTACCTACAATGAAATTAGAACATTAATTCAACACTATTAAAAGGGTGAATTTATGATATTATTAAATGTCAACGTTGCCGGGGGGCACGGCTTAGGATAATTTTTTAGAAAATCTAGATTTTAGGTTTTCCATTCCCGGGTAGTCTGACCCCCAGTTTTCTTATGAATATTACTCCATTTATTTTTTTGTATTTTTTTGTTTATTTATTTGCATTATTTTGTATCTATCTCTCCGATCATCGTCTTATTTTTGTATGAGGGACCCGATGCAACAGAGCAACCGCTAAGGTGATCGAGCATCCTTGAAGCTTCGAAGGCCGTCTTTTTCTGGTGATAAGTCGACTGGAGGATTCACATTAACAATTAAGATCGAGTCAAGTCGTGAGAGAGTGTAGAGTCTAGGATTATTTTTCTGCATTTAAATTAATTTGTAATAATTGCACATTTCTAGTAGATTCCATTTGGGATCTTGCATGTGTAACTAGACAATTGGACATTATTTTGTGGTGTGTCGAGACATGTTTCACTCTCCGATGAGAGTGGGGCTTGACTTGAGTGGTGAAATTAGGATAGGCACCCAATAGTTCAATTTCAAATTCTCTTGTGCAAGTACTCTATAGGACCATGCATCACACTTAACGAGACGCAGTTAGACCGCAGAGCTACTAGTCAAAATTAAATTGTTTAGCACTCGCTAATAAAACTGTTTGTTTAGGAACAATTTTCTCATTTGCATTTCATATAGCATAAAAAAGTTTTCAATTCTGCATTGCATCTTGCATGTAGAGCGCGAGGATCACTGTAAGTCTTCTGAACTAGGCATGCATCATTGATTTCATTGCTTGCATCGATTTTTCTCAACTCACTTCCCCTTGGTTTTTAAAACTTACGTTAAAAGGAAATAGGGACTGGTCGTTAGACGTGCCGTGTTTGGTGGATTAATCAAGTGAAAATCAAACTTAAAATCGGGGCTGCTAAATCAGAGTTGACCAAAAAATTGACTAAAATTAACCCTTATTTGTGGGAGATCAACCCTGTCATTGTCTGAATTTACTTGCAAGTGAGAGAGAGACAACATTAGGATAGAGCCAAAGCCAGAATTTTCATATAGACTACTAGTTAAAAATGATTAACCACTTTTCAGTGAGGATCTACGAGTAGCCGGTAAACGGTCCAGATTTTATTAGCAGAGTGGGAGATTTTGATGATGTGTTATAAGGCTTTGTCCTTAAGAAACGGGTAGCTATATTTATACGATCCGCACTTACTCCTATACTGGCTGAAAATGGGTTTCGTAAGAATCGGGACAGTCTGTAGAGAAGTATAGGCACCTAACAGCTCGTTATCTTTCAAGACTTGCATTTATCACCAACTAAAACTGACAAGATAATTCGGTCGAACCTTTACGACCTTCACGTGTTGAGTTGGTGAATTTGGAGTTTGCTCTTGCGTTTGTTTTGTGTCTGTCCGTGTGTGTTATTCTGTGTACTTGCATGTTATCTACTTCGATCCGCTCATTCATCCATTCCTCTTCATGATATCGGGATATAGGTCATCATATCCATGTTACTCCTCTTCGACCATAATTCAATCATCTTCACCTTATTATTCCTCCTCGTACCCCCATCCAGATCGTTAAGTCAGAACTTCGACAGACTTCCCGACTTCTTCGTACATCTCACCTACCCCACCTTCTTGCATGCCTGGCCCACTTCCAACCTGGGCTAATTCACCTTATAGTTGATCGCTTGCTGGAATCACTGAATAATTAGAATAACAAGCCAATGTTGAGATAAGTTATTAGCAGAACCAGACAACAATTCCCATATATACATCCAGACTTAACCTTAGGGCATAAATTGGTCGATCGAGCAGATCGAATGAAGAGGCTTGACTCATATGATCCTCTTGACTTGATTGACCTTAGTAATCAAGCCCACATTGACCAGCCTTCATTCGGAGAACCTACACATTCAAGGGCTTAGACTCATGAGCTAGATGTACAAGCCCCTCGTTCTTTAACTCCATTATTCGAGGCTCCGATCAATATCTGTCATTCAGATGGTCCATACTCAACCCAGTATTACATGCCAGAGTCTAGGCATGGTGAGTATGAGACTTCAAGATCTTAGCAGTATCCTCCGAGTAGACAAACTGCTTCAATGATTTGTTATGAGGATTCTTTAGAGGATAACATTTTTAGGGTTGTGAAGAGATGAATTTATTGAAGATAAATTTAGAAATGGCATCGACCGAATGATTTCAATTTATTCCAACTCATGTTTGGAAGTGGGGAATGGAATAAGCGGATTCAATGTTGAAAACATAGAAGATACAAGGAAATACACACACTTTGTACAACTAGAGTCCATTAATTCTACCTCCCTCTTCTACTAATCACTCACCTTCCAATCTAAAGTATGTATATCCTCTTGCTCCTCTCTCACCTATTCAAAACACCAAAAAATCGAAAATCCCAAAAACACCAAAAACATTACAAAATAAAAAAAATCATAAAAATAGAAAATGAAAAGACTTAAAAAATTGGATCATGTCCTAAGGGAAACACTCGATGATGATTTGGTTTTTAATCTTCCCTTAATAAAGGCTATAGATCACTTCCCCGATCTCAAATGATTTGTGAGAAGTAAATTGACGCCTAAGAGGTCGAGCAATAAGAGGACAAGGACTGAGAAACATCTAGTGTCTATGGCCACTTCCTTGATGATGGGGAGAAAAATCAAAAGCTACATAGTGAAGCCGTTGCCTAGGGTTGAATGTGAAATCAAAGACACTACCTTCACCCATGCTAGAATCGATGATGACTCACCGATAAATATCCTTCCAACCTCTGTATTTGACAAGCTCAAACTTAGGCCAATCAAAAAGTCGAGAGAGATCGTTCGGTTGGTTGATCGATCCATAAAACGGTCGAGAGGACCATTTCAGACATCATTACTTTCCAAGGTGATCTACTCCAGGTAGACTTCACGGTCATTGATATTGAGCACCAAGGAGAGTTTACCCAGTCTCCTATTATTCTCGGGAAGTCGTTCTTAGCCTTGGCTAAGGCAACTATAGATTGTGAGACTCGGGAGATCGATTTTACAGCATTGGGAGCACTACGACCACATCCATTCTTTGACACACTCTACTCTAAGGTAACCAACAAAGTTGCTGACATACATGACCATCGAAAGAAAGATGAGTCTTACCTCTTAGTTACACCTGAGATTCCAGTTGTCAAGCCAACCATTGGATCAGAGACTCCCCACGGATCATTAACTCTCATTGCTTGCATCACTCCTAATGCCAAGCCTACTGAGATCACTAGCACCTCCTCGAGATGCGTGCTGACCCTTCAAGAATATTACAATCTATATGGTGACTAGTCTGATGAGGAACCCATGGTCAGCACCACACCACATCCTGGACCTTCAAATGAGACAACCAAGATTAAATTTACCCACCCAAAAACACGATTGCTCCCTCCTTTAGCTGGTTATCTAGTGAGAGGAAGTCGAGAATTGATTCCTCGAGGTGTTCCCCCAAATCCCTCAAGATGCATCGTTCTCCGCTCCCTCTCAATGATTCAGGTTCTAGAAAACCGACTAAGAAAGTTTCCTTCAACATACCGGAAAAGGAATTTTCGGAGGAATCCTCATCCTATGTAGATGAGGTGGTTTATATGAGTGAGCTCAGTTCGGCTGTTCTTAAGCCATATCTGAGCTCGTTGGACGATCCCTACACCTCACTATTATTCATCTGAGGATAATACTGACAGTGACACATATGTATATTATCCACCTCCTCGCTCCCGTGAAGAAGGTTCGTCAAAAACCTTCTGGATCCTTGTATATTCTCACTCCTCCTTGTACATATTTTCTTTCCCTCCCTCCCTAGTGATTCGAATCACTCGCCCTGGCTATATATCATTTCATTATATGGCTATACTTAGGATGACCAGATCCTAAGTATAGGGGGGAGACTGATCTGAGTCTCTTCACTATTCGTTGTATATTCTCCAAATCTCATCGGTTCTCACACTCAATTCTGTCCTCGACTGAGGCTAACAAGAGCCTAAGATAGGGGGAACCGATGCCCGCCATGTATATATACTCATCCATTTCTCCTCCTGACCTCGACCACCCCATTCTTGATCTTCTTCTACACTTAGGCTGTCAGAGCCTAAGTATAGGCGGGCGGATCAACTTCTATACTTTTTGTTATTTTAGCTCTCTACGCTTAGCACGAGCTATATCTTATTCCTCTCTTCTCATGCTCTGAGGACATAGCACACGCTAAGTATAGGGGGATGTGTATATATTAATATACTTTACCCATAGCTCGTACTTTCGTGTATTTTTGTATATATTATGCAATGATTACAGGGTGGGTAAAATTTAAAGAAAAAAGTTATGTGTAAAATTCATGTATACTTTTATAGTATAATGTATAATACTTGTAAAACACTTTTAATTTTTTTTGAAAAATAGGAGGTATACCAAAAAATAAAAAAATAAAATTAAACAAAAGGCTTCTTATTTACTCTTGCATATCATCCTTGCATTTCAAAAAAAATCTTGCACTTCATTAATCTATATAGCATGTCATCTGCATCTCATCTGCATATTTAGCATATGCAAATTCAAAAGTTAGTGGGTTTTGAACTAAGTTATGAATAGATGCTGATGGTGGATTTAATGTGACCTTAATCTACCTAATTTCAGAGGAACCTTACAGGAATTGGAGTTAAGATTTTTCAGGTCAAGCGACTTAATTCTTTAAGTCTGCAAGTCTATGTTTGCTTGTCATCTTGATTGGTCTAAGTAGAATACTTTGTACACACGCACGATTCTTTAAGACAGTAACCTAACTTGGACAAGCACCATACACGCAACTCTTCATTAATGAGGTGGTAAGGAGGTAGAATCCTTTTGCTTGGAGTAGCACACGGGTGGAAACATCCATCCTCCTCTAGGGAGGGTAGTGCATCTCAACCTAGTCTAGTGGCGTCGACGTCTAACGACGGGATGTTGTGGGTTGCAATAATGCTTCAAAAGAGAGATAGTCTACTAGCTCGAGAAGAAAAACTCTTGATGTACATGTTTCACCTTGTATATAGTTCAAAAAAAAGAGAGAGAGAAAAAAGAGAACTCCAAAAAAGTGAGCAGGTCTGATTGAAAATAAAATGCATGCTGGAGTATGCATATTGGCAAGGCATATGCTTCAAAGCCTCATACCAAAGAAGCCTGCAGCTGGAGACTTGGCTACACTGGTCAAGCTCCATGGATATGTGACTACACAGGTCACAGCACATTCTCTTCTCTACCCCCTCTTCTTGAGCTGGTCGCACTTAAACTTAGAAGGGAATACCTCGCTCCTCGAGGAAAGAGTTGATAGACCGGGGAATTAGAGTTACCTTGTTAGAGGAGGTTGTTTCTTTGTCATTTCTAGCGTGGAGAGCTATATTTCACTTACATATTACAAGTAAGATTCATAGTCATCAGAATTTGTATATGAGGATTTGTTCTGACCTGACTTTTGAGGTGATTTGAATAGAAGACTTGTGGAACTTAAAGGTTGTTAGGTTTTAAATTCAATTACCAATCATGTTCCGCCACACTATTAATCCAATGGTCGAGTCAAGATCCATTTTTCACCTTTTGTTCATGATCATGGTATGGAAGCCAAAATCATTTCACTTTTGCATTCCATTTTGGTTGCTCAGGGACGAGCAAGGTTTAAGTATAGGGCATTGATGAATATGCGATTCATTACTCTAAAAGTCAAAAATAGAGCTTTGTTCCCATGCAATTAGCTGCATATTTTCATTTGCTATGCATTATTCGCATTCACGCATCTAGAACTAATGTTCGCATTTTAGCATTCATATTTGCATTAAATAAGAAGCCAAGTTGACTTGTAAATATTCACTCGTATATTAGCCAAAATCACCTATTTGTATCTATTTTGTACTAACTCTAAATCCAATGAAATCAACTCTAGAGTGTATATATTACTAACACTAATAAAAGAAAAATATCAAAAAAATACTAACTTGTAAAATTGACTAATAAAATTCAAATCCAAGTTTGAGATTAAGAACCTTAAAATGCACATATCTCTCTCATACAATGTCTGATTTAGGTATACTCACTTTTAAAGTAATATACATACAAAGACCTTCAAAACAAGACCTTTTCATAAAAATTGGAGTTTGTGTGTGAAACTTGAGTTTCGAGCCCCCATTGTAAATTGTACATATTGACTAAAATACCCTTCATTTTATCTTTTTATTGTCTTAAGTATTAAAAATCCAAAAAAATATATTAAGTTGTAAATATTCATTTCATATTTCTCTAACTTTGTTCTGATTTTTCTCTTATTTAAAAATGACAAAAAATGCAAAAGATAAAAATTCGATATTTTATATCTATAAAGTACCCCCAAATATACTTTTTATACAGATGAGTTCTTTTCATTTTTGATCCTTCATGAAAGTTGTAGAACTTGTCAAGAAGAGCAATTTCATGCAGATCACTTTTTGATTTAATCCCTTTTATTATTCTTTTTTATTTTTTTCTTTTGATTTAATTTGTGGGAGCAACACATGGCAGCTCCTGGAGCCGCCACATCTCACTCCATTTAAATTATTTTATTTTATTCATTATTTTAATTATTATTTATTTACTTATTTATTTTATCTTTAATTAATTAATTAATTTAATAATTACTTATTTCAATTATTTACTCTAAATATTTTATTTATCTTTATTATTATTCTAATTACTTTAATTATTATTCATTACTAAATATTATTATTTATTTATTTATATTATTTATTATTATTGTTACTGCTTTTTCAACCAACCACGTGGTCGTCCCCACGCGTGCCACATGACACCTCCTTCTCCCTCTCTCCCTCTCTCTCTCTCTCGTGCACTCACCCATGCACGTACCTCCTCTCCCCGTCTTCTTTTCTCTCTCTCCCTCTCATTTCTCTCTCTCTCTCTCTCCCCACAAAACCAAGCACGTACCCATGCCTTCTCTTCCTTCTCGTGCAAGCTACCACACCAGCCTCCCCCGCTCCTCTCGCGTCCCACTCCCCTACACAACTTCCCCCACGCGACCAGCCCATTATCCTCGTGCAGCGAGCGACCCGCTCGTGTCCCACTCCCTCAACCATCTCCTGCATTCCATGCTCGCAGCTCCAACCGCCTATAAAGGAACATGCCTCACCTCCCATCATCTTCATTCGTCGTTCTTGCGAGAGTGCTCCAGCCCCTTGTCACATCTCTGGTGACAGCAGGGACCCACTAGTCGAGCAACGACGAGCGTCCGCCATCGACGATATCCAGGAGTCTCAACCTCTTGCTGCAATCGCACCTCATTGTAGTTGTTTGAGCTTCAAGGTTCCCCTGCCAGACCTTTCGAGGCGATAATCGGATTGGAGCATAGCTCCTCTAACCCCAGGTACAACCGTAGGTAAAAGCTTTGTTCTCTCTCTCCTTCCTTCATTTTCCTCTTTCTATTATCCATTGGTCATCCTCTTCTTATTCAAACCACTTCGCGCACCGCCACCCTACCGCGGGCCTCGTCGCGAGCATCGCGCCCCTCCACCCTACCGCGGGCCTCGCTGCGAGCACCGCGCCCCTCCACCAGCCCTTGCCCGCGTCCAACGCCACCTCCATCCACGTTCTACACAAAGGTCTTTAACGTATTAGTTTTATTTTTTATTTTGGAAAAAAATCAGTTGAGTCCATTCATATTTTTAAAACATCAAAAGTCCCCTGTGCATATTTAAATTCATTACGTTTTCTATCAGTATTGCAAAGACATCCCTGCATGTACGTATTTTTTGGACATTAATTTTGCATTTTTTAATAAAAATACAATTTTGTAGAGCATTTAATTCTTTATCTCCTGGATATTTAATTGGATTTTATTGAGCTTTGGATCATTAATTAAAATTATTTTGGCCAAAATTTGCATATTTTACCCATTTCAAGGTCTGAAATCCATACTTCATTAAATATTACTCCAAAAATTGTGAAAACATTAGAGATGATGGTTCTCCTTGTGTTTTAATTTTTATCCAAATTTCATCGAAAATAGAGTGTCATTTGCCTAAAATAAATTATTGTGTGTATTTAGTAATTGATTTTTTTAATTCCTCACATTGTGTTTTTAGGAATTAAAAATTATTTTGGACTCCTCTCATGTAGGCCTTTCTAGGACAATTTAAATTCTGAAAAATATTAACGTTTGTCATTTACTAAAATTAATTAAATTAAAATCACCTAGTCTGCATATTTTATTCAACATTCCTTTTTCATCTAAAAATTCCAAAAAAAATTACAGTAGTCTTTTTTCATCATTTTTCACATTATGGCCAAGTTTGAAAATTTTTGGATACTGTTTGAAGGTAATTTATATTTTAGTCCCTAAACTTTGCTAGAAGTGCATGTCAATCATTTGTTGCATTTAAAAATTAAAAAATGCCTCTTTGAAAACCTAATCTCCAGATCAACTTTAAATAAACCTAAGGAGATAGTGTCCTCTCTGAATTTGAACTTGGGCTTGCCCAAGTAAAAAAAATTTGACCGCTTGTGAATTGAGAAATTAATTAAGAAGTGGTTTTTTATCAATCTGATTTTGCCTACCTACAACGAATTAGAACATTAATTCGATACTATTAAAAGGGTAAATTTACAAGATTATCACTCTCTCACTCTCTCTCTCCCATTCTCTACACATCCTCTCTCTTATTGTGGTTGTCCACCATGGAGCCCTAGAGAGAGTCATCATCGCCACAGCGTCGCCGTTATGCTGCCGGATTGTTTGCTTGTGAATCTCTGTGTCCTTCGGTGCACCTCACTTGTGAAGAAGACATTGGATCTCATGTGTCTAGATTAGGAGATTCCCTGCTTTTATCATCAACATGGATTACGAGAAGCACACGTTTCATCAACACGCTCGCAAGCATCTCCTCCGTCAGACCGGACTTGAGATAGGAGGTCTCTTCATTTAGAGACTCGATTGCAACCACGCTTCAAGAGGTAAATCGAATACTTGTTTGTAGTTTAGATGAAACGATCTGAGAAGTGTTCTTGGATCATGTGGTTTCATCACATGAAAAAAATTTAAAATTTCACTGCCTCGAGCTACTAGTACTACTAGTCGCTCCTGATCGCATACGATGTGATCCTCATGCTTTCGTGATGCGCTTATGGATTTTGCCATATCCTTCAAGTGGTATGAGAGCCAGGTTGGAGGTTTTGGATACGATCCATAAACCTAGGATGACTTGGGCTCATTAGGGTTTGTGAAAATTTTATCACATTTCATTCACGCAGCCCAGTTTTTTGAATTTTTCAACTCTTTTTAAATTGTTTAAACATGAAATTATCATTTGTATCATTTTCCCATTAAATAATGAAACTGTGGGATTTGAGTTTGTGTGATTTGGAATCCGTTTTCTCAAGTTATGATCATTTTAGTGAACATGTATCCACTATTTCGGGATGGCGAATCTTGACGTGATTAAAGAGTTAATTACAATTTTCAACGCCTAGAAATGCATGTAAATCACTTGGGTTCTGTTGTAAATCAAATTAAAAAAAACTTTAAAAACTTGTTTTGCATTATTTGTATTTAAATGATTGAGATATGCTAATTTTAGTAAGTAAGGGTCACTGCTGGAAAATTGCACTCCTAGTCAAGAATATTCATGTGATTGTCATTTAATCATTTAATGAAATTAATGGCTAATTTCCTGGAATAATTATTGATGAATATTTTGTGAAATATGTTGGACATGCGAGCCCATGGCGAGCTATTATGCAATAAATGTTATTGCAAATATCATTCCCTAATCTAAAATGAAGAATACATAATTTGCATAATAGGTCCCTTAGTACAATTAGGGTTATGTACCATGGCCATCTTAATGACCATACAGCTGTTAATTTAATTATTGAATCATAGAGGCTGGTGCTTAGATGAAATATCTAATGAGTTAGATTGAGGACTCATCAAGCACCGTCAAATGATTATTAAGAGATGATCTCTAGCCTGAGTAGGAGATGGCAATTCTTTCTCAGTTAGGCTGGTATCTGGCCGACCTCTTGATGCAGGTCCTCTACATAGGAATAGAGATTTGGAGGTGTCAGATTAGTTAGGTCAAAGAGTTGATTTAATGAGATCGAGATAACCAAAGTTCTATATCATATGCTGTGATGATATAGGCACGCATCCTCTGACCGAAGACAGATGTGTTACTATATGTCTGAGTATGTACATTTGGCAGACCAATAGGTTGATGACCTAACCAAGGTCTATACATCGATGCGCTGGTGTGCATATAAGGGCATATGAGTAATACGATCTCTCAAAGGGATCATACAGGTTCACTGCTGAACCGGAAGACATGAGCTCACTCATGAGATATTAGGAAGAATCAAATTCCGTACGTACGGTCGTCTCGCTTTGGAAGGTTGACTGAATTTGTAGGTTTGATATATACTTTTGGAAAGTATATGATCAGGACCTAGGCATGATATATGCTTTTGGAAAGTATATGATCGATACCAATTCCCAATGATCAAAAAATGAGAAACTAACTGATAAAACCCTGAAGTAGATAGTATAAAGTTGATATAATACTTCAGGTTTATTCTGAGTCTTCCAGTATGCAGGATGTATAGGTATTGGGCATACCTGAGGGTGACGTGATCATAAACGATTGTATAACCATGATGCTTCCATTCCTAGGGAGTGATGAAACGGGTCTGGATTTTAGTGACTCCTCTCAGTAGAGACGTAATCTAATCTTGATCCAAATGTTGGACATTGATCTAAATGTGATTCAGATGCAATGAGAAGATTAGACTTGCGGTCTTGATTTAATCAAGCATCTATGAGAGGCCCAAGATCTAGATTTAAGATGTGATCTCAATATTCAAGTCACTATACGTGGAACAATACAATCGTCATGTCCTTATCTCCAAGTATTCGCGGAGAAAGCGCATTATCCTTGAAAGAGTTCATGGATAATTCTATTGTTGATGTATCCGAGCATTGAGAAAATGAATAATTAAATATGATTTAATTACCATGAATAATATGAATTTGATTCATATTATAAGAAGAGTTATCTTAGATAATTAAATGTGATTTGATTATCAAAGATGTGAATAATGTGAATGTGATTCATATTATTTGGGCACAAGAGAAAAGGAGATACAAGATGATTAAATGTGATTCAATTACCATGGATACTAATAATGTGGATAGCAATATCCAATTATTCAAAATATATTATAAATGTGATTTATAATGTATTAGAGAGAGCTAACTATAATTTATATTTGTTGATTAATTATTAATGTGTATTAGATACACATTGTGTAATTAATTGAAAATATAAATTATATTTTGTTTTGGGTTGTGAATGTGATTCACAATTTTCCAATGGCAAGATTGCAATATTCTCAAAATTAATTATGAATTATTTTTGAAGAATAAATCACAACAAAAGTTGTTGAATTAAATAATGGAGAATTTCATGGAGATATGCAATCTCATGAGATTTCATGAGATTGCCCCACTTGGAAATAAGCGGTCGTCCACTATATTCCAATGGGATTGAGATCTCCATGGAATTTGTCTCCTTATTTGATTGATTTAATTTTAGGATTGATGTATATTTGATTTGTCAAATATATTTGATCTAAATTAAATCACAAGTTGTTGGCTTTTACCAACAACAATCTCGACCATTGGATTAGACATAAATCAATCTCATCCATTGATTTTATATGTCCCATGGATTGAGATCCATGGATCCCAAAACCCTATAAATAGAGAGGCATACCATGATCTCTTGGAGAACATGTTTCTGAAGCACATCTCTCTCTCTCTCTCTCTCTTTCTCCCTACACGCCTACTCTCTCTCTCCCTCTCATATGGTCGTCCACCATGGATGCCCTAGAAGGAGTCTCCATCGCCGCAGCGTCATCATTATGCTGCCCGATCGTCTGCTCGTGGATCTCCGTCTCCTTCGGTGCACCTCGCTCGTGAAGAAGACGTCGGATCTCGTGTGTCGAGATCAGGAGATCCGCCGCTTGAATCATCAACATGGATTGTGAGAAGCATGTGATTCACCCCCACGCTCGCAAGCGTCTCCTCCATCGGATCGGACTTGAGACAGGAGGTCTCTTCGTTTAGAGACTCGATCGCAACCACGCTTCAAGAGGTAATCCTATAACTTGTTTGTGGTTTAAACGAAACGATTCGAGAAGTGTTCTTGGATCATGTTGTTTCGTCGCATGAAAAAAATTAATCTCCGCTACATATAACAACTAGTACGACTAGTCGTTCCTCGTCATATACGATACGACGCTCACGCTTTCGTGATGCGCTTGAGGATCTAACCATATCCTTCAAGTGGTATCAGAGCCTTAGGTCGAAGGTTTTGGATACGATCCATAAAACCGAAAGCGACTTGGGTTCGTTAGGGTTGCGAAAGTTTTATCGCATTTCATTTTCGCATCTCTGTTTAGTGATTATTTTCAGCCCTGTTTAAATTGTTTAAGCAATAAAATAAAACTTGGATTTTGTTCCCCATTACATAAGGAAACCATATCATCTGAGTTTACATAATTTGGATTCCGTTTTCTCGAGAAATGGTTGTTTTAATGAACATGTATTCACTGTTGCGGGAACTGCGAATCTTATCATGATTAATGAGTTAATTACTGTTTTGATCCGCCTTGAAATGCATTAAATATCACTTAGTTCTGTCCTAAATTAAATTAACAATCTTTGAAAATTGATTTTGTCTAACTTGGATTTAAAATGATTGAGATATGTTAATTTTAGTAAGTAGGAGTCACTGTTGAAATTACAGTCCTAATCAAAAATCATGTCATTGTAAATTAGTGGAATTAATTTTTAATTTCATGAAATAATTATGAAAAATATTTGAGAAATATTTAATGATGATTATTTCCTTAATTGACTTAGTCTCAACCAATAAATTGATTAGATTTGATCTATATCATAATTGAAAATACAATCATCAAACTCCTTCCTTGAATAGGATTGGGAATTTGTCTAGAAAATTTCCTTATAATCAAAAATATTTTGATTATTACTATATGGTATAATTTCGGTTGAAGAACCGATGATCATCTCAAGTACAAAATGATTGACTCGGTATTATTTTTTCTGAGGCGGATATGGTGTCTAGTCGGGGATCGATGGGGTAGCGGGTTGTACCGGATGCGGTTTGTTCCACTCCCGTTGGTACTAGCCATGACAACAGGTAGGGAACGAATGATGCCAGAGAGATCATGATGTATTTTTCTAATTATTAAAATTCGAATTAATACATATTTTGAGATAATACCATATATTTAAGTAAAATCAAGTTTGTTGATTGAATTGGATTGATAATTAATTTAATATGATTAAGTTAATTATATCCAAATTAAACACTCTATTATGAATAGAGTTATTATTTCCCTTGTAAGAATTAATTATGTGAATATGATTCATGATAATTAATTGAAATTTGAATATGAGGTGGAGGATCACATAAGTGACATCCATGGTCTCCCGTCAAGGCGAAGGGTTCGTCGCCAGATATTATATGTAAGAGACGCCTGTCCGAAGTGACAGCTCCTGCATATGATCCATTTGGATCGGGCTCGTCACTTCTCGAAAGAGTAAGGACGTATGCGTAGTGACCCCAACATCGGATCCTCATATTATTAGGGCGATATTGGATTGCCCATAGCGAGTTGTATTCCTGTTGACAGTTGGTTCAATTAATGACGGGTCAACATCACCTTAGGGGTGGTGGACCCGGGTGTTAAAGACCGAATTGGGAGATGCAAGTTAGACTTTCAAGGCGGAATGTGTTCCCGCTTCTTTTTATCCGAGCTACAGGTTCTCATATTATTGGGATGTAACAAAGATAAGGAAGGAGATCCCAGATCTTGCTTGAGATATAATCGTAAGTATATCTCTTACATTGAAAGTTATTGAGGGAATGAACTTTCATTGTTGATATGGCAAGATAACTTTGATATAAAAATTCCTAAATAAAAGTAAATTATATATTTATATATGTCTATGTAAATTTCTTATTTCAGATAATCCTTCTTTAATCCCACTCAATGTTATACTCAAGAATAACTAGTAGAATATCATGGATTGGAACTGTGATCCAGATATTGTACTTGCAATTGGACACATAATGTATGTGGTTGCAATATGCAAGTTTACTCATAATAATGAGTAATGATAATTAAATAGACAATAGGACTAAAAACCTAGGGTTTGTATGTCTCTATAAGTCTTGATCTCATCGAATGTACTTTTGAAGTAACATGTTGATAATGATCATAATTATCAAATAATCCTTATAAAATCTAAGAAGATGATCTGGCATGCATATGTGCTCTTGACATATAATCATGAATAACATGGTTCTCTGCATTATGCAGAATGGTGGCTCTATAGAAGATGATGTATTAAAATTGTTTGAGTACCTACCTGAACCTAAGTTTTAAGATTTTAAATGGATGTAGATACGATGAGTGTCATCATTCTACTATTTTTACTCTAGTCATTCCTGAAGCTTCATAATATTCATATTGTATGAACTGAATAAAGCATGTATAAATGTTGAAATACTCTTATATTGAAATTTTTAATTTTAACATAAGATATACTTTGTCTTGAGCAATGGTTGCTTATAGATAAAGGGAGCGCAGTGGAAGCATGGGTTGGACCCAAGTAAGAAGTATAGTCAAAGAGTTGAATGTACTTCTGTGACTTCCATATGACATCCAAAGAGTTGGATGTATGTCAATACTGCAATGAAGTTGATGTGTTGATAGTATGACTATCAAATCTATCTAGAATCCTTAGAGAAGGTATCAGATAGTACATCAGAATAATCTGCATATAATCATTGAAATTGACTTACTTATTTGATAATATAAATTCTAATAATTGTATCTCAATCTTCTAATAACACTTGCAATTGATTGCATCTGTATTATAATATTAGAAATTTGATCTTAAGGTTTAATGGTCATCCATGTTGGAAGTGATGCAATTGTCGCAACAATTTCCATTGGATCAATAGACTTCATATTTTCAGTAGGAGCCCTTAGTCTTAGAGAATGTCTCTGTGACCTGGATATTAGAATACACTCATAGTTTATTTCTAAATGTTGGAAATAAACATGAATTCTGGAATAAACCTATCATAGAGAGTTATGATGGAGATATTTCATATAGTAATCTAACATCTAGTGGATTACTAAATTAGAAAATTAATGAATGGTTCATTAAGATTTCTAATACTGAAAATCAAACCTTTAAAGATCAATAGAAGGATAAAGATCATTTGACAATGATCTGTCATTATTTTTTGGGCATTGTCTATTGATGAGATCAATGGACATGTAAGAGATGAAACTTTAGAATGTCTAAAATTTCAAAACTTTCATACTTATGAATATTGTATTCAAAGTAAAATATCCAATACACTCTTCTTTGGGAAAGGTGTAAGATGTCAAGGTATTCAGGATCTCATACATATTGATGTATGTGAATCATCTATATCATAGTAAAGATTATGGATATGTGATATCTATTGATGATTATGTATGATATGAGATTTCTTCTCTTCACCTAAGAAACCTTTGAAATGTTCAAAGATTTCACAATTTTGGTTTAGAAACAAGGTTTGAAGGAAGATGAAATGAATTTGATCTAACCAAGGTAGCTTGTAAATTTTAGACGAATTCAAGGAATACCTTATGGAGATGTGAATATCATTCTTATCTCAATCCTCCTAATGAACCTTAACTCAATAGAGTTGTAGAGATATACAATTGATCATGTGTGACAAGACTTGATCAATGATTAATCTTAGCATAATTATCTCTTAGTTTCCAAGTATATATATATGGTAGAGACTACATTATATATATCCATTATAAGGTTCCATATGATTGAGCTGGAATCTGGCACTGGAGAGTGCTACTTCATTAGGAAAATAAAGGATGGTATTGTATACCTACTTTATGACCTTGAGATTCTTAAAGGATCTCATCTCTGAGAATGCGATTGTTAGAGGATGACTCTCTTAAGAATCAAGATGAAAATGAAGTAAAGGAACTCATTTAATCGTGAGAAGATAATGAGGCTCCTGAAATCGGAAACTAAAAGAATAATTGAAGATGAAACACTAATACTTCTTCAAATAAGTTTGAGGATGTATTCCATGTGTCAGTTAAGTCTGAAAATGATCAGACTTCATGTGATGAAAATCCTGAGGATCATGATATAGAAAGATGGATGTTAGCAATAGAAGTCTAATGTAGACTTCATATACAAGTCTTGTATATGGACCCTTGAGGATCCACCTATATGGGTAAGAGACCTTCAAAGCATGGTTTGTAGCCATGAGCTACACACCGAAGATAAGACCACAAGGAGGGAAGACGGGCTCGCTCTAATCTCATAAATAGTCCTTAAAAGGAGACATACCAAGTCTAAAAGGAGGCATACCAAGTAATGACTATAAGAGCAGTAACTTATTATATCTTCAAAGTAACACAAGGAGGTAATAATGACTATAAAAATTAGTAACTATTACTTCTATATTAGTAACTAATAGCAAAGGACAAGTAAATATTTAAATTACTCAGGTAACTTGTAGCATTTTCACTAGTAATAATGACTATAAGACCTTCAAAGCATGGTTCGTAGCCATGAGCTACACACCGAAGAGAAGACATTGCTTGCGATGAGACTTGCTCTTCAGTGACTATGTTTAAACCCATCAGAATATCGCTAACCATAGCTACACAACTTGACTATGACATCTTCATGATGTGAGTCAAGATTGCATTCCTCTATGAACACCTCTCTGAGGATATTCATATGAAGTAGCCCCAGGGCTTCATGGTTGAGGAAAGCAAGGTGTGCAAGCTAAAGAACTCCATCTTTGGACTCAAATAAGCTTCTTGTAGTTGTAACATAAGATTTGATGAAATTATAAATGTTATGATTTCAGATAAAAATCTTGATGAACCATGTGAAGCTTAGTGGGAGTGCCACTGTGTTCATCGTGCTAAATGTAGATATTATTCTAATCATTTGGAATGATATAAGGATAATAATAAGTGTTTTATAATTTGGTTGTTCCATACCTTGAGATATGATCTCAAGGATACCTCTTAGATCTTAGTTCTGAAGTCATTCAGAAGCAAAGAGAAGAGGATATTGGGACCGTCACATTAGTAGTACACCTTGTACTTATTCTATTTTTTTGGAAAATTCCAAGAAAGGCTTCCTTCCCTTAAGATATGGTACTGACCTATCTAAAGGGATAGCACCTCAAAGAGTTGAGGATGTGAATGCAAACTGCTTGCCCTTGTGCATCAGTTACGAGAAGCTGTGTGTCTGATGTGTACAAGGGCCAGATGTCTGCCATGCTGTGGGAGTAGTAAACTGTTACTATTCCTACTATGGAGATAAAACCCTTGATTGCAGTAATAACAATATCTTCAAAGATGATGAAACTCAGAGATAGTGATCTCAAAGTTTTATCTTCAAAAGTTTAAGACCTTGTCGACAGTGATCTATAAGGATCTTAACTGTAGATACCTTAGGAGATAAAGATCTCCATGAATAAAGGCATACTGATAATGATTATGGATATACTGGTTATAATAATTATCAAGCTAAAGTATCAAAGACACTATAACAAAATTGAGTATTGGTTGCATAAGTTGCAACATTCGCATTGGATGCAAGCATTGTTACTAGGGGATATGCAAGTGCTGTAAAAGGACTTGGCATAGTCTCTTGAGAACAGAGTGACTGATCAGCTTACCTAGCTATTTTCTAAACAGCTTATGATTGTCACATGAGTGTGGGTTTAAATGATAAGCTCATTAATGGCTCTTTGGGCTAGTGGGAGATTGTTGGACATGCGAGCCCACGGCGAGCCATTATGCAATAAATGTTATTGCAAATATCATTCCCTAATCTGAAATGAAGAATACATAATTTGCACAATAGGTTCCTTAGTACAATTAGGGTTATGTACCATGGCCATCTTAATGATCATACAGCTGTTGATTCAATTATTGAATCATAGAGGTTGGTGCTTAGATAAAATATCTAATGAGTTAGATTGAGGACTCATCAAGCACCGTCAAATGATTATTAAGAGATGATCTCCAGCCTGAGTAGGAGATGACAATCCTTTCTCAGTTAGGTTGATATCTGACCGACCTCTTGATGCAGGTCCTCTGCATAGGAATAGAGATTTGGAGGTGTCAGATTAGTTAGGTCAAAGAGTCGATTTAACGAGATCGAGATAACCAAAGTCCTATATCGTATGCTTTCATGATATAGGCACGCATCCTCTAACCGAAGACAGATGTGTTACTATATGTCTGAGTATGTACATTTGGCAGACCAATAGGTTGATGACCTAACCAAGGTCTATACACCGGTGCACTGGTGTGAATATACTGGCATATGAGTAATACGATCTCTCAAAGGGATCATACATGATCACTACTTAACTGGAAGACATGAGCTCACTCATGAGATATTGGAAAGAATCAAATTTTGTGCGCATGGTCGTCTCTCTTTGGAAGCTTGACTGAATTTGTAGGTTTGATATATACTTTTGGAAAGTATATGATAAAGACCTAGGCATGATATATGCTTTTGGAAAGTATATGATCGATACCAATTCCCAATGATCAAAAAATGAGAAACTTACTGATAAAGTCCTGAAGTAGACAGTATAAAGTTGATCTAATACTTCAAGTTTATTCCGAGTCTTCCAGTATGCAGGATGTACAGGTAGCGGGAATACTTGAGGGTGATGTGATCATAAACGATTGTATAACCATGACGCTTCCATTCCTAGGGAGTGATGAAACGGGTCTGGATTTTTGTGACTCCTCTCAGTAGAGAAGTAATCTGATCTTGATCCAAATGTTGGACATTGATCTGAATGTGATTCAGATGCAATGAGAAGATTAGATTTGCGGTCTTGATTTAATCAAGCATCTATGGGAGGCCCGAGATCTGGATTTGAGATGTGATCTCAATATCCAAGTCACTATACGTGGAACAATACAATCGCCCTGTCCTTATCTCCAAGTATTTGCGGAGAAAGCGCATTATCATTGAAAGAGTTCATGGATAATTCTATTGTTGATATATGTATCCGAGCATTGAGAAAATGGATAATTAAATGTGATTTAATTATCATGAATAATATGAATTTGATTCATATTATAAGGAGAGTGATCTTAGATAATTAAATTTGATTTGATTTTCAAAGATGTGAATAATGTGAATGTGATGTATATTATTTGGGCACAAGAGAAAAAGAGATCCAAGATGATAAAATGTGATTTAATTATCATGGATATGAATAATGTGGATAGCAATATCCAATTATTCATAATATATTATAAATGTGATTTATAATGTATTAGAGAGATCTAATTATAATTTATATTTGTTGATTAATTATTAATGTGTATTGGATACACATCGTGTAATTAATTGAAAATGTAAATTATATTTTGTTTTGGGTTGTGAATGTGATTCACAATTTTCCAATGGCAAGATTGCAATATTCTCAAAATTAATTATGAATTATTTTTGAAGAAAAAATCACAACAAAAGTCGTTGAATTAAATAATGGAGAATTTCATGGAGATATGCAATCTCAAAAGATTTCATGAGATTGCCCCACTTGGAAATAAGTAGACGTCCACTATATTCCAATGGGATTGAGATCTCCATGGAATTTGTCTCCTTATTATATTGGTTTAATTTTAGGATTGATGTATATTTGATTTGTCAAATATATTTGATCTAAATTAAATCACAAGTTGTTGGCTTTTACCAACAACCATCTTGACCATTTGATTAGACATAAATCAATCTCATCCATTGATTTTATGTCCCATGGATTGAGATCCATGGATCCCAAAACCCTATAAATAGAGAGGCATACCATGCTCTCTTGGAGAACATGCTTTTAAAGCACATCTCTCTCTCTCTTTCTCCCTACATGCCTACTCTCTCTCCCTCTCATATGGTCGTCCACCATGGATGCCCTAGAGGGAGTCTCCATCGCTGCAGCGTCGTCGTTATGCTGCCCGATCGTCTGCTCGTGGATCTCCATCTCCTTCGGTGTGCCTCGCTCGTGAAGAAGACGTCGGATCTCATGTGTCGAGATCAGGAGATCCGCCGCTTGGATCATCAGCATGGATTGCGAGAAGCACGCGATTCATCCCCGCGCTCGCAAGCGTCTCCTCCGTCGGATCGAACTTGAGAAATGAGGTCTCTTCGTTTAGAGACTCGATCGCAACCATGCTTCAAGAGGTAATCCTATTACTTGTTTGTAGTTTAGATGAAACGATTCGAGAAGTGTTCTTGGATCATGTGATTTCGTCGCATGAAAAAAAATTTAATCTCCGCTTCATAGAACAACTAGTACGACTAGTCGTTCCTCGTCGTATACGATACGACGCTCATGCTTTCGTGATACGCT
The DNA here is from genome assembly GCA_037367405.1 of Ottelia alismoides. Lineage (NCBI taxonomy): Eukaryota > Viridiplantae > Streptophyta > Magnoliopsida > Alismatales > Hydrocharitaceae > Ottelia > Ottelia alismoides. Next base: position 219,843 of record JAZKJV010007458.1, read on the forward strand.
TGAGGATCTAACCATATCCTTCAAAATATTTGATAATGATTATTTCCTTAAATGATATTACCTTAACCAATAATTGATTACATATGATCTAGATCATAAATTGGTTACATGATCTTCTTTTCAACCAACAAAGTTGCTTGAATAGGATTGGGAATTTGTTTAACAAATTTTCTTATAATATAATTCAAAAAGGTTCTGATTATTATATGGTATAACTTCGGTTGAAAGATTGATTATAATCTTATGTACAAAGTGACCAATTGACATTATCCTGACCCGAGGCGGATATGGTGTCTAGTTGGGGAGCGTTGGGGTAGCAGGTTGCTTCGTGAGTGGTCTGTCCCACTCCCATCGGTACTGGCCATGACAACGGGTAGAGAAGGGATAATGCTTGAGAGATCATGATGTATTTTTCTAATTATTAAAATTCGAATAATACGTATTTTTGAGATAATACTATCCTTCAAGTAACAATTAAAAATTGTTTGTTGGTTGATTGATTGGATTAATAATCAATTTAACATGATTAAATTAATTAGATCGAATTAATATTAAAACACTCTATTTTGAATAGAGTTGTTATTTTCCTTGGAAGAATTAATCGTAATGAATATGATTCATAATAATTAATTAAAATTTTAACATGATATGGAGGATCACATAAGTGACATCCATGGTATCCCGTCAAGGCGAAGGGTTCCGTCGCCAGTGATTGTATGTAGGAGGCGCTTGTCTGAAGTGACGGCTTCTGCATACAAGAAGAGAAGACATCTCTTGCAATGAGACTTGCTCTTCAGTGACCATGCTTAAACCCATCAGAATATTGCTAACTATAGCTACACTACTTGACTTTGACATCTTCAAGATGGAGGTCAATATTGCATTCCTCTATGAATACCTCCATGAATATATTCATATGAAGTAGCCTCAAGCCTTCATGCTTGAGGAAAGCAAGGTGCGCAAGCTGAAGAACTCCATCTATGGACTCAAATAAGCTTCTTGTAGCTAGAACAACATATTTGATGAAATTATAAAGGTTATGATTTCAGATAGAATCTTGATGAATCTTGTGAAGCTTAGTGGGAGTGCCATTGTGTTCATCGTACTGAATGTAGATGATATCATAATCATTTAGAATGATATAAGGACAATAATAAGTGTTTTGTAGATTGGCTATTCCATATCTTGAGATATGATGTCAAGGATACCTCTTACATCTTAGTTTTGAAGTTGTTCTGAAACAAAGAAAATAGGATATTGAGACCATCACATTAGTGGTACACCTTGGACATTTCCATTTTCTGGAAAATTCTAAGAAAGGCTTCTTTCCCTTAAGATATGGTGTTGACCTATCTAAAGGGATAGCACCTCAAAGAGTTGAGGATGTGAATACCAAAGCTACATGTCCTAGTGCATCAGCTTTGGCAAGCTCAGTGTATGCTAGATATGTACAAAAGCTAGATGTCTGCCATGCAGTGAGAGTATTAAACTGTTACTAATCTTACTATGGAGATAAAACACTTGATTGCAGTAATAACAATATCTTCAAAGATTAAAGGATTTAGAAATAGTGATCTCAAAGTCTTATCTTCAAGAACTTAAGACTTTATATATGGTGATCTTAGGTGGTCCTAACTACGGATACCTTAAGAAATAGAGATCTCCAGGAATATGGGTATTCTGATAAGGATAATATAAATTACATACTGGTTATAACGATTATTGAGTTGTAGTGTATAACTTCCTCAATATTGAATATTAATTGCATAAGATGCAACATTCGCATTGAATGCTAGTATTGTTACTAGGAGATACACAAGTGCCGTAAAAGGACTTGGCGTAGTCTCTTGGGAATAGAGAGACTGATCAACTTACCTAGATATCTTTCTAAATAGCATATGATTGTCACATGAGTGTGGGTTTCAAGATTAGCTCATTAATGGCTCTTTGGGCTAGTTGGAGATTGTTGGACATGCGAACCCATGGCGAGCCATTATACAATAAATATTCTTGCAAATATCATTCCCTCTCTGAAATGAAGAATAAGTAATTTGCATTATAGGTCCCTTAGTACAATTAGGGTTATGTACCATGGCCATTTTAATGATCATGGTGTTGATTCAATTATTGAATCATAGAGGCTGGTGCTTGGATGGACATCTAAAGAGTTAGATTGAGGACTCATCAAGTACCGTCAAATGATTATTAAGAGATGATTTCCATTCTGAGACGGAGATGGCAATCCTTTCTCTAAGGCTGATATCTAACCGACCTCTTAATGCAGGTCCTCTACATAGGAATAGAGATTCGAGGTGTTAGATAAGTTAGGTCAAAGAGTTGACTTAACGAGATCGAGATAACCAAAGACCTATGTCATATGTTGTCATGATATAGGCACTTATCCTCTGACCGGAGATGGATGTGTCACTATATGTCTGAATATGTACATTTGACAGACCAATAGGTTGATGACCTAACCAAGGTCTATACACCGGCACGCTAGTGTGCATGCAAGGGCATATGAGTAATACGATCTCTCAAAGGGATAATACAGGTTCATTTACTGAACCAGAAGACATGAGCACACTCATGAGATATTGGGAAGAATCAAATTCCATGTACGGTCATCTCGTTTCAGAAGCTTGACTAAATTTGTAGTTTTGATATATACTTTTGGAAATTATATGATCAATACTATGCTTTTGGAAAGCATATGATTGACACCGACTCCCAATGATCGAATAAGAAACTTAATGATAAAACCCTGAAGTAGACAGTGTAAAATTGATCTAATACTTCGGTTTTGATCCGGGTCTTCCTGTATGCATGATGTACAGGTGTTAGGAATACTTAAGGGTGATGTGATCATAAATGATTGTAAAGCCATGACGCTTCCATTCCTAGGGAGTGATGAAACCGGTCTGGATTTTAGTGACTCCTCTCAGTAGAGAAGTGATCTGATCTGGGTTCAAATGTTGGACATTGATCCGAATGTGATTCAGATGCAATGAGAAGATTAGATTCGCGGTCTTGATTTAATCAAACATCTATGGGAGGCACGTAGGATCTGGATTTGAGATGTGATCTCAATATCCAAGTCACTATACGTGGAACAATATAATACCCCTGTCTTTATCTCCAAGTATTTGTGGAGAAAGCGCATTATCCTAGAAAGAGTCCAGGGTAATTTTATTATTGATATATGTATCCCAAGCATTGAGAAAATTGATAATTAAATGTGATTTAGTTATCATGAATAAAATGAATTTGATTTATATTATAAGGAGAGTTATCTAAGATAATTAAATGTGATTAAATTATCAAATATGAGAATAATGTGATTATGATTCACATTATTTGGGCAGGTGAGAATAGAGATCCAAGATGATTAAGTGTGATTTACTTATCATGGATATGAATAATGTGGATAGCACTATCCATATTAATCATATATATTATAAATGTGATTTATAATATATAAGAGGGAGCTATTTGTAAATAATATTTACAAATTAAATGTTGATGTGAATTGGATTCACATTAGATAATTTATTGAAAATGTAATTTACATTTTATTTTGGGTTGTGAATGTGATTCACAATTTTCCAATGACAAGATTGCAATATTCACAAAAAATTATAAATTATTTTTTTAGAATAATTTACAACAAGTGTTGCTGTAATATTGGAGATTTCCATGGAACAAATGTAATCTCATGAGATTACATGAGATTGCCTCCTTCCTAGTTGAGAGGGTGAATGGCCACCAACTCCCATTATGAAAGGGTGGTCATCCACTCCTCTTTAATGGAAGGAGGTTATCTCCATTCCATGATCTCCATGCTTGATTGATTTAATTTGGGATTAATTATATTGATATATATAATAAATTAAATTAATTATTGTTGTGTATTTACAAGAAAATCTTGGCCATTGAAAGAAAACAAATCAATCTCATCCAATGGATTTGTGTGCACATGGATTGGGATCCATGGAATCCCAAAATACTATATAAGAAGAGGCATCACTTGCTCTTTAAAGTTACAACAACAACATACAACATATGCTCTCTCTCTCTCTCATTCTCTACACCTTCTCTTTCTCTCATTGTGGTCATCCACCATGGAGCCCTAGAGAGAGTCGACATTGCCATAGCATCATCGTTATGTTGCCGGATTGTTTTCTCGTGAATCTTCGTCTCCTTCAGTGCGCCTCACTCGTGAAGAAGACGTTGGATCTCGTGTGACGAGATCAGGAGATTATTCGCTTGGATCATTAACATGGATTGTGAGAAACACGTGTTTCATCAACGTGCTCGCAAGCATCTCCTCTATCGAACCGGACTTGGGACAAGAGGTCTCTTCGTTTAGAGACTTGATCGAAATCATGCTTCAAGAGGTAAACCTAATACTTGTTTGTTGTTTAGATGAAATGATTTGAGAAGTGTTCTTAGATCATGTGGTTTCATCGCATGAAAAAATTTTAAAATTCTGCTACCTCGAGCAACTAATATGACTAGTCGCTCCAGATCGCATACGATGTGACCCTCATGCTTCCATGATGCGCTTAAGGATTTTCCCATATCCTTCATACATGTAATTTAACTAGAAAGTTTTGAACTAGAATACACATTTTATGGACCAAACAACTAACAAAACCCTCAGGGGGTCCTTGTAAAAAGCTCGATCCCTCAAACGCACAAGCACGTGAGGTGATGTTGTGAAGGACCATTCTGCAAATAAAAGAAGTATAGATCTATTTAGTAATTAATACAAAATATTTTTAACTGCACTTTTAATTTTATGGACTAAATAGCAAATACAAAAATTAGGTGGTAGGTTGCAAAATTACCGCTCCTACGTATGGGCGGAAAGCTAGAAGCTCTCCACTTAGGCACGTTGCATGCGCTCAACGACGGATGACGGTTCGCGCACTAGGATTAGATCTCCCAGTGGATGATCGGGCGATCGAGGATGGCGTGATCCAATGGTATCTGGAGGACCTAGGCGCTCCCTTGAATAGACAGTCGTAAGAACACAACTACGTTTGAGCTTCGATCGAGTATGGCTCCCTACTCCGGCATTCTTGGACATGGCAAGATGGTGTTAAAGCTTCTTGGAAGCGTCTCGAAGCTGTTGAAGGTTCAGGCGAGGTCCAAAGCTCTACGATGGAGCTTTGGAGGCCGGGAAAGGTGCGGGGCTCCAAGAACTTCGACTTTGGCAAAAATCGACCCGAAAGGGGTCTTTGACCCTTGGATTCTGCATGTTTATCTAAGACTAAAAAGAAGGGGCATCCAGGGGCATTATTTAGGTTGGAATGAGGTAAAGTGAGGTCGGGCATAGGGTCTCCGATGATTGGCGGAGGGGAGACCTTGATCTTTGGATTCCTGAGCGAATAGAGGATGGTGAAATGACTAGGGTATAGAAGAATTAATGGGGAAGGAGATGATGGTGAATGGCGAGGTGGAGGACAGTTAGAGCACTATGGAACTACGGCTGGAGCTGAGCTATGGCAAACTACGATATTGGAAGTTTACGAAAAAAATTGTGAATTTAAGCAAATCTAAACCCTAATATATGCCAAAGCTACAGCTAGGAATAGAAAAGGACATTAAACTATTGCTCTACCTTCGAGAAGAAGGAGCCAAGCGGAGCTACATTGGAGATTACCGACGAGCTCGGATCACACTCATTCATGCACCTCTCAACCACGCCAACCTCTCCACCGCAGAAGCTACTATCACCAGCTATCGAACCAAGGAGAAATATGGTGATTTTGAGGGATTTAGCATGATCAAATTCAAATGGAAGAAGAGGGGCAGTATATGTACAGGTTGACTTTGGGACGAATGCTTAATGTAGATACCCATTGATCGAGGAGTGAAACTGGTGTGAAAGACCATGGATAGAGGGTCAAAAGTCATGAAGAAATCGACTAAAAAAAATTAAAGAATCTCATGGGAAAGTCGAGGAGGTCAAGGGAATAGGTCTGATAGACGCAAACCTATAAGGGACGGGGAGTTGACCGAGGTCAACTCTGACCTACTCCTCATTGGTCCATGTAGGATAGAAGAAGACAAAATAGAAATTAAAACCTTTATTAATTCAAATTAAAATTAAATGATTTTACTAATCTTTAGTTAAAACACAAAAAAAAGTTATTATTTTATGAAGTATTTTAGAATGATTTTTATTTATTTTTTTGAGTTAAACTATTATATGTTACTTTCTACAAGTATAAATATAGGTATATTTACTTATATAGTATGTATATTATTTTTATTTTCTATTTTAGATTTTATTATTTTATATACATAATTTATATATTTATGACTTAATTAAATAAACATAAATATATTTTTATTATATTTTTTCTGAAGTAATATGTATACTTAAATAAATATGTGTATTTATTATATAGGTATATCTATGTATAATTCATTTATGTATTGCAAAATATTAATTTATTTTATTGTATTTTAATTAGTTCATTTTAATTTAATTATATACATGTATTACAAATAATATTTACAAAATTATAAAAATATAAAAATATAAAGAATAAATAAAATGATTATTTTATTCAGATAAATTACACAATAGGGCTCAAAATATAATTTTTGCATCTTAACTTCAAATTGAAAGAACCACCTTCATTAATAAAATAATTTAATTTTAAGAACAATAAAGGTGAGTTTGGTAAATTTTTATTTATATGGAGAAGATATATGTCTGGAAGTTTTTTATTTTTGCTTTTTATTTTGAGTGTCTAGGGCATATTTTGTATTATTTTTACACGAAATAAATTTTATATTTTTCAATGTATTTTTTATCTACAAGTTTCATGTACAAAGTTTATTGAATTGATGTATAATAATAAAGAATCAAATGGGTCCCAAAAAGGAATTTATTGAAGGGTAAAAATTAGGGTTTTAAGCATTTATTGGCTCTTATCTCCCCATACTTTATTCGTCCACCCAGTCATCATGATGCCTATGTTTGGAGGTTTAGGGTCATTCAATACCTATGGTATTTCATTTTTTTCCTTTCTTTATTATTTTATTTTGGCTTTAAATATAGTATTTTGTACAATATTTACAGTGTAAATAATAGATGTTACTTAATGCAAGAAAATGATATATGCATGCATTTAGCTAGGGTTTCAAGGCCAAAATGAAAGAATAAAGGTGATGAAATGGAGATTCATTACTATCCCAACCCGAGCCATAGATAGTAGGATTGTCTGTAAGTTCATAAAGGGTCATATTATTTCAAGAGCTGGGGTCCCAAAAGTTTTGATATCTGATGGGGTTAGTTATTTTGTGAAGAAAGAGATGAAATCATTAGCTAAGGACTGCCCGTTGGAACATCGAGTAACTAGTCCTTACCACCCGCAATTGAACGACATGACAGAGGTTTCCAATAGAGAGGTAAGAGTATTATTCAGAAGCTAATCTATCCTGATAGGAAGAATTGGTCCCAACTTTTGGACCAAGTTCTGTGGGCCTATATGACAGCTAACAAGACACCATTGGGCACTTCACTGTTTAGAATGATATATGGAAAGCCATTTCATTTTCCTTCTAAATTGATTCACAAGTTTGAGTGGGCAATAAAATAGATAATTGGAGATGTCACTTAGGAAAGTTGTGTAGAGACTTGAACCTCAATGAGCTTGTGGAGATCCGCAACTGAGCATACAACAACAACTTCTATATGTACACAGTTAAGAAGTGGCGTGATTCGTATATTAGATGCAAGAACTCTATACCTGAATAGAAGGTATGATTGTTTAACGTGAAGTTACAGATATTCCACGGGAAATTTAAGTCTAAATGAAAGTGTCTTTATATAGTCAAGGAAGTGCATGGAAATGGCAGTGTAGAGATAGATGATCTCATAGATGGTGCACCTTACTTTGGTCAACGGATAGTTGTTGAAACACTTTGTTGAATTAAAAGAACGAGTGACTCTAGTTGAAGTTATCTACTTCATGCAGGTTGAGACATTTGCAAACATTTCAGATACATCATGAAGTTGCAGCTGAAATATTCATATCAGATAGATTCAGCATCTTCCAGATTAATCTATTCTTTTACTCATTCTGATTGTATTCTTTTGTGGTTGTGGATTCTTCTCTTATTATTTTCTTACTCTTATCTTAGGCTTGTGAGAGACTAAGTATAGAGGGAATTCCAACCAGTCTCCTGTATATTCTCTTTCGTACCTTCATCATTTATTCACTCTACACTTAGCCTACTTTTAGGCTAAGTATACGGGTATTGAGGTTCTGTTGTTCTTTCTGACTTATTATGCGTGTACCCTCATTTGTTGTCTTCCTGTCCTACACTTAGGCTATTCAAAGACTAAGTATAAGGGAGTATGACATGTTGTCTTATCCCTATTCTTATATTTCCTTTTTATGATTAGTACGAGCTATGTCTTTCATTCCACTTTGTGCCATGAGGACATAGCACAAGCGAAGTATAGGAGGTGTGTGCATATATTGAATATATAATTTTCATTCATATATCTTACTTTCAAATATTTTATATTTATTTTGGGATATGTATATGGGGATTTGACAACTTTTTTGTAAAAATTGCTTGTAATGTTTAGAAAGTTTTATATTCTACTTGTTTACAAAATATTCTACAAATTATTTTAAAAAGGGTACATGTTTTATTTTTATTATATACTCATCAAATTATGTAAATATTTACAAATATTATTTTATAAAAGAATGAAAATAAAGTAAAGAAATCAAACCTTACTTCGATTTTCCAAGAGAAGTCTTAGTTTCTGAAAGGGTGTAACAGTTAGATTTTGGATCGTTGGATTCTTATGTTATAAAATGTTGCCTAGACCTACTTATCTACAGAGTCAAGCATAGAGAAATGTCTTGATTTAAAGTCTATATTTTGAAAGATCAAGTCAATAAGGAGTTCTTTAAAGAGAGTGGCGCAACTTGAGGAAGATAATATTTTGTTAGAAAAGTTAAATATGGATGAACCTATACCTTTTCTTGAGGATATTTAGTTATCTTATTGTTGTCTTACTTGTAAGTTAGGTTTCCCTTTTTTGTCTAGATTTTCCCTTTCAAGGAAAACCCATGAGATGTTGCAGGAACCAAGGGTTGGATTTGTGTTCCCTTTATTTTGGAGAATTTTATGTCTTCCCATGTGGATACGGATTACATTTGAGGAAGAATGGCATCATTCCAAACCATTAATTTTTCAAGTCGATTAAGAATTGTCTAATTCTGATTCTGAGGTTTGGACTATGAGGAAGAAACAAGTTAAAAATAAGGCAGCCTGTGATTTCAAACCCCGAAGATTCAGATATGATCTTTGAGAAATTGAAGTTGGTAGTGTTGTATGGGTATCCTTGTAATGTTTTATAAGTGCATGTTGTGTTCAAGTTTGTTGTGTTCTGTATGTGTTTCTTAAGGGTACCTGTTCTATAAATCTTGTTAATAAAAACTTCTTCAAAAATCATGTAAATAATTAACTTCTTAATTTGGTGTTTTTCCTGACACTTTTACTTGTCACTCAATGCTTGTTGAGAACTTTAACATTTGGTTCATTAGGTGTAAGGACTTAAAGTTAACCTATCTTAATCATTAGAGTCTTAGACTTAAGAATACAAACTTCCCTAGATAGACAGATTTATGTTCTATATTGAATGCATAATCTCCTCTTTTTATAGAATATGACCATCACTCACTTGCACGTCCGCATTCATGATTGAGATGAGTTGAGATTTCACTTCAGTAACTGGGATTTGATATTCAAGTTTGGACCTAATTTTATAACACTCGAGGATGGGATAAGATTAATGAAGGTTTCGTGAAACCTAAGTGTCAACATCTTAGCCAATATAGGGCATGGTTCTCGTAATAATCACTTGATTTAAACCTAAGCACGAGGGTTTGATATCATAAATTAATTTGTTGAGTAGTATACACCGATCGTTGGTAAAAGCTGTGGAGCTAGCCAAAAAGAAAAGAAAAAATAATGATGAAAAGAAAAGCTCAAATCATTACAAAGTTACATTCATATGAGCTTCCATCAAAGGAGAGCTCTCTCAACCTTTTTAGTGTCCATTTAGACCAAAGTATTAGGTATTTATGAGTCGGACTAGTACCTTGAAAATGGCTCTGCATCATAAGAGATACAAGTTTGGTGTAGAAGGTATGTTAGATACTCAAAAGAGACATATCCTGGTGCATTCCCAAGAAAACAAGTATAGACAACTCAAGTTTTTAATGAGCACAATGATGAACAACAAAAATATATTATATTGAGTTAATAGGGCACTTGAGAGATATCTTGTTCCAATGAGAGGGAGAAAAGAAATGACACTGTCCTATTTCCTCCATTATTTGGCATGTCATCCACACTTTGAAGTTTGACGAACTAAAGAAGTGGTGGATTGAATCAAGACTATACTTAGTCCCTAATGTTGAGGATTAGGTCTTTAGGAGAATCTCTTGTGTTGGAACTTTAGGTGGCATCTTGGCTCTACTCTTGTGAATGCAGTCAACACATTAATGTCATGTCTCTTATATATGTATACATTGAGAGTCTAATGATTAGAGGTGTCGAATTTCTTTTAATTAGGACCAGGTTGAGCTTAGAGTCTTAGGATCTCTAAAACACGCAGTTCTGATTTTCTTATCTATTCACTTTCACATGTCAAGGAACTCACTGATTAATCCAACTCTCTAGTTAGCTCGAGGAGAAGATTAGCTTAAGTATAGGGGGTAATGAACTCCTAATTCATCCACATCATCTCTTTATATTATCTCTCTTTCTTAAGTAAATCAATAAAAAATTAACAATTATCACTAATTAACTAACATTTTATTGTAAATAATTGCTTATAATTGATGTATATTAATATACCTATTATTGTGCTATTATTTTTTACGTTTATTATTTTTTAAAAATCTAATAAAAATTAGTATAATCTTGTATATAATTAATTTAACCTAATTTATAAAATAAAAATCCAAAAAATAAGAAAATAAAATATAAATGAGTAATTTATTAATTTAAATTGTTTGCAAAAATAATTATTGTATATATATATGATTTTATTTATCTTTGAATTCTACATGAAATTGTAGATCTCATCGAGATCTCCAACTTTCATGTTGAATATTTTCTCTGATTTTTCTTTTAATTAATTATTTTTGAATTTTTATGTATCTATTCATTTCTCTAATTTTTATTGGGCCACGTGGTGCCATCTCAGTGCATCACGTGGCCTCACTCCTTCTTTTCCATCTGCATAATTATAGGTTGTTGGATCACCTAATCCAACGGTTGGGGTGTCTTCTCCTACCTTCAGCCGCACCTCCCAAGCGTCGCATCCCTTTATACCCTATCCTCTTTACCTAATTCTCCCATTAACCTCTCACCCAACTTCCTTCACCAAGTGCTTTACCCGACATTCTTCTTCCACGCTAGCACCTAGGTAACCCTAGTTCCCTCGTCGGTTTATAGACAATTTAAACCACCGCTTCCAACCTCCTAGCTACAACTTCCTCCTCCTTCAAAACCTCTTCTCTGACAACCGTTCCAGGCATCTGTCATTCTTTGGAGAAACCTCTGAACATCATCTTATGATCAGTGATTATTGTTGGGTGTGACTGATAGCGAAGAAAGAGATTCTCCTCCGACGAGATCCTCATCTTCTCCGACAAGATACAGCTCCTTAATTGTTGTTTCTATGAACTTGTAGCCTCACGCTCCATCAGTGAAGACCATAGCATCATTGGTTCCAACATCAGGCCCGCCATCTTCAATCTTTGTTCTTCTCAATTGATCATCTCCATCTCCAGGTAAGCTTTTTTATCTTCATTTTCTCAGTGTTTCTCTAATTTCTATCTTGTATTCCTCCATATCCATTCTGTATCTAAGCATTGGAAGAGTATCACCATTCATTATTCATCCACATGCGCATGCCTTTCTCCTATGATTGCTTCTCCCTAAGCTGATCCATTTTGATTTCTCACTGACCTTGCCAAGGCTAGTACCCACTTTGGTCTTGACCCCTTCATCATTAGAAGCCCTCCATTCCACTTCATTTGTCATTCCTATAGGTTGTAGTTGATTGGGTGGTTGTGTTATAAGTTGCAGGTTTAGAACCCTTCAATGAATGGAGATCTTCAAAGTCTTCTGATCTCCAATGGAGTTGTGTCGCCACAAAGTTCCAAAGAAAATCATCACTTGATTACTCCATCAAGATCTTCGTGAGACTATTCCAGATGTGTCTCGGCCTTCGTATTTTGAAGAACAATGCGGAGGAGGATTTTGGGCATTGCAGAGGTCCGCTCGCTCATCGCCTTACGCGGAGTAGAGGGAAGAATGGAAGGTGCAACCACTGTTAGACTTGATCCTCCATATCAGATCCGATGATTCCTATTACACCGGAGCCTTATTCTGAGGCAGTGTTTCATCCCTGAGGTCTGGAGCATTGACGAATCCGCGATTCATCATCGCAATATCTTGATCTTAGCAAAATCCCTGAGTAAAATCCCAAATAAATATCCATAAAATCCATAAATTAACAAAATAACTCTTGTAAATAAAATACACTAATTATTGTATATAATATTGTACAAAATGAATTAACAATAAAAAGCCGAAAAAATATATAAAGGAGTTTTATACTTGTAAATAGGCCAAAACTTCATGGATTTTTAATAATTTCATTTCAACTCCTTTTTGCCTAATTCTTTCTCTAACTTGTTTATAAAAATGTATATAAAAATACAAAAATATAAAACAAATTTCAACTCAAATAAATGCTCCTAGATCCCAAAGAGAAAAAGCCGTAAAGTCCAACTTTCAAGCTAAATTCCCGCTCCGTATGAACTCCAAATTCACCAAACTCACTTTTAAAGTTCAAGTTAGAAAATTATCTATCCAACGGAAGTGGTTTCATTAAAATCGGAGCTCATTTGCAAAAGTTGGGTTTTGGGACCTAGATGTACATTGTACATTATGTATATATTCATACTTTCTTCATTTTTTATTATATCTTTCTTAATTATTAAAAATATAAAAAAATCATACTTGTGTTGTATTTTAATTATACTATTTTATTGTATTTTTTTCGTTGTAAATATCTCTTATTAAAAAGACAAAAAAAATACATATTAGAAAAGTAAAAAAAATGTACATGGTGTTTTGTCTTCTTTTGTAAATTCTCCACTATTTCTCTTCTCTTTTTATTTTATTGTATTTAAAGTAGACAACTTTATTTATTTATTTATTATTTAATTTCCATTCTCTACAATAACCACCAATTCAACTCCATTATTCCACCATTTTTCCCAACTTCCCATTCAACTCCATTAATAATACAACCTCCCATTCAACTCCACCACTTTAATAACCTCCCATTCCATCATCTTTATATGCATGTCATTCTCCTCATTTTTGCCTTTGATCCATCTTTATGTGAGGAGAGCCTAGTTCCCTGAGTTGAATCGGTGACAGCGACGCAACCGCGGTCGAGCGACGACGACCCTCTCTCCGGTGTGATCCGTTGGCTTTTTGGCCAACATCGCAGCCGCAACCACGCGTTGCTCGAGCTCATCGCACGCCGGCGATTTGAGCGAAGACCGTGCTCGCAAGAGCACTCCATAGGCGCCCGCGTTCATCGTAGGTAATTTTTCGTCTCACTTTTTATCATCTTGTTAGTTTTGCATTTTTTTATATATATCACATCAAATCCACCATCCACTTGCTTCCATTTGTTTAGTTCATCTTCATCACCATCATCCACCCATTTTATTATTGTTTATCATATTCCCTATTTAATCAAAAATTAAAAAAATTAAAAAAATTATTAAAACAAAAAAAAAGAAAAGATCCCTTTTATTACAGCAGAAAATTATAAAAAAAATAAAAAAAAACAAAACAAAATTTCCGCAGCAGCGGTGGGGGAGAACCCACCGCCGCCGCCCCTTCTCAACAACGGCAGGCGGCTCCGCAGCCCTCCACCGTCGCCGCCCCCGTCCTCTCCGACAGCCGCCTCCCCGTGGCGCGCTGTGGCACCTTCCCAGCCGCCGACCTCCGCCGTACTCGCCCAGCGGCGCTGCCACCTCCAGGCCACGCAGCCGCGCGCGAGACTCGCGCCGCCCCAGCTCCGCAGCGCGCGGCCGCGCCCCCCCGTCCTCTCCGCCGATCTCGCCGCTCCACTGCCGCCGCTGTCAACCCCGCCTTCCGTCGCGCCGGCCGCCTGCAACCCACCGTCGATCCCCACCTCTGCCGTTGGGTTCCTCCTGGAGAAGAAGGTCCATTTTTTTATTTGTAAAAATTGCATATTTGCTTTGTATAGTTTCAGTAATTACAATCAAGTCTCTCTGTATAGTTGTTAGTTTATTTCAGCTTGTGTATTTGCACAAACACCCCTGTGTTCTCCTGTTAATTTGGACATCTATCTTGCATATTTAAATTCAATGAAAAATACCACTGTATTGAGCAACTAATTGTGTACGTTTTGAGTATTTATTTGGATTTTTATGTTACATGGGTAATTAATTAAAAATGATTAACTGAAACTTTGCATATTTTACCCACTCAGTGCTCTTAAATTTATATCTAACACATGGTTGCTCTAAAAATTCCACAAAAATTATATTTGATGCTTTGATGAGTGCTTAACTTACTATCCAAATCTCATCCAAAATGGAGTTGTCTTGGGCCTTAAATAAATTGTAGAGTGATTTTAGTTTTCGATTTTTAATTAAATTCCTGTATATTCTTTTTGTGAAATTTCAACTCTTTTGGATTCTAGATCTAAATATCTTTCTGAGATAATTCGCATTCTGATTAATTTGATAACATGGATTAATTAGGAATTATTTACTCACTATCACTCTGTTTCTACTAAAAAATACATAAAAAATTCATATTTTGTCAAAAAAATTCCAAAAATATTATTATAGCTTCCTTGCATCATGTTTTCATTCCAGTATTTTTTTCATAATTTTTACTTACTGTTTGTGTGAGAAATTGCGAAAAAACCCATAAAAAGTGTGTATTTTTATTTATTGCATTTTAACCCCTAAAATTTAAAAAAAATATGTTTTGTGTTCATCTCTGGATTAGGACTCTAGGAAAAATACGATTTGGCTAATTTGGACTTCTTTTCCATTAAAATTAATTTGGCCTTGTTGTATGTTTTCTTAGTGTTGTAATTCACCCGCATTTTGTTTTTGGCATTCTACTTGCATAAAAAATCTAAAAAAAACCGCATTGGATATCTAGACCTAAGTTTTTGAATTAAACCTGAAGTTGTTCCTTTGACTCCCTGTGTTCGACCCCGGACTTGCCCGGGATATAAATTAAGCCGAGACACTCTTCATGGAGATCTTCTCTCGGTTCTGACTGAATCGTTAAGTACACGTATTACAACATGACCTAATTAAACAACGTATTTAGCGACTCGTCAGATGGCGCCGTTGCCAGGGAGGCAAACGGCTTAGGGATTAGTTTAAAAATTTGGATTTAGTTTTCCATTTACTCGGGTAGTCTGACCCTCGAGCCACCTTGTATTTATTCCATTTTTTTTGCAATTATTTCTCTTCATATTTTTGTATATATATATTTTTTTATCTCTCTAACATAAATTTCATTTTTCTTGCGAGGGCCTGGTGAACTTGGAGTGCATCGGAGGTCGACGGACACGAGGAGCGCCGACTGCTGAAGAGCGAGGAAAAGCAATTTATTTTTGAGAGAATTTTTGTAAATTGTTGTAATTATTTAGCTTGCTCTTTATAGCGGCTCTTGTTTGAGAGCTCGCGCATGTAAAAAGACTTGAACATTATTTGTGGTGTGTCGAGCCTGTTTCACTCTCCGGCGAGGGTGGGGCTTGACTTGAGTGGCGAAAATTAAGGATTAGGCACACGGTAGTTTAGAATCAAATTTGTTTGTGCCATCGTAATTTAGGCCACACTTATCATAGAAGATTCATATATCTTATAAGATTCATAATGAGACGCACATAGACACGTACTACTTAGCTCAAATCCAATCAATTCTTCCCCGCTAATAGTATATTGTTTAGGTGCGGTTTCCTCGATCTGCATGCATTTAGTGTAATATTTACAAATTCAGTTTTACATAACGCATGAAGAGTGTTGGGATTCACTGTAAGTATACCTTCTTCTGAGCATGCATCATAGTTTCTCGTTTGCATTCTGATTTCCGATTCCCATCTTGTTTTACAACTTAAGGTTAAAGGAAATTGGGACTGAACGGTAGACGTGCTTGTGTGTTCACATAAATTTCAAGTGATAACCTAACTCTAAAATTGGGACTGAATTGAGCAGGTCGATCTAATTAATTGGAATAAAAAGAACCCTTGTTCTCGGGTGCATAAAGCCCTCATTGTTTGTTTTAATTGCAAGTGAGAGAGAGACGACCCTAGGATAGAGTCAAGTCTGGATTTCTTACTTACTACTGGTTCTTTCTTTTTAGGCGATTAGCTACTTTTCAGTGAGGATTTACGGGTAGCCGGTAAACGGTCCGGACTTCCTTAGCAGAGTGGGAGGTTTAGAGGACGCCTTAGTCCTCAAGGAACGGGTAGCCGTATTTATACGGTCCGTACTTACTCCTATACTGGCTGAAAGTAGGTCAGACTAGTCGTAAGAACCGGGCCAGTCTGTAGGAAAATACGGGCACCTAACAGCTCGTTAATCTTTCCAAGATTGTATTCTCACCAACTAAAATTGACCAGATAAATCGGCCGAACTCTTACGGCCATCACGTGTTGAGTTGGTGAAATTGGGGGTTTGAATTGCGTTTGTATTGTGTGAGTTCACTCCGCACATTAACGTGCACCGTAGAACTAGCGCCTCATTGATTATCGTGATCTAATCGGTTCTTTTGACATCGAAGATGACTGATTGGGGGATATTTATTCGGACTTTGCGAATCTCTCATTGAACCCTTCAAAAAGTACGTCTTCAAAGGTCCATGCGCAACTTGGACCAACCTGGACTCATGACCCTCTTGAGCCCAGGATCACTCACTCTCGGGATGGTTACTCTCAAACCATTCCATTTCTCTCTTCCCACCTCACCGAGGAAGACCATCGCCTTGGTGAGAATATCATGATTCATAAATCCTCTTCTAATCAAGAAAACATTGCTGATTCAGAACATAAAGAAGATTCGAGTAAAATGCCAAAGAAGAAAGAAGAGGAAGAAGAGAACCATGAAGACCCAATGAAAATGATACTTGCCCGATTAGCTGCATCTGAGCAGCAACAAGCATTACTGAGAGCTCAGTTGGGACAGTTAAATGTTGGGGTCCAACTACCAATGGATGCGGAGTATAACCCCGGACAATATCAAATTCGGAACTACTTGAGTCCGGCCGAACCCGAGGTTGATTTTGAATTGAAGCCGCATTTTCTGAACATGTTGCCACACTTCGATGGGAATGCTTCTGAGGAACCATATGCATTCCTAAGGGACTTTGAGCTCATCTGCGCTAACCTCAAACATCAAAATGTTAGCCAGGATTATATTAGGCTCAAAGCCCTTCCATTTGCCTTGGGTGGCAAAGCTGATTACTGGGTAAAGAATCTTGGGATCGCCGTCACCACATATGCCCAGTTCAAGGACCTGTTTTTGAAGAAGTTCTACCCTTTGAGTAGAACTAACATGATGAGGACGCGCATTACGAGTTTTTCCCAATTACCCCATGAAGCTTTTTGTGATGCTTGGGAAAGATTCAAGGACATCCTGCAGAAGTGTCCCTGTCATGGACTAAATGATAACATCTTGGTCCAATCATTTTTCACTGGTCTCAACCCTGAGATGCAGGGTTTAGTGAGCGTTGCCTGTGGAGGCAGCTATACATCACGAGGAGCGGATACCGTCTGGAGGGTATTCGAGCAGATGGCTGAAACTAGCTGCTCACAGATGGCCAGCAGGGCCTATACACCATCCCCCAGTTCACTCTCATTTGGAGGGGGAAAATCAGCTGTAGTCGATCTCTCTCAGGACGTGATCCCTAGCATGGGACTTCTTGCTGACAAGCTTACTGTAGTCGAGAAGATCAACAGGAGGATTGATGAGTTAGATCGGAGCGTCTCCAAACTTCCAAAACAGATGGAGGAGTTGACTGAGAAGGTATCTAAGATAAGGATACCCGCCATGACTGCACCCTCTGCTCCCGTATACCGAGTTCACCATGTTCAGGAGCAGTTGGTGTCAGGGCAACCCCAGTTGTGGGAGCAGGACCAATCCTACACCCACTCTTTCCAGCAGCCACCCCCAGTAGCAGAGACAGTCCAGGAGGAGCCTCCACCAGTTTGGGAGGTGAATGGGATATGGTATCCTCAGGACCCTGCCAGGCAGGGAAGTACGGGAGACCGACAGACCTATCAGTGTCCCCCAACCTTTCACAACACCGCATTCACCTCCGCACCACCTCTGTCACAGCAGAGCCCTGGATTCCATCCACCCCAGCAGCAGAGGCAGCAGTACCAGCAGTATGGCCGACAGGGCCATTACCAGACGGGCCAGCATGGCCCGCAACCCCAGCAGCAGCAGCAGCAGAGGCAGTACACTGGCCAGCAGGGCCAGTCTTCCCGTTCTTCTTCCCAGTCTTATCCACTTCCTTCATCGTCTAGTCCCATGGATATTCAGCAGCAGATACTCGACGAGCTACGTTCCTACAGGAATGAGGTTCAGGACTTACGGGTGGATGTCAACCGCCTGTCCAGATGGCGAGACGAGCAGACTGCACCCTCTACCTCTATCCCAGCCCAAGTTCAGGCTAACCCCAATAGCTTGAACCGTTCTAGTTCTCAGCAGCACTTTGGTCAGGTATACTATTCAGCATCTCCTAAATCTGAACATGAGATTCTTTCGTGTGACGAGGCTAACCACATGTCACTCAGGAGCGGAAGGACCGTGGTCGTACCTGACCGGGCGAGGGACACGAGGAGGGGCATCTCTGGAGCTCTACCTGAGGAGTCTTCAGAGGACGAGGAGGAGAGGCATCATATTTCAGAGCCCCATCAGCACCATTCGAGGATTTCCACACAGGGAGCCGAGAGGAGGAGGAGAGCACATATGCAGCATCGTCAGCATGGATATTCTTCTAAGTCTACGGAGGACCTTGCATCTCCGGTTGTGGCGGATACCACTCCAGCTTCTATTCCACAACCTTTAGTAGATAGTCTAGATCTTGAGTCCATGTTGCATCAAAAAGATTCTTGTATGAAGAACTCTGTTTCCGTTAATGCAAAGAATGATATTTCAGTTCATGATTCAGACACTTCATCCTCTGTTTCCTTAGCTTCAATCCCTTTCCCCCGTGCTCTTACGGCAGGAAAGCGCATCAAAAAGATTCAGAAAGATGACCCCGATATGGCACGGTTTTGTAAAGAAAACATCACAGTTAAGGTGCCATTTGATGAATATGTGGTTAGCCATCCTGCCTTCCAAATATACCTTAAGGTGAGATGCACACCTAGAAGGATTAGCAGGAAGAAAGATAACCGAAATATAAAGACACATGTCTTATCGGTAGCCACAACCTATTGTCTCAAGAATCAGACTTTGCCAAAGAAAAAGAGAGACATGGGTGCTCACTATGTGGAGAGTCGTATTGACGACATTGCGTTTGCACGCACACTCTTAGATAACGGTTCTTCAATCAACTTACTCCCCTTAGCATTATATCAGAAATTGGAGTTGGGACCACTTCGCAAATCTAGAGCTTTACTCCAATTCGCAGATCGTTCAATGAAGAGACCTAAGGGAGAAGTGAAGAACGTCGTTATCTCGATTGAGGGACAGAACTATCAGGTAGACTTCACAGTCTTGGACATGGAGACCCCCAATCATTGGAGAGAATCTCAGATCATTCTCGGGCGACCCTTCCTTAGGACCGCAGGCGCAACTTTCGATTATGGTACGGGAATGATGAAGTTCCGTTCTCCAGGCGGAGAAGTGAACCTTGAGATGAAGCAAACCAAGTGTCAGCGACCCAATTCAGAGAGTAGCACAGAGTACTCATCTTCAGAGGCAGATTGCAGTATGATTAGCACATTTGGGATTTGGGGACAGATTCCTTCAGGACAGAGAGAGACCCTTTCATCTGGAGAGGATATAGTGCATGATGCAGTTTGCCAGGTGTTGTCTGATCTTGTTAGAGATGCATCAACCTATTCTCATGATGACTTAGAGATCCATCCGGATCTGTCAGTTCCATCCTCTTCGAACAATCATGGGACATAGATGACGAGTCGGACGTGGCTTTTGCCGATTGTTTGGATACTTGACGATCCGACTCCCGATACTTCTGATTTGGTGGCGAGTACT
This sequence comes from Ottelia alismoides, assembly GCA_037367405.1. Taxonomy (NCBI): domain Eukaryota; kingdom Viridiplantae; phylum Streptophyta; class Magnoliopsida; order Alismatales; family Hydrocharitaceae; genus Ottelia; species Ottelia alismoides. Next base: position 240,203 of record JAZKJV010007458.1, read on the forward strand.
ACTCAGCTTAGCCCACCTTCATGCAGCACGGAACCAGATTCAGATTCAGTTCAGCCAGATCTGCTTGATGATACCACATTGCCGGAACTGAAATCACTACCTCCTACACTCAGGTACGCCTTTCTTGCGGGACCCAAAGAGAGATATCCTGTCATCATTAGCTCAGACTTGTCTTTAGAGCAGGAGTCTAGGTTGTTAGAAGTCTTAAAGAGGAACCACAAAGCAATAGGCTGGACAGTGTCGGATCTCGTGGGCATCAACCCCGCTCTCTGCTCGCACCACATTTTTACTGAGGATAACGTGAGACCTTCCCGTGAGTTTCAGAGGAGACTTAACCCCAATCTACGGGAAGTGGTGAAGAAAGAAATTGAGAAATGGTGCAAAGCAGGGTTTATATACCCTATTTCTGACTCGAAGTGGGTGGCCCCACTTCATGTTGTCCCGAAGAAGTCGGGAATTCAGATGGTCACCAACGAGGAGGGGGTAGAGATCGCGACAAGAGTACCTACGTCGTGGCGTGTCTGTGTTGACTACAGGCGCCTGAATGCCGCGACCAAGAAAGATCACTTTCCCTTGCCTTTTATTGATCAGATCTTGGAGAGACTTGCAGGGAAAGAGTTCTTCTGTTTTCTTGACGGGTACTCAGGCTACAACCAGGTGGCCATAGCCCCTGAGGACCAGGAAAAGACCACATTCACATGTCCATTCGGCACTTATGCTTTCAGGCGCATGCCATTCGGGCTCTGCAATGCCCCAGGCACATTTCAGCGGTGCATGATAGCCATATTTGCCGAGATGGTGGGAGATTTCCTGGAAGTGTTCATGGATGACTTCTTGGTCCATGGTGATTCTTTTGATACATGTTTAGCGCACTTGGACCGAGTCCTCACGAGGTGTAGAGAGGTGAATATGGTACTCTCCTGGGAGAAGAGTCACTTTATGGTGACGGAGGGTATCGTGTTGAGGCATGTCATCTCCAAAAGGGGAATGGAGGTTGACCCTGCCAAGGTGGAGGTGATCAAGAAACTCGATCCACCTACCAACGTGAAGTCAGTGCGGTCATTCTTAGGGCATGTTGGATTCTATAGGAGATTCATTCAAGATTTTTCAAAGATCGCCCGCCCACTGACTGAGCTCTTAGGGAAAGACATAGAGTTCATTGTAGATCACAGGTGTCTGGAGGCCTTTGAGCTCTTGAAAAGGAAGATTTGTGCCTCTCCTATCCTACAAGCTCCTGACTGGTCTCTCCCCTTTGAGATCATGACTGACGCTTCAGATTTCGCTATAGGAGCTGTGCTAGGACAACGGCGAGAGGGGATTCCATTTGCGATTCACTATGCGAGTAAAGTTTTAGATCCTACATAGAAAAATTATACAGTGACTGAAAAGGAAATGCTCGCGGTAGTATGGGCCCTCGAGAAGTTCAGATCATATATTTTGGGCTCTAAGGTGACAATTTATACTGATCACACAGCCATTCGATACTTAATGGAAAAGAAGGACGCGAAGGCGCGTCTTCTTAGGTGGATTCTACTCCTCCAGGAATTTGATTTGGAGATTAAAGATAACCCTGGAGTGAAGAATGTTGTGGCTGATCACCTTTCTCGGATTGAACTTAAGGATTCTCCTGATCATGAGCGGATTAGAGAGACCTTCCCAGATGAGTCAATTTGTGTTATTGACTCCCTCCCGTGGTATGCCAACATGGTGAACTATCTTGTCTCCAAGCAGGTTCCCCATGGTTGGACTAGGAGCAGCATTGATCGACTGAAGTCAGATTCGAGGAGATACCACTGGGACGATCCTTTCCTTTTCTTCGAAGGATCGGATTGTGTTTGGAGAAGGTGTATTCCTCAGGAGGAATACCATAGTGTCCTCACATATTGTCATTCACTTGAGGCTGGAGGACACCATTCGGGAAAGAGAACAGCTCATAAAGTACTTCAATGTGGATTGTATTGGCCGACCTTGTTTAGAGATGCCATTGATTTTGTGCGGTCGTGCCCGATTTGTCAAAGGATGGGAGGGACAGTTGGACAGAGAGATGAGATGCCCATGCAACCGATGATTATTTGTGATGTTTTTGATGCATGGGGCATAGATTTTATGGGTCCCTTTCCCAACAGCCAAGGACATGAGTACATTTTATTGGCGGTTGATTATTTATCTAGGTGGGTGGAGGCTATCCCAACCCGAACCGCAGACAGCAAGACTGTCTGTAAGTTTGTGAGAGACCATATTATTGCTAGGTTCGGGGTGCCAAAAGTTTTGATATCTGATGGGGGTAGCCACTTTGTGAATCGAGATATGAGATCTTTAGCTAAGGACTATGGATTTGAGCATAGAGTTACTAGTCCTTACCACCCATAGTCCAACGGCATGGCAGAGGTTTTGAACAGAGAGGTGAAGAGCATTTTGCAGAAATTGGTTCGTCCCGATTGGAAGAATTGGTCTCAACTTTTGGACCAAGTTCTGTGGGCCTATAGGACAGCCTACAAGACACCATTGGGTACTTCACCATTTAGAATGATATATGGCAAGCCATGTCATTTGCCCGCAGAATTGATTCATAAATCCGAATGGGCAATTAAGAAGATTAATTGGAGTTTTCACCTAGGGAAACTTTGCCGAGACTTGAACTTGAACGAGCTCGTGGAAATTCGAAACAGGGCATATGACAACAGTTTGATTTATAAGGACAAAGTAAAGAGATGGCATGATCAGCACATTAGGTGCAAAGACTTTGTCCCTGGACAAAAGGTATGGTTGTTCAATGCCAGGTTGAAGATGTTCCATGGGAAGCTCAAATCTAAGTGGACAGGTCCCTTTGTGGTTAAGAAAGTGCACGAGAATGGAAGTGTAGAGATAGCTGATCTCACAGATGGTGCACAATCTCATGTAGTGAATGGACAACTGTTGAAGCATTTTGTTGATTCCAAAGAGCAGTTAGTCCAAATTGAGGTCATCAACTTCATACAGAGTGAGCACAGAGCAGATACATCTTATTACTCTTCATGAAGATGCAGCATCAAGATTCAACATCTTAGAAGATTCCATCACTCTTGTACATACTCTCCCTTCTTGGTATATTCTCAAGATCACGTCGGTTCTCACACTTACTCTTGTCCTATACTTAGGCTGACCAAAGCCTAAGTATAGGGGGGACCGATGCCCGCCATGTGTATTTACTCATCATTTCTCCTCTTGACCTCGTTCGCCCCATTTTTGCTCTTCTTCTACACTTAGGCTGTCCAGAGCCTAAGTATAGGGGGGCGGATCGACTTCTATACTTTCTATTATTTTAGCTTTCCTACGCTTAGTACGAGCTATGTCTTTTTGTCACTTAGAGCCATGAGGACATAGCACAAGCTAAGTATAGGGGGCGTGTATATATTGCATATATACTTTACCCATACCTCGTACTTTCACATATTCTTTTATATATATATTATACAATAATTATGGGGTGGGTAAAAAAACAAATAAAAAAACAAAAAAATGTCTTTTCTTATTTACCTATCTTTTTCAAAAAAAACTCTTGAAAAAAAAAGAAGCAAAACTTTTCTAACAAAAAAAAACTTCGTTGCCTTTTTTTGTCAAAACAAAAAAAACACGAAAAAACTCTTTTTGAAAAAAAACTTTTTCTTTAAAAAAACAAAACAAAAAAACTTTTTCTAAAACTAAAAAAAACAACAAAAAACAACAAAAAACATTCATAAAAAACTAAAAAAAACTAACTAATAAGTTGGTTTAATCCCTAACACAATTCACTTTCACACAAGACTAGTGATGTTCAAGAACACTTGGTTTATGAGGTCTTGAGATTTTGAGTTAACCAGCCTTAGTCATTAGGGTCCTTGACTTAATTATTCACATTTCCCTAGTGATGAATCCACGTTTCATCATCTTTATTCTATCATTTTGGCCTTAAAAACCCTAGTAAATGCGTGTAAATAGGCTTAATATAGGCATTTTAGCATTCATGTATATATGTGTAAATATTGTATAAAATGCGGTTTTTAAAGCCAAAATAATAGAATAAAGAAAAGAAAAGAAAAAGAATAAAATATTGTAAATATTTTATGACCCAAAACCCCGAGACCTAGGCATCTTGATGAATAGGTCGACAAGGAATAAAGTAGGGGGAGATAAGGGCCAAAACACAGATAAAATACCTATACAGCATATTCATTCTTTATTCATTTTGGGACCTATTTGTGGTTCCACTTTTTATACATCAAATAAAGAAACTTTGTATATGAAAGTTGTAGATAATTTTATAAAGAAAAATACAAAATTGATTTCACAGAAAAATAATGTACAGATAAAAAGTTATGGTCTGAATAAAAATCCAGAATGCCAACTTCCCAGACCCGTATCTCACAAATAAAAACTCCAAATGCAGCGTACTCACCTTTAATTGTATATAGAAGAAAATAATCTAATTAATGGTGGTGGTTTCGCATTTGGCGGAGCTACGGTTTGAAAGTTGACTTTTGGACCCCTATTGTACCTTGTACATATTAAAATATTCAATTTATTATTTATTTATTATTTTTATAATTTTATATTTTTATAATGTCGTAAATAATACTTATAATAATTATGTGCATTAAAATTAGAATAAAAGCCTAAATAAAATACAAAATAAAAATACTTATATAATAGAATACATAGATACATTACTTATACACATACCTATACATTATACATTTATATTTTATTTCAGATACAAAACATTTCATAAAAATAAAATAAAATATATGTGTGTATATAAAAGTATTTTATAATTTTAGAAAATAAAAACCAAAATAAAATAAATTAAAAATACCTAAATAAAAATAAAATACTTAAATATAGATACCTATAGGGGTATAAATGCAAACTTGTAAAAATACACTTCATAAAAATAAATAAAAATCATAATAAAATAATTTATAATTTTTTAAACATTTTTTATTTTATAACCTAATTAAAATACTATCATTTGTTATTTTTTATTAATTTAACAAGTGTTTTTCCCTGGTTGGTCCACGTGGACCAACCAGGTTGGTCTGACAGTTGACCTTTGGTCAACTGTCTGACCCCCCCTGCCCCTGTCAGATATTGGGTTTTTCGCCCACTTTCGCCCTTTTTTCGAGGCCTCTCCATTCACCGATTGAGGTCGACGTCTTCTGCAAATATCTTCCCCTATCCTTCTTCTTACACGCCCAACGATTGTATCGGGGATTCGACCTCTGACGCGCTCGATATGCCTCGTTGAAAGTGCCCCGTCGACCACTTTCAAAAACCCCCCCCATTTCCATCCTCCAACTTTTGAACCCGATTTGACCTTGGTGTTGGCTCCCTTGGGCGTGCTCCGGATGGATCTTGGTGACAGGAAGATCTCCAGCTAGCTAGAGAGGGCCAGGCCAAGGCGAACGGCGCTCCACAACCCCATCTCCGGCCTCGCGGTCGTGAGGTTTCTTCCTCGTGGTTCCACGCCACTCGAGGGCTTTTTCTTCTTATTTTTTTTGTCACTTAGCTAGCTGTAACTCTTAGGTTTTAATCTGTGGTTTAATTAGGTATTTTACTCCAGCATTCATCATACGCCGACCACCTCGCCGGAGCTTGCTCCGGCGAGCTCCATTTTCCGCTAAAACCCTCATCAACCCACCTTTATGTCCCCTGGACCTCTTACTTGTGCTCTAGTGTTTCACTTGCAGGTGCCAGAAGTCAAACGACTCCTCCTGGAGTCGGATTTTTGAAGGAAGAAGGTCTCCTGGAGCAGCCCTTGCCATATCAAGTCGCGGCGAACCTCTGGCTGTTCCCAGCCATTTTGCGGTCGTCAACAGCTCAAGCTTCCCTCCAGGAACATCCGTGGGCAATCTGAGCGTCGTTGGAGGTCAGAGAAACTCAGGGGGCTCGATCCAAGCTTACTCAGGCCATGTTCTTCGTCGTTCGTCCACCATGCCCCTGAGCCATCCGATCGCCCTCCGTTCTTCCAGCCGCACAGCAGCCGCAGGATCAACGGAGCCTGGACCGTCCCTCACGATCAGATCTTCTAATCCAGGCCATTCAGTTGAAGCGTCATCGGCCCCCCACGTCGCGCCACGTGTCTTAAGTGACGCGCGCACATCCATCGGATTCGCCCCTTGCGCTGGGTATATTGCATCATTCTCCCCAATACTTTTTGTAATGTTTAATTAGTACTAAATCTTTCTTCAGCCGTTATATACTTTTGTAAAATTTACTGGAAGCCCCCCTGTGCTTTTTGTTTTGACCGTTCAGCCCCTGCCAGCGAGGCGCACGTGCTCGAGCACGTGCGCGTGGCTATTTTGTGGCTAAGGGGCTTGTTATTCCGTGTATTTATCTTCAGTCCAGCAGAACTTTTGTTTAGTTATAATATTTCGAGGATAATTGCATGCGTGCCCTCCTACTGTGCCATATTTACATCCATGCCCTTGGTCTGCAAGTAGTTTCCTGTTGCTTCTAGTAATTTTTGCATGCCTCTATAAAATCCAAAAAAATCTCCAAAAACCACAGGAGCTCTCTGTTGCATTGTAGTTCATCATCATATTTTTATTTTTTATAATTATTTTATTTTTATATTTATTAAAAATCAAAAACATGCCTTTTTAGCACTGTCCAGCTCATAAAATCCCTAAAAAATATAAAATCACTCCAGAAAAATCCCAAAAAAATATATTTTGTATCTTTTAGTTAGTTTTAATTTCAGACCAAAAATCATTAAAAAATACAAAACCAAACTCCTAAAAATTGCAAAACTCTAAAAACCTTCATAAAAATTTATAAAATTCATGAAAAATCCAAAAAATAGTGTCTTCTTTTCCTGAATTTTCTTTGTTTGATTATCTTTAAGTGAAAATTAGAGTGGAGTATTTTTGCTACTGATTTCTATTTTATTTCTCCATTTTAAGTTTCAGCCTTGCATTTTTGTCACTGTTTGCTTTATTTTGATAATTAAAAATACCAAAAACATTCTAAAAATTACACAAAAATCACAAAAACAGTAAAAAAGTATAAAAAGACCAAAAAGACTTTATTTCCTTATTTTTGAGTATTTTTATCTATTTTTATAAATACTTTAGTTTCCCTTTTATTACATTGTCTTTAATTTCCAATATTGAAAAAGAAAATATAAAAAAAATATAAAATATAAAAAGAAAATAAAAAATCAGTAAATTAAAAATCAAAATACAAAAATATAAAATTAAAAATTAAATAAAAAAATATAAAATTAAAAACCCACAAAAAAATAGCATAAGTAGGCACTTGATCACTTTCACACACATTTTTGTGCACTTGTGCCCCGTTCTACCTGTCTGCTCCCTGTGTTCGACCTCTACAATACTTGCACCTATACACATCTTGTTGTAGAGTTATAATAAATTTTAACTCCGCACATTTACATTCATTGTTTGATTTAATTGTTGTGGGTTAATTGTTGATTAATTCGGGTTTCGTGAGCGGTCGCTCAACGACACTGTGGTCCCGCCTTGTGTGGACCATTTTGACCCTCGCAAAATCCGAGTTTTCAAATGGCGCCGTTGCCGGGGAGCAACAGCGTGTAGTTCGGGTTTTTGCTCGTGTTTGTGATTTATTGCCTATTCTTGCCTTATTCATTTGCTCGTTTATTTGATATAATCGTCTTACTTGTCTAATCGCCCTCTCTTGTTGACTTTGTGCGAGGAACCGCGGATCGAGGGAGGCGCTCTACCCTAGGCGCCTACGCACCCACGTGAAGTCAGCGTCAGCTTGCCGACCTAGCATCAAAGGAGGCTTGGAGGACTTGAGAAGACAAGCACATTTTTGAGCAATTTTTGTGCATTATTTGTGTAATTTCAGTGAGAGAGAGAGACTCTATTGTGTAATAATACAGGTACTCGGACTCTTGGACTTTCGGGCCCAATTTCCAAGTGTTTGTACACTTGGGGGCTCATCGCGGTTTTTACGGTTTTCACCGCCTTTTTCTTATTTTGTTTTCCGATTTTGTTTTCCTTATTTTGTGTGATTGAGCCCCTAGTTTTAGGATTGCTTGCGATAGCTTAAGGCCAAACACCTAATATATCTTGCATGTACCTATAGCCGCGTTTGGACTTAGTCAAATTTAAACATTCGTGTCATTATCTTTTAACCCGTGTGCCGTGAGCGAGCCCCATCAAGCGCTACTCCTGAACTCGAGTGTGTCGAGAAGAGGAGGGGTGAGCCAAGACCGGACTCTTAGGTTAAAGATAAGTGGCCGACTTGTGGTTCTTCACGATAATAGCAATTTCTGAAACTTAGGGCGATTTCATCGGCTTTGCATTTGCATATAGATAGGTTTCAATTCTGCTGAGCATCCTTGCATGTAGAGTGCTGGAGGCAAGGTGAGCATTTACGCTTTAGCATCCATCATCGTTTTGATCGCTTGCATTGCTTTTCCGCCTCTCTACCTCTGATTTTGATCATCTAGGAGCTTAAAGGAATTGACTCCCCGATAGGATCGTGCATTCTCATTAAAAATCCAAAAAAAAGTGATAATCAATAAAATTGGGACTGCTAACATTACTCGACCCTAAAATCAACCAAAAAGAAAAAAATTCTCTTGGGGCGAGTAATCCCCTCATTGTCTTCGCTTTTATTTGCTCGCGCACACACTAAGGTTAGAGCCCAAAATCCCATTCAGCCCCTAAGTGTTTGCGCAATATTTTGACTTCTCACCTAACTCTAAAACAGACAAGATAAAAAGACCGCATTTTACGATCTCTACCGAGTTGAGTAGGTGAATTGAGGGTTTGCATTCTTTCATTTTTGCTTGTGATTGTTTTGTGTGTGTCCTAGATCATCCCTGCGCATTTGCGCCTTCTTCTTCACTCTCTTGACTTGACCATCGTGCTCTCCCGATCATTTTCTTTTGTTTTCGAGATGGACGACTGGAGCGTATTCTATCCGGACTTCGCGGATCCCTCCTTCACTCCAGCCGGTCCACCTCCTTTTTTCCAGGAGGACTTTGCTCCTGACTTTTGTACATATCCGCCTCAGCCACAGTATCAGGACTCGGATTTCTACCCACACCCACCTCTATCTCCACCTATGTATTATCCGCCTCCACCTTCACATCCACCCGAGACTGAGCTGATGGAGTCACCTTTCATGGAGTCCACCCTTGAGCACTTGACCCAGATGATGGATCATATGAGACAGAGGATTGACACCCTCACTAGTACCAATAAGAGCGACCATGATATTCCACCATTTGATGATATGGGTTCACTCGAGGATTTCCATGAGAGCTTGCAATCGCCCAAAATACAAAAAAATGAGAAAATTTTAAAAACACAAAAAGATTTCGGGAGACACACGATCGAGTCGGACTGTGAGGAGAGCGCCCACTTGCCAGACTTCTTGACCACACATGCATTCACACCCAGTCCCACCTTTGACCCCGAGGATGCCGCTGTACAGACTGCTCTTGGCATTCCTCGTGTATATGCTGATTCCGACTTCCTCCCTTGTATGGAGGAGGTCCAAAAATTCAAAAAAATGCTGACTGAGCCTGAAGTGGTGGCCACCATACATGAGATTATCCGTGCCCCACTTCAGCAGGCCATGACCGATTTATCTGCTCCTCTTCCCAAGAAGAGAAAGCGAAGGAGCAGATCTGAGCGTCATATCTTGACCATGGCCACTGCCCATGCCATCACACACCGTCCTGTTCCCAAGAAGAAGAACACTGCCATACCTTTCATTAGCTGCACCATCTCTGACCACACATGTGATCGCACTCTCCTAGACGGCGGTGCTTCTATTAGCATCATACCCTTCTCGCTGGTACAGTCTCTTCACCTAGAGCCTCTCAAGAAGACCAGGATGATCGTACAATTTGCTGATGGATCAATAAAGAGGCCGAAGGGTATCCTTGAAAACGCCGTCATCTCGATTCAGGGCATGAGCTATACCGTTGATTTTGTCGTATTGCCCATGGAGACCTCCACAGGGGAGCATTCTCCAATCATCCTGGGACGACCGTTCCTCGCCTCTGCGAGAGTCGTTATTGATTACGGATCAGGAGAGATTCGCTTCCGTCCTGCTAATGAGGGCGAAGCAGTGATCACCGCACCCACTGCCGACCAGAGACCTGCACCTGATGTGACCACATCTATCTTGGCTGACCTCGAGGACCATGACCTCGATGATACTATCAGAGAATTTTGTTGTCTATTGGATTCCACTGAGACCCGAGAATTCCTCCCGGTTGAGGAAAACTTGGAAAGCATGGACCTCGACGTTCCTTCTTCTGGGACTTGGCGTTGTGTTGATGACATCCGCGGGATCTACACGATTGATACCAATGAGCGGAGGGCAGATATAGAGACTATACAGGACGGACATGCTTTGACTACTTCCACTGATGAGTCCGTTCCTGTCCATGTAGATACTGATGAGACTAAGGCCGAATTTGATTTTGTTGCTTTTCTTCAGAGATTCGGACCTTTTGATGAAAAAGATGATCCAGTTGAGATTATAGAGGACGAACAGAGTTCGACTACTTCCACCGATGAGTTCGTGCCTTTTGGTTTTGACCTGGATGACTCCTCGCAGGACGACTCCGAGTACACTACTTCTGATGATGATGAGTTCGTCCCATTCCACTTTGATATCAGCGAGACTCCCAAGGCCGGACCTAGCCGTACTTCTGCCACTACTCCGTCTGTGCCTTCACACCCTAGGGCCCCTGAGGACTTACACCTCGTCGACCCTGATCGGATTCCGTCCACTGTGGACCCCGATGTCGACCTGCATCACACCAGATCCATTCCTCAGCGGTCTCGCAAGAAGGTTCGCTTTCTACCTTCTTGACCCTCTGTACATCCATCCTGTTGTACATTCGTGTTGTGTACTTCCGTCTCTCTTCCGTATTTCTCGTCCTCCCATTCTCGTGTTTGCCTAGCTTAGGACGCACTTTGTCCTACGTTTAGGAGGGGTGGACGAGCCGAGTGCTCTTTCTTCGTCCGTGTTATCACTCCTGTTGTTGCCTATACTTAGGGCTTCTTTTACCCTAAGTATAGGGGGAGTGGTTTGTACATCCTCCGATCTCTTCTCCTATATCACTCTTTCCATCTTCAGATTCCTTTTCTTCTTTTCTTCTTTTCTTCTTTTCCTCTGCTATCTTCTTCATCTACCGAAAAGGTGCCGCCCTTGTAGACAGTTTTCCATACTTAGGACGTACTTTGTCCTAAGTATAGGGGGGTTGGCACCCCGAGTTGTTCTATCCTTTTCGATCCTCTCCATTGTCTCCTCTTCTTGTCTATACTTAGGGATATCTTACCCTAAGTATAGGGGGAGACAATCTGAGTACGATCTGTTCATTCCCACCCTTGACCCTCCCTGCTTTGTGTACAGTCTGCTATACTTAGGATTATTTGATCCTAAGTATAGGGGGGACGGTCAACTTCTCATTCATTGATTCATCGATTCATTCATTTATTCTTTAGGCTTTCCTATACTCAGTACGAGTTATGTCTTCTCTTTTCTCTCTGATCTATGAGGACATAGCTCAAGCTAAGTATAGGGGGGTCGTATATACTACGTATATACTTTAGCCATAACTCGTACTTTCGTATTTTCTTAATAAATATGGCCAAAAAATTCTTTAAAATTCATTAAAAATTCTTAATAAAAAGATGTGATTATTCCTCAAATTCTTTTTGTATTTACTGATTAATAAATCAGGTGAAAATGTTTTTTGCAAAATGTTTGAAAAATAGTTTGAAAATCTTTGTGAACATTTATTGAAAACTATTTTGAAAATATTTTGTTTCGTGTTTTCAACCTGTGTGGTTTGTAAAACTTCTTTTCTTTGTGTGAAATAAAATGTTTGAAAAATGATTTGCAAATGGTTTGAAAAATGGTTGCAAAAATGTTTTGAAAAACCTACATATATTGTTTTGAAAACCTTTGCAAAATGATTTTCAAATGTGTGTAAAATGTTCGTAAAAATTATTTTGGACTATAGTTTTCAAAAATGTGTGTAAATTGTTTTCAAATAAATTTGAGGAATATACACATCACACCAAAATCCACTATATATATATCTATAAAAAATTGATCACTTGTAAATTCTTAAAATCCATTTCTTGTAAAAATAAGACGCACTCCCGTGTACATATTTTAACCTAGTTTTCAGCCAAAATCTTTTGTTTTTAAAAAATTCCCAAAAACATTTGCAAAATTAAAATCCAAAAACATTTGAAAAATCTTTTTGAAAAATACAAAAAAAATGCATCTACATATGCATGCATCATCTTTTCAAAAATCCATAAAAAGTTCAAAATCCTTGAAAATTGCATCACAAAAATATTTTCTGCATTGCATTGCATAGCATTCGCATTTTTCGGATTGAGTTTGATAGTTGAACAAGTGTAAGTAAAATCCGAAGATTGGAGCTTGATTGGACCTTAAAATATACCTAATAACAGGAACTTTATAGGAACTGGGTTTGAGGTACTTCAGGTCTAGTTGACTTAATTCTTTGAGGATCACGGGACTTGGTTCAATGGATTCTTGACTGCCTAAGTAGAGTATTTCGGAGCACACGCACGACTCTTGTTGATAATGACCTAACTTGGACACCTGCACCTTTCACATAGCTCTCCACGGATGAGGTGGTGAGGAGGCAGTTTCCTTTGGCTTGGGGTAGCATATGAGGGTAGTACTTCTAGGCGGAACCTCTCTTCTTCTTCTAGTGAAGGAAGTGCACCTCAACTTGGTCTAGTGGTGATGAAGGCTAAAGACAGAAGCCGTGGGTTGCAATAAAGCTTCAAAAGAGGGATAGTCTACTGGCTCAAGAGGAAAATTTCTTGTATATATGCTGCACCATGTAGATAGGTTGTACAGATGCAATTGAAAAAAAAAAGAGAGAAGAAAAAAAAGAAAAAAGAAAAAAAAAAGAACTCCAAAAAAGTGGTGGGTCGGATTGAAAATTTAATAACCCCACCGGAGTGTATATAGTCCAATAAAGCAAAAGCTTATGGTATCCATGTTACATCTCATGAAGCTTGCAGCGGGAGACTTAGCTACACTGGTTGAGCTCCCAAAAGTCTATACTTCTTCCCCCTCTTCTTGAGCCGGTTGCACTTGAACTTAGAAGGGAATACCCCGCTTCTCGAGGAAAGAGTTGCTAGACCGAGGCATTAGAGTTACCAGGTTGGGGGAGGTCGTTTCTTTGTCACTTCTGAGGTGGGGAGCTACATATCACTTACACTGTACGAGTCAGATTCATAGTCGTAAGAGTTTGCGTATGAGTTGAAGTATTTCTGAACTGGCTATTGAGGAGACTTGGATAGAGTTTTGGGATTCTCAAGGACTGTTGGATTTCAAACACGGTTCTCATTAAGGTTCCGCCCGCACTAAAATTCCAAAGGTCCGACTTAAGCTCCAAACTTTGATTTTGTAAAGATAAGTTTGACAATTAAATTTAGTCCATCTTTCTTCTTTTTCTTTTCTTTATTTTTCTCTTTCTGCACTTATTGCATAAGTGTTTGCTAGGGACTAGCAAAGGCAAGTATAGGGGGATGATGAATCCACGTTTCATCATCTTTATTCTATCATTTTGGCCTTAAAAACCCTAGTAAATGCGTGTAAATAGGCTTAATATAGGCATTTTAGCATTCATGTATATATGTGTAAATATTGTATAAAATGCGGTTTTTAAAGCCAAAATAATAGAATAAAGAAAAGAAAAGAAAAAGAATAAAATATTGTAAATATTTTATGACCCAAAACCCCGATACCTAGGCATCTTGATGAATAGGTCGACAAGGAATAAAGTAGGGGGAGATAAGGGCCAAAACACAGATAAAATACCTATACAGCATATTCATTCTTTATTCATTTTGGGACCTATTTGTGGTTCCACTTTTTATACATCAAATAAAGAAACTTTGTATATGAAAGTTGTAGATAATTTTATAAAGAAAAATACAAAATTGATTTCACAGAAAAATAATGTACAGATAAAATGTTATGGTCTGAATAAAAATCCAGAATGCCAACTTCCCAGACCCGTATCTCACAAATAAAAACTCCAAATGCAGCGTACTCACCTTTAATTGTATATAGAAGAAAATAATCTAATTAATGGTGGTGGTTTCGCATTTGGCGGAGCTACGGTTTGAAAGTTGACTTTTGGACCCCTATTGTACCTTGTACATATTAAAATATTCAATTTATTATTTATTTATTATTTTTATAATTTTATATTTTTATAATGTCGTAAATAATACTTATAATAATTATGTGCATTAAAATTAGAATAAAAGCCTAAATAAAATACAAAATAAAAATACTTATATAATAGAATACATAGATACATTACTTATACACATACCTATACATTATACATTTATATTTTATTTCAGATACAAAACATTTCATAAAAATAAAATAAAATATATGTGTGTATATAAAAGTATTTTATAATTTTAGAAAATAAAAACCAAAATAAAATAAATTAAAAATACCTAAATAAAAATAAAATACTTAAATATAGATACCTATAGGGGTATAAATGCAAACTTGTAAAAATACACTTCATAAAAATAAATAAAAATCATAATAAAATAATTTATAATTTTTAAACATTTTTTATTTTATAACCTAATTAAAATACTATCATTTGTTATTTTTTATTAATTTAACAAGGGTTTTTCCCTGGTTGGTCCACGTGGACCAACCAGGTTGGTCTGACAGTTGACCTTTGGTCAACTGTCTGACCCCCCCTGCCCCTGTCAGATATTGGGTTTTTCGCCCACTTTCGCCCTTTTTTCGAGGCCTCTCCATTCACCGATTGAGGTCGACGTCTTCTGCAAATATCTTCCCCTATCCTTCCTCTTACACGCCCAACGATTGTATCGGGGATTCGACCTCTGACGCGCTCGATATGCCTCGTTGAAAGTGCCCCGTCGACCACTTTCAAAAACCCCCCCCATTTCCATCCTCCAACTTTTGAACCCGATTTGACCTTGGTGTTGGCTCCCTTGGGCGTGCTCCGGATGGATCTTGGTGACAGGAAGATCTCCAGCTAGCTAGAGAGGGCCAGGCCAAGGCGAACGGCGCTCCACAACCCCATCTCCGGCCTCGCGGTCGTGAGGTTTCTTCCTCGTGGTTCCACGCCACTCGAGGGCTTTTTCTTCTTATTTTTTTTTGTCACTTAGCTAGCTGTAACTCTTAGGTTTTAATCTGTGGTTTAATTAGGTATTTTACTCCAGCATTCATCATACGCCGACCACCTCGCCGGAGCTTGCTCCGGCGAGCTCCATTTTCCGCTAAAACCCTCATCAACCCACCTTTATGTCCCCTGGACCTCTTACTTGTGCTCTAGTGTTTCACTTGCAGGTGCCAGAAGTCAAACGACTCCTCCTGGAGTCGGATTTTTGAAGGAAGAAGGTCTCCTGGAGCAGCCCTTGCCATATCAAGTCGCGGCGAACCTCTGGCTGTTCCCAGCCATTTTGCGGTCGTCAACAGCTCAAGCTTCCCTCCAGGAACATCCGTGGGCAATCTGAGCGTCGTTGGAGGTCGGAGAAACTCAGGGGGCTCGATCCAAGCTTACTCAGGCCATGTTCTTCGTCGTTCGTCCACCATGCCCCTGAGCCATCCGATCGCCCTCCGTTCTTCCAGCCGCACAGCAGCCGCAGGATCAACGGAGCCTGGACCGTCCCTCACGATCAGATCTTCTAATCCAGGCCATTCAGTTGAAGCGTCATCGGCCCCCCACGTCGCGCCACGTGTCTTAAGTGACGCGCGCACATCCATCGGATCCGCCCCTTGCGCTGGGTATATTGCATCATTCTCCCCAATACTTTTTGTAATGTTTAATTAGTACTAAATCTTTCTTCAGCCGTTATATACTTTTGTAAAATTTACTGGAAGCCCCCCTGTGCTTTTTGTTTTGACCGTTCAGCCCCTGCCAGCGAGGCGCACGTGCTCGAGCACGTGCGCATGGCTATTTTGTGGCTAAGGGGCTTGTTATTCCGTGTATTTATCTTCAGTCCAGCAGAACTTTTGTTTAGTTATAATATTTCGAGGATAATTGCATGCGTGCCCTCCTACTGTGCCATATTTACATCCATGCCCTTGGTCTGCAAGTAGTTTCCTGTTGCTTCTAGTAATTTTTGCATGCCTCTATAAAATCCAAAAAAATCTCCAAAAACCACAGGAGCTCTCTGTTGCATTGTAGTTCATCATCATATTTTTATTTTTTATAATTATTTTATTTTTATATTTATTAAAAATCAAAAACATGCCTTTTTAGCACTGTCCAGCTCATAAAATCCCTAAAAAATATAAAATCACTCCAGAAAAATCCCAAAAAAAATATATTTTGTATCTTTTAGTTAGTTTTAATTTCAGACCAAAAATCATTAAAAAATACAAAACCAAACTCCTAAAAATTGCAAAACTCTAAAAACCTTCATAAAAATTTATAAAATTCATGAAAAATCCAAAAAATAGTGTCTTCTTTTCCTGAATTTTCTTTGTTTGATTATCTTTAAGTGAAAATTAGAGTGGAGTATTTTTGCTACTGATTTCTATTTTATTTCTCCATTTTAAGTTTCAGCCTTGCATTTTTGTCACTGTTTGCTTTATTTTGATAATTAAAAATACCAAAAACATTCTAAAAATTACACAAAAATCACAAAAACAGTAAAAAAGTATAAAAAGACCAAAAAGACTTTATTTCCTTATTTTTGAGTATTTTTATCTATTTTTATAAATACTTTAGTTTCCCTTTTATTACATTGTCTTTAATTTCCAATATTGAAAAAGAAAATATAAAAAAAATATAAAATATAAAAAGAAAATAAAAAATCAGTAAATTAAAAATCAAAATACAAAAATATAAAATTAAAAATTAAATAAAAAAATATAAAATTAAAAACCCACAAAAAAATAGCATAAGTAGGCACTTGATCACTTTCACACACATTTTTGTGCACTTGTGCCCCGTTCTACCTGTCTGCTCCCTGTGTTCGACCTCTACAATACTTGCACCTATACACATCTTGTTGTAGAGTTATAATAAATTTTAACTCCGCACATTTACATTCATTGTTTGATTTAATTGTTGTGGGTTAATTGTTGATTAATTCGGGTTTCGTGAGCGGTCGCTCAACGACACTGTGGTCCCGCCTTGTGTGGACCATTTTGACCCTCGCAAAATCCGAGTTTTCACCTAGTTTGAAAGATTTGTGTGCTATATTGCATGCTTAGTCTCTACCTTAAGAATATGATCAGCACCTCACGTACACGACTACAGTTATGATGAGATGAGTTGAAATTTCACTTGAGGAACTGGGATGAGGGATTTGAGTTTGGACTTGATTTGATGATGCTCGAGGATGGGATAAAATCAATGAAGGCTTCATGAAACCTGAGTGTCAGCATCTTTAGCCAGTATGAGAACATGGTTCTTGTACTATCTCTTGACATTTTCCTATGTGCCAGGGTGTGATAAAATAAAAAAAATGTTGATGAGTGTGCGCCAACTCTTGGTAAAAGCAGTGGAGCTAGCCACAAATACTACAAAGTAATGAAATGTCAAAGAAAAGCTCTCATTCCACAAAGTCAATTATCAAAAGAGCTTCCACCAAAGGCGAGCGCTCCCAACCATTTCAAAGTGTCCACTTGGACCACCGCTATTAGGACCAGGAGTCGGGCTTGCACCAAAAAAGGGCTCTGCATCATAAATGCTACAAGTCTGGGTGTAGAAGGTACGATAGGTACTCAAAAAAGGCACACCCCGGTGTACTCCCAGGAAAACAAGTGCAGACGGCTCCAACTTCTCTTGACGGACGCACTGATCAATACCAAAAAAATGCATTGCGTAATAAGGCACTCGAGAGGATCCTTGTTCCAATGAGAGGGAGAGAAGAAATGACACAATCCCATGCCCTCCATCAACTGGCCTTCCATCTACACTTTCAAGTCTGACAACTAAAGAGACGGTGGATTGGATGCAAGAAATGATTTATTCCCTAGTGTTGAGGATCGGGTCCTTAGGAGAGTCTCTTGGACTGGAACCTTGGGTGACGTTGTGACTCTACTCTTGTAACTGCGGTCAACACTTAAAGTCATATCCCTTATATATACGTATACAAAGAGAGTCTGATGATTAGGGGAATTGGGTACCTTTTGACTAGAGCTTGGTTCAGCTTAGAATTTTAGGATCTCTAAAACTGAGAGTTCTTGAACGGATCAAGTCTTATATTCACATGCACAGTCAGGGGTTAACCCAACTTGTTCATTCTTTATTTGCTCGAGGACTAGCAAAGTTTAAGTATAGGGGGGTGATGAATCCGCGATTCATCATCGCAATATCTTGATCTTAGCAAAATCCTCGAGTAAAATCCCAAATAAATATCCATAAAATCCATAAATTAACAAAATAACTCTTGTAAATAAAATACACTAATTATTGTATATAATATTGTACAAAATGAATTAATAATAAAAAGCCGAAAAAAAATATATAAAGGAGTTTTATACTTGTAAATAGGCCAAAACTTCATGGATTTTTAATAATTTCATTTCAACTCCTTTTTGCCTAATTCTTTCTCTAACTTGTTTATAAAAATGTATATAAAAATACAAAAATATAAAACAAATTTCAACTCAAATAAATGCTCCTAGATCCTAAAGAGAAAAAGCCGTAAAGTCCAACTTTCAAGCTAAATTCCCGCTCCGTATGAACTCCAAATTCACCAAACTCACTTTTAAAGTTCAAGTTAGAAAATTATCTATCCAACAAAAGTGGTTTCATTAAAATCGGAGCTCATTTGCAAAAGTTGGGTTTTGGGACCTAGATGTACATTGTACATTATGTATATATTCATACTTTCTTCATTTTTTATTATATCTTTCTTAATTATTAAAAATATAAAAAATCATACTTGTGTTGTATTTTAGTTATACTATTTTATTGTATTTTTTTCATTGTAAATATCTCTTATTAAAAAGACAAAAAAATTACATATTAGAAAAGTAAAAAAAATGTACATGGTGTTTTGTCTTCTTTTGTAAATTCTCCACTATTTCTCTTCTCTTTTTATTTTATTGTATTTAAAGTAGACAACTTTATTTATTTATTTATTTATTATTTAATTTCCATTCTCTACAATAACCACCAATTCAACTCCATTATTCCACCATTTTCCCAACTTCCCATTCAACTCCATTAATAATACAACCTCTCATTCAACTCCACCACTTTAATAACCTCCCATTCCATCATCTTTATATACATGTCATTCTCCTCATTTTTGCCTTTGATCCATCTTTATGTGAGGAGAGCCTAGTTCCCTGAGTTGAATCGGTGACAGCGACGCAACCGCGGTCGAGCGACGACGGCCCTCTCTCCGGTGTGATCCGTTGGCTTTTTGGCCAACATCGCAGCCGCAACCGCGCGCTGCTCGAGCTCATCGCACGCCGACGATTTGAGCGAAGACCGTACTCGCAAGAGCACTCCATAGGCGCCCGCGTTCATCGTAGGTAATTTTCGTCTCACTTTTTATCATCGTGTTAGTTTTGCATTTTTTTATATATATCACATCAAATCCACCATCCACTTGCTTCCATTTGTTTAGTTCATCTTCATCACCATCATCCACCCATTTTATTATTGTTTATCATATTCCCTGTTTAATCAAAAATTTAAAAAAATAAAAAAAAATTATTAAAACAAAAAAAAGAAAAGATCCCTTTTATTACAGCAAAAAATTATAAAAAAATAAAAAAAACAAAAAAAAATTTCCGCAGCAGCGGTGGGGGAGAACCCACCGCCGCCGCCCCTTCTCAACAACGGCAGGCGGCTCCGCCGCCCTCCACCGCCGCCGCCCCCGTCCTCTCCAACAGCCGCCTCCCCGTGGCGCGCTGTGGCACCTTCCCCAGCCGCCGACCTCCGCCGTACTCGCCCAGCGGCGCTGCCACCTCGAGGCCACGCAGCCGCGCGTGAGACTCGCGCCGCCCCAGCTCCGCAGCGCGCGGCCGCGCCCCCCCGTCCTCTCCGCCGATCTCGCCGCTCCACCGCGCCGCTGTCAACCCCGCCTTCCGCCGCGCCGGCCGCCTGCAACCCACCGTCGACCCCCACCTCTGCCGTTGGGTTCCTCCTGGAGAAGAAGGTCCATTTTTTTATTTGTAAAAATTGCATATTTGCTTTGTATAGTTTCAGTAATTACAATCAAGTCTCTCTATATAGTTGTTAGTTAATTTCAGCTTTTGTATTTGCACAAACACCCCTGTGTTCTCCTGTTAATTTGGACATCTATCTTGCATATTTAAATTCAATGAAAAATACCACTGTCTTGAGCAACTAATTGTGTACGTTTTGAGTATTTATTTGGATTTTTATGTTACATGGGTAATTAATTAAAAATGATTAACTGAAACTTTTCATATTTTACCCACTCAGTGCTCTCAAATTTATATCTAACACACGGTTGCTCTAAAAATTCCACAAAAATTATATTTGATGCTTTGATGAGTGCTTAACTTACTATCCAAATCTCATCCAAAATGGAGTTGTCTTGGGCCCTAAATAAATTGTAGAGTGATTTTAGTTTTCGATTTTTAATTAAATCCCTGTATATTCTTTTTGCAAAATTTCAACTCTCTTGGATTCTAGATCTAAATATCTTTCTGATATAATTCGTATTCTAATTAATTTGATAACATGGATTAATTAGGAATTATTTACTCACTATCACTCTGTTTCTACTAAAAAATACATAAAAAATTCATATTTTGTCAAAAAAATCCAAAAATATTACTGTAGCTTCCTTGCATCATGTTTTCATTCCAGTATTTTTTTCATAATTTTGTTTGTGTGAGAAATTGCGAAAAACCCATAAAAATTGTGTATTTTTATTTATTGCATTTTAACCCCTAAAATTTTAAAAAAATATGTTTTCTGTTCATATTTGGATTAGGACTCTAGGAAAAATACGAATTGGCTAATTTGGACTTCTTTTCCATTAAAATTAATTTGGCCTTGTTGTATGTTTTCTTAGTGTTGTAATTCACCCGCATTTTGTTTTTGGCATTCTATTTGCATAAAAAATCTAAAAAAACCGCATTGGATATCTAGACCTAAGTTTTTGAATTAAACCTGAAGTTGTTCCTTTGCCTCCCTGTGTTCGACCCCGGACTTGTCCGGGATATAAATTAAGCCGAGACACTCTTCATGGAGATCTTCTCTCGGTTCTGACTGAATCGTTAAGTACACGTATTACAACGTGACCTAATTAAACAACGTATTTAGCGACTCGTCAAGCGTCCGAGCCTACTATGAAGCACCAGCAGCCGACGCATGGCCCTAGCCTCACCAACCGAGCCTTGCCCTGGTCACGTGCATCGCCCATGTACATCTAGGAAAATTGCATATTAATCCAACCACGATTCAAAATTGCAGATAAGCCTATCCACCTCAATCTCTCACCGACCTTGACAAGGCTAGTACCCACTTAGGGCTTGATCCCTTCACCATTAGAATCCCTCCATTCCACTTCATTTGTCATTCCTATAGGTTGTAGTTGCTTGGGTTTGGTTGTGTAATAAGTTGCAGGTTTAGAACCCTTCAATGAATGGAGATCTTCAAGGTCTTCCGATCTCCATTTTGACCTCGAACGGAGTTGTGTCACCACAAAGTTCCAAAGCACATCATCACTTGATTACTCCATCAGGATCTTCGTGAGACTATTCCAGAGGTGTCTCGGCCTTCAGATTTTGAAGAACAACACAGAGGAAGATTTGGGGCTCTGCGGAGCTCCACCCGCTTGTCGCCTTACACGGAGGAGAGGGAGGAACGGAAGGTGCAACCACTGTTAGACTTGATCCTCCAGATCAGATCCGACGATCCATATTACACCAGAGCCTCATTCCGAGGCAGCGTTTCATTCCTGAGGTTCGGAGCATCCGAGCCTGCTACAAAAGCACCAGCAGCCGACAAGTGACCCGAGCCTCACCAACCGAGCCTATCACCGGTCACGTACGTCGCAAACGTACATCTAAGCAAATTGCAGAACAACCCAACCAAGATTCAAAATTGTAGATAAGTCCCGCTCGTGAAAAAAATTCACTTATACCCTAATGATTTTTTTATAATTACTATTTAGTTCAATTTGGACCTATTTGTAATTAAATAATACATGTTTTATTGCATTTTGCTCTTGCATTGTTCTTTTAATAACTTGTGAATTGTTTGTCCATTTTTAATGAAATTGGTATTGTTGGAAAGCAAATTTTGTGCTCTTTGATTTAGTGCAATTAAATCACTAGTTCGATTTATAGTTCATGCATTAAATTTAGAGTGATATTTTTTCTATTCATCCTTATTCTTCACTCAAAATTGAATTGTATTTAGAATGAATTGCTTTCTTCCATTGATATTAATTAATCAATTGATTTCATAAGTATTTATTTTATCTAATCAGGATATTATTGTCGGTTTTATGTATAATTTGTAATTGCATTATATCATGATTTATCATGTAAATTAATTGCATGAAAATCTTTAAAAAAATACATGCTTTGTGTTTCTTTACATTCTGCTTGACCTAGAGTCTAAAAATTGTTTAATTAAATAGTTGATTTCTAAATTTAATTAGATAATTTCTTGTGTCCCTATGTTCGACCCAGGACTTGCCCATGTATAAATTCAAGTTGACAACTCTTCATAGAGACCTTCTCACGGTTCTGAGTGATTTCTAATTGGCTCATGCTACAACAAGAGTATATTATTTTAGCCGATTGACGAATCACCAACATGTAATTTACATATCTATAAACATTATGTGGAGTTTTAAAGTAGAAAAATACCTAATAAGTCATGAACAAATAATTTACATATCTTCTATATTTGCTTTACTGGTCTAGCTTTAGCTCACTAAAACTTTTTGTGACATAGCTTGACTAATGTTGTAGCAAATGAGAAATGGATTGTAGATTGTGATAAGAGATGCTAAATCATATTGTGGGTATCAAGTAAGATTTTATTTTATATCATTTATATTTCATGTTTTATACAGACATCTATCATGTTTATGATGAGTTGTGATTAGATATATGACATTAGTTATATTGATCATTGGATGATTGATCTTTGATTGAAGATTAACGTCCTATACAAGAACTTCTATATTTGGTCTGGACTACTCCAAGGCAGGACCGTTGCAAAGATTGTATCGGGGGAATTGATTCTGAATCCAATAAGTACTATAGGAATTTAAAAATATCAATGTCGATATCGAATTCAATTGACGGGCACCACCTCAGGAAATCGTAAACTGACCCTATTATAATTTATTTGAGTGATCGATTGAACAAATACCAACACGAATAAAATTACAAGTTGTGGATACATAAATTTGATTGGATACTTTGATCGGTGTGGTGCTAATTAGCCGATAATTACCAAGTCGGGTAATTTTCAGTTTAAATTGAAATCTGATGATATGTATTAAAATAAAACTAAGTTGGGTAACTAAGTTGGGATTTAATTTATTTTTGCTGTCAACTATTATGGAGAGTAACTCCCCGCACAAGAGTTTCTATGTTGGATCCGAATTAGCCTGGGTCAGGCCTGTTACGTCCACAACCAACGGATTGTAGCACAAGTCGTAGATCTTCCCTAAGGGTCTGTTTGGTTGTTGGGTTGGACTGGGTTGGGTTAACCCTCTCAATCCTCCTCACAGTTTACTATTCACAGGAGTACAATTTACTATTCACAGGGTTACCCCAATCCAACCCAACTAGTCCAACCCAGCAACCAAACATGCCTTAAGGTTGGCCTGCAAAAGCAGAGGGAAAAAGCGAGGAGTGGGAGCATCCTAAGACCACATGCAGTCACATACTTATGCTCATGAAATCCACCCAAGTTTTATCCTTGGACAGCATGAGACGCTAGGTCCACCTTTAAAGCATGTTGTCTTTGATCACATGCAGAGAACACATTTCAAGCCGCCCTCATCTTTTGGGAGACACACGGTTTTAAGCAACCTCCTGTTTCCAGTAATCCCATTTTTAGGGCATATGCCTTTGATGCGTTTCAATGAGGGTTGGGGATGATTCATGAACCTTCATAAATCCACTACTACCCTTCACATTGTGTATATATAGCATTGCTTTCCTTTCTTTTACTACTACAGAACCTATATAGCTCATTGTACTTCTTTTCAGGACTTTGATCAAGTGCTATCGACAGAGAATTCAAGACACAAGCTATATAGTACATCGAACCAACTACTAACCCGCAGCGACCTTTTTCTTTCATATTTCTTTATGTAGAAGAAAAACACGAACTTTATGGATTCATTTGTTATTGGTTTGCCAAAGGGTTATTCACAGGATAAATCAATTATCCATGATGCAACTCATATATGGTATGGATTATCTGTGTCTCTATCCCTACCTTTTCTAGTTATAATTATACGACCTTTTTTCATTATTTTTAAGTTTTTTTGAAGGAAACTCTAGGTGGATCCGACTAATATATTGAGAGGAATATGTGTTTCAATTCTATGCAAAACAAACATTCCAACATGTTCATCTAGACTGGGTCAATTCCATCAATTCTGAGACCGTTAAAATTTGTTTGTCTTGATGCAGATGATAGGAAGTTTCGAATTAAGTTGAATTTGAAATGACATCATGGTAATATATGGTGATCTAATTCCTCCAAGGTTTTTTTTTAAATTAAAAAAATAATAAAAAAGAGATGGGTGTAAGTAGTTACCTACACCCATGGGTAGGCTCCCTTTTGATGTAATTTATTTATAGAAATTAAAACAACATGCATCTTGTTAGAACTAATGATTGCAGGTCACATGTTTTATTTAATTTTTAACTACATTCAAATAAAAAAAGCAACATCAAAATATTTTTTATTTATTACACCATCAATATAAGTTATTAATGATGTCACATCACATTATAAATATTTCATGCTTAAAATGGAATTGCCCTGTAAGGGAGCTACTTAACTCTTCCCATCCATTTTCTCTTTTTTTATTTTTTGAAAAATTTTCCATGAATATTCATCACTATATGCCTATATTATGTCATACAAATTTCGTGCGAAACAGATATTCCTACGACCTCCATTCAGATGGGGTCGATTTAAACAATTCTGCGACCGCTAAAAAATGATTATCTAGATGGATGTTTAGGAGTCTTTGTTTTGCACGAAATTTGAATTATATAATATAGAAATATAGTGATAAATATTCAAGAAGAAATTTTTGAAAAAAATAAGGAAAACTGAGACGGAGGAGCTACTAAGTTAGATCCTCCAATTTGCCAAGATAAAAAGGCAGCCCCATTTTTCGAAATATAAAAGGACATTTTTTCGGTATAACGCTCTCACTTGTCCATTTTCCATGTCAGGCATTACTCCAACCATAGCTAAAATCAACTTTCGAAAAGCCAACGTAAACATATCTACTTTCTTATTAACTATAATGAACCATTATTACCACCCCAATTAGAAAAGGCAAAGCAGCGACCCACGCGAGAGGAAGGCATTCCGTAGAGACGAGAGAGGTTACAGCTTGCAGAAATTCCCGACGTACGCATCGGCGAGCATCTTGCCGAGCACCACCTGCGCGCCAGTCATCAGATGCAGATTATCCGCGTTGAGCGGCAGGCCCTTGGGCATCCACACATACGACGTTGGGCAGATCGATCGCCAGCTGCGCCTCCCTCACCCTCCTGCATCAGCTCCTCCTTCACCCCCGACGCCAGCGCCACCTTTTTCACCACACCGTAGAAAATCACGACAGAAGCAAGAACAGAAAGAAGCGTTTTTAATCAAGCTCGTCCGATCGAACCTGTATGAAGGGGAGTAGGGGGGCTCCCAGATCGGCTCGGAAGTCGTTGATGAGCCTCTCCATTCTGGCCTTGTACTCGTGCGCGCGTTCCTCCGTTTCCGTGTCGCTCTCCCCTGGTACCACAACACCGCCTTGATCGCGTCCGCTCCCGTCTGGCAGTGAGCAACGGAGCGCTTACTCCTGGCGAGCATCTGCGAGTAGAGGTGCCCACCGCGCTCCCACTCGGATATGGCGGTGCCACCGATGGCGCAGGGGACTAGACCTATCAGAGGGGAAGGGGAGGACCGGAGGTGGGGGAGGAGAGAGTTGGTGAAGGGCATGCCGGGGCCGACGCCGCAGGTTTTGTGGACGTCGATATCGACGTGGAGGGGGTCGTGGGCACGCACCCATTTGGAGGAGGCTGTGAAGCGGAGGATGGAGGGGTCGGGGCGGCATTCGGGAGGGACAACGTGATCCAGTGCTTGGCGTGGACGCCGCCGCGGCCGGACATGTTGCTCTGCCCTGAGAGGATGAAGACGTGGTCGGGGATCGCGCGCACGCCGCAGCAACCGTCCTCCATCTGGAAATCTCTCGATTCAGAGTGTGGAGTAACGATAGGAAGAAGAGGGCCGGTCTGGGCATTTTATATCAATACGACCACTTTATCATTGCTCTTTTTAAAAAGAAAAGGGAACTGGCCACGAAAAAGAGGACTACAATCTTCGTCTCTACTGTAGTAAAGCTGGGCATATGCCTCCTCCCTTCTTCGTTGAAGTCCTCGTTAATTATACAAGCTCCCGAAATGGAACCCCACCCCCCACCCAACCCCCCCTGGAAACCCTAACCCTTGTCGCCGCTCTCCTGATCTCCACCCCAATTCGCCTCCCTCATCCTCGGTGTTGCCGCTTCCCCACCCAACTCCTTGTCCCTGCAGCGCTCTCACCTCCACCTTTGATTCATGGGCATTCCGCCTCAACGATCCTCACGTGCCCCTACCCACTTCACTCGCCTCCTTTCCATGACTCCCCTCATCCATCCGGTCTCCCCTTCCCCGACCGGGGCTGCCCCTCCTCTCCCCCGTCGCAATCAGGGCTTTTCCTTCCTCTCCCCCACTCCTTTTCCCTTCTGCACCATCCTCTTTGGTCTGCCCCGCCGCCCCGACCTTTTCCTTGTCATCTCCCTCTATCGCGCCCTCGTACTCCTGGAGGGATGTTGTGGTCTTCGGGACGCCGACCCAGCTCCGAATGGCGTATGTGCCCCGGTGCTTGTCGATGGACAGGAAGTTGCACTTCTCTCAAAGGATGACATTGCGGCTCTGGACCTGCGTTGGGAGAATATTGTGGTCTTCTATGTTTTGGGTAGGAGACTCTTTGGTAAGCATCTAACCCAGTTCATTGAGAAGGTTTGGAGGTCAGTAGGTCCCTACAGCTCTCTCCCTGCTTCTTTTATATCAAACTTTCTTCGGCGGCTGAATGTGAGAGAATCATGTCCTCTGGGCCTTCGCTTTTTCAGGGGAGACTCATTGTCCTCCGCCTTTGGGAAGCAGGCATATTCCTGGAAAAGGAATTGCTCTCTGAAATGCCGTTGTGCGTTCGTTTTTATGGTCTCAGTCCCCAAGGCACTGCTTTGACATTGTTCTTAATAAACTCGCTAGTGTACTCGACACGCCCCTCTTCATGGATTCGGCTACGGCTGTCGGGACGCGCCGTGATTTCGCGTGTTGTTGTATCTCTATCAGTGCCTCTAAGGACAAACCTGACTATGTCCCCTTAATTTTCCCTTCTGGGCAAAGGTCCCTAATTCGAGTCGATCTCGAATGGCAGCCTAAGCGCTTCTCTACTTGCGCTACTTTCGGTCATAATCTGGCCACATGCCCTGCCTCTGCGCCCATCTTGCAGATCTCTACTCCGGCCCCGATGGCAGGTCGACCTTCCCCTATGGTGGGACCCCAGCTCCCTAACTGTGCGTCTGAGACCTTTACTATCAGTGCTGGCCTCGCATCTTCTGTGCTTCTGCAAGCCCTGGAACTTGATCATTCTGCTCCCCTGCTGCCCTCGGGGCTGCCGCTGACGCCCCCGGGGTTGCCCGTAGTGGAAGCCGAAAAAACTGTGACATCTGCACTCAATGAAAGTCTGCCTCAGCAGGCGCCCACCCCCATTACATGAGTCCATCCCCTATATTGTCCCGGCTCCGGTGCCTAATCACCTACCCTCACTAAAGGGGCTAAGAAGCATGTTGGGCGTCCCTACAATGCTTTCCCTTTGGGAACCCGAGCTGCCCTTTATGGGAACATTGTTAATCCTCGTAAACGGGGTTCAAGGAAAAGGATTCATCTCAACTCCCCTTCCGACTTCGAGGTCCAGATGTAGGACACCCCTCAAGTTGGGGTGCACTTGCCTGACCCAGGTCCCGCTGATCGTTTGTCGACCCCCACAAGACCTGATAAGGATCTATTTTTGATGCTTCCCTCTCAATTGGCTTTTGAGAACCCGGAATGGGCTCTGGTTCACCATTGAAAGAAAAGAAAGTGGCACGTATTCCTCACAATCAAAATGGCCCGGGCAGCTCAGCCCTCCCCTCCCCTTCTCAATGACAATTGCGACCTGCAACGTTCGGGGACCCAACAAGCCCTCCAAAATGAAGCGCATCTTCCGGAACTGGAAAAAAGTAGCCTCGAACCTGTCGGACTTGTTGAGACAAAAATCAAGTCGGAAAGGATTTCCAATTTCCTGGCTGCTATATGGTGCTCCGTCCATAATAATACCCCTCTTGGGAGGGTATGGTTCCTCTGGAAAGAGGTGAATTGGAATTTATCCCCCTTACAAAGTACCTCCCAGTCCATCACTCTAAACTGTTCCAACCATGGGGGGCTCCGGGTTTGCCTCTCCATCATATATGCCTCCAACTTCCCTTCTGAGAGAAGGGAACTCTGGGCCGACCTCCTCCAGCTTTGCCCCGCCATTTCTTTCCCTTGGTTACTTTTTGGTGACTACAACGTTGTCAGATATGCCGACTTGGAACCTTGGGGAAACTCCTCCTGGAGCAACTCCTCTGTTGGCTCTAAGAGAATTGCAGCCAAGCTCGATAGAGCTCTCTGCAATACTGGGTGGGCTGATCTTTTCCCATGTTCTAAAGTTAGGTACTCCCCCCTAGCTTCTAGTGATCACCTTCTTATCTCGGTGGATCTTCCTAAAAATGAGAATCTACGAAGGTCGTTCAGGTATCTTGACTTCTGGGCTAGCAGAAGAGACTATGACTCCTTGGTGGACGATGCTTGAGCCACCCCTATTAGGGGAAATCCTCTCTATATTCTGACAAAGAAGTTATGTTTGGTCAAAGTGCGCCTTAAGGCTTGGGCCGCTATCCATGGTAGACTGGATGATGATATTGCTTGTGCTACACAGGCCTTGCAAAACGTCACCTTGGCCTTAGGTGACTCCCCGGGGGACCCCACCCTTGCACAGCTGGTTGAGGACCTCAAAGCCTACTTTCTGGGGCTGGAGGCTGACCAAGAGTCCGCTTCGAGGCAGTGAAGTCAGGTTGATTGGCTGAAGCTTGGAGATTGCTCCACCAAATTCTTCTATCTATCTACAAAAATTAGGGAGGCAAGAAATATAATACCTTGCCTCCTCTACCAAGAGGGTGTGCTGGTGGACGAACCTTTAAAGATTGCATCCAATGTGGTCTCCTTTTTCGAGTCCTTATTCTCGTCCCCGGCTACTGTGGATGGGCTACACCTCACCCATGTTCCAAAGAAGCTCATGTCGCCTGAAGCAAAACTGTGGCTTGAAAGGTCGTTTGGCTATGAAGAGGTGAGGGTTGCCCTTTACTCTATTAATTCTCATAAATCTATGGGCCCGGATGGCTTTAATGCAGGGTTTTTTAAGCGTCATTGGACACTTGTGAAAAGGGAAATCATCTCGACCTTGGGCTTCCTTCACTCCGGTGGGTCTATGCTCAGGCAGGTAAATCATACTTTCATTACGTTCGTCCCAAAGGTGCATTCGCCGGCAGGTCTAGGAGACTTCAGACCTATATCTTGCTGCAACATTATCTATAAGATCTTCACAAAGTTGTTATATGTAAGGCTCACGGCCGTCCTCCCACATCTTATTTCCCTTAACCAAATGGCAATCATCAAAGGAAGACGTATTGGAGATAGCATGAAAATTGCTCAAGAATTGGCTATTAGTTTTGGTAGGAAGAATGGAGCTCAACAGGCCTGCCTTAAGGTGGACCTCTCCAAGGCTTTCGACACAGTTAGTCACCAGTTTCCTCTTGATCGGCTTAAGGCGTTGGGTTTTGGTCAAGATTGGTGCTCTTGGATATGGAACTGCATTGGGACTTCTTCTTTTTCTGTGCTTATCAATGGCTCCCCCTTTGGATTCATCAAGAGCACTAGAGGTCTGCGACAGGGCAACCCCCTGAGCCATCTCTTATTCACTATTGTCATGGAATCCCTTTCTTGCTTGATGGACAGTGCGGTGGTGGAGGGATCCATCAACCCTCTTGGGCGTGGGAGGTCCTTGGCCCCTACGCATCTCATTTATGTTGATGACCTCCTTTTCTTTACAAAGTGCAACCCCAAAAATATTCTTGCAATTGGAGAGATTATGGGGACTTTTGGAGAAATGTCTAGGCTCCGTATGAATGTGGCAAAAAGTAGACTTTTTGGCTCCAAAAGTGTTGGCTGCTCATTCACTTGGAATATGGTCTCTGGGCTCCTTAGCGACTCCCTTCCTACGAAATACTTGGGTATCCCCCCAGATCACAAATTTGGAGGATCCTCCTCTTCGAGAGCTCTGGAAGATAAACTTCGTGCCCAACTTTGTGGTTGGAAAGCTAAATCTCTCTCCTTGGCGGGTCGTATTCAACTCATAAATTCGGTGATATGTGGCATCTTGCTTTTCTGGATAGATTGCTCGATTCTCACCGCCGCAACCATTAGGCGTATCTCCTCCATGTGTTTGGACTTCCTCTGGGACTACAAACGCCATAAGATTGCGTGGACGGACATCTGCCTCCCTAAGGAGGAAGGAGGCTTGGGCATTAGGTCTCCTAATGACCTGGTTAGTGCCTCCAAAATTTCTTGGGTTTGGAGGTTCCTCACGGCGAAGGGATCCCTTTGGGCTTATTTCCTTGTTAGACATGCGAACCCACGGCGAGCCATTATGCAATAAATGTTATTGCAAATATCATTACATGATCTGAAATGAAGAATAAATAATTTGCATAATAGGTCCCTAAGTACAATTAGGGTAATGTACCATGGCCATCTTGATGATCATACAGCTGTTGATTCAAGTATTGAATCATAGAGGCTGGTGCTTGGATGAATATCTAAGAGTTAGATTGAGGACTCATCAAGAACCATCAAATGATTGTTAAAAGATGATCTCCAGCCTGAGTAGGAGATGGCAATCCTTTCTCAGTTAGGTTGATATCTGACCGACCTCTTGATGCAGGTCCACTGCATAGGAATAGAGATTTGGAGGTGTCAGATTAGTTAGGTCAAAGAGTTGACTTAATGAGATCGAGATAACCAAAGTCCTATATCGTATGCTATCATGATATAGGCACGCATCCTCTGACCAGAGACAGATGTGTTAATATATGTCTGAGTATGTACATTTGGCAGATGATGAATACTCATTCATCACTCTTTATTCTTATATTTTAGCTACAAAAACCTTTGCAAATGCATGTAGATATGTGTAAATAGAAAAAAAGCATGCATTGTGTAAAAACCTATAATTAGCATGTTTTTTTGCAAAAATAAAAGAATAAAGATTAAAAAGAAAAAGAGGGAAATATTTAGAATAAATATTGAGCAACCTAACCCAAGGGAGGGCTCAGCATGGGCCTGACCGCATAAAAGCCAAAGTAGAGGGAGATAGGGGCTCATGTGTGTAAATATATATGTAAATAAAATAAAAGTATTTTCCTCACAAAAATAGGCTTGTAAATATTTGTATATATTTGTAAATATAAAATCAAAAAAAAATTTAAAAATTAAAAAGAAAACAAAAACACCTCTTGTATAGTCAGCATGTACATAGAACCACCTTTATATTTATTTAGCCTTATAAATAAATAAAATTAATTTCTAAAATTTTTGTAAATATCCTATATTTTATAGTGTAAATAAATAAAATAAAAACAATTAAAACAAAAACAAAATAAAAATAACAAAATTAAAAACACAAAAGTATATTGTAAATATACCATGTATATAAATGTATATATGTATTTATTTCACCTATGTATATAAATAATAAAAATGAAATAAAAATATCTTTTTATTCCTTATTTTATAATGAAAATAAATAAAATATAAAATAAGAATAAAATTGCATAAAAATAATTAAAAAATCAAAAATTAAAAACCCTATATAGTGTACATATACCTATATATTACATATTATGTATGTACCTTATTTTTATTTCGAAAAAATTATTAAAAATCACTAAAAAAATAGAAAAAAATAAAATAAAAAGATTTCATGTTTTAACTTTTTGCTAAATCGGCCCCTAGCTACCCTAATTTTCACTTCTAAGATCCATCCACGTGGTTGATCCCTATTGGCCCTGGGGATGTTGACCGCCCAGTCAACTACCCCCCCAGGACCACCTCCCGCGGGTCTGGTTCGAGAACCTGATTTCCTCCATTTATTACCGCCGGACCCGATCACCATTTAGCCTAACCCAGGGTCCTAATCACTCCCCAGGTATCCGGGAATCTCGCCCGACATAGATCCTAGGGATCCGTGCTCCATGGAACCGGACCCGAGCCATCTTTCCCGGACCTGCACCCATACATAAGCCGAGCTCCGCCTCCTCATTTCCTATCTTTGGTCATTTGATTCCACCCCCAGTGAGCTCCAGAGTGTGCGCGAGAGTGACAGCTCGCGTCCGGTACAGATTTGTTAATATATGTCTGAGTATGTACATTTGGCAGACCAATAGGTTGATGGCCTAATCAAGGTCTATACATCGGCGCGTTGGTGTGCATATAAGGGCATATGAGTAATACGATCTCTCAAAGGGATCATACAGGTTCATTACTGAACCGGAAGACATGAGCTCACTCATGAGACATTGGGAAGAATCAAATTCCGTGCACGGTCGTCTTGCTTTGGAAGCTTGACTGAATTTGTATGTTTGATATATACTTTTGGAAAGTATATGATTAACACCTAGGTATGATATATGCTTTTGGAAAGTATATGATCGATACCAACACCCAATGATCGAATGAGAAACTTAATGATAAATCCCTTCAAGTAGACAGTGTAAAATTGATCTTATACTTCAGGATTATTCTGAGTCTTCCAGTATACAGGATGTATAGGTATTGGGAATACCTGAGGGTGATGTAATCATAAACGGTTGTATAACCATGATGCTTCCATTCCTAGGGAGTGATGAAACGGGTCTGGATTTTAGTGACTCCTCTCAATAGAGAAGTAATCTGATCTTAGTCCAAATGTTGGACATTGATCTGAATGTGATTCAGATTCAATGAGAAGATTAGATTTGCGGTCTTGATTTAATCAAGCATCTATGGGAGGCCTGAGATCTGGATTTGATATGTGATCTTAATATCCAAGTCACTATACGTGGAACAATACAATCGCCCTGTCCTTATCTCCAAGTATTCGTGGAGGAAGCGCATTATCCTTGAAAGAGTTCATGGGTAATTCTATTGTTGATATATGTATCCGAGCATTGAGAAAATGGATAATTAAATGTGATTTAATTACCATGAATGATATTAATTTGATTCATATTATATGGAGAATTATCTTAGATAATTAAATGTGATTTGATTATCAAAGATGTGAATAATGTGAATGTGATTCATATTATTTGGGTACGTGAGAATGGAGATCCAAGATGATTAAATGTGATTTAATTGTCATGGATATGAATAATGTGGATATCACTATTCATATTATTAATAATATATTATAAATGTGATTTATAATGTATTAGAGAGAGCTAATTATAATTTATGTTTGTTGATTAATTATTGATGTATATTGGATACACATTGTGTAATTAATTGAAAATGTAAATTATATTTTGTTTTGGGTTGTGAATGTGATTCACAAATTTCCAATGGCAAGATTGTAATGTTCTCAAAATTAATTATGAATTATTTTTGAAGAATAAATCACAACAAAAGTTGTTGGATTAAATAATGGAGATTTCCAAGGAGATATGCAATCTCACGAAATCTCATGAGATTGCCTCCAATTGGAAACAAGTGGTCGTCCACTATGTTGACATGGGAGATGTAATCTCCATGTCAATTGTCTCCTTATTTGATTGGTTTAATTTTAGGATTGATGTATATTTGGTTTGTCAAATATATTTGATCTAAATTAAATCACAAGTTGTTGGCTTTTACCAACAACAATCTTGACCATTAGTTTTTAAATTAGACATAAATCAATCTCATCCATTTATTTTATATGTCCCATGGATTGAGGTCCATGGATCCCAAAACTCTATAAATAGAGAGGCATATCATGCTCTCTTGGAGGACATGCTATTGAAGTACATCTCTCTCTCTTTCTCTCTACACGCCTATTCTCTCTCTCCCTCTCATGGTCGTCCACCATGGATACCCTAGAGAGAGTCTCCATCGCCGTAGCGTCATCGTTATGCTGCCCGATCGTTTGCTCGCATGGTTCGAAAAGGCTAGCCTCGAGGCGGTCGAGGCGTACGCCTCGAGGCGAGGCGGTCCCTTTTAGCCTCGAGGCTTACGCCTCAGACCAGTCCTGTGAGGCGTGCGCCTCGAGTGGTCGAGGCGGTCGAGGCGTTTCATGAGGCGTTTTTGCTTTTTTTGAAGTATTTTTTATTATTTTAATGGTTTTCTTAGTAGTTTGAGAAGCTTATAAATATTTGTTAATTTAGGATAATGATTATATAAGATGAATGCCTAAATATGATGTTTATTTCATGCCCATAACTTCATATTTACAATTAATGTATCCAACTATTTTGGCAAACTCTTACTATTTCACTCTTAATGAATGAATTCATAAATATTAAATTAAACATTACTTGTAACTTAACAAGATTTGCAATATATCAAGCAAAACAAAATGGATAAGGTTCATGGTTTCTCATGTTGCCTTATATTATATATTAGACACAACATAAATTTCTTTGACATATATTTAATCGAACTTTTAGTTACAACAATATTTCAAAGATTTGCTCGAAATGGATATGATTCATGGTTTCTCGTGCGATCATATATTATATGTTAGACACATAACATAAATTTCTTCGATGTATATTTAGTCATACTTTTAATTACAACAATATTTCATAGACATATATGTATTGTTTAATTCTTTTACAATATCTATAGTCAATGAAATACTCTTTGATTGGATGAAAATGTGTAGAAATGTACATGATGTTATTCTATCTTCTATTTTGGGGTTCTTATCTTTATTATTTCATCATATCTTGTAGTGTAAATTATTACATATTGGGCAGAGAACATATAATTACATAGAGATATATATAATTGTAATTTTATACACATTTTTCTATATAAACTGAGGCTTACGCCTCGAGGCTACGCCTCGCCTCGATTCCAAGGAGATCGCCTCGTTCCGCCTTTCGTTTTTTCAAACCTTGTTTGCTCGTGGATCTCCATCTCCTTCTGTGCGAGATCAGGAGATCCGCCGCTTGGATCATCAACATGGATTGCAAGAAGCACGCGATTCATCCTCGCGCTCGCAAGCGTCTCCTCCATCGAATCGGACTTGAGACAGGAGGTCTCTTCGTTTAGAGACTCCATCGCAACCACGCTTCAAGAGGCAATCCTATTACTTGTTTGTGGTTTAGACGAAATGATCCGAGAAGTATTCTTGGATCATGTGATTTCGTCGCATGAAAATTTTTTTAAATTCTGTTGCAACGAACAACTAGTGCGACTAATCGCTCCTCGTCGTATTCGATATGACGCTCACGCTTCCATTATACGCTTGAGGATTTCTCTTATCCTTCAAGTGGTATCGGAGCCTTAGGTTGAAGGTTTTGGATACGATCCGTAAACCTAGGACGACTTGGGTTCGTTAAGGTTGTGAAAGTTTTATCGCATTTTATTTTCGTATCTATGTTTAGTGATTATTTTCGGCCCTGTTTAAATTGTTTAAACACGAAAATAAAACTTGAATTTTGTTCCCCATTAAATAAGAAAATCATAGGATCTGATTTTACGTAATTTGGATTCCGTTTGCTCGAGATATGGTTGTTTTAATGAACATGTGTTCATTGTTGCGGGAACTGCGAATCTTAACATGATTAATGAGTTAATTACTGTTTTGATCCACCTCAAAATGTGTAAATATCACTTAAGTTCTGTCGTAAATCAAATTAGCAATCTTTGAAAATTAATTTTATCTAATTTGGATTTAAATTGATTGAGATATGTTAATTTTAGTAAGTAGGGGTCACTGCTGAAATTACAATCCTAGTCAAGAACCATGTGATTGTCAATTAGTGAAATTAATTGTTAATTTCATGAAATAATTATGGAAAATATTTGAGAAATATTGAATGATGATTATTTCCTTAATTGGCTTGGCCTCAACCAATAAATTGATTAGATTTGATCCGATGATCATCTCAAGTACGAAGTGATTGACTCGGCATTATTTTTTCCCGAGGCGGATATGGTGTCTAGTCGGGGATCGCTGGGGTAGCAGGTTGCACCGGATACGGTCCGTCCCACTCCCGCCGGTACTGGCCATGACAGCGGGTAGAGAACGAATGATGCCTGAGAGATCATGATGTATTTTTCTAATTATTAAAATTCGAATTAATACGTATTTTGAGATAATACCATATATTCAAGTAAAATCAAGTTTGTTGATTGAATTGGATTGAAAATTAATTTAATATGATTAAGTTAATTATATCCAAATTAAAAACACTCTATTATGAATAGAGTTGTTATTTCCCTTGGAAGAATTAATCATAATAAATATGATTCATAATGATTAATTAGAATTTGAATATGATATGGAGGATCACATAAGTGACATCCATGGTCTCCCGTTAAGGTGAAGGGTTCCGTCGCCGGATATTGTATGTAGGAGACACATGTCCGAAGTGACAGATCCTGCATACGATCCATTTGGATCGGGCTCGTCGCTTCTCGAAAGAGTAAGGGCGTATACGCAGTGACCCCAATATTGGTTCCTCATATTATTGGGGCGATATTGGATTGCGCATAGTGAGTTGTATTCCTATTGACGGTTGGTTCAATTAATGACGGGTCAACATCACCTTAGAGGTGGTGGGCCCGGGTGTTAAAGACTGAATTGGGAGATATAAGTTGGACCTGTAAGGCGGAATGTGTTCCCGCTTCTTTTTATCCGAGTTACAGGTTCTCATATTATTGGGATGTAACAAAGATAAGGAAGGAGATCCCAGATCTTGCTTGAGATATAATGGTAAGTATA
Organism: Ottelia alismoides; assembly: GCA_037367405.1. Taxonomy (NCBI): domain Eukaryota; kingdom Viridiplantae; phylum Streptophyta; class Magnoliopsida; order Alismatales; family Hydrocharitaceae; genus Ottelia; species Ottelia alismoides. Next base: position 277,536 of record JAZKJV010007458.1, read on the forward strand.
TCTCTTACATTGAAAGTGATTATGGGAATGAACTTTCTTTGTTAACATGGCAAGACAACTTTGATATAAAAATTCCTAAATCAAAGTAAATTATATATTTATATATGTTTATGTAAATTTCTTATTTCAGATAACCCTTCTTTAATCCCACTCAATGTTATATTCAATAATAACCAATAGAATATCATGGATTGGACCTATGATCCATATATTGTACTTGCAATTGGACACATAATGTATGTGGTTGCAATGTACAAGTTTCTCATAATAATGAGGAATGATAATTAAATAGACAATAGGACTAAAACCCTAGGGTTTGTATGTCTCTATAAGTCTTGATCTCATCGAATGTACTTTTGAAGTGACATGTCGATAATGATCGTAATTATCAAATAATCCTTATAAAATCTAAGAAGATGTCCAGGCATACATATGTGCTCTCGACATATAATCATGAATGACATGGTTCTCTGCATTATGCAGAATGGTGGCTCTATAGGAGATGATGTATTCAAATTGTTTGAGTACCTACCTGAACCTAAGTTTTAAGAGTTTAAATGGATGTAGATACGATAAGTGTCATCATTCTACTATCTATACTCTGGTCATTCATGAAGCTTCATAAAATTCATATTGTATGAATTGAATGAAGCATGATCCTTTGTCTTGAGCAATGGTTGCTTATAGATAAAGGGAGCGCAGTGGAAGCATGGGTTGGACCCATGTAAGAAGTATAGTCAAAGAGTTTACTGTACCTCTATGACTTCCATATGACATCCAAAGAGTTGGATGAATGCTAATACTGCAATAAGTTGATATGTTGATAGTATGACTATCAAATCTATCTAGAATCCTTAGAGAAGGAATCGGTTAGTACATCAGAATAATCTACATATAATCATTGATATTGACTTACTTATTTGATAAGATAATGTCTAATAACTGTATCTGAATCTTCTAATGGCACTTGCAATTGGTTGCATCTGTATTAGAATATTAGAAATTTGATTTTAAGGTTTAATGGTCATCCATGTTGGAAGTGATGCAATTGTTGCAACAATTTCCATTGGATCAATAGACTTCATATTTTCAGTGGGAGCCCTTAGTCTTAGAGAATGTCTCTGTGACCTGGATATTAGAATACACTCATAGTTTATTTTTAAATGTTGGAAATAAACATGAATTCTGGAATAAACCTATTATAGAGAGTTATGATGGATATATTTCAGATAGTAATCTAACATCTAGTGGACTTCGCTAAATTAGAAAATTAATGAATGGTTCATTAAGATTTCTAATACTGAAAATTAAACCTTTAAAGATCAATAGGAGGATAAAGATCATTTGACAATGATCTGGCATCATGTTATGGACATATGTCTGTTGATGAGATCAATGGACAAGTAAGAGATGAAACTTTAGAATGTCTAAAATTGCAAAACTTGCATACTTATGAATATTGTATTCAAAGTAAAATGTCTAATACACCCTTCTTTGGGAAAGGTGTAAGATGTCAAGGTATTCAGGATCTCATACATATTGATGTATGTGAATCATCTATGTCATAGTAAACATTATGGATATGTGATATCTATTGATGATTATGTATGATATGAAATTTCTTCTCTTCACCTAAGAAACCTTTGAAATGTTCAAAGATTTTACAATTTTGGTTTAGAACCAATGTTTGAAGGAAGATGAAATGAATTTGATCTAACCAAGGTAGCTTGTACCTATTAGATGAATTCAAGGAATACCTTATGGAGATGTGAATATTATTCCTATCTCAATCCTCCTAATGAACCTTAACTCAATAGAGTTGTAGGGAGATACAGTTGATCATGTGTGACATGATTTGATCAATGATTAATCTTAGCATAATTATCTCTTAGTTTCCAGGTGTATATATGTGTGTGTGTGTGTGTGTGTGTGTGTGTGTGTGTGTGTGTGTGTGTGTGTGTGTGTGTGTGTGTGTGTGTGTGTGTGTGTGTGTGTGTGTGTGTGTGTAGAGACTACATTATATATATCCTTAATAAGGTTCCATGTGATTAAGCTGGAATCTGGCATTGGAGAGTGCTACTTCATTAGGAAAATAAAGGATGGTATTGGATACCTACTTTATGACCTTGAGATTCTTAAAGGATCTCATCTCTGAGAATGTGATTCTTAGAGGATGACTCTCTTAAGAATCAAGATGAAAATGAAGTAAAGGAACTCATTTAATCTTGAGAAGATAATGAGGCTCCTGAAATCGGAAACTAATTAGATAATTAAAGATGAAACATTAATACCTCTTCAAATAAGTTTAACGATGGATTCCATGTGTCAGTTGAATCTGACAATGATCTGACTTCATGTGATGATGCTTCTGAAGATCATATCATGGAAAGATGGATGTTAGCAATAAAGTCTAATGTAGACTTCATATACAAGTGTTGTATATAGACCCTCGAGGATCCACCTATAAGGGTTAGACCCATTATGGTGTAAATGGATCTTCAAGAGAAAGAGGGAACCTGATGAGAAGGTAGAGACCTTAAAAGCACGGTTCGTAGCCATGAGCTACACACCGAAGAGAAGACATTGCTTGCGATGAAACTTGCTCTACAATGACCTTGCTTTAACCCATCAGAATATTGCTAACTATAGTTGCACAACTTGACTATGACATCTTCATGATGTGAGTCAAGATTGCACTCCTCTATGAATACCTCTCTGAGGATATTCATATGAAGTAGCCCCAGGGCTTCATGGTTGAGGAAAGCAAGGTGTGCAAGCTAAAGAACTCCATCTATAGACTCAGACAAGCTTCTTGTAATTGGAACATAAGATTTGATGAAATTATAAAATGATTTCAGATATAATCTTGACGAACCATGTGAAGCTTAGTGGGAGTACCATTATGTTCATCATGCTAAATGTAGATTATATCCTAATCATTTGGAATGATATAAGGATAATAATAAGTGTTTTATAGACTGGTTGTTCCATACATTGAGATATGATCTCAAGAATACTCTTAGATCTTAGTTCTGAAGATGTTCAAAAGCAAAGAGAAGAGGGTATTGGGACCGTCACATTAGTAGTACACCTTGGTCATATTCTATTTTCTAGAAAATTCCAAGAAAGGCTTCTTTCCCTTAAGATATGGTACTGACCTATCTAAAGGGATAACACCTCAAAGAGTTGAGGAAGTGAATGCTAGAAATGCTTGTACTTGTGCATAAGTTATGAGAAGCTGAATGTATGCTAGATGTGTACAAGAACCAGATGTCCACCATACAGTGGGAGTAGTAAACTGTTACTAATCATACAGTGGAGATAAAACTCTTGATTGCAGTAATAATAATAATATCTTCAAAGATGATGAAACTTAGAGATAGTGATCTCAAAGTCTTATCTTCAAAAGCTTAAGACCTTGTAGATAGTGATCTATAAGGGTCTTAACTGTAGATACCTTAGGAGATAGAGATCTCCAGGAATGAAGGTATTCTAATAAGGATTATGAGAATACTGGTTATGATAATTAATAAGATGTAGTGTCAAGGATACTATAACCGATAAAATTGATTATCGGTTGCATAAGATGCAACATTCGCATTGGAGGCGAGCACTGTTACTAGGGGATATGCAAGTGCTGTAAAAGGACTTGACGTAGTCTCTTGGGAATAGAGTGATTGATCAACTTACCTAGCTATTTTATTAATAGCCTATGATTGTCACATGAGCGCGTGTTTAAATGATTAGCCCATTAATGCCTCTTTGGGCTAGTGGGAGATTGTTGGACATGCGAGCCCACGACGAGCCATTATGCAATAAATGTTATTGCAAATATCATTCCTTGATCTGAAATGAAGAATAAATAATTTGCATAATAGGTCCCTTAGTACAATTAGGGTTATGTACCATGGCCATCTTGATGATCATACAGTTGTTGATTCAAGTATTGAATCATAAAGGCTGGTGCTTGGATGAATATCTAAGAGTTAGATTGAGGACTCACCAAGCACCATCAAATGATTGTTAAGAGATGATCTCCAGCCTGAGCAGGAGATGGCAATCCTTTCTTAGTTAGGTTGATATCTGACCGACCTCTTGATGCAGGTCCTCTGCATAGGAATAGAGATTCAGAGGTGTCATATTAGTTAGTTCAAAGAGTTGACTTAACGAGATCGAGATAACCAAAGACCTATATCGTATGCTGTCATGAAATAGGCACGCATCCTCTGACCAGAGACAGATGTGTTACTATATGTCTGAGTATGTACATTTGGCAGACCAATAGGTTGATGACCTAATCAAGGTCTATACACTGGCGCACTGGTGTGCATATAAGGGCATATGAGTAATACGATCTCTCAAAGGGATCATACAGGTTCATTACTGAACCGGAAGACATGAGCTCACTCATGAGATATTGGGAAGAATCAAATTTCGTGCACGGTCATCTTGCTTTGGAAGCTTGACTGAATTTGTATGTTTGATATATACTTTTGGAAAGCATATGATCAACACCTAGGTAAGATATATGCTTTTGGAAAGTATATGATCGATACCAACTCCCAATGATCGAATGAGAAACTTAATGATAAATCCCTTGAAGTAGACAGTGTAAAATTGATCTTATACTTCGGGATTAGTCTGAGTCTTCCAGTATGCAGGATGTACAGGTATTGGGAATACATGAGGGTGATGTGATCATAAACGGTTGTATAACCATGATGCTTCCATTCCTAGGGAGTGATGAAATGGTCTGGATTTTAGTGACTCCTCTCAATAGAGAAGTAATCTGATCTTAGTCCAAATGTTGGACATTGATCTGAATGTGATTCAGATTCAATAAGAAGATTAGATTTGCGGTCTCGATTTAATCAAGCATCTATGGGAGGCCCGAGATCTGGATTTGAGATGTGATCTCAATATCCAAGTCACTGTACGTGGAACAATACAATCACCCTGTCCTTATCTCCAAGTATTCACGGAGAAAGCGCATTATCCTTGAAAGAGTTCATGGATAATTCTATTGTTGATATATGTATCCGAGCATTGAGAAAATGGATAATTAAATGTGATTTATTTATCATGAATAATATTAATTTGATTCATATTATACGGTGAATTGTCTTAGACAATTAAATGTGATTTGATTATCAAAGATGTGAATAATGAGAATGTGATTCATATTATTTGGGCACGTGAGAATGGAGATCCAAGATGATTAAATGTGATTTAATTATCATGGATATGAATAATGTGGATAGCACTATTCATGTTATTAATAATATATTATAAATGTGATTTATAATGTATTAGAGAGAGCTAATTATAATTTATGTTTGTTGATTAATTATTGATGTGTATTGGATACACATTGTGTAATTAATTGAAAATGTAAATTATATTTTGTTTTGGGTTGTGAATGTGATTCACAATTTCCAATGGCAAGATTGCAATATTCTCAAAATTAATTATGAATTATTTTTGAAGAATAAATCACAACAAAAGTTGTTGGATTAAATAATGGAGATTTCCAAGGAGATATGCAATCTCATGAAATCTCATGAGATTGCCTTCAAATTGGAAACAAGTGGTCGTCCACTTTGTTGACATGGGAGATGTAATCTCCATGTTTTCTTCATTTATATAATAGCAAGCATTGATCTCTTTTTTTCACTTCCAGTAGTGTCGGCCATTTACCTTGCTTTCCTCCACATTTTCAATTGTCTTCTTATTTGATTGGTTTAATTTTAGGATTGATGTATATTTGATTTGTCAAATATATTTGATCTAAATTAAATCACAAGTTGTTGGCTTTTACCAACAACAATCTTGACCATTGGATTAGACATAAATCAATCTCATCCATTGATTTTATATGTCCCATGGATTGAGATTCATGGATCCCAAAACCCTATAAATAGAGAGGCATACCATGCTCTCTTGGAGGACATGTTATTTAGGCACATCTCTCTCTCTCTCTCTTTCTCTCTACACGCCTACTCTCTCTCCCTCTCATGGCCGTCCACCATGGATGCCGTAGAGAGAGTCTCCATCATCGCAGCGTCGTTATTATGCTGCCTGATCGTTTGCTCGTGGATCTCTATCTCCTTCGGTGCGCCTCGCTCATGAAGAAGAGGTCGGATCTCGTGTGTCGAGATCAGGAGATCTGTCGCTTGGATCATCAACATGGATGGAGAGAAGCACGTTATTCATCCCCGCGCTCGCAAGCGTCTCCTCCGTCGGATCGGACTTGAGACAGGATGTCTCTTCATTTAGAGACTCGATCGCAACCACGCTTCAAGAGGTAATCCTATTACTTGTTTGTGGTTTAGACGAAACGGTCCGAGAAGTGTTCTTGGATCATGTGATTTCGTCGCATGAATTTTTTTTTTAAATTCCGCTGCATCAAGCAACTAGTGTGACTAGTCGTTCCTCATCGTATTCGATACGACGCTCACGCTTCCGTGATGCGCTTGAGGATTTTCCCATATCCTTCATTCCTCTGCTTCAAATATCTTAGAGATGAGAGTTTTTGGGACACAACTGCTTCCCCAGGAGCTTCGATGACATGGAAATCTATGCTTAAGGCTCGCCCGATCCTTGTCCCTATTTTGGGTGGCTCAATCTCTAACCCCTGTCTGACGACCGCTGTTTACAGCTTTCGCTCTGCTTTTGATCTGGTTCGTTTCAGAGCTCCGCTTGTTGATTGGCACCTAGATGTATGGAATTCCAAGGCTGCACCTAAACACAAATGCTATCTTTATAGGATGATAAAGAACAGAGCTCCCACCAGAGATATGTTATCCTGGTTTGGAATTATATTGGATCCCCATTGCCTTTTCTGTGACCACGCTATGGAGTCGTGTGACCATCTATTTTGGGACTGCATCTTCTCTTTGATGCCTGGAGGAAAGTATGCATGGCACTCTCGCTCCCTGCCCCTGTCCACTGTGATAATATCCTGCTCTTCATCTATTGGGCCAAAAGGCTCTGGGACATTGACAAGCCTGAGGGCGCCATGTTAAGAACTGCTCTTGTCGTTGCTGTGTGATGGATCTGGTGAGAACGAAACTTATGTTGGACAGCTGCTGCTTGCTCGACTGTCGATCAGATTGCATTGATTATCGTAGGGGACGTCCGCCTCCTGCTGAGATGACCGATTTTTCCATTTGGTGCCTGAAAGGTTTTTGGTGAATTTTAGGCTTCTTTGGGAGCCAAATGGCCTGATTACATTTTGAAAAAAAATTGTCATTTTGTATGGCTCTAAGCCACAGTGGGTGGTACCCACACTATTATACAGTATTCCTTACAATCAATGGAAACTAATCAGATTTACCTTTAAAAAAAGTCCTCGTTAATTAATACCCGACTATGAATAAGTTCTTGGTATAACGAGTTCATGTTGAGGGGATGGGATAATTGGGAAGGGACATTCCCAAACCAGTGAAAGGTGGTGACGCAGCGCCTACCTGGTTGTCAATGGAAATAAGCAGTCCCTCTATAATTGGATCCCTCTCCTTTTGGTTTTCCTATCCCATCTTCAGCTTGTCGAGAGTAGTATGGAGTAGGTATGTAAGTTCTCTATCAACACTGTCATTTATTTTAGAATACGATCAAAAGTCACTCCATCAAAAGGGCATGAGTATGTCAAAAGCTTCAGACAACGGGATAGACAAAGAGCTCCATGTCCAGAAGAGTGGTACTTAGTACAACAGGGTAATTTCTTGCGCATATACAAAAACACCTCGTAATAAGGTAATGCCATTATTTAATTTGATTAATTCGAGAGTGAAAATAGTATAAGGGATGCCAATTTTTCACTGAAGAAAAGAAGAGGGAGGGGTTAGTAAAAAGAAATGTTATTTTGTTGTAATCTTTAAAAAGGGATATACGGAAATTTTAGTGTCAAATTTTCTTCTTGATGTATTGGTAGTTGATAAAAATAGATTTCTAGAAATTTAAAATGATGAGTATTCAAGTAAATTTGTTATTTTTAAATAATTGAAAAATTGACTAACATTATCTACACTAGATAAACTATACATGAAGAACACGACATGGATGGAGGATTTGGCTTGGGATTGAAGCTCGATTTGCTTCAGGGTTGTCGCTTGACACGCTCAACCGTGCTTGAAGCTCGAATACCCGTCTAAGAGACGTTGTAACATGGCTCTGTCGCCATGGGTCAATCAAGAAGGGAATCCGCCATTATCGCTCAAACGTCAACCACTTCTTCCTATCAGGAAGAGGAGGAGTGACTAGGGTCCCTTCTCGCAACGGTTGACAACTGCCTCTTATGGCGGTGGTGGAATATTTGAAGATGGGGAGTTAGCGGAGGTTGCTAGTTTGGTGGATTCAACCACCACGAAAGAAGAAATGGAGGTTGCTAGAGATGAAGGGAGGTTAGCGTGTGGATGAGGGTTGAGTGATTAAGGAGTTGGTGGCGGTTCCGAGGGAAGAGGGTGGAGATGGTGGTTGGCTTAAATCAGAGAAGAAGGGTGGGTTGAGGCGATTCACAGAGAGGAAAGGGGATTGTTGGAGATAGGGGACGAAGCCCCAACCGTTGGATCAAATGATCCAATGATAGTTATTCAGGCGCTAAGGGACAGTGAAGATCGCATCAGAAAAAGGCCATCAGACGATGCTGGAGAAGGCGCTTGGCCAAATAAGAAGAGGGGCACGTGGAACACTCTGGAAGAGCCACGTGGCCGAATAGAATAATTAGAAAACAATTAAATATTTAAAAATAAAAAAGAAATAGTTAGAGGGATAATTAGGAAAAGTTTTAAGCATGAAAGTTTTAGATCTCGATGAGATCTACAACTTCCATGTAGAAGTCAAAGAGATCTGAGGTCATTTATACATAGATAAAAATTAAATACATGTTAAAATAATATAAAATATTTCTCTTTTATCATTTTTTGTATTTTGATTTTATTTTATGTTAATTTTTTATTTGCAATATTATACTACTTTTATTTGAATTTTAATAAGAAAGAAATACATAAAAATATAACAATAATAAGGTTATATAATATATATTAATAATGATCAATTCTTTACATCACATAAAAACACAATTATTGTTAATTGTCATTGAAGCTTGGTGAATAGCTTAAGTTAGAGAGATAATAATATAAAATAATGTAGAAAAATTTAGGATTTATCAATAGCGCAAAGTCGTAAATCTGCCCCTAAGGTTGTCCTGCGAAAGGAGAGGGAAAAGCAAAGAGTGGGAGCGACCACATGCAGTCACATATTTTATGCTCATGAAATCCGCCCAAGTTTTATTCTTGGACAGCAAGAGACGCTAGGTCCACCTTAAAAGCACATTGTCTTTGATTGCATGCCGAGAACACATGTCAAGCCCCCTCATCTTTTGGGAGACAAATGGCTTTTAAGCAAGCTCATGTTTCCAGTATTCCATTTTTAGGGCATATGCTATGATGCTTTCCATTGAGGGTTGGGGGATGATTCATGAACCTTCATAATCCATTAATACCCTTCACATTGTGTATACACAGTGTTGCTTTCCTTTCTTTTACTACTACAAAATCTATATAGCTCAGCGATCGGATCCACTGCAGTGGTCTGTGTTGTTAACAGGGTTATCAGTGTGCATAATAAATATTTATTATAAGAGTCCAAATGAATTAACAAAGAAACGGAAACAATCAACAAAATGATAATAATACATTTCCCATTCATTTTCAGATTACGAAGTGCACAAAGGAACCAATTATTAAATCGGGAACACAACAAAAGATGCGATCCAGGAAAGGCAAAGTAATAAACGAATAGTAGTAGAGAAATGGGAAAATAGATTAGATCAGAGATCACCGAAGCATCCATGAAATGGACTGTCCTTAGAGAGGATTTCGCCCCTACAATACCGGTGCGTAGGGTACTGACGATCCGCTCCCAAGATACAATGGTTCACGGTCTTCGTCTGCGCACACTGACGAGACTGTCCTCGAAAGCACCTCCGAGAACTTGCAGTCGAGAAGAAAAGGGTCGCATGCGCGAGGATTGAGAGCAAGAGCGGCGACGACGGCGGGTGGAGTTTTTTCTTGCGAGTGAAGAAAGACGGCGTCGGGTGAGGGATATAAAAAGAGGAGCTCGTGTACCCTAGCATGTGGTCCCTTCAGTTTATGAAAACGCCCCTCAACGGGCGTGTCCTTTCGGATTCCAAAACCGCGGCTAAGTTTAGCCATTTGGATCAAGTCCGATTCCCTATGTGATCGACATCAAATTAATCTGCCTGATTAATTTAATCGATCAACCAAATGAAACCCGCACCAAAGTATCGAGATCCGAATTGACTCTTTCGAGCCCGAGCCCGAGCCAGTGCCTGAGCCGGAGCGGAGCGCGCGCGCACACGTGTGTGGTCCTCCATTCCTCCTCTCAACTATTGCTACAAGAGCTTGGGATGGGGACTCATATATAAGTCCACCAAAAGTTTAGATCTCTAAGGTATGGTACTAAACTTCAACCCAACCTCATCCATGTTTCAAATTTGGGAATTCCCAACTTTTCCTCCAAACTATTTGATTTCTCAGTTGAAACCAAATTAATTCCAATTGTATTTACATAGATTTTCCAATTAAAATATAAATACAATTTTTAATACAATAATCCCCCACGAATTCACCAATTTGAAAAAGAGATTCAAAAAAGGATTTAAGAGACTTCTTTCGGCTGCCCACACTTTGCTTTCAGTAAAGGTACCTTCCGGTTTGAACCTCTACCTGAGTTTATTACTTTCACTTTAACAGGAACGAAGTGAACTACGTCTTGAACTTCAGACCTTATTGTTAAAGTATACGGTAGAAACAACAAAGCGTTGTTCTTGGTGCAATCTTCAGGGTTGGTGCTCTTAAAGGCCATGCACCCTTATCCTGTTTCATGAGTGTGTTCAGGAAAGACCCTCTTCCTTTAACTGTGGCCCACAGTAACACTCACATAGGTGGCGTTCTCCAAGGATGCACTGCTAACATCCTGCCCAAAGGCTTGAACCCATTCAAAGCCTACGCTCTTCCTAGACTTGCAGCTTAAACGGCACTCAGGCTTCCAAGGATAAGACACTCATGCTTACACGTTAAGATTAGAGTGCCAACCAGTTCTCCAAATAGCTTGTTATTACCACATTAAACCTTCTTTGTGGGATCTCCACTCAGATAGGTTGGGTTGCTACTGTAAAGAACTCCCAATGGGTCTCAGTCCCATCCCAAGCCTAGACTTTAGGACTAAAGATTTATCAAGTCCCTTAGTCAACGGATCTGCCGTGTTGTCTTTGGATTCAACAAAATCCACAGCCAACACTCCTCGAGACACCAAATCCGTTAACGTCTTAAGTCTGATTTGTATATGTCTCCTTATTTTCTGATTGAACTTTGAACTCTTGATCTTGGCAATTATGGTCATATTATCACAATGTACTGAGATCGCAGGAACAGGCTGACCTAACATGGGAATCTCAGACAGAAGTTCCCTTAGCCATTCAGACTCAATTCCTGTGGTGTCCAAAGCACATAGCTCGGCCTCAAAAGTGGATCGAGCTAGAATGGTCTGCTTTATAGACCTCCAGGAGACTGCACCGCCTCCAAGGGTAAATACATACCCTGTAACACCATTACTCCCAGACTCCTCTATTTTCCCCATCCAGCTTGCATCAATGTATCCTTCTAGTATGGATGGATGTCTACCATAATGCAAACTAAGGGAAATAGTTCCCTTCAAGTACTTCAGTACTCGATTCAGAGCCTCCCAGTGAGTACGGTCAGGACAGCTAGTGTATCTATTCAGCTTTGCAACCGAGAATGAAATATCAGGTCTCATGCAATTCGCAAGATACATTAAACTTCCTATCACTTGTGAATACCTTAGCTGAGCTACAGTACTCCACTTTTATTCTTAAACCGCGTTTTGTATGAATCAAAAGGAGTGCTTACAGCTTTGCAATCTTGATATCCAAATTTCTTAAGTACCTTCTCAACATAGTAAGATTGAGAAATTACAATCCCATCAACTGACCTTGTCAGTTTGAGACCCAAGATCACATCAGCAACACCCATGTCCTTCATCTCAAACTTGCTACTCAAGAATGCCTTAGTCTCATTAATAATCCTCATATGTGATCCGAACAACAATATGTCATCAACATATAGGCACAAGACAATACACTCATCACCTTTCACCTTGGAATAGACACACTTATCGGATTCATGAACCTTAAAGCCACATGACAAAATAGTCTTGTCAAATTTTTCATGCCACTGATTTTGATGCTTGTTTCAATCCGTAAAGGGATTTGACAAGCTTGCAAAACTTTCCCTCATTCCCAGGAGTCATAAGCCCATCAGGTTGATCCATATAGATCTCTTCCTCAAGATCGCCATGCAAGAAGGCGGTCTTCACATCCATATGGTGGATGGAGAGATCATATACAGATGCCACTTCTATGAGCATCCGGATTGTGGTCATCCTAGTCACAGGGGAATAGGTATCAAAATAATCGATACATTCCTTTTGCCTAAAGCCCTTGGCAACTAATCTGACTTTATACTTTTCAATTGATCCGTCGGATCTAAGCTTTCTCTTAAACACCCATTTGCACCCAATGGTAGAGCACCCTTTGGGTAAATCGACCAACTCCCAAGTTCCATTAGCCATAATGGAATCCATATCAAATTTGATGGCTTCCTTCCATTGTTTCGCTTCAGATGAAGCCATGGCTTCCTTGTAACTTGGTGGATCACCCTCGATCTGGTAGACAACGAAGTCGCTACCCAGATCCTTAGCTATCCGAGGTCTTTTACTTCTCCTTGGCTCAATCTCTTCAAAAATATTATTGGGTTCAGGTTGAGTCTCAACCCCCACATTCGTTATCCTTTCCACTTGATCTGGGATAGATCTTAATGTAGAGGCTCTCTCAATGGTCAGATTCTGAGGAATCCCAGTCTTCAAAGGGAAGACATCCTCAAAGAAGGTAGCATCACGGAGTTCAACAATGGTGTTGACTTCTATGCCCGGTATCTCAGACCGAATTACCAAGAACCTATATGCATAGCTATTTTCCAGGTAACCTTAGAATACTGCATCAACAGTTTTGGACCAAGTTTCTTTCTCTTGTGTTCTGGGACTAAAACCTTAGCGAGACATCCCCACATTTTGAGATATCTTAAACTCGGTTTCCTATTTCTCCAAAGTTCAAAGGGACACTTTTCCATATGTCTTGGAGGAACCCTATTCAGAATATGGCAAGCCGTATTCAAGGCTTCTCCTCATATATAGGTTGGAAGTCCAGAACTTTGTAAGAGAGCATTGACCATGTCAGTTAAGGTTCTATTTTTCCGCTCTGCTATCCCATTTGATTGCGGTGAATATGGGGTCGTAACTTCATGAACTATGCCAAAGGATTTGCATTGTTCATCAAATAAGTTAGAGGTATATTCACCTCCTCTATCTGACCTAAGGCGTTTAAGCACTTTTCCTGTTTGTGTCTCAGTCTCATTCTTAAATATAAGAAATTTCTCTAAGGCTTCATCCTTGGTTTTCATTAGATATACATAGCAGTATCTACTGCCATCATCTATAAAAGTGATAAAGTATTTCTTATTATCTCGGGTCAACACACCATTAAACTCACAAATATTCGTGTGGACTAGATCCAAGATCTCACTATTTATAGAGACAGACTGAAAAGACTTCCTAGGTGTCTTAGCTTGCACACAGATTTCACATTTTTTAGTTTTATCAGTAGTGTGTTTATGGATCAACTCTAAATTCATCATTCTTTTAATTGAATTTAAGTTTACATGTCCCAATCTACCATGCCACAGATCATAAGATTCTAGATTATTCACAACATGAGACACATAACTAGAACATTCAGAACTCAAAACATTCATTTCATTAAGGTTTACTGAATCACATCTAATTCTAAACAACAAGTTAAAATCAACCAAATAGCCTTTTCCATAAAAAATACCATGTCTCAGAATAACAACTTTATTACATTTAAAGTTTAATTCAAAATCATTTCTAACTAAGATAGAGTCAGATAAAACATTCTTCTTGATGTCAGGAACATGCAGCACCCTGTGCAACGTCTAGAGGAGAACATCAAGTTGACTTGTCCCGACCCTAGCACCCTGGCTGCAGAATCGTTCTCCATCTTCACATTCCCACCACTGCAGGTCTGATAAGAAGAAAACAAAATTCTATCAGAACAGATATTTACATTGGCTCCCATATCCACAAGCCACTCATTTGGATCATGGATATGGTATAGTTCAGATTTTACAGAGGCATACCCCTCGCTAGCCCCGAGTCCCATAGTGATCATATTCACTTGTGGACTCATGTCTGCAGCCTTAGGTTGAGCCTTCAAGGACGGACAATCCTTCTTCCAATGGACAACCTGATTACAGTGCCAACAGGGTTTATTCTTTGCCTTTTTCTGGATCTTGCCCTTTGGTTTCATTTTATTGTTATTAGGACCCTTTCCCTTCTTATCTTTTCCCTTCGAGGTCAAGAAATTGACCTTAGCCTGAATATCAACAGGAAGCACGGTTTTTGTTTCCTGTGTTCCTCCTCTATGGCAATTGCCACCATCAAGTTATCCATAGAAATATTCCCTTTTCTGTGTTTCAGGGTCATACCGAAGTCTTCCCACGATTTGAGAAATTTTTGTATGATGCATATGACTTGAAACTTCTCTGGAAGTTCCATTTTGGCATCCTCTAAACCATGGAGCAGGAGTAAAAACTCGTGTGTCTGTTCAGAAACTGACTTCCCTTCGGCCATGGAAAACTTTAAAAACTTGTCCACGGAGTATTTCTCAATACCGAGGTCTTCAATATTATACTTCTGGTACAGGTCTTCCCATAGCCCCTTCGCAATCTGCGTGGACGAACAATATACGTCAAACAACCTGCTGGACAGAGCCAACAAGATGCAACCATGACATATACGGTCGCGTTCCTTCCACGCAGATTGCGCCTTCTCGCTTTTCTTTTTCCACCGTAGGACAGTCGGTTTCAAGCGTCGAGATTTATCCAATGGTGGTTAACCAGATCTTCATGCGTTGCTGCCAATGCTTAAAGTTCTATCCACCGAACTTTTCAGGCATACCCGTCATATCAACCCTCGATTTAAACATGGTTTCCGACATTGTTTTATAAATGGTTCCGGGAATTCTCTCTAAGATTGTTGTTAACAGGGTTATCAGTGTGCATAATAAACATTTATTATGCGAATCCAAATGAATTAACAGAAAAACAGAACAATCAACAAAATGATAATAATACGTTTCCCATTCATTTTCAGATTACGAAGTGCATAAAGGAACCAATTATTAAGCACGACAAAGGGCGCGATCCAGGAAAGGCAAAGCAATAAATGAATAGTAGCAGAGAAATGGGAAAATAGATTAGATCAGAGATCACCGAAGCGTCCATGAAATAGACTGTCCTTAGAGAGGATTTCGCCCCCACAATATCGGTGCGTAGGGTACTGGTGATATGCTTCCAAGATACGATGGTTCACGGTCTTCGTCTGTGCACACCGTCGAGACCGTCCTCGAAAGCACCTCCGAGAACTTGCAGCCGAGAAGAACAAGGTCGCAGGCGCGAGGATTGAGAGCAAGAGCGACGACGATGGCGGGTGGAGTTTTTTCTTGCGAGTGAAGAAAGATGGCGTCGGGTGAGGGATATAAAAAGAGGAGCTCGCGTGCCCTAGCATGCAGTCTCTTTAATTTCCGAAAACGCCCCTCAACGGGCAGATTCTAAAACCGCAGCTAAGTTTAGCCGTTTGGATCAAGTCTGATTCTCAATGTGATCGACATCAAATTAATCTGCCTGATTAATTTAATCGATCAGCCAAATAAAACCCGCAGCAAAAGTATCGCAATCCAATTAACTCTCCCGAGCCCGAGTCGGAGCGGAGCGCGCGCGATCGCGCGTGTGTGGTCCTCCATTCCTCCTCTCTACTATTTCTACGAGAGCTTGGGGTGGGGACTCATATATAAGTCCACCAAAAGTTTAGATCTCTAAGGTATGGTACTAAACTTCAACCCAATCTCATCCATGTTTCAAATTTGGGAATTCCCAACTTTCCCTCCAAACCATTTGGTTTTCCAATTGAAACCAAATTAATTCCAATTGTATTTACATAGATTTTCCAAGTAAAATCTAAATACAATTTTTAGTACAACAGTTTGCTCATTGTACTTCTTTTCAGGGCTTCGACCAAGTGTCATCGACAAATAATTCAAGACACACGCTATATAGTATATCAAATAAACTACAAACTCAAGGCATCTTTTTTTTTATTTCTTTATTTAGAAGAAAAAACACGGCCTTTATGTATTCATTTGGTTATTGGTTTGCCAAAGAGTTATCGCAGAATGAATTGATTATCCATGATGCAACTCATATATGGTATGAATTATCCGCATCTCTGCCCTTACCTTTTATTAATGATGCGAGTCACATGTTTTATTGACTATGAATTTTTAACCACCTTCAAATAAAAAAACCAACATCAAAATATTTTTTATTTATAAATACAATCAATATAACTTATTAATAATGTCACATCACAATATAAATATTTCATGCTTTTTGCAGCTATATGGCAAAGATAAAAGGACATTTTTTTCGGTATTAGTGCTCTCACTTGTCCATTTTCCATGTCAGGCATTACTCCAACCACCACTAAAATCAACTTTCGAAATGCCAACGTAAACATATTAAATTCCTTATTAACTAAGGAGGAAGGAGGCTTGGGCATTAGGTCTCTTAATGACCTGGTTAGTGCCTCCAACATTTCTTGGGTTTGGAGGTTCCTCACAGCAGAGGGATCCCTTTGGGTTGATTTCCTCTGCTCCAAATACCTTAGAGATGAGAGTTTTGGGGACACAACTACTTCCCCGGGAGCTTCGATGATATGGAAAGCTATGCTTAATGCTCACCCGATCCTTGCCCCTATTTTGGGTGGCTCAATCTCTAAACCCTGTCTGACGACCATTGTTTACAGCTTCCGCTCTGCTTTTGATCTGATTTGTTTCAGAGCTCCGCTTGTTGATTGGCACCTAGATGTCTGGAGTTCCAAGGCTGCACCTAAACACATATGTTGTCTTTGTAGGATGATAAAGAACAGAGCTCCCACCAGAGATTGGTTGTCCTGCTTTGGAATTATATTGGTTCCTCGTTGCCTTTTCTGTGACCACACTATGGAGTCGCGTGACCATTTATTTTGGGACTGCATCTTCTGCTTCGATGTCTGGAGGAAAGTATGCATGTCACTCTCGCTTCCTGCCCCTGTCCACTGTGATAATCTCCTGCTCTCCGTCTCTTGAGCCAGAAGGCTCTGGGACGTTGATAATCCTGGGGGTGCCATGTTAAGAACTGCTCTTGTTGTTGTTGTGTGATGGATCTGGTGGGAACGAAACTTACGTTGGACAACTGCTGCTTGCTCGACTACCGATCAGATTGCATTGATTATCGTAGGGGACGTCCGCCTCCTGGTGAGATGACGGGTGGTTCCATTTGGTGCCTGAAAGGTTTTTGATGAATTTTAGGCTTCTTTGTGAGCCAGATGGCATGATTACATTTTGAAAAAAAATTGTCCTTTTGTATGGCTCTAAGCCACAGTGGGTGGTACCCACACTATTGTACAATATTCCTTACAATCAATGGAAACTAATCATATTTACCTTTAAAAAAAGTCCTCGTTAATTAATACCCGACCATGAATAAGTTCTTGGTGTAATGAGTTCATGTTGTGGGGATGGGATCGTTGGGAAGGGACATTCCCAAACCAGTGAAAGGTGGTGACACATCGCCCACCTGGTTGTCGATGGAAATAAACTGTCCCTCTATAAGTTGGATCCTTGTCCTTTTGGTTTTCCTATCCCATCTTCATCTTGTCGAGAGTAATATGGAGCAGGTATGTAAGTGCTCCTCTCTCAACACTGTCATTTATTTTAGAATACGATCAAAAGTCACTCCATCAAAAGAGCATGAGTATGTCAAAAGCGTCAAACAACAGGATAGACAAAGAGCTCCATGTCCAAAAGAGTGGTACTTAGTACAACAGGGTAATTTCTTCCATAGGCAAAAACACATCGTAATAAGGTAATGTCATTATTTAATTTGATTAATTCGAGAGTGAAAATATTATAAGAGAAGTCACCAGTGTCATCAATTTTTCACTGAAGAAAAGAAGAGGGAGGGGTTAGTAGAAAGAAATGTTATTTTGTTGTAATCTTTAAAAAGGGATATATGGAAATTTTAGTGTCAAATTTTCTTCTTGATGTATTGGCAGTTGATAAAAATAGATTTCTAGAAATTAAAAATTGATGAGTATTCAAGTAAATTTCTTATTCTTAAATAATTGAAGAATTGAAGAACAATATCTACACTAGATAAACTATACATGAAGAACACGACATGGATGGAGGATTTGGCTTGGGATCGAAACTCGATCAGCTTCAAGGTCGTCGCTTGACACGCTCAACCATGCGTGAAGCTCGAATACCCGTCTAAGAGACGTTGTAACATGGCTTTGTCGCCATGGATCAATCCAGAAGGGAATCCACCATTATCGCTCAAACGTCAACCACTTCTTCCTGTCAGGAAGAGAAGGAGTTACTAGGGTTCCTTCTTGCAATGGTTGACATCTGCTTCTTAAGGCGGTGGTGGAATATTTGAAGATGGGGAGTTAGCGAAGGTTGTTGGTTTCGTGGTGGATTCAACCACCACGAAAGAAGAAACGAAGGTTGCTAGAGATGAAGGGAGGTTAGCGCGGGGAAGAGGGTTGAGTGATTAAGGAGTTGGTGGCGGTTTCGAGGGAAGAGGGTGGAGATGGTGTTTGGCTTAAATCAGTGAAGACGGGTGGTTTGAGTCGATTCATGAAGAGGAAAGGGGATTGCTGGAGATTGGGGATGAAGCCCCAACCGTTGGATCAAATGATCCAACAATTTATGTTCAAGCACTAAGGGACGGTGAAGATCGTGTCAGATGAAAGCCATTAGACGGCGCTGGAGAAGGCGCTTGGCCAAATAAGAAGAGGGCCACGTGGAACACTCTGGAAGAGCCACGTGGTCGAATAGAATAATTAGGAAATAATTAAATATTTAAAATTAAATATTAGGAAAAGTTTTAAACATGAAAGTTGTAGATCTCGATGAGATCTACAACTTTCACGTAGAAGTCAAAGAGATCTGAGGTCATTTATACATAGATAAAAATTAAATACATGTTAAAATAATTTAAAATATTTTTCTTTTATCATTTTTTGTATTTTGATTTTATTTTATGTTAGTTTATTTATTTATAATATTATACTACTTTTATTGGTATTTTAATAAAAAAGAAATACATAAAATAATATCACGATAATAAGGTTATATAATATATATTAATTATGGTCAATTATTTACATCACATAAAAACACAATTATTGTTAATTGTCATTGAACCTTGGCGAATTGCTTAAGTTAGAGAGATAATAATATACAATAATGTAGATAAATCTACGATTTATCAATAGCGCAAGTCATAAGTCTTCCAATAAGGTTGTCCTGCGAAAGGAGAGGGAAACGCGAAGAGTGGGAGCATCCTAAGACCACATGCAGTCACATATTTTATGCTCATGAAATCCGCCCAAGTTTTATTCTTGGACAGCAAGAGACGATAGGTCCACCTTAAAAGCACATTGTCTTTGATCACATGCCGAGAACACATGTCAAGCCCCCTCATCTTTTGGGAGACAAATGGTTTTTAAGCAAGCTCATGTTTCCAGTATTCCATTTTTAGGGCATATGCCATTGATGCTTTCCACTGAGGGTTGGGGGATGATTCATGAACCTTCATAATCCATCAATACCCTTCACATTGTGTATACATAGCGTTGCTTTCCTTTCTTTTACTACTACAGAATCTATATAGCTCAGCGAGCGGATCCACTGCAGTGGTCTGCTCATTGTACTTCTTTTCAGGGCTTCGACCAAGTATCATCGACAGAGAATTCAATACACAAGCTAGATAGTATATCAAACAAGCTACAAACTCAAGGCATCCTTTTTTTTATATTTCTTTATTTAGAAGAAAAAACACGGACTTTATGGATTCATTTGGTTATTGGTTTGCCAAAGAGTTATTGATTATCCATGATGCAACTCATATATGGTATGAATTATCCACATCTCTGTCCTTAACCTTTTCTTAATGATGCGGGTCACATGTTTTATTGACTATGAATTTTCAACCACCTTCAAATAAAAAAAACCAACATCAAAATATTTTTTATTTATAAATACAATCAATATAACTTATTAATAATGTCACATCACAATATAAATATTTCATGCTTTTTGCAGCTATATGGCAAAGATAAAAAGGACATTTTTTCGGTATTAACGCTCTCACTTGTCCATTTTTCATGTCAGGCATTACTCCAACCACCACTAAAATCAACTTTCGAAATGCCAACGTAAACATATCAAATTCCTTATTAACTACACTGAACAGTTATTACCACCCCAATTAGAAAAGGCAAAGCAGCGACCCACGCGAGAGGAAGGCATTCCGTGGGGACGATAGAGGTTACAGCTTGCAGAAATTCCCGACGTACGCATCGGCGAGCATCTTGCCGAGCACCACCTGCGCGCCAGTCGTCAGATGCATATTATCTGCGTTGAGGGGCAGGCCCTTGGCATCCACGCATACCACGTTGGGCAGATCGATCGCCAGCTGCGCCTCCCTCACCTCCTGCATCAGCTCCTCCTTCACCCCCGACGCCAGCGCCACCTTTTTCACCACACCGTAGAAAATCACGACAGAAGCAAGAACAGAAAGAAGCGTTTTTAATCAAGCTCGTCCGATCGAACCTGTATGAAGGGGAGTAGGGGGGCTCCCAGATCGGCTCGGAAGTCGTTGATGAGCCTCTCCATTCTGATCTTGTACTCGTGCGCGTCTTCCTCCGTTTCCGTGTCGCTCTCCCCCTGGTACCACAACACCGCCTTGATCGCGTCCGCTCCCGTCTGGCAGTGAGCAACCGAGCGCTTACTCCTGGCGAGCATCTGCGAGTAGAGGTGCCCACTGCGCTCCCACTCGGATATGGCGGTGCCCCCCATGGCGCAGGGGACTAGACCGATCAGAGGGGAAGGGGAGGACGGGAGGTATGGGAGGAGAGAGTTGGCGAAGGGCATGCCGAGGCCGACGCCGCAGGTTTTATGGACGTCGATATCGGCGTGGAGGGGGTCGTGGGCATGCACCCATTTGGAGGAGGCTGCGAAGCGGAGGATGGAGGGGTTGGGGCGGCATTCGGGAGGGACAACGTGATCCCAGTGCTTGGCGTGGACGCCGCCGCGGCCGGACATGTTGCTCTGCCCTGAGAGGATGAAGACGTGGTCGGGGATCGCGCGCACGCCGCAGCAACCGTCCTCCATCTGGAAATCTCTCGATTCAGAGTGTGGAGTAACGATAGGAAGAAGAGGGTCGGTCTGGGCATTTTATATCAATTTGCTCTTTTTTAAAAAGAAGGGAACTGCCTCGTCGCGTGGCCACGGAAAAGAGGACTACAATCTTCGTCCTCTGCCGACAATGGAAAACTACAAACATCATGTACTGTAAAGCTGGGCATATGCCTCCTTCCTTCTACGTTTGAAGTCCTCGTTAATTAATACCCGACCATGAATAAGTTGTTGGTGTAATGAGTCCATGTTGAGGGGATGGTCATTGGGAAGGGACATTCCCAAACCAGTGAAAGGTGGTGACGCAGCGGCCACCTGCTTGTCGATGGAAATAAGCTGCCCCTCTGTAAGTTGGATCCTTCTCCTTTTGGTTTTCCTATCCCATCTTCAGCTTGTCGAGAGTAGTATGGAGCAGGTATGTAAGTGCTCCTCTCTCAACACTGTCATTTATTTTAGAATACGATCAAAATTCACTCCATCAAAAGGGCAAGAGTATACCGAAAGCTTCAGACAACCGGTTAGATAAAGAGCTCCATGTCCAGAAGAGTGGTACTTAGTACAACAGGTTAATTTCTTCCATAGCAAAAACACCGCATAATAAGGTAATGTTTTTGTAATAAGGTAATGTTTTTAGAATACACAAGATAAGGAGAATTATTTTCGGACCAGTGCAGAAACAAGCAAACAAAAGGTATCATCCTTCCCAAGGATTCCGCTGCATAGCTTCCTTCACAGTCTTGAAGAGCACGGTGATGTGGGTACAGGGTGGCAATTTGGATCATCTGTTGTACGGGCTACAGTCGTTCGATCGTTTCTCCCCAACCTCGAGATGTATGTCTCCAGCTTCAACATGTGCACCCACTATTCCCAGCCCCTTCTGAGGTCGTCGGATCCGCATCCTAATGGGCAGCAGGGGCTGTAAAACACAGGAAGGGGTAGCGTTTCCTATAATTCCCAACTGAAAAGTAATTTGGTCGTTACTTGGGTATATAAACAAAATATGAAGTGAGGAAGTAATGTAACTCAGAGCAGAAATAAGATTTATGTTGTATGCTCAGGTAAGAATATTGCATCTATCACAATTTTCGAGGGTGGATAGGAAGTACCCTTGAATCCTGTCAACCACCAAACAGATGCCTGATTGACTTTCATATGCCAATTAGAGGATAAATTAGAGCAGAACTTTCCAAATGTGAAAAAAATTTCAAACAATTTCCAAAATCATTAATATGCACGTAGTAGGAAAGCACTTTTTTAGTGAAGAAGCATCTAAAAAATAAGCGAGTAGGATTTTCTCAGATAAACATCTTCAGCTGTTAATGTTTATTTGTCATAGTTTCAACCACATGAACTTTTGCATTATTAACTTCATCTAAATTATGTTGCGGTGTTGTTGGTTTTACTTGCGATCAGATCATGATCACAACCGCATATCATAGATTTATAATCTAAATGCAATTTCGAGGCACTAACTTGCGAAAATTTTATCAAGTTGTGGGTATGGTTTAAAAAGCTGGAGGGGAGTGGTGCGGAGGTGACCATTACAAGGGATGATTGATGGCGATACTTTATTTTTTTTAGAAAATTAAGGAGTTCTGGTTGCTTTAAGGAATTTGAGGGAAATTGGAAATTTTCCTTTGATTTTCATTGGAAGTATACATTATTTAATTTGATTAATTTGAGAGTGAAAATAGTATAAGTGATGTCACCAGTGTCAATTTTTCACTGGAGAAAAGAAAGGGGAAGGGTTAATAGAAAGAAATGTTATTTTGTTGTAATCTTTAAAAAGGGAGAGATGGGAATTTCAGTGTCAATTTTTCTTCTTTACGTATTGGTAGTTGAAAAAAATAGATTTCTAAAATTTTAAAAAGATGTGTATTCACGTAAATTTCTTGTTTTTAAATATTGTTGTGTGTGCTTAAGCATTCAAGTTCATTGTATTTACGCAAGTTTGTATAGTCAAAGTTGACCCTCGATTCTACCAGCTATATTTCTTTACACAAGCCATTTTGAATGTCACTGGTTATTTTTACATAATATATTGTTTGCTTTATGTTTGAACATACATGTTGATAACTTTAATATATATGAAATAATATACCACCATTTGTTGAGCATGTCGATTTTGGATTTGAGTTAGCAAATCCAGTATTATAAAAAAACGAGCTACTTACTAATAAGTCCCATATTCATGTCTTTTCTTCTTTTAGTTACATAAAATCCTCAACAAAACATATAAATCGTATAGTGTACAAAAAATATAATGATGAATATGTATTTTTAACACAGGAAAACATAATAAAAAGAATAAAAGAAGAAAAAAGAGATAGAAAATGAGACAAAAAGAGCTACACATATATAAATATGTACAGATTGGACGTAATCAAGAGGCCACGTAAGCTGAGTTTGATCGACAAACTAACAAGTACAGAAAGATAGAGCTTATGAAAGAAAATCACAAAAAGAACTGATTTTATCTAGGAAATGACACACAAAATTCATATTTATTCATTGTATAAACTTCATCTATTTATTAAGAATACTTATGTTGATATTTTCTAGAAATTCTTTCATCATTGTGTAGATAATAGCTAATAGTAATTAAGAAAATTCTATAAAAAAATAAGGCGATCAAATTAGGAAAGAAAACAAACCTTAGATCATATAATTGCTCATTAATACTTATAGAAACCTTTGAATGGGCGAAATCCACCTTTAAACTGTAATATAAATTTAAAATTTATTTAGTAAGAAAAAGTTACAAGTATACTGAGGTTAAAGCTATGAGTTTTTTGGGATCGACTATTCAACTATATTATTGTGTGGGGTGTGTATTGCATAACTTATATCTATTCCTTTTAACTTCATTCTTTTTTAGCTTGTTTACAAAAATCCACAAAATATATATAGAAATATATGTCAAAATTTATAAAAAAAATCATAAAAAGTCAGAAAATTCTAAAAAAATTAGTGTAGCTTAATTTCATCATGTTTATCTTCCAGTAAATTTTTTTATAATTTTTGCATATCATTTGCAGGACAAATTGCATAAAAACCCCAAATAAAGTTTGCATTTTTCATTTGTGAATTTTAAAGCTAAAAATTTCAAAAAAAATCCATTTTGCATTAATCATTGAACTAGGTTTACAGGAAAAATATAATTTGGTTGATTTGGATTAATTTCAGATTAAAATTAAATTTGGCTAAAACCTAGTTCATTCGCATCAGTGCATCTGCATTTTTATTGCATAACAAATTAAAAAAATCTCACTTGGGGAACCGTAATCTAATCCCTCTAGCTTGATCCTGAGTTGTTCCTTTGCCTCCTTGAGTCGACCCTGGGGCTTGCCCAAGCTAAACAAACATAAAACCGCGTGTTAATTCATTCAGCGATTCATCGATTTGTGTGGTTAATTTTTGATCGATCCGGATTTATCTGACTGAAACGAAATCGTCAATTTGACAACATTAAAAAGGATAGAAACCGCGATCATCAAATGGCGCCGTTGTCGGGCTTGTCAAATGACCTAAATCAAAAAGTGGTAGATAGCAATGACAATCTACAGGTAATCCGGCAAGGCCATTTAATTTTGACGTGCGTCTTACTACCCTTGTTAATTTAATCAAATTAATGGTCAAATTAATCGTTGTGTTGTTCGTTGCAGTTGGATAATAAGAGTAGATAAAAAAAACCACTTTTAATTAAGGATGAGTTAATTGCGGGCGGAAAATTTATTTTTACTTGGGCAAGCTCAAGGTCGAACTCGGGGAGGCAGTTGTCTCCTTAGGTAGATTTTAAGCAGATTTCCAAGGTCGGATTTTTAGGTGATATTTTTTGATCTTTTTCAATATACTTTATGCAAGAAAGAAAAGACACATGCAAAAATCAGGCCAGTTTCCAAGTTAATTCAGAAAGATTGTCAAATTGATTCCAAAAATTATGAAATTGGCCAGATGGTGAAATATGATGAAAATTAAGATACCATAATTTTTTTAGATTTTTCTGACACTAGATAAATTTACTGTGAATTAAAAATGAATACAAGGTGATTTTGACTAAATTAATTTTAATAAATATCAAATAAAATATTTTCAGATATAAAAATTATTAGAGATAGGTCTAAGTGTGAACAATCCAAGAAAATTAATAGACCTAAATTTCTATGTGAAATGGACCTATTAAAAATTAATTAAGGAAATCACTTAATGATTTATTCAATAATCTGGGTACGTGCAAATGAGATGATTTTTTACACAATGTGAACTTAATTATCCTATGTCTAATGTGAATTTTTGGTGATTTTTGGAGTCACAGAAAAATTACTACAAATTAAAAGGCATAAATGGGCAAAATATGACAAAATTCCACCAATTAATTAATAATAAAATATACTGCTATCAAAAAATGTGCCAAGTGTCACATATGAAAGAGGACAATTTAAGCTAGACAATGCAATTTTCAAACTTGAAAAATGACTTGAAATGAATGCCTAAAGATGCGTACAAAGACAGGGACCAAAATGCAATACAGGAAATAATAATTGCTAAAAAATAAATATGCTGATAGGGACGAATATGCAATTACCTAAAATGGTAAGGAGTAGATGCAAATTTCCCAAGAAGACACGCGCTCCTCGCGTGACGTGCCTGGCAGGGACCAATTGGTAATTTCGGAAAGTTGCAGGGGCCTTTGTGTAATTTACCCAGCCCTCACATGATAACCACGTGCGGGGCTAGGCTCGGACGGCGGTCAAGGCTCGATCAGAGGCTCAGATGGCTCGGAGAAGCTTCGGTGTGCTCTGAGCCTAAAGGTTGGGGCGGAGGCTCGGAGCGGCTACGTGGCATGCTGTGGGCCACTGGATCGAATGACGATCCAACGACTGCTGGAAGATGATGCGTAGGCGATCAAGCATCGTTGGATAGGAATGAATCCAACGGTTTCCTAGAGCTCAGTGTGAATGGTGACATGGCACGATTAGATGCGTAGGATCCTCCTGATCTTACGGTTGTGGGACGTGGGCGATGTGGCATGCTCTGGACTGTCCGATCAAGGAGATCGGACGGCTGCTGCTCTTCTTCCTCAACAGGTCTGCCGCCTCCTGCGGCAGAGATGGTTGTGCTCCGGCGAAGGAGCCCTGGCTCCGCCTCTCCCTCAGGATGTTGGTGAAGGTCGCTGGTGACTCCCAAGTGGTTGGGAAGAGTCGTGGAAGCGTCGGAAATCCACCTGAGGGTTCAGGAGTGGTTGAGCATCGCTGGAGAGCAGTGTCGAAGAAGCTCGAATGGAACTCCGATGAGATTCCGACCAATCCAAGTTGACGCACCTGCAGGGGTCAGTGGAAAACCAAGATGTGCGAATGTGCTCGTGGGATGCTCGTGAATGCAGGGAGAGGCCTGAAAGGCAATGAGGTGGTCCGGTGTTCGTGCTCCGCCAAGGTGACGAAGCTTGCGTCGGCGTGGGGTTGAGCGTGTCATCGAAGAGGATAAAGGCAGGCACGAAGATCAGAGCTTCGAGGGGAAGCTCGGTGGATGCTCAGCGGAGCGGGAAGGGGCGTATGGACGGCGGATAAAATCGGAGAAAGACCAAGAAAAAGGAGAAGAAGATCGGGAGGGATATGGAGGTATCTACCTGGGGTCAGAAGCTCGGATGAGAGCTTCCAGGTCTTCTCTCAAGGGCTTGTAGTGTCCCGAGCTCGTGCAGCGTCGTGGAGGAGCTGCGACACGGCGGAGCTGTGCCGTGGATCTCGCCGGAGCTAGTCGACCGTCTTCGCTCGATGTCGTGCCCAATCGTTGTCACCGATGAGGAGAGTGGATCTCGGAGAAACCTCCTGTACTGGCGGATAGGGGTGAAGGTTGAAGATGGTGGGGTATTTAAAGGTGGAGGTGATAGAATCGGTGGTGTAGCGATGGAGTTGGTGGGCATCGTGGAGCGAGGTGGATGGAGGTTATGGCGTTCGAGGGATTAGGTGAGGATGAGGGATGAGTGGAGTACGTAGTGGTGGTGCCAGGGGGCGGAGACGGTGGTCAGCGTGGCTCCCAAAATAGAAAGGGGGCGGCCCTCGTGCACGATGGATGACGTGGGTGTGGGGCTTGCGGGAGGTAGGAGATGAAGTATCGACCATTGGATCGAGCGATCCAACGGTCAGGAGAAGGGCGGAAGCGAAAGGTGAGGATTAGATCGGCAGAGTGAAATCGAAGGGGGTAGATGTAGCCACGTGACAGCCGTGGATCAAGGCGCTAACGTGTAGTAGAGATGTAGTCTAGGGGTTTGATCGAAGGGTTGCAAGGCGTTGCGAGATGAGTGGCCAGGATAAGACCTTCTGGCGAAGATCGGAGGGTGTAGGGTGCGCCACGTGGCGTGCTAAGAGCGCGGCGCTCACGGGCAGTCCACATGAGATCCATGGGTAGATCGGGCGGCTAGAATGTGTTGCGATGATGAACAACCCAGATCCAGAGAGGGGGCGAGCGATCGGACGACGGGGAAGGCTGGGCGCGTGGCGCGCAAAGGAGCAGGCCGCGTGGCTCAATCAGAGAGCGCCACGTGGCCTGCTCTGAGTGACTAAGAAAGAAAATGAATTTAGAGAGATAAGGATCGAATTTGGAAAAACTTAAAACATGAAAGTTGTAGATCTCGATGAGATCTACAAGTTTCATGTTGACCAAAAATTGAGATGAGGTCAAAAATACAAGAGTACAAATATACATACATATAGTGTGCACAGGGGCCAAAAACCCAAGTTTTGCATACGAGCTCTGAATTGAATGAAATTGATCTCATTTTAAAGGTCTCTGGATGTGTATTAATCTGAAGGTGAGTAGACCTAATTCAGAGTTTGTATGAGAGGGATATTGGCATTCTAAGGTCTAGGTTCTCCAACTGATTTTGGGGCTTTATTGGGCAATTTACAGTATAGGGATTTTTGGCCTTCTTCCTTTTACTATTAACTAGTAATGTACACAGTGTAAGGAAGATGTTATTTGATTTTAGAGGGTATATGAAATACAGATAATTAGGTGAATTATTGAGAGTATTTTACAAGTGATTTTTACACATGAATTGGCTTCTTATTTAATGCAAATATAAATGCTAAAATACATGTATTGTAGATTTATGCATGAATGCTATTTATGCAAGATAAAGAGAAATATGATGCTAAATACTCGGGAACAAGGCTCTATTTTCAACTTTAAGATGATGAATCACAGATTCATCAAACCCTTATACTTAAACCTTGCTCGTCCCTGAGCAACTAAAATGAAATGCAAGAGTGAAATGATTTTGGGTTCCATACCAAGGTCATGAAGAAAAGTTGAAAATGGAGCTTGACTCGACCTTTGGATTAATTATGTGGCGGAACCTCATTGGGACCTGAACTTAAGACCTAACAGACTTCAAGTTCCACAAGTGTTCTATTCAATACTCCTCAATAGTCAGGTCAGAACAAATCCTCATACGCAAATTTCTGATGACTATGATTCTTACTTGTACTGTGTAAGTGAAATATAACTCTCCACATCAGAAATGGCTCAGAAATAGCCTCCTCTAACAAGGTAACTCTATTTACCCGGTCCAGTAACTCTTTCCTCGAGGAGCGGGGTATTCCCTTCCAAGTTCAAGTGCGACCAGCTCAAGAGGAGGAGGTAGAGAAAAGAATGGACGGTAGTCAGTGTAGCTACCTATCCCGGGATGCCTGACCAGTGTAGCCAAGTCATCCAGCTGCAGACATCTTGCTAATATACATACTCGATAGGTATTTTATTTTTACTTTAGCCTGTCTACTTTTTTGGAGTTTTTGCACTCTCATTTTTTTTCAAACTGTATACAAGATCCAGCATGTACATCGGGAGTTTTTCCTCTTGAGCCAATAGACTATCCCTCTTTTGAAGCATTATTACAACCCACAGCATCCCGTCCTTAGATGTTAACACCACCAGACTAGGTTGAGATGCACTTCCCTCCCTAAAGGAGGACGGATGTTTCCACCCGTGTGCTACTCCAAGCTAAAGGATTCTACCTCCTCACCACCTCATCAATGAAGATCTACGTGCATTGTGCTTGTCCAAGTTAGGTCATTATTTAAAAGAATCATGCGTGTGCACGAGATATTCTACTTAGACTAATCAAGATGACATGTGAACATAGACTTGCGGACTCAAAGAATTGAGTCACTTGACCTGAGAAATCTTAACTGCGATTCCTATAAGGTTCCTCTGAAATTAGGTGGACTAAGGTCAAATCAAGTCCATCCTCAATATCTACTCATAACTTGGTTCAGAACCCACTAGCTTTTCACCTTGCATATGCAAGATATGTAGATGAGATGCAGATGACATGCTATGTAGATGAATGAAATGCAAGGCCTTTTTTTAATGCAAGGATGATATGCAAGAGTGAATAAGAAGCCTATTTTTTTGAAAAGTTTTTTTTTCAAAACTTTGGTATGCCTCGCATGTTACAATAATTTACAAGAGTTTTATAAGTATTATACAAATTATACAAGTGTTATATAATATACATGTATACATGTATTTTATTTTTTTTTCAATTTTTACAAAAGTTTTACACGTATCATACAACAAGTAATTTTTTTTTCAATTTTTACCCACCCGTAATTATTGCATAATATATATACAAAAATACATGAAAATACGTGAAAGAACGAGCTATGGGTAAAGTATATATGTAATATATACACGCCACCTATACTTAGTGTGTGCTATGTCCTCAGAGCACGAAAAGAGAGAAAAAAAACATAGCTCATGCTAAGCGTAGGAGAGCAAAAATAATAAAAGGTATAGAAGTCACTCCACCCCCCTATACTTAGACTTTGGCAGCCTAAGTGTAGAAGAAGATCAAAAATGGGGTGGGTGAAGTTAAGAGGGGAAATGGAGGAGTATATACACGGCGGGCATCAGTCCCCCCTATACTTAGGCTCTGGTCAGCCTAAGTATAGGACATGAGTGAGTGTGAGAATCGATGAGATCTAGAGAATATACAATGAATGGTGAACAGAATCGGGTCACTCTCCCCCCTATACTTAAGATCTGATCATCCTAAGTATAGCCATAAAATGAAATGATATGGAGCCGGGCGAGTAATTCGAATCACTGGGGAGGGAGGGAAAATATATACAAGAAGGTGTGAGAATATACAGGGATCAAGAAGGTTTGTGATGAACCTTCTTGCGGGAGCGAGGAGGTGGGTAATATACAAGTGTGTCATTGTCAGAATCGTCCTCAGATAAATAGTAGTGAGGTGAAGGGATCGTCCAACGCGGGTCGACACACGGTTGCTTGCTTAGATAAGGCTTGAGAACAGCCGAACTGAGCTCACTCATATAAATCACCTTATCCGGATCCAATGAGGATTCCTTTGATAATATCTTCTCTGGAATGTTAAAGGAAATTTTCTTGGTCGGTTTTCTAGAATCTGAATCATTGAGAGAGAGATGAGAGCGACACGCCTTGAGAGGTTCGGAGGAACACCTCTAGGAATCAATTCTCGACTTCCTCTCACTAGAAATCCGACTAGAAGAGGGAGCAACCGTGTTTTTATGTGGAGTCAATTTAATCTTGGTTGTTTCCTTTGAAGGTCCGGGATGTGGTGTGGTGCTGACCATGGGTTCCTCATCAGACGAGTCATCATATAGATTGGAATATTCCTGAAGGGTCAGCATGCATCTCGAGGAAGTGCTAGTGATCTCAGTTGGCTTGGCATTATTGGGCTCTTGTGTCGGATTACTGAAATGATCAAGGAAATCCACAAAGGTCGTGTCCGACTCAATGATAGCTTCTAGTCGTGAGTCCTCCTTAGAAGCTGTCACGGTGGTGGTGCAAGTAGTTGATGAAGTGGAGGTGTGGGGAACCTCTGAACCAACGGTCGTCCGGACAGTCGGTCTCTCAGGTGTAGCAGAGAGGTGGGACTCATCTACCTCTCGATGGTCATGACTATCAGCGGACGTGTGGGTCACCTTGGAGTAAAGTGTATCAAAGAGTGGGTGAGATCGAAGCGCTCCCAATGCTTAAAAATTGATTTCCCTAGTCTCACAATCTATAGTCGCCTTAGCCAAGTATAAGAACGGCTTCCCGAGAATAATCGGAGATAGGGTAAACTCTCCTCGATTCTCAATGTCAATGATCGTGAAGTCCACCTGGAGTAGAGCACCTTGGAAAGTAACGATGACTGAAATATTTCCTCTTGACCGTTTGATGGATCGATCAGCCAGCTGAATGATCTCTCTCGACTTCCTAAGTGGTCTGAGTTTGAGCTTGCCAAGCACAGAGGTCGGGAGGATATTTATCGGTGAGTCATCATCGATTCTTGCATGGGTAAAGATGGTGTCTTTGATTTCACACTCAACTCGGGGCAACCGCTTCACTCTGCGGCTTTTGGTCTTTCTCCCCATCACCAAGGAGGTAGCCATAGACACTATGTGTCTTTCAGTCCTTGTCCTCTTATTTCCCGGCCTCTTGGGCATCATTTTACTCTTTAAAAAATCTCTTCAGGTCGGGGAAGTGATTTATGGCCTTAATTAAGGGAAGTTTGAAAATCAATTCTTCATCGAGTGCTTCCCTTAGGGCAGGATCTAATTCTTTTAGGTCTTTTTCATTTTCAAATTTTTAGTTGTTTTTTTGGTTTTTCAATTTTTTGATGTTTTGGGTGGATGAATGATCAGACTCTAGATTGGAAGGCAAGGGGTTAGTAGAAGAGGGAGATAGAATGGACTCCAGCTGTACATGATGTGTGGGTTTCCTAATGTTCGCTCTGTTTTCAACCTCAAAACTACTCATGTCCTTTTCCACTTTCATTCCCAAGCTGGCAGAAATTGAGTGCAGTATTTCCATGACTTCTCTCAACTTGTTACCTAATGTTTCATTTTTCGTGATAAGTCGAGAATTGTCATCCTCCAAAATATTCTCATGACAAATCATGGGAGAGTTCTGCTCAATTGGAGGAGACTGTTGAGATATTGGGGTCTCATACTCAACATACCTAGACTCTGGCATGTAATGCTGGGTCAAGTATGGACTATCCAAATGGCAAATATTGGTCGGAGCCTCATGTGATGGAGTAAATGAAACATGGACTGATAAGTTTAGCTCATGAGTCTAATCTTGTGAATGTATAGGCTCTTCGAATGAAGGTTGGTTAATGAAGGCTTGATCACTGTCAATCAAGTCTGGAAAATCATGATGTGCAGACCTCTCCATTCGGGTTGTTCGATCGACCATGTTATGCCCTAAGGTCAAGTCGGGATGCGTATATGTAAATTGTTGTCTGATCCCTACTTGAGGTGAGAATGAAGTATGTGGGGACATATAATTTTGCCAATCATCTATCTCAACAGTGGCTTGCTCTTCATTTGATTCTTTGATTCCTGCAATCTCTCGAGAATAAGGACAGTCAACCCAAGATGGAAGTGGATTCGGAGTGTTGGAATATGGAGTAGGTGAGAAATGCGAAGAAGTGGAGAAGTTAGTCGGAGTTCTGACTTCATAATTTGGTTGAGGTGGAGCCGACCACGAGTAAGGGTCTCCCGTGGATGGCGGAGGATACGTGGAAGAAGGAGAGGGCGAAGATGAATGGTATATGGTCGAGAAGGATTGACCAGAGTTCACAGGGTATGGGGACCAATATCCCGCCATCTTGAAGAGGAAAGGATAAAGGTAAGCAAATTGAGGTAGAAAATGTGCAATTACATAGGATAACACACACGGACAGACACAAAGACAAACACAAGAGCAAACCCCGAGTTCACACTCAACACGGTGAAGGACCCGAAACCGAGTCCGATTAGTATGGTTGATTTTAAGTGTGATTTTTCAGACAAGTAGCAAAGGTTACGCGATCTATAGGGGAGTCGGCTAAAAGCCAGATGTGTCTCCCCTGTTTAACCTGTCACCTTAGATACCAACGCCCTTCCTTTCTTTGCTCCTATCCCCAGCTGAAAGTTCAAGGACCTGCCCCTATCTACCTACAGAGTAGGCGGAGGCTGACAAGGCTATAACTTTACCCCTATCTACCTGCAAGCGCAGGTGGAGGCTATTAGCAACTTGTCGCGGTGCACCGCAATTTCACCCCTATCTTCCTACCGGAGTAGGCGGAGGCTACTTGGCGCTGGTCAGTTGAACCCAAAGCTCAGCCATTGATATTTGCTCAGATCGAGGTACGCGATATGGAAAGCAGGGGATTTTTGGCTTTGCACTAGGGTGCTCACACACTCTAGTACCCTCACTCAGCCTGAAAACAATGTCGGGGTTAATCTCTCGCAAACAAGGGTTAATTTAGTCAATTTTTTAATCCAATTCAATTAGCAATCCCGATTTTAAAGATTAGTTAACACTGATATTAATCCACACAAGCAATCACATCTACCGTCCAGTCCCAATTCCTTTATCCTAGGTTAGAAAACCGAGAGAGAGAGAGAATCGGAAAAAGTCGATGCAATTGAGAAAACGATGATGAATGCTTGAGTAAGAATACTTACAGTGACTCCAGCTCTCAATGCAGGATGCAATACTGAATTATAATTTTTACACTAAATGAATGCAAACGAAAAAGCTGCTCCTAAACAAGCAGTTCTATTAGCGAGTGAAGAACGAATTGAATTTGGCTAAGTCCTGCGGTCTAAGTGCGTCTTTTAAGTGTAAAGTGTGATCGTAGAATTTTACGAGCACAAACAGTTCCTAAAATAGCTCTAAGAGCCGCAAGTGCAGGTCCTATTCTACGTAAAGCAACCACACAGCACACGGGGACACGTTTTATTATGACTTACACACGCGAGATCCCAAACGGGAACCGCTATAAATGTAGACAATTTTTTTACAAAAAAACGAAAATCTTTCTGGCATCTCAACAACCGTCTTGATCCACGAATCGTCAGCCTCCGATGCACTTCGAGATGCATCGACTTCAAGAAACCGCTCCAAGTCCACTGGGCCCTCGCACAAAAAGATAAAAATGTTAGATAGAGAGAGAATAAATAAATAAAAAAATAATTGAAAAAATGAATAATTACAAGGTGGTTCTGGGATCTGACTACCCGAGTGACTGGAAAATGTAAATCTATTTTCTAAAATGATCCTAAGCTGTTTGCCTCCCCGACAACGGTGCCATTTTGACGTACGTCTTACTACCCTTGTTAATTTAATCAAATTAATGGTCAAATTAATCATTGTGTCATTCATTGCAGTCGGATAATAAGAGCAGATAAAAAAATCACTTTTAATTAAGGATGAGTTAATCGCGAGCGGCAAATTTATTTTTACTTGGGCAAGCCCAAGGTCGAACTCAGGGAGGCAGCTATCTCCTTAGGTAGATTTTAAGCAGATTTCCAAGATCGAATTTTCAGGTGATATTTTTTTGGTCTTTTTCAATATACTTTATGCAAGAAAAAAAAGAGACATGCAAAATTGGGCCATTTTCCAAGTTAATTCAGAAAGATGGTCAAATTGATTCCAAACATTATGAAACTTGGCCAGATGGTGAAATATATGAAATTAAGCTACCACAATTTTTTTAGATTTTTCTGACACTAGATAAATTTACTGTGAATTAAGAATGAATACAAGGTGATTTTGACTAAATTAATTTTAGTAAATATCAAATCAAAATATTTTCAGATATAAAAATTATCCCAGATAGGTCTAAGTGTGAAGAATCCAGGAAAATTAATAGAACTAAATTTCTATGTGAAATGAACCTATTAAAAATTAATTAAGGAAATCACTTAATGATTTATTCAGGCCTTGGGGTACGTGTAAATGAGATGATTTTTTTATACAATGTGAACTTAATTATCTTAGGTCTAATGTGAATTTTTGGAATCATAGAGAAATTACTACAAATTAAAAGGCATAAATGGGTAAAATATGACAAAATTCCACCAATTTATTAATAATAAAATATACTGCTATCACAAAAATATGCCAAGTATCACATATGAAAGAGTACAATTTAAGCTACACAATGCAATTTTCAAACTTGAAAAATGACTTGAAATGAATGCCTAAAGATGCGTGCAAAGACAGGGACCAAAATATAATAAAGGAAATAATAATTGCTAAAAAATAAATATGCTGCCAGGGACGAATATACAATTACCTAAAATGGTAAGGGGGTGGATGCAAATTTCCCAAAAAGACACGAGCTCCTCGCGTGACGCACCTGGCAGGGACCAATTGGTAATTTCAGAAAGTTGCAGGGGCCTCTGTGTAATTTGCCCAACCCTCACATGATAAACACGTGCGGGGCTAGGCTCGGATGACGGTCGAGGCACGGTCAGAGGCTCGGATGGCTCGGAGAAGCTTCAGGGGCTCCGAGCCTAAAGGTTGGGGCGGAGGCTCGGAGCGGCTACGTGGCACGTTGTGGGCCACTTGATCGAATGACGATCCAATGACTGCTGGAAGATGATGCGTAGGCGATCAAGCACCGTTGGATCGGGATGAATCCAATGGTTCCCTGGAGCTCAGTGCGAATGGCGACGTGGCGCGATCAGATGCGTAGGATCCTCCTGATCCTATGGCTGCGGGACGTGGGCAATGCGGCGTGCTCCGGACCGTTCGGTCAAGGAGATCGGACGACTGCTGCTCTTCTTCCTCAACAGGTCTGCCACCTCCTGCAGCGGAGATGGCTGTGCTCCGACGAAGGAGCCCTGGCTCCACCTCTCCCTCTAGATGTGGGTGAAGGTCGCCGGTGACTCCCAAGTGGCTGGGAAGAGTCGTGGAAGCGTCAGGAGTCCACCTGAGGGCTCAGGAGTGGCTGAACATCGCTGGAGAGCAGTGTCGGAGAAGCTCGAATGAAGCTCCAATGAGGTTCCGACCAATCCAAGTTGACGCATCTACATGGGTCAGTGGAAAACCAAGGTGTGCGAATGTGCTCGTGGGATGCTCGTTAATGTAGGGAGAGGCCTGAAAGGCGATGAGGTGGTCCGGTGTTCGTGCTCCGCCAAGGTGGCGGAGCTTGCGTCGGCGTGGGGTTGAGCGTGTCGTCGGAGAGGATAAAGGCGGGTGCAAAGATCAGAGCTTCGAGGGGAAGCTCGGTGGATGCTCAGCGGAGCGGGAAGGGGGGTGTGGACGGCGGATAAAATTGGAGAAAGACCAAGAAAAAGGAGAAGAAGATCGGGAGGGATATGGAGGTATCTACTTGGGGTCAGAAGCTCGGATGAGAGCTTCCAGGTCTTCGCTCAAGGGCTGGTAGTGTCCCGAGCTCGTACAACGCTGTGGAGGAGTTGCGACACGGCGGAGCGGTGCCGCGGATCTCGCTGGAGGTAGTCGACCGTCTTCGCTCGATGTCGTGCCCAGTCACTGTCACCGATGAGGAGAGTGGAGCTCAGAGAAACCTCCTGTATTGGCGGATAGGGGTGAAGGTTGAAAACGGTGGAGTATTTAAAGGTGGAGGTGGCAGAATAGGTGGTATAGCGATGGAGTTGGTGGGCATCGTGGAGCGAGGTGGATGGAGGTTATGGCATTCGAGGGGTTAGGCGAGGATGAGGGGTGAGTGGAGTATGTAGTGGTGGTGCCAGGGGGCGGAGATGGTGGTCGGCGTGGCTCCCAAAATAGAAAGGGTACGGCCCTCGCATAAGGTGGATGACATAGGTGCGGGGCTTGCGGGAGGTAGGAGATGAAGTATCGACCGTTGGATCGAGCGATCCAACGGTCAGGAGAAGGGCGGAAGCGGAAGGTGAGGATTAGATCGGCGGAGCGAAATTGAAGGGGGTAGATGTAGCCACATGGCGGCCGTGGGTCAAGGCGCTTACGTGTGGCAGGGATGTAGTCTAGGGGTTTAATCGAAGGGTTGCGAGGCGTTGCGAGATGAGTGTCCAGGACAAGATCCTTCTGGCAAAGATCGGAGGGTGTAGGGAGCGCCATGTGGCGTCCTAACAACGCGGCGCTCACGAGCGGTCCAGATGAGATCCATGGGTAGATCGGGCAGCTGAAATGTGTTGCGATGATAAATGGCCCAGATCCAGAGAGGGGCGAGCGATCGAACGGCGGGGAAGGCCGGGCACGGGGCGCGCAAAGGAGCGGGCCGCGTGGCTCAATCAGAGAGCGCCACGTGGCCTGCTCTGAGTTGTTGAGAAAGAAAATGAATTTAGAGAGATAAGGAGGTCGAATTTGAAAAAACTCAAAACATGAAAGTTGTAGATCTCGATGAGATCTACAAGTTTCATGTTGACCAAAAACAGAGATTAGGTCAAAAATATAAGAGTACAATTATACATACATATAGTGTACACAGTGGCCCAAAACCCCAAGTTTTGCATACGAGCTCTGAATTGAATGAACTTGGTCTCATTTTAAAGGTCTATGGATGTGTATTAATCTGAAGGTGAGTAGACCTAATTCGGAGTTTGTATGAGAGGGATATTGGCATTCTAAGGTCCAGGTTCTCCAACTAGTTTTGGGGCTTTATTGGGCAATTTACAGGATAGGGATTTTTGGCCTTCTTCCTTATACTATTAACTAGTAATGTACACAGTGTAAGGAAGGTGTTATTTGATTTTAGAGGGGATATGAAATACATATAATTAGGTGAATTATTGGGAGTATTTTACAAGTGATTTTTACACATGAATTTGCTTCTTATTTAATGCAAATATGAATGCTAAAATACATGTATTGTGGATATATGCATGAATGCTATTTATGCAAGATAAAGGAAAATATGCTACTAAATACTCAGGAACAAGGCTCTATTTTCAACTTTAAGAGTGATGAATCACAGATTCATCAGTCAACGATCGGGTAAGTGGTGGTGGAGTTCACCGGAGCTGGGTCCGACTAACTATGGGAGATGATTTAACGGCTAAAACATGAAATAAAAGATAAAAAATACGGAAATGAAACCTAAGATCAAAACTAAGCTTAAAAAGAGAAGGGAAGTGGAGTTACCTCACCGGTAGACCCGGGAAGCAAGACCTCGACGGTCGGTGGTCGGAGGTGGTGGTGGAAGCCACCAAGACATTTCCAGAGCTCGCCCAAGGTTTCTGGAGGCTCCCCTGTCGTGGGAGTTGATCCAGAGCAAAGGAGGAAGGTCCAAGCATGGCCAAAGGGGTTAAAAATTGAAGGAAAGATCGGGGGGTCTTGTATACATGCGATTGAGTGGCTCCAAAGATCGATGGGCAACGGGCGATTCAGTGACCCATTGACCAAGAAATCAAAGGCGCGAGTAAGGTGGTCGATCGAGGAAGAAGTTGTCAGAAGGAATCCAAGTCGAT
This sequence comes from Ottelia alismoides, assembly GCA_037367405.1. Classification (NCBI taxonomy): domain Eukaryota; kingdom Viridiplantae; phylum Streptophyta; class Magnoliopsida; order Alismatales; family Hydrocharitaceae; genus Ottelia; species Ottelia alismoides. Next base: position 316,233 of record JAZKJV010007458.1, read on the forward strand.
GGGTGAAAGAATCGACTTGTAAAAAGTCGAGAAAAGTGGGTCAAAACTAGGGGTGTCAGGCTACATTGCCTCGGTCAGAGAGTTGACCGAGGTCAACTAGCATTGAGACCTGGTTGGTCCACGTCGACCAACCGAGAAAACCCCAGCTAGAAATTATTTATAAATTATGTAATAAATAATAAGTGATTTTATTAATTTTAGGTTATAAAATAAAAAATGTTTCCTTTTTTCTAAATTATTTTATTATGATTTTTATTTATTTTTTATAGGTATATAATTATAAGTTAGTTTTTAGGGCTTAATTATAGGTATATTTATCTATGTTTTTGTGACTTTTATTTTTATTTTGTATTTATGATTTTATTATTTTATTATATTAATTTATATATTTATAACTTATTTTTATATACAATATATTTTTATTATATTTTCTTATATAATATATACACTAAATAAATAAGTCTATTTATTATTTAGGTATAGATATAGGTAATTTACCTATGTATTTTCTATATATATTTTATTTTAGCATTTTCTTTAATATTTTATTTTAGTTTTAACATGTACATATATTATAAGTAATATTTACAAAATTATAAAAATATAAAACTGTAAAAATAATAAATAATAAATAAAATGAATATCTTGATCGGTAAACTATACAATAGGGGTCCAAAACCTAACTTTCGCATCTTAACTTCAAAAAATATGAAACCATCTTCATTAAATAGCTTATTAAAAGTTATATATAATTAAAATGATTTTGATACATTTTGAGTTTTTATTTGAGAGATATGGTTCTGGGAAGTTGGGATTTTGGAAATTTATTCAGAGTATAACTTTTACACTGTGTATTATTTTTGTATGGAATCAATTTTGTATTTTTCTATATTTTATATATAAAACTTTCATGTTCAAAATTTCTTTATTTGAGTTATAAAAAATTAAAAAAGAATCCCAAAAATGAATAAATAATGAATAAATAAATGGGAATTTTATTGTATTTTGGACTCTTATCTCCCCTACTTTATTCTTTGTCGACCTAGTCATCGAGATGACTAGGTCTTGGGGTTTAGGATCATAAAATATCTATGATATTTTATTATTTTTCTTTTTTTCTTTATTCTATATTTTTGACATTAAAACATTATTTTATACACAATTTGTACAACAATGCATGAATGTTAATTTATGCAAATAAGAGGTATTTACATGCATTTACTAGGGTTTTTAAGGCCAAAATGATAGAATAAAGGTGATAAAATGGAGATTCATCACCCCTCTATACTTGCCTTTGCTAGTTCCTAGCAAACACTTATGCAATAAGTGTAGAAAAAGAAAGAAAAGAAAAAGAAAGAAAGATGGATTAATTTTCAAACTTGTCTTCACAAAATCAAAGTTTGGAGCTTAAGTCCGACCTTTGGAATTTTACTGTGACCGGAACCTTATTGGGAATCGGATTTGAAATCCAACAAACTTTAAGAATCCCAAAACTCTGCTCAAGTCCCCTCAATAGCCAGGTCAGAATACTTCAACTCATATGCAAACCCTTATGACTATGAATCTGGCTTGTACAGTGTATGTGATAGTGGCTCTCCCCAACTGAAATGACAAAGAGTCCGACTTCTCCAGCATGACAACCCAGTGATTCCCCAATCCAGCAACTCCTTCCTCGAGGTGCGAGGTATTCCCTTCTAAGTTCAAGTGAAAACCTGCTCAAGAGGAGGGATGAGAGAAGAATGAACGCTAGCCAGTGTAGCTACCTATCCTAGGATGCAAGACCAGTGTAGTCAAGCCATACAGTTGTTATCTCACATGATTTGACTTTGAAGTTCAAGCTTGATTATTGACTAGACACATATATACATTCCGATATGCATTTTATTTTCAATCAGGTCTATCCACTTTTTTGGATTTTTTGTTTTTTGCTTTTTTTGAAATCCTATACAACAACTTTTACATAAAGAGTTTTTCATCTTGAGCCAGTAGACTATCCCTCTTTTGAAGCATTATTGCAACCCACATTCTCCTGTCTTTAGACATCTATGATATTGGATGGGTTGGGGTGCACTTCCCTACCTAGAAGAGGACAAATATTTCCACTTGAGTGGGTCTCATACCAACAAATCAATCCCCCCACAACTCCAACTGAGTTGAGCCGAGTGAAAGGTACATGTGTCCAAGTTAGGTCATTATCAACAAGAGTCGTGCGTGCTCTGAAATACTCTACTTAGGTAGTCAAGAATCCATTAAACCAAGTCTCACAATCCTCAAATAATTAAGTCAACTAGACCTGAAGTACCACAATTCCAGCTCCTATAAGGTTCTTGTTATTAGGTGGATTTAAGGTCCAACCAAGCTCCAATCATCGGATTTTACTTAAACTTGTTCAATTATCAAACTCAATCCGAAAAATGCGAATGTTATGCAAATGCTATGCAGAAAATATTTTTGTGATGCAATTTTCAAAGTTTTGAACTTTTTTATGGATTTTTGAAAAAGATGGTGCACATGCATTTTTGTATTTTTTAAGAAGCTTTTGCAAATGTTTTTGGATTTTAGTTTTTGCAAATGTTTTTGTGCTTTTTGAGAAAAAATGATTTTGGCTAAAAACTAGGCACAAATATATACACGGGGTTGCCTCTTATATGTATAAGAGTTGGATTTTAAGAATGTACAAGGGGTAAGTGGTCATTTTTACAGATATGTATACATTAATAAAGAATTTTAATTTGATGTATATATTCCTCAAACTTATTTGAAACATGATTTTTAAGCAATTTTGAAAAAACTGTAGTCTAAAAATAATTTTTGAAAGAATTTTTACAAAACATTTACACATATTTGAAAATCATTTTGCAAAGGTTTCTCAAACAGTATATATAGATTTTTCAAAATATTTATGCAACTATTTTCAAAACCATTTGCAAATTGGTTTTCAAAAATTTTATTTCACAAGAAGAAAATAAATTTTACAAACCAAACATTTTTACAAAGGTTGAAAATATTTAATAAAATGTTTACCAAATAGTTTTCAAAATAATTTCAAAAAGATTTTTAAATATTTTGCAAAAAAATATTTTTACCTGATTTATTAATCAATACATACAAAAAGAATTTGAGGAATAATACACATCTTTTCATTAAGTGTTTTTAATGAATTAATTAAGTATTTTTAGCCATAATTATTATTAAAAAAATATGAAAGTACGAGTTATTTATAAAGTATATACAGAGCATCTACGATCCCCCTATATTTAGCTTGAGCTATGTCCTCATAGATCAGAGAGAAAAGAGAAGGAATAACTCGTATTGAGTATAGAAAAGTCTAAAGAATAGATGAATAAATGAATGAACGAATGAGAAGTCGACCGTTCCCCCTATACATAGGATCAACTAATCCTAAGTATAGCAGACTGTACACAAAGTGGGACATGTCAATGGTGGGAATGAACAGATCGTACTCAGAGTGTCTCCCCCTATACTTAGGGTAAGATATCCCTAAGTATTGACAATAAGAGAAGACAATGGAGAGGATCGAATAATGACAGAACTTGGGGTGCACACCCACCGATACTTAGGACAAAGTACATCCCAAGTATAGAAGACTAATAAAAAGGGGCGACACCCTTTCGGTAGAAAAAGAAAAAAGAAAAGGAAAAGAAGAAAAGTTAGATGAAGATATAAGAAATAGAAGAGAATGTGCGCACCACTCCTCCTATACTTAGGGTAAAATAGCCCTAAGTATAGGCAATGACAAGAGTGATGAAATGGAAAGAAGAAAGAACACTTAGCTCGTCCACCCCCTATAGTTAGGACAAAGTGCGTCCTAAGAAAGACACACACGAGAATGGGATGGATGAGCAATACGAGAGATGGATGGAAGAAAACGAAAGCGAATATACAAAAGTTTGGATATACAAAGATCAAGAAGGTAGAAAGCGAACCTTCTTGTGGGACTGTTGAGGAATATATCTGACAAGGTGCAGGTCGATATCGAAGTCCACGGTAGATAGAAACCAATCAGGATCAACCTGGTGAAGATCCTCAGCAGTCGCAGAGTGAGAAGGCACAAACGGATCAGTGGAAGTAGTATGGCTAGGTTTGGCCTCCTGCGAGGTCTCTCCTAGGTCAAAACCAAAAGGAACGAACTCATCTGTGGAAGTAGTCTAATCATGTTCGTTCTTTATCGTCTCAACTGGATCATCATTCTCATCAAAAGGTCTGAATTCCTGGATAAAATCAAAAAGATCAAATTCAACCTTATCAGTCTCATCAGGATCTTCCCTGTGCTCTAAGGTGTCAATCGTGTAAATCCCGCAGATGTCATCAATACATCGCCAAGTACCAGAAGAAGGAACTCCGAGGTCCATGCTTTTCGAGTCTTCCTCCCTAGAAGGAATTCTCAGGTCTTAGTGGAATCCAACATCCAACAAAAATGTCTGATCGTCTCATCAAGGTCATAGTTCTCAAGGTCGGCTAAGATATGTGAAGGTGCATCAGGTGCAGGTCTCTGATCGACAGTGGGTGCAGTGGTGATCACCTCACTTTCGTCAATAGGACGGAAGTGAATCTCTCCTGATCCATAATCGACAACGACTCTCGAAGAGGCGAGAAAGAGTCATCCTAGGATGATTGGTGAATGATCCCCAGTAGAGGTCTCCATGGGCAATACGGTAAAATCGACAGTATAGCTCATGCCCTGAATCGAAATGACGGTGTTCTCAAGGATACCCTTTGGCCTCTTAGTTGATCCAACAACAAACTGAAGAATCATCCTAGTCTTCTTTAGAGGCCCTAAGTGAAGAGATTGTACCAGCGAGAAGGGCATGATGCTAATCGAAGCGCCGCCGTCAAGGAGAGTGCGATCACATGTATGGTCAGAGATAGTGCAACTAATGAGTGGAGTAGCAGTGTTCCTTTTCTTAGAGATTGGATGGGTGTGATGGTGTGGGCAGTGGCCATGGTCATGATATGATGCTCAGATCTGCTCCTCCGCCTTCTCTTCTTGAGTTGAGGAGCAGATAACAGGGTCATGGCCAGGTGAAGTGGGGCCTTAATAATCTCATGAATAGTGGCCACCACTTCAGGTTCAGTCAATATTTTTTTTAATTTTTGGACCTCCTCCATACAAGGGAGGAGATCGGAATCAGCATATACACAAGGACGACTAAGAGCAGTCTGTACAATGTCGTCCTCAGGGTCACGGATGGGACATGGTGTGAATGTGTGTGTAATCAAAGGGTCTGGCAGGTGGGCCCTCTCCTTACAGTCTAAATCAACCAAGTGTCTCCTGAATTTTTTTTGTATTTTTAAATTTGTCTCATTTTTTGTATTTTGGGCGATTGCAAGCTCTCATGGAAATCCTCAAGTGAATCCATATCCTCAAATAATGGAGCGTCATTCTGGTTCTTATTTAAACTAGTAAGATCATCAATCCTCGAATTCATTTTCTCCGTCATCTGGTTCAGGATCTCAATAAAGGTGACTCCAACAGATCAGGATCGGGTGAATGGAATGAGGGTGGTGGGTGCGGGCAAAAATCACATTCCGATTCAAAGTCTTTCAGACAAAGTGGATTGTCGAAATGTGAAGGTGATGTCGGAGTAAGTGTAAATCAAATTCTAAATCCTGAAATAGTGGATTAGGCATATATGTACAAAAGTCAGGAGTAAAATCCTCCTAGAAAAAGAGAGGTGGACCGGCTAGAGGGTACGGGGAATTCGCAAAGTCCGGATAGAAAGCGCTATTAAAATATTTTATGCTAAATTTATATGCTAAACAATATTTTAAAACAGATGTTATTTAATAACGTAAATTTTAAGATAAGTAGAAATGTCCATGCAGAATCTGGCACAATAGGGCGAACCATTCGCTGGTCGATGAATGGTTCACCGACTGTATTTATTAACATCGTCTTCTTATGTACGCGGAAAGAAAGGAATTCTCGATCAACGATCGTTGAGCCAGAAAAAAATATTCAGCGCAACATTTGAGCGGCTCATTTATCTCATCTCTTTCATTCTCTCCCTCTTCAACTCTGTATCATTGCTTCTTCTTGTCACCTTCCTAGGGGATCTCCCTCTGTCCCTCAATATTTCTTCTCTCTCACACTCCACCAAGTTTTTTCCCAGACAGGGCACAACCCTGTCCAGAATGGTTGGTCAGGGCATGGTAGAGTCTAATTTCCCTGTCAGAGCAGGATCGGAAAACGGTTCACCGATCAGCGAACCGTTCGTCGATCAACCCACTACATGCTAGTTCAACGCTCCCTCCCGAGGCACGCAGCTCTGCTCGAGGCGTAACGTTCATGCTCGTGTGACTGAGATTTGCGCAACCTGTCAGTCGGTGTACCATTCACCGATCGACAAACGGTTCGTAGATTAAAGCCCATCCCTGCGCCTATGAAAGTCGCCCACCTCACTCTCGCTTCTCACACTTCTCTTGATATCTCTCCCTCAAACTCTTTTCGCTCTCTATTTCCAGGCTTCCTTTCCCAAGTGAAGCTCCCTCCCTCATACATCTCCTCTCTCCTACAAGCTCAATCTCCCAAGTGAAGGTATGATTTAATCTTTATACATCATTTTTCAATTTTCCCATTTAGATATTAATAATGTAATGTAATGCCTTTGTCTATAATAAATTTTCATAAGCATATAATGCATGTGGCAGTTTAGTATCATTACACCCAAGATTTGATATAAAAGGGATGATTTGAAATTCTAATATAATTTTAAAGGACGTGCTATTGATTGATGTATATGCTCCTATTTGAACTAGAGCGTTTAAAGATTTTGTGCAATGCTTTTTTTACGTTTTGTGATGGCATTCTAGTGTACCTTAACTGTAAGAAATATTTTAAAGGATCACACCAATTATTTTTGAAATTACAACTTCGTTTGTTATTTTCATACACGTTAGATGTTTTTCATACACATCTCTGTATAGAATTACCCAGATGAATAAATATTGATTAGAGAATACATTGATGATTAGGATTATGCAGAAGTCTCGTTAATTTATAGTTCCATAATTAAGATACAACTTTTATAAATGAATAATCTCGTAATTAAATAATTTAATATGTAAATTTTTATATATCTAAATTAGTAATTATTATTTTCTTAATTGAAAGGAATTATCTTCTAATTAATTTAATTAATATGGACCTTTCTCTTTAATTATAATTTATATAATTAATATTTAATTTATTTTACATTAATAATATTTCAATTAAATAATTTAACATAAAATTACCTGTCTAATTACTAAAAATGTAATTAATTTAAGTGATATTAAATTTACCCTTTATTTAATAATATTATAATTATTATGAAACCATCTTATCATTAATAATACCTAATAAATTCTTTAATACATGACACTAATATTGCATTAATTAATATGAAAACATTGTAATTAATATGAATTAATTTTACAATAATAATATTTTAATTATTAATAATTTAACATGAAATTACCTGTCTAATTATTAATAATGTAATTAATTTCATTGTTATATAATATACCCATTAGTTAGTAATATTATATTTTTTATGAAATCATATTATCATTAACCATTCTCTAATAATTTACTTAATATAACTTGTCCATTTAATAAAAATAATAAGTGGTTTTTAAATTACCTTTTAATCAATAACATTACAAGTATTATGAAACCATCTTATCATAAATAATACTCCTACTAAATTCTTTAATACGAGACATTAATATTACATTAATTACTATGAAAAAATTAATTAATACGAATTAATTTTGCATTAATAATATTTTAATTAGTAATGATTTAACATGAAATTACCCGTCTAATTACCAATAATATATTTAAAATGATTGTTATATAATTTATCCATTAATTAGTAATATTATAATTAGTAAGAAATCATATTATTATTAATCATTCTCTAATAATTTACTTAATATGACTTGCTCATTTAATAAAAATAATATATGTTTTTTAATTTATCTTTTAATCAATAATATTATAGGTATTATGAAACCATCTTATCATAAATTAATAATAATGTAAGTAATTTCAATAATAATTTCTTATTTCATATGAATTAATTTTATATTAATAATCTTTTAACTAAATAATTTAATATGTCTTTACTGTTTCATAGATAATGGCTAACATCGCTCCATTGTTTGTCTATTGGAATGGAAGAAGTTATTGAAAACAGGAATGTTGGCTACGAAGGGGAGACCAGATTGATGATAGGTTTCCCCATCTCTGGCACTTTCGAGGAGCTACTGGGAACGGTTCGTAGCCTTACTGGATATGTGGAAGGGGAGTACAATTTATGCAACCTCCGTAAGCTGGTGATTTTGGGGTTATAAACCCTAGCCTGCCCCCACAAACGCAGACATTCACACAAATCTTAGCTATTGATTTTATTCCACATCAATCGATTGGATTTTCCTATTACATAGATTCCAGCCGTGTGCCTCCATTCCAGAATCTCCAATGCACACCTCTACTGCAGCGACATGCACCACAGCCAGAGCAGCCACCATCACAGCATCGTCAACGCCCTCTATAGATTGATAGAGCCTCATCAGTTAGGGACACACCACGTAAGACGCCACGAGAATCAAGTGAAGAGAGTGCGGGTGGTACTGGTGGTGGTAATCGGGGTCGTAGGGCTAATATATCATCATAGTTACGTCGGGCACACAGAATTTTTTATTCATGATAATTTGTATCAACAATCTCATTTTATTTAGTAGAATAATGACAGTATTATCATTTACATTGATTTTGGTGTAATGTCAAGCGTGCTTCCATATTAATAATAAAATGATATAGAAATAGTAAGATCCACATACTTGGAAAATATATTACCATGGACCATATTATACTTCCATTCAATCTCAAATGTAAATTGTTGGCGTGACGCAAATCCGTAAGTATTCTTCATAATATTACATTTCAATTTTATATTGGGTGTAATTCTTAACTAACTTAGGATAACTCTATTTTATTACATTTATAATGCTATTGTATTATTGTAGGTTATAGTGAAAACTCGATTCGTAGCTTGTAAGTCGATGCATCTTTCGGTGAACCGGTTCCTAGCGGTTCGTTCAACGTCTAGTGATAATGCATCACATCATCACCCACTTACTTCACCACAACCACTGCGAGGTAAAGTTTCTACAGTCCCACAAGAGTGCTCTCCACAACTCAGAGATGGGAGCTGATCCTCACAGCCTATCAGATGCTCCTACCGAGTATCCATTAGAGGATCGATCGTTACCTCAACCTCTTTAGTTGATTGACTCTCCGTTCGCAGACTACTAGCCACAGTCAATGACTCCACCTATGGTTGAGAGTTCTCAGAGTGAGACCTCCCCGCTCACGGAAGTGTACGACTAGGAGGAGGATCTGTACGCTGACTTAACAGATTTGCATTACACAATTGCACTGAAGTACATGCATCTGAGCATACTTCGAGGACAACGAGTCCGATCGAGGAGATGATTAATAACATCAGTATATTGTACTTTTTTTGAAGTCATGTTTATCTAATGTAATGCTAGATGTGATCTTTTTACTTCGTATTTGTAACACTGGATTATTAAATTGGAGTATGAAGTGGAGATCATGAACAGTAGATTATCTATGTACTCCCATGAAGTTGGCATGTGATGAAAAACTAACGTAGGTGGTCAATTAAGAAACAATGCATGGCACTTTGACTCAAGGGTGGACTAAAACTTGTCGATCTCAGAAAAATCAAGAACAATCAAAGGAACATCACAGTAAAATAAAAGAACATTAAAAAGAGTCATATGTTCAAATATGAAATTTTTTGAAGTATTTATAGGTGTAACATGTATGGTTGTTAGGATTTCTCTCTCTCTCTTTTTCATTTTGTTCCTCTTAATAATATACATAATATATTTTATAAAATACTAGTATGTATTGACATATTAATCTCTTTTATGTTTAATATTTTAAAAAAGTGAAAATGGAATAAAGAAGGTTTTATATACATGCTCTTGGGTCAATATATACATTGTTCTTTTTTATTATTTTCTAATCTTTATGGATTTTAATTTATTTCTAATTAGTTATTTATAAATTAGAAAAGAAATAAATTAAAAAGGTAAATTTCTGTACATAAATTGATAAATTTCTTTATAATAAAATTATGCACATTAAAATATGGTCTCAAAATCTAAATTTGACATATGAATTCTTATTTCTTTGACTTTAATCTTATTTTATAAATAACTTGACGCACATTAATTCAAATGTGAATAGAGTTTCATACGAGTTTGTATGAGGAGAAATTTAGCTTTTAGGTTTCGATCTTCTTAAACTAGGATTTTGAGGATTTTTTATTTGCTAATGTTGTTATATATACACAATGGAGTCCATTCCATGTTAATTGAATTTAGTATGAATTTATGAACTGGGAGATCAAATCACTATGATGTAGACAATGGTTTAATTATTTGTTTATCAACTATTTCAATTATTTGTTAAGTATTTATTCCGTAATTATAATTAACAAGTATTTTTTTTCAATTTATCTATATTTATGACTTAGCGTTGCTATTCGATTGAGGAGGCCGCGAAACTGCAAACCATTCGCCGATCGGCAAATAGTTTGTCGACTGTATTTATTATTAATCACTGGTTAGCATTAAGCTCCCTCGGACATATGATTTAGGTTTGATCAGCGAACGATTCACCGATCGATGAACCATTTGTCGATCCATGACATGAAGATTGAGCCATGCCATGCCATGGAAAACTCTACTGTCCACCCACTCCCCTTCGCACACACATTCTCCCCTTTAGTTACTCCTCAAGGTCTTCTTTGCTTCTTCCCCTTTTGATCTATTTCCCCTCCGTCTACAATTTCCTCGACACATAACATTTCCTTTCCAAACTTGCACCTTCTTTTTCTAACCCTCCGCCATCTTGTTACTTTCGCTTCCACCATTCTCATCAGGCCGCAAATGTTTTGCAAGGTACTGCGTCCTTCGCCACAATGTTTTGTGAAGTGCTGTTCCTACTCTTCTCGGCAGTCTTTTGAATTAGATAGCTCCTTGGAATTTCTTTATATTCTTTTCATGCATGATTTGTTCTAATGGCTCTTGGACATAGGTTGAGAGTGGGGGCGTATGGATTTTTTTCTACAAGGAAAATGCAGAATTATTTCTAGGACGCCTTTGGCAACTGCACATCACAGATCTCTGCGGATCATCTATTGGTTTTGAAAGAGAGACCATATGAAATGAACCTAAGATTTTGTGTGTGACGACTTCAGAGGACTGCCAATGACCCTGAGCACTTTGGGTTTGTCATTGTCTTGTGAACTAGACATGGACTGTGATGATCCCTTCTTCATTTGTTCATTGCGTTTGTTGCAGGAGAATGTCAGCAGTTGTATGGATTGATGCATCTTCGAGAATGTTTTTCAACAGGGGGCAGTCACCGGCACCTTGTTGCATTAATATTTTAGACAATGAATGGAAGGGCCATGAGCCGTTTCAACATGTTGATCATGGCCCGATCAACGCATTTTGCATGAATAAGACTTGGGGTGTTATAAGGCCAATCTGGTGAGAACAGATTCATGTACATTCGATGATGTTTTTTGAAGGTCCTTTTTCAGGATTTTTTGGTGTGGGAGTTTGGGGCGGTGAATGATGGATTCATACACCTTGAAGGATGTTATTTTGAAGTACTTCTCATGAAATTTTGCTTGGGGGATGGGGAGAGGGTGTGGCCGGGCCCGTCTTAATAATTTCCATGCAATGAGTGCAATGGACGTGACAATTGGTTTTAGTCGGAGAAATAATGTGGTCTTCCTGTAAGAGAAGGTGGAGAAGCAATATACTGATCATGACCCACTTTGCAAATTGCTTGTATGGGTCTTGGGGTGTTGTAGGGTGAGCTTGGTGAAGTGCAAATCTCGTCTTTTAACTAATGGATATGCTTTTTTCCCTCCCAAACGGAAGTTAATCATTGTTAGCATCTCATGCTCTTGAATAATGCTTGATTCTGTTCTCAAGATATTTGCCTAGTCAGATGGGTTAGGAATGCATATCCAAATTACGATTGCTTTTATTCCTTGTAGATTTAACTATTTAGATTTGGTTCAAGCATCTCCTAGATTTAAGTATACATCCTCCCTTCTTTTGAAGGACAAAGCAGCCTATGGTTTGCTTCAATTTACTCTTGGGAATTGTTGTTTTTACTGTAGTTATAAACTATGAAAATATATTATTCTTTTTTACACTTTTATGCCATGCACTTTTAGGAATCAACAAGTGATGCTGAACTTTCATTTGCCTTTTGGAATGTATTAGGAAAGTCGCAATGCTCTTCTTGAGGTTTGGAAGAAGGACTTCCATCTCCCTATTGGCCACAGGCCCACAGAAAATTTGGACACTGATAAATCGGAGCAAGCTTCTTTGGATACACAGCTACCATCATCTAATGTATATTTCAGACTTCTGCAAAAAAATTGGGATGGAATGGGTCTTGGAAAAGACGAGCAAGGTACTTTATTCTTGTCCTATAATGCCTGACTGTTGACTTGTCTGACAAAACATGAAGCATAATCTTAGTGAAGAAATTTTTGCACCTTAACCATCATCAATTAGAAAGCTTCTTCTGCGGAGTATAGGTTAAAAGAAAATATAACTCGACCACTTTGACATTTGGAGATTTTTCCGTCGAGTAATATGACATGAAATAGACTTTTTCCTTTGAGTATTTTGAAATATACTATTTTTTTCTTCTATTTTTTACTCCATCTTTAAAATATTATAATGGACTATGAAGTTGCTAGAAGTGCTTGTAGGAAAAGGTATAGCCAACGTACATACATACTTGTGTATATATGTATGACATCTGTTCAGGGTGGGGAAGATCAATGAGAAGGAAGGGATTTTATCACTTGTGCCCCTCTGAGATGTTGCAATATCAGTTATACCCCTATCTTTTTGGTAATATCACTTGTGCCCCTCGAAAGTTTCGCCGTTAGCAAATGTGCCCCTCCGTAACATCTCCGTTATTGGGAATGGTCTAACCGTGGTTAGACATGACTCAAGTGTGTTAACTCCTTCGATTCCCGAGGAAAACTTGTAGGCGGGAAAAAAGAAGGTGCCACGTGTCCTAAACCCCCCGCAAGTGGCGGGAGAAGAGGACTAGACGAACCATTTTCCCCCCAAAATCCGCATCCCATCGTTGCCATCATCTCCTTTCGTCTCCCTCCCAGAGAAGCTCAACTTTTCTCTCCAGTTTTCTTCCGCATCACGTTGAGGAGCTCCGCAAGCTGATCGAGTCCTCGTGGGTGGGGATTTTCATATTGACGGCTGTAATCGAGTGGGGAGCTTCTCCATTGCCTTCTCCAGGTTAGTTAGGGTTTGGAGATTTTCGTATTGATGACGTTAATCGAGTGGGGAGCTTCTCATTGCAATCGTATTGACGACGTTATTAGGCTTTGGGGTTTACCGTATTGATCGATTTTAGGGTTTTTCGATTGAATGTTTTTTTGTGTTTTGATCATACTTTTTTGGGATTGATTGGGAGCAAATATTCTCGAAATCAAGTTATAGGCATATAGATGGTGCACCATTTCCTTTTTTGATGATCTTGAATGTAGGATGGTTTGGTATAATGGAGAACATGGTGTGCTGATGGTCCGTGTGAGACACAACAGGCGCTTTAAGGACACCAAGGGATGTCGGGGTGAAAAATATGTGGACTTCGTGGAGGAGGTGATTGGAATCGACCCTGATTTCACTTGCTGGTTTGACCTGATCGACACTATATCGAAGATCGTTCCTTGGGATAGTTCTTCTATCCTTTCAATGAGATACAAAGACCCAAAGTCGAGAGCAAGCCGTTTCGTTGAGCTCTCAAATGAAGCAGAAATGATGAGTATGTTCAATGTCCACATGGATGGAAGTGATGTGGAACTCATTGTTGGGTTCATCGAAATCGGTGCTCTCTCGTCTTTTGAAGCCGAGAAGGTAGAGAAAGCGAAGAAGAGCAAATTAGACTTCCAAGGATAGGGACAAGCATCCAATGCAGCAGCAGAAAAGGTTGGTTTGTCTGATCTCTCCGACGATTTCTTCGATGCTCTCTGGGGAGGAGGTTTTATGGATGGGGCAGGATGTGATAGGGGGGAGGAGGAGGTGATTTTGGGGGGGAAGGCGACTTGGCACATGAAGACGTTGATGCAGATTTTGGGGAGGAAAGCACTGGGGTGCATACTATGGAAGATCTAGGACAGGAAGAAGTTGCTAGTGGAAGACATGTCGATGCAGAAACACCAAAGACACCTAGAATGCTTCGCAAAGCAGTGGTGTCAAGGACGCCAAGGTCTGGAAGACGTAAGGCACAAAGAGAAGAAACAACAAAAAAAGATGTTGCACAATCGGGTATTGGGAAGTCAGCACACGATAGAGATAACACACCAAGGTCTGGAAGACAGCAGGCCCCTCAAGCTGCTGCACATCAGAGAAGAAAATCTACTAGAGCAGGTTCAAAAAAGAGAAGATGGTGCTTGAAAGAGGAATTTCATGCAGACCCTGGAATTGAAGATGTTTTCAGTGTTGACGATGATTCAGATGACGAATGGATCGCCAATTCAACCGAGGATACTTCTGAAAGTACAGATGCGAGTTTTGATAGTGACGATGCCTTCGACTTAGAGATCGAAGACATACAGGACTATGAGGTCCAAATTTTGATGTGGAGAACCAAGACTTCAAAGTGGGCAGTGATTTCGAAGATCATACAGCCTTTCGCTTTCAACTTGTTGCATACTGCCTTAAGAACGAATTCAAAGCGAAGTTTGTGAAGTCTGATCCTACAAGAATCACCGCAAGATGCGTCAGTAATGGGTGCGTGTGGCGTATCCATGCTTCTAGGCTTGCTGGAGGAGCCACATTCCGCATCAAGACCTTGTCGGGAATTCATACTTGCAACAGTATAAACAGAGTAGATACAGGCATGGCGAAGCAAAGATGGATTGCCAAATTTTGTGAGAAGTGGTTGAGGGAAAATCCCACGTTGTCAGTGAAGGGTATTTCAGGTAGATTGTGGGAGGAATTCAGTGTGAGAATTCCCTATCTTAGAGTGTACAGGGGAAGGAACATTGCTTTCGACTCGATCTTTGAGAAGGTTGAGCTTACCTACCCTAAGGTGCCTAGTTTGGTATACGAATTAAAATCGAGGAACCCAGAATCTGTGATTGATTGTCACAGAGAAGGATGATGCATTTCTACGAATCTTTATTTGCTTCAAGACATCCATTGATGGGTTTAAAAATAGTTGTAGGCCTTTCCTTGGCTTTGATGGTTGTCATTTGAAAGGGAAATACCTTGGCACCTTGTTGGCAACCACTGCTCTTGCTGGAACGAATGGACTCTTTCCCGTTGCCTTCTGCATATGCGAGGATGAGTCCATTGATTCATGGATGTATTTCATGGACAAGTTGCATACAACGCTCGGGTTTGAATGTGGCAGAGGATTGGCAATAATTTCTGATGCACAAAAGGGCCTTGAAGGGGCAATGATGAAAATTTTCCCCGAAGCAGAGCATAGGGCATGCATGAGGCATGTCTACAAGAACTTCAAAAAGTTTTCCGGGAGAAGATTTGGAGAGACTTGTTTGGTCGGCTGCACGTGCTTATGAAAGGAGGCATTATCTTCATAACATGAATGAGATTCAAAAGTTATCAACAAAAGCATTGATTATTTAGCGAGTCTATCACAAACATGGAGCCGACACCAATTCCGTGAAGCCGCACATTGTGCTTATGTAACCAACAAGTTGAGTGAAAGCTTTAATGCTTGGATCTCCAAGGCTAGACATCTTCCACTTTGTGAGCTTGTGGACTGGATTCGTCAGAAAATTATGACAATGATGGACGCGCGAAGATGTAGAGCAGCACATCTGAAGGGTGATTTGGTCTCTCTAACATCGGAATACGTAATGGGGATTTCAAGAGATTTGCAGGGCTTTATTGTGAGACGATCGAGTGACCAAAATGCAGAAGTGGAGACGCCTTATGGGCATTATGTGGTTGACATAGAGGCACAAAAATGTACATGCAATCGATGGCAGATTTCTGGCCTCCCTTGTAGGCACGCAGCTGCTGTTCTCAGCAACATTCGAGGTGTTAGGTGGGAGGATTACATCTCCCATCATTATACCTTGCAAACATACAGGAAGTGCTATGAGTTTGGCATAGCACCATTACCCGACAAGGATTTTTGGGCTATAGTTAAGCTTCCATATGTTGTGGGTGCACCCTGTACCAAAAGGCCTCCAGGGAGACCCAAAAAGAATAGAATTCGATCCAAGGATGAGGTGGTTAAGAAACCTAGAGCTCGTCATATATGTGCACGTTGTGGAGGCTATGGGCATCACAAGAACACCTGCAAGGAGCCAATTAATCATCCACCGACAGTGCAGCCATCCAAGAAGCAACAAGATACACAAACCTCCAATGATGCAATTGCCATGGCAAGCAGAAGGTTAGCATTCAGACATGTTTTTTTCCTATATAAACTGTCATTACAAACAATTCCAACAATTCTAACATCCTTTACTTGGTACTTTGTAGTGGAACTGCATCAACAAAGCGACCGGTGGCTCGACCAAAAAAACGTCGCCAAGAAGATCGCATGCCAAGATGTCATGGCCGTCCAAGCCAATCGCTTGATCCCGCATCAGATGGTCCGTATTGCGCACTCGATTAAGGTATTCATGATATTTAAATGCCAATTTCATCTCAATTTCATCTTATTTTATTGCTTATTCTGTGAATGACTTCCCCTGTTTTTTTGTGTGAATTTATAGGAGCCTTGGAAGTCTTGGAGTTTTTTTGATGTGAAGCACGGGCATATTGTTGCGGAATCTATGGATGCGTTCACAGAGCCTTCTAGGGTGGTGAACCTTTGGACCTATGCTTTTTGGATAGTGATACAGTGATACTTTTTGGATAGTGATACAATGATACTTTTTGGAGAGCTCTATACTTATGATCCTGTGATACCGTGAAATGTTTCATTTCTGTGTATTTACTAAACTGTTTGATGTCTATAGTATAGTGACTTTCATGTCTCGCTTGTAATTAAGAACAACTTTAGAGCTATGTTTTGTAATATTATGTCTTTGGAGCTATGTTTTGGTATGTTCTACTATTTCGTGTGTAACAAACACAACACAAGGCTATGTTTTGCAGCAGAACACATACACAACCAAGAGAGGTATGCAACCAAACTCAGCTATCTTTATTCATATAAAGAAATGTAGCTGCAACAAGACACAAAAACATCAGTATCAGCTTCAATATAAAAATCATCTCCCTTAAATGCTTATCTACTGCCACAATTCTACTAGATATTAATGCTAACATCTGATCTGTGCTTGGTGACTGATCCATGTATGCAGCTTCCATCCACTGAAAAAAGTTGCAGATCTTGTGCTGGCATGTGTAGAACTTCAACCCTCTACTCCAAGGTTTTCCTGATGTTTTTACCACTGCTGGATTGTCGCAATGACACCTTACTTGGACTCCAGAATCACCATGATATGATGTCGAACTTCGCAAAGCGGACGCCATCGAATTGCAATACATATGTTACCTGTTGGAGGGAGCTTCAACTGTGAATAGAACCATGAATTGTAACAACTATGTAAACAAATACCTGACAGTATTTATGTAAACTTCCTTCTCGGTTAATTTCATGAAAGCAAGCTTTCTGATTTCTTCTTCTTCTTTCCTTCAATGTGAGGAACTGCCAAGGCTTTTGGTGCTCTTAAATAGACCCTTCTCTTCCAACGGTCAAGGACTTGATTTGTATTTATTTAATACCCACCAACTGCCCAACAAACCCTATTAATATATATATACAACGGTCTCCTGCTATCTTGTTGTCAGTGGGCCAATGTCACATCAAACTACCATAAACGTCCGTTTGGGAGAGATACAAACGGCAACTAACCTCAGGGTCACAATTGATATTACTCCAAGTTTAGAGGGGCACAAGTGATATTACCAAAAAGATAGGGGTATAACTGATATTGCAACATCTCAGAGGGGCACAAGTGATAAAATCCCGAGAAGAAAGTGAGGGCAGGAGAGAGTGAGATAGCGAGGGGTTTGTGTGGGTCAGAACGTGGTAAACGAGGGGATGGGTGATGATAGGCTGTTGGGAAACTGTCAGGCCCAACTCCATCTTAGGGGTGCTAATAGTGTGGCTTCTTGGCGGGGAGGATTGTTTCCAAATGAGGGGTTACATAGTTTGGCCGACAATTGTTTTTTGGGATTTTTGCATCGTGATTTAGTAGGTCTCCATGTTCAGAATTGGTCTGTAGGTGACGTACGTCGAATGTGGTTGCATCAAACAGTTGCAGTGGAAATGCAAGTAGGGAGGTGTCTGATGTCGAAAGACACATCTAGAGCCTCATTCTAAAGTATACTGCTGCATCTCTTTTCTCATATTTTTGGCTCGAGTAGGCCAACTACCTCCTCTCATTGTGATTGGGGGCATTAACCAATTGACCATTATTGGAGAAAGCCTTTGAACACGATGTCTTTTGTGGGGGTTGTGGAGGCTGCGATCAAGCATTTCCTAGGCTAGTCTTTCATTGACAATGTGATATTTTTGAATCTGATGTTGGTTATGGCTAGAGGTGTCCTATCGACGAAGGTCTCCCGACTTGTTGGGTTACTAGTGGTTTGGAAGAAGGACGATCAATATCGTGGTAGAGGTCACATACCAAGGACATCATTTGTTCTGAAGTATCCATTTAAGACTGTCAACGAGGCCATGCCCCATCGATGTCGAGATTGTACTTCATTAGCCGACCTACTTTTGAAGGTGGGATATATGGTGGAGGTCAATTCCGTTGATATGCCACCAAGTTCCTCATATGAGATCCTTGTCGTTGTGGATTTACCTTCATGGCTTCTATCGCAGGTTCTCGATTGTAAGGTCGATAACTTTTTTTTAACCACCCATGTCTAGGATTTGATATATTTGACAGATCTATCTTCATTTGACGACTTGTTGGTGTTGAATAGGTCTTAGGCTAATTTCCCTATTGAAAAACTTTATCGTCGGTGTGAGGACAAAACGCCACCACTGGCAAAGCGATTTTGTGGAGGGATCAAGAGTCACAACCAAGGTGAGTCGTACACGATTTTGTGAAGGGAATTCAAGGGACCTTGGAGATACCTGTTGGGTGTTATTGGCTGACACAATATGGCCTTTGCTGTGCATGGTTCCATGATGGGCCATAGTTTGCTATCATTGATGTTCTACTTTGGTTTACGAATCTGAGTATTAAAAGGATAGCCTAAGTGGACTCAGTTTGGAAGGCTACTAAGTGGATTCGACAATTGTTGCAAGGATCGAAAATGGGCTTGAACTTGATCAACCGACCTGTGATTGTTTAGAGCCATGCTTACTGAAGGAATCTGATCCTCCATTTGAGGGGACTTCATCGCTAGGTACCTTTGCTCTCTACTGGGGGGAGTTTCATCCTCCTCACTAGCAAGTTGAGTTGGGAATCTATATGCTGGCAACCTAGTGACGGGGAGGCATTTCTCTTCTCCTTTAGTACTGAAATAGGACCTGAACTGAGAAAGGTATCCCCTGGCATCGACTTCATGCTCGCTTACTGCTAATCGATTTGCCTCTATGGATCATAAGTGTATAATATGCATTGGCCTCCATGCTGCACATGAGATTGCTATAAAGGGATGGATTATTGGCCCTGGGGACTGACATAATTGGTGGTTAAGGATACTTATATCATCCGATGGTTGTGACTCCTATGGATTTAATGGTTCCTTCTGTTTACTTAATCAAATTATTAACTTGAAATATGAGGGGGTTGACGTTGACATTTTTCTCCACAAGGAAACAAAAATTCACAATAGATAGGCATTTGAGTCAACTAGAAGATGGATCGGATTTGATCTTCTTTGAAACGAAGGGGTTGATGTTGACATTTTCTTCATAATGAGGTGAAAAGTTGTCATAGATAAATATTTGAGTCAACTAGAATATGGACTGGATTTTATCTTCTTTGAATTAAAGATGATGCAAAGGGTTGATGGTCAGATCATGGCGTGGAAAGCCACAAACTTCACTTGGAGGCATCTTGGCTTGGGTCAAGGGTCGTTGCTAGTTTTGTTTCTTGTTGGTGGGATGATAGACTTAAGAGCAATGATTGAGTTTGCATAGAAGGGATTAGTTATTTTATATATGGTGATTTAAACGACTCTCTATGGATTCTTGACAAGCTTCAACAATGTGTTCGGATGATATCTATGTTGGGAACATTATATATTCCCAATTTATAAAAGGTTGTTGGTTATTATCCGATCCCAAAATGGGGGAGAGGTTGTTGGATAATTATCTCTTTGGGGTCCTATTCCGAATAGGACTAGGAGGAGAGAGAGGAGGCAAGAGTAGTATAAATAAGGTCCCGTGCATGACATTGGGGATCATCCCAACTCAAGCATCTCTCCTTCTCTTCTCTCTTAGTTCTTTCTTTCCAAGTAAGGAGAGAAGCCACCCACGCAAAGCACGAGGAGTAGTCCTCGCAAGGCGCGAAGAGCCAAGGTTTGAAAAAACGAAAGGCGGAACGAGGCGTTTCCATCGGAATCGAGGCGAGGCGTAGCCTCGAGGCGGTCGAGGCGTAAGCCTCAGTTTATAGAGAGAAAAATGCAAAAAATATAATTATATATATTTCAATGTAATTATATGTCATCTGCCCAACATATAATACTTAACACTATAAGATATGATGAAATAATTTAGATAAGAACCCTAAAATAGAAGATATAACAACATCATATCCCTTTCTATACATTTTCATCTAATCAAAAAGGAATTCATTGTATTTGAATATTGCGAAAGCATTAAACAATGCATATCTATCTTTGAAATATTGTTGTAATTAAAAGTATGATTAAATATAAGTTGAAGAAATTTATGTTGTGTCTACCATATAATATATAGCCGCACGAGAAACTGTGAATCGTATCTATATCTAGCAAATATTTGAAATATTGTTCTGATTAAAAGTACGATTAAATATAGTCGAAAAAATTTATGTTACGTGTCTAATGTATAATATATGGCATTATGAGAAATCATGAATCATATCCATTTCGTTTTGCTTGATATATTGCAAAGCTCGTTAATTTTACGAGCATTGTTGGATTTGATATTTATGGATTCATTCATTAAGAGTGAAATAGTAAGAGTTTGCAGAAATAGTTAGACACAACTAATAGTAAATATGAAGTTATGGACACGAAAGAAACATCTGATTTAGGCATTTATCTTGTATAAGCATTATCCTAAACAAATAGATATTTATAAGCTTCTCAAACTAACAATTAAACCATTAAAATTATAAAAAATTGCTTCAAAAAGTCAAAACGCCTCGGCAAACGCCTCGAGGCTACGCCTCGGCTACCTGAGGCGTGCGCCTCGCTGGGCTAGACCGAGGCGCACGCCTCGAGGCTAAATTGGACCGCCTCGCCTCGAGGCGTACGCCTCGACCGCCTCGAGGCTAGTTTTTTCGAACCATGCGAAGAGCAGCCCGCAGTGGCGTGAAGAGCAGTCCGCAGAGGCGTGAGGTTCATCCGCGTGAGGAAGAATCGCACACGAAGAGAAGCAACGGTATCGTATTCTCCAAGTGCAAGGTGACAATTATCTGATTTTATTCTTGTAACTGGGCCTCAGTTTTGTTGGGCAACAAAATTGAGAAGATATTGTACGCTCTTATTTTTCCTACCTAGTGGATTTGTTGCGGGTAGTCGTGCCCCGTGGGTTTTTCCCCTTTCTCACATCGAGGAGGGTTTTCCCACTTAAAATTTCTCGTCTCTTTGTGATTGCTTGATTATCGTGCTACGATTATTTTGCTTGGTTCCTATGTGAGGAACGTTCCACTGCTAGTCATCCTTTGCAGGACAAGTTAAGGGAACCCCTCGATTTCAAAACAAGTGGTATCAGAGCCAGGTTGTCGAGATGGGGAAGGATGATGAAGGCACAATGATCAAGCTGACGAGCACGAACTAACAAATATGGAAGGCCAAGATGGAGGACTTCTTGTATTGTAAGGACCTCCATGATCCAGTGGAAGAAGAAACAACCAAGCCCGAGGGCATGTCCGCAGGTGACTGGAAGCTGAACAGGAAAGCAGTCGGTACCATCCAGAAGTGGCTGAACTTATCAGTATTCCACCATGTCGCAGAAGAGACAGATGCAAAGAAACTGTGGGAGAAACTGGCAGAGCTCTATGAGCAGAAGACGACCACCAATAAGACATTCTTGATTCGGAAGTTGGTGAATTTGAAGTACAAGGATGGGAGGAAGGTTGCTGAGCACTTGAATGAGTTTTAGAGTCTCATCAATCAACTGAGAACCATGAACATGGCGCTATATGATGAATTGCAGGCGCTTCTTCTACTGGGTTCCCTACCAGATAGTTGGGAAACTTTGGTGATTACTGTGAGCAACTCCGCAACAAACGACAAGCTGACCATTCCTATGGTCAAGAGTAGTCTTCTGAATGAAGAAATCAGACGATGATCATCTGGAGCGTCCTCTTCTTCACATGTATATGCAGTTGAAAGAAAAGGCAGGCCAAGCAGCATGGGAAAATCACGAGAGAGACCCAGGGAGAAGTCTAAGGACAGAGGAAAGTGCCATCATTGCAACAAGCCTGATCACTGGAAGAGAGATTGTAGAGTCTGGAAAAGAGAGCAAGCGGAATTCAAAAAGAATCAAAAGAAAGATGAAGATGAGAGTATTGCTGCAGTAGTGGCCCATGACGACGAGGATCAGTTGGCTCTCACTATTCAGGAGCAGTTTCTACATGCAGGAGATGACTCCGAGTGGGCTGTTGACAGGACTGCCTCCTATCACGTGACTTCGCACAGGGAGTTCTTCACTTCCTATACAGAGGGAGATTTTGGGAGAGTCAAGATGGGTAACAACAGTTACTCCAAGATCATTGACACGGGCACTATCTTAGTTTAGACTGATATTGGATGTGCAATGACTCTGCAGGATGTTAGGCACGTTCCCGACCTGCGGCTTAGCCTCATATCCAGTTCTCAACTGGATAGGGAGGGCTACCATCTGAAGTTTGGCAACAGTAGCTGCAAGATCAGCAAGGGCCCTCTTATCATGGCCAGAAGCAGGTTGTGTTGTACGCTCTACACGACTTGGGTGAAGGTCATGGATGGCAGCCTACATGCTAGTGAGGCTGACACATCGGATATCTGGCATCGTCGGCTCGGACACATGAGCCAAAAGGGCTTACAACTTTTGAGCAGGAAGGAGTTGATACCATGTCACATTGACATAACACTGTCACCTTGTGATTCATACGAGATTGGAAAGAACAAGAGTGCACCTTTCAAGACCATATCGAAGGTGGAGGAAGATCTTCTGCATTTTATTCACTCTGATGTATGTGGTCCCATGGACATAGCATCTTTGGGAGGAAACAAGTATTTTCTGACTTTCATTGATGATGCATCAAGGAAGGTGTGGGTTTATATGCTGAGGACGAAGGATCAAGTCTTTCATTGCTTCAGGAAATTCCATGCCATGATGGAGCACGAGACAGGTAAAGTGTTGAGGTGTCTGTGCACGGATAGTGGAGGGGAGTACACCTCTCACGTCTTCCAGAGCTACTATGCAGAGCACGGGATCAGACATGAATGGACAGAGTCCAACACACCCCAACACGATGGTGTCGCTGAACGGATGAATAGGACCATTGTGGAGAGAGTTCGCTGCATGATGAAGACATCGAAGCTGCTGAAGACCTTTTGGGTTGAGGCGGTTCGGACCGCATTCTACTTGATTAATTGATATCCATCTGTTCCCTTGAATTTTCAAGTCCCTAAATGCATTTGGTCTGGGAAAGATCCCTCATATGCTCATATGAGGGTGTTTGGATGCAAAGCTTATGCATTTATCCCGAAGGAACAGAGGAAGAAGCTTGATGACAAGGCGGTGCCCTGTATTTTCGTTGGCTATGGAGATCAGGAGTTCGGATACCGACTTTGGGATCCAAAGAAGAATACCATTACCAGGAATAGAAATGTGATTTTCTATAAGAATCAGACTTTGACTGAGGACGACAGTGGTGATGTTGACTCGGATGAGGTTGCTATGGATGATAACAGCAATGAGGACTCAGATCCTTCTTCATTACCAGGTACAGATGGAGGATATGCACATCCAGAACAGCATGAGCCAGGTGCAGACCCCGCTGCTGCAGGTCTAGGGGATTTCGAGCAGGGGGAGCAACCTCATCAAGAAGCAGAAGCAACAGAGCCTTAGGTCAGGAGATCTGGGAGGGCACATCAACCATCATCTCGATATCCTTTTCCAGTACGTGATGATGACTGATCTTGATGAGCCATGCACTTTTGAGGAGGCACAAGAGAATAAGGAGAGAGATCATTGACAAAGTGCAATGAATGAAGAGATGTAGTCTCTGAAGAAAAATCATACCTATGATCTTGTTGAGCTTCCTGCAGGCAAGAGAGCACTGAAGAACAAATGGGTCTACAAGCTGAAGACAGATGATGGTGGCAAGCTGCTGAAGTACAAGGTCAGATTGGTTGTGAAAGGATTTGGCCAGAAAGAGGGCGTTGACTATGATGAGATCTTCACCAGTTGTGAAGATGAATTCTGTGAGAGTGGTGCTAGGCCTTATTGCAAGCCTCGACCTTGAGCTAGAGCAGATGAATGTGAAGACAACCTTTCTTCACGGTGATCTGAAGGAAGAAATCTACATGGAGCAGCCACAGGGATAATATGAGAAGGGTAAAGAGCACATGGTTTGCAGGCTGAGGAAGAGTCTCTATGGCTTGAAGCAAGCCCCTAGACAGTGGTACTTGAAGTTTGATGCCTTTATGACGAAGCAGAATTTCAAGAGGACTACAACTTCCATGTGTGTATGTTCGACATCTTCCCAATGGCAGGTTCATTATCCTGTTGATCTACGTGGATGACATGTTGATAGTTGGTCATGATCCTACGTTGATCGCAAAGCTCAAAAGGGAACTCTCTAGGGAATTTGAGATGAAGAATTTGGGCAAGGCAACAACATACTTGGGATGCAGATCACCGTGACAGGAAGAAGCACAAGCTGTGGTTGTCACAAGAGAGGTATGTTGAACGTATTCTGGAGCGGTTCAACATGAAGAATGCGAAACCTGTCAGCACACCCCCTGCCGCTTATTTCAAGTTGACAAAAGAGACATGTCCGTCTACTTCTGAGGAGAAAGCTGAGACGATCAAGATTCCTTATCAATCTGCAGTTGGCAGCCTTATGTACGCCATGGTTTGCACCAGACCAGACATTCCTCATGCCATGGGCGTAGGTGAGCAGATTCATGTCTAATCCAGGGAAGGATCACTGGGAAGCTGTGAAATGGATTCTAAGATACTTGAGAAGGACCTCAAGTATGTTTTT
Source organism: Ottelia alismoides (assembly GCA_037367405.1). Taxonomy (NCBI): domain Eukaryota; kingdom Viridiplantae; phylum Streptophyta; class Magnoliopsida; order Alismatales; family Hydrocharitaceae; genus Ottelia; species Ottelia alismoides. Next base: position 341,762 of record JAZKJV010007458.1, read on the forward strand.
GATTTTTGGGAGGTCAGATCCCAAACTCCGTGGATAAACAGATGCTGACATGGTAGGAGATGTGGATCAGAGGAAATCGACTTCCTATTACATTTTCACTTTCGCTGGGGGAGCGATCTCGTGGCAGTCAAAGTGCAGAAATGCATTGCGCTCTCAACGACTGAAGCCAAGTACATTGCAACAGCAGAAGCAGGAAAAGAAGTGTTGTGGTTACAACGATTCCTTGTGAACTTGGATACGAAGACAGTGAGCCGATTGTCTTCTATGATAGCCAGAGTGCCATTGATCTGAATAAGAGCATGATGCACCATGCTCGCACAAAGCATATAGACGTACGATATCATTGGCTGAGAGATACTATTGACAAGAAGCATCTCATTCTGAAGAAGGTCCACATAGATGAAAATCCACCAGATATGCCGACGGAGGCTGTGACTCGTGACAAGCTGCAGCTCTATAGAGAGCTGAGCAATGTCATCTTTCAGTGATCATCTTCTTGGAGACACCTCCCCATTGGGAACGGAGGGGGAGGTTGTTGGGAACATTATCCGTTCCTAATTAAAAAAAAGGTTGTTGGTTATTATCCAATCCCAAAATGGGGGAGAGGTTGTTGGATAATTATCTCTTTGGGGTCTTATTCCAAATAGGACTAGGAGGAGAGAGAGGAGGCAAGAGTAGTATAAATAAGGCCCCATGCATGGCATTGGGGATCATCCCAACTCAAGCATCTCTCCCTCTCTTCTCTCTTAGTTCTTTCTCTCCAAGTAAGGAGAGAAGCCACCCACGCAAGGCGTGAGGAGTAGTCCTCACAAGGCGGGAAGAGCAGCCCGCAGGGGCGTGAAGAGCAGTCCACAGAGGCGTGAGTTGCATCTGCGTGAGGAAGAATCGCGCACGAGGAGAAGCAACGGTATCGTGTTCTCCAAGTGCAAGGTGACAGTTATCTGATTTTATTCTTGTAACCGAGCCTCAGTTTTGTTGGATAACAAAACTGAGAAGATATTGTGCCCTCTTATTTTTCCGATCTAGTGGATTTGTTGCAGATCATCGTGTCCTGTGGGTTTTTTCCCTTTCTCACATCGAGGAGGGTTTTCCCACGTAAAATTTCTCGTCTCTTTGTAGCTGCTTGATTATCATGCTACGATTATTTTGCTTGGTTCCTGTGTGGAGAACGTTCCGCTGCTATTCATCCTTTGCAGGACAGGTTAATGGAACCCGTCGATTTCACAACAATCTATAGTGGACTTCTATTGCATTTTTTGAGGTATCAAAAATGGACCTTATACTTGGATTTACATGGCGAAGTATTGCATTCGATGCTTCCGGCACAAGTCTTGTTCAATTTTTGGTTTCGTTGACAATGGTGGAGGCATTTTCGATTATCACAGTGAGGGCATTGTCCATGCCATTTCTTTAGGATTAGGGAGCTGGAACTTTCAATGCTACATATTTCAAGTACTAACACATTTCACATGAAAACCAAAGGCAATTTTCATTTCAATAATAAAGCCAAATAATAGTACTAAATTCACTTCTAGATTTCATAAGAAAGATCCATAAGACATGACTTAAATCATCTACTGCAACATGTTTGTTGAAATATAAATGTGGAAGTAAAATCGATAATCAAGAATAAAAAACAATAAAAATATAAAAGTGGATGCTCACATTTGACGTGGAACCTTATTCCGCGAGAGGGATGAAACCACGGGATAAGTCTTCAAAGGGCTGGATCTTATATTAGAATTTCTCAATGAGTACATGGGATGTGGGCTCCTTATATAGCCCCACAGACAGATCGGAGTCCCACAAATAGTAGATATGGGACTAAACATAAGTGTAGGTCCCTACTATTAGTTAGAAAATAGGAATGCGAAAGCGTATCTGAAAATAAAGAAATAAAACTTGAACAACACAGGGATTTAACGTGGAACCATATTCCCTAAGGAGCGGGATGAAACCACGGGAGAAGCCCTCAAAGGGGTAGATATTCTATTGAATTTCTCATCTGGATACAATAGGTGTGGGGGTCTATATATAGCCCCCAATGAGTCTCCACATCTCCAAACTAGAAGATGTGGGACTAAACAACTGGATGTGTTAAATGGATCCTAGAGGGATCCATTTACCCATCTCTCATATAAATGACGCATAACCAAATACTCCAACACTCCCCCTCAAGTTGGAGCATGCAATGCTCAGCTTGGACAAACAGAAAGAAAATTAAACTCACACTACAAGACACTACATACAATATCAACTCAACGCTCACAACTGTCAGCTGTTGTCGAGGACATTGCTTCTCATGTTGTGCATGTGAGGAGGATGAACGAGCTGGAGTGTGAGTCAACTGAATCTCCTCGTCGGAGAGCATGTGCTCTGTACTGCGCTTGTCAGAGTCACTGCAACTGAAATGAGTCTCCTCATCGGAGTACGCTATCTTGCTACGATAATGTGGACAACTGCTCCATCTCTGAAAAAGGCCGAAAAAAGCATCGCTAATTATCCATACACATATCTGAAGATGGGTCTCTCTTATAGGGACCTCGAAGTGGGTTCTGTCTCATACAAACCTCGGAAGGATCTCGTACTAGAGTTCACGATCGCTGGAAAATGGAGTCTGAATAAGTCTCCTTGTCGGAGAACTGGGTCTCTCATATCTGACACAGAGAATGGTACTCTACTCTGGAGTCCCTATGAACCACATGACAACCTTAGCCAACATGGCATAGGGAATAGTACTCTACTCTGGAGTCCCTATGGATTACATGAAAACTCTGGCCGAAACATAAAAGATGGAGACCACACAAAAGATGGCAAACTGTTAGAAAATCGGAAGCGGAAGCGTAACATGGAAAAAGATAAAGAACAAAATAAGAACGCGGGATTTTACGTGGAACCCTACTCCGTGAGGAGCGGGATGAAACCACGGGAGAAGCCCTCAACGGGGCGTGTTTTTCTATTGACTTTCTCATCTGTTACAGGAGGCCTGGGGCTCCTTATATAGCTTCCACAGGGCCTCCAAGTCCCACCACTAGGCGGTATGGGACTAAACTCAGTGGTGGGGTAAATGGATCTTGGAGGGATCCATTTACCCACCTATTACATAAGTGACGCATGCTCCAAATACTCTAACACTCCCCCTCAAGCTGGAGCATGCAATGCTCAGCTTGGACAAACAGAAAGAAACTCAACTCACAATACATGACACTACAGACAATATCAACCCAACACGCACAACTGCTGTAGTCGAGGACGTTGCTTCTCATGGCGTGCATGTGAGGAGGACGAACGGGGCTGGAGTGTCTATCTGGCTCAGAGAATGGAACTCTACTATGGAGTCCCTATGATACCACATGAAAACCCTTGCCCTTGATGGCATAGGGAATAGTCCTCTGCTCTGGAGTCCCTATGGCTCACATGAAAGCTCTGGCCGACCAACAAAAATGACTGGCATGCGTCATCATCGAGTCTGAAATTTGTAGAGTCTGAATATCTGACCGGTCTGAAAAATCTGATATCTGAATCTTGGAACAAGACCTGTGACTCTACATATACTCCCCCTTTCTCCCATACTGGTTGGAATGACATTGTTTGACCACGTTGGGAGAAGACAACAATGAATGTAATAAAAAAACGTGGGGAGAAATTAAAAACATTAATAAGCCGTTACATTTTTTTCGACTTTTCATGAAATATATATATTTCTTCTCGATTATTTTCTTCGATTTTTTTTATAAAATTGCATACGACTTTTCTTTGTATGCGACTCTTTCAAAGATTTTTTTTTACCATGCGTACGGCTTTTGTGATGTACGCGCCTTTTTTAACATAAATATCTTCTCCTTTTTTTAAGAAAAAAAACTCGGCCCGAATGTGGGCCTCAAACTCGGCCTTTTTTTTAATAAACCGTCATATTTTTTTAAAGCCGTTCAACTCCTTCCTTTTTTTTACGGCTTTGCAAAATTTTTTTTTTGGAATTTTGCGTACGTTTTTTTTTCTTCGTGTACGCGCCTTTTTTTTCTTTTTTTTTCTTTTTTTTAACAAGCACGGCCCACTTGGGCCATTACCTCCCTCTCTTTTTTTCAACAATATTGCAACCTTTTTTTTTACAGTCATCGGCCCCACATGGGCTCTAGTAAACTAATGATATTTTTTTAAAAAAAATCGCTGTAGGCCCATCGGGTCGAAGCATTCCCAGCGCCATCCCTATTTAGGGTTTCCCTCGTGGGAAACCCTCTCTGAAATCGTAGCCGCCCCGCTGGAATCAGAAGTTGCGCCGCCCGTAGATGGTTGCTGGGTATCGTGCGAAAGGCACTCCTGGGACCCGCGCCGCCGAAGATCATCTGGATGCGCCAGGGAGCGAGTATGCGCAGCGCGCCTGGGGCTTCGCGCGCTTGGGCTCGCGCACCTGGGGGCGCCGCCGCTGGAGTTGAAGCAGCACAGAGGCTCGAAGGCGTGATGTTGAAGGAGATGCGTCGAGGAGGATCTCGATAGAAATTAGGGGGCTCCGCCACCTGTTGTGCGATTGGGGGTGCACCGCCGAGTGCATCGCCTGAGTATGGACCCGTGCCTCCTGCGTGAGGTCAAGATGCACTGCCTTGGGGGGAACGAAGGAGAGCAGCGTGCCGCAGCGCAATCCTGGAGAGTACCCTCGCTCTGGACATGGAGGGTCCGCTTGGGAGATCACGATGTTGTGCCGCCAGAGAATCGGCTGGACATGGACACGATGCTCTGGACATGGACATGGAGGGCCTGCTTGGGAGGTCAAGAGGCGCGTGTAGGAGAGCGCGTCCCCAGAGAATCAGCTGGGGCTCTCGGTGCCGTGATGTTGATATGCGAGGGCACACGATGTTGTGCCGCTAAAATAAGGTGCCGAGATGCACCGCCTGGAGATCTGATAATAAGTTTCCAGGAAATCATGAACTCATTGCTGGACAGGGAACAAACTACAGAGATTAGGGTTTTATAGACCCAAAAATTGTCGAACATGAACTCCGAACAAGTCTCGAATAAAAATAAAGAATCAAAACTCCTCGAGAATCGACCCGCTTTGATACCATGTTAGAAAATCGGAAGCGGAAGCAGAATGATAAAACAGAGCATAGAAATAGAGATAAACATGAAGAACACAAAAGATTTTACGTGGGATTTTTACGTGGAACCCTACTCCGTGAGGAGCGGGATGAAACCACGGGAGAAGCCCTCAACGGGGTGTGTTTTTCTATTGACTTTCTCATCTGTTACAGGAGGCCTGGGGCTCCTTATATAGCTTCCACAGGGCCTCCAAGTCCCACCACTAGGCGGTATGGGACTAAACTCAGTGGTGGGGTAAATGGATCTTGGAGGGATCCATTTACCCACCTATTACATAAGTGACGCATGCTCCAAATACTCTAACACAAACATGTGCAAATCTGAAAGAAGACCGCATACATGTGTGTCTGAAATCGAAGACTCGGAATCTGACGTCGTGTCTGAAACTAAACTGTAGAGTCTGAACATCTGGGTGGTCTGGAATTTGGGATCTGAATCTGGAATAGACATGTGACTCTACACAATACTCCCCATTTCTTCCATACTTGTCAGAAAACAATGAATAACGACAAAGCTGGGAGAAGACAAGAAAATAGGGGAAACAAAACATGAACCGTGCGATTTTTTTTGCGGCTATTTCATTCATCGATATTTTTTTAATAGCCCTCAATAAGCCATATCATTTTTTCAGCTTTTCCTCTCTACTTTTTTTGTATTTTTTTAAATTTAGCGTACGGTTTTTCTTTGTATGCGCCTTTTTTATATTTTAATTTTTTTTGTTTTTTTTTGCAAATGAAGCCACTCAATTTTTTTCTCGACCTATTTCTCCCCCTTTTCCTTTTTTCTTGGCTTACTTGATCGAATATTTTTCTGACCCTCTCTTTTTTTAAAGTTCTCGGCCCAATGGGCCAACCAAAACAACAGGTTTTTTTTACAAAGCAGTGGAATTTGGCCTCTCCCAAAAGAAAAAATCCCTCTTTTTTTCGGTACGGCTCTCATGGGCCCTTGCAATATTGTTTTTTACCGAAGGGGGCATATTTAGGGTTCCCTATTTAGGAATCCTCCTTAGATCCGCCACCCCCGATGGGGCATCTCCTGCTCCTGCCGCCGCCGATGGAGGAGGTCCTTGATGTCTTGCGCTGCCTGAGACCTGTAGAGGAAGGCATCGACGAGGTCTGGGAGGAGGGAGAGTGGCACGACACGAGACTGTGAGGTTTGCGCCGCCTGAAGTGCGAGGGCTCGCGTTGCGTACGCAAGAAGGGAGATGCCATCTTGAAGTTGAGAAGGAGGACATGCGCCTTGGAGGATGTGCACAAAGGGGGGTTGAGTGCACCGCACAGGAGGCGCCTCATGCTAGGGCATGAGGAGTCGCCGCTTAGATGGGAGCTAGCTATTGTCGCCGCCAAGGAAAAGATGGAAGGAGAGCTAGATCTGCGTTGCCTGCGAGCTGCGGAGGTGCCTACGAGCCACAGAGGTTGCAGGTTAGAAGTTGGTTGCTGTTGGACTGCATCTACGGAAGCAATTTTTTAATTTTTTTAAACTGCAAGCTTCCACCACAGCCTTTGATCAAAAGAGAGGAAAGCAGCAGCATCTGACGTCGGCTCTTCTCGATCTGAGGAGAGTAGGCTGGAAGAAGAAATCACCGGTTATTCTGGATCTGCTACAGAAAAGCGTCATGGATATGGACTCTTGCTCAGGCGAATTTCTGATGATGCGCCGTTGCTCCTAGAAGATCTAGAGTTTTGAAAAATCCTAGAATTGAACCAAATCACCAACTATATATGAACAGAGAATTTTCTTCAAGAATAAAAAAAATCGATTCTCAAATCGATTACAAACAGAATCAAAGAACATGATAAAAACCTCGAAAATTGAAACTTCTTTGATACCATGTTAGCAAATAGGAATGTGGAAGCGTATCAGAAAAATAAAGAAATAAAACTTGAATAACACAAGGATTTAACATGGAACCCTACTCCCTAAGGAGCGGATGAAACCAGGGGAGAAGCCTTCAAAGGGTAGATACTCTATTGAATTTCTCATATGGATACAATGGGTGCGGGGGTCTATATATAGCCCCCACTGAGTATCCACATCTTCAAACTGGAAGATATGGGAATAAACAACTGGATGTAGTAAATAGATCATGGAGGGAATGAGGGGCTTGCAACAAATACACATTTACCCATCTCTCATATAAATGACGCATAACCAAATACTCCAACATGTTACATACTCCACTCCCCCTCAACCTGGAGTTGATAAAGATGTAGCTTGCAACAAAAGAATTATACAAGACATCTTCACTCGCTACATCTGAGAGAGACGGAGATAGAGATACACCGCTCAGATGTGGATAGAGACATCTCATTTGATGTAACCACTGCTGGTAGAAGATCGCTCGAGGACAGATCTACGACGATCAAGTCATCTGGAAAGAACATCAGTCGTGCTTGTAGTAGTCACTACGACAACCATGTCATGCATGGAGTAGAGTTGCTATAGAAGAAGAAAGTCCAGTGCAGAGTAGTAGTCAGGATTAGAGACACCATGATGAAGTAGTCGATGCTTAGTATAAACGGCTGATGGATTGTCAGTCTGTTAGTCGTGGACGGACAATAGAAGTCATGTAGATACATCTCAAGAAGAAGAATATACATCCTATTTAACTCCCCCTCTTTCTCCTATTCTTGATAGAATAAGATCGTGGATCATCAAGTTGGGAGAAGTCAAAACAAACCATGTACTTTTTTATTTTTTTGTGCTTCTTTTTTTGCACAAATCATTCTCTTTTTTTAGTCGATTCCTGTTTTTTTCAGCTATTCTTTTTTTGTAAAGCTTCTTTTTGTTGCGCGTGTGCCTCTTTTTTTCCTAAAAAACTCTCTTCCTTTTTTTCAAACCGTCCACTTCCTTAACAATTTTTCAGCTTTCCTATCTTTTTTTTAAATACTCATAGGCCCTCTTTTTTTTGCTCTTGGTCAATATAGTCCTAAATCCTTACATGGCCTTTTTCCGCAGCTATTCTTTTATCCGAGCCCTTTTGGGCCATTACAAAGTTTCAATGAAAGGGTATGTGTTTAAAGCCCAGCGAGAAGAGTGGTGCCTTCCCTTTTTATCCCTCGACTGCGATTAGGGTTCCCATGAACCCTTTGCTCCAGTGGCTACTATATCAAAGCCGCCACTTACGTGCCTGGAGCCTTCATTATTGTCGCCAGCGGAAGGAGGAGAAGAAGGGCTTCAGCTTCGAGGACTTGCTGTCGCCTGAAGAAATTACAGCATGTACCTGTAGAGGTACGCCTGGATGTGGCTTCTAGGGCTTCGGCTTCGTGCACGAGGGGAGGCTCTGCTCTAATCATGGAGATGGTTCTGCTGTGGTGGCGGTGCCTCTAGGACGTTACGCCTGCTGCTGCTGTACGTATGACGAGAATCGCGACTGCCATTGCATGGAGGGGCTTAGATGCCTGATCTACATGGTTGAAGGACCCTATTGCGTTAGAGTATGCGTACGGCTCCGTCGATGGGGGTTCTTCCCTTATCTCCTCTTCCGTCTTTGATAGGAGAAGGAGTTTGTCTGGAGTTTTCGCGGAGGGTTGCTTGGAAGATCTGGAGTTGTGCTTGAGGGAGACGAATGCTGCCGAGTGGCTAGAGGAGATCCGCTCGCTTGTGGTCGAGACCTGATTAGGGCTGAGTGCATGAAGATGGTTGTTTCATCGCATGTTTCTTCTCCTCCAAACAATGGTGGAGATGGTGCACATGGCTTTGCATGAACTTCGATCCTTCTTTGACAGATCTAGGGTTCCGCTTTCTCGTTATTTCTTGAGATGGGCTAACTGCTAAGAATTAGGGTTCTTAGATCCATCTTTGAATCTCAACTTTGAACATATGTTCATACATGCTAGGAGATGGAATTGCGTGTTGGAATTTTTAATGCTTTGCAGATTTAGGGATCCATTGGGAAACCATAAAACTCTCAAACTTGATCAGATCATATTTGATCAGTCTCAATCATGAACATAATAATCTTCAATAATAATGGAAACTCAAAAAATCGAAGTATAGAATCAACCTGCTCCGATAGCATGTTAAAGTAGAAATGTTGAAGTAAAATCGGTAATTAAGAAAAAAAATATAAAAAACATAAAAGTAGATGCTCAAATTTATGTGGAATCATACTATGTGAGAAGCGGCATGAAATCATTGGAGAAGACCTCAAAGGGTCGGATTTTCTTTTAGAATTTCTCAATGAGTACAACGAGTTTGGGGCTCTTTGTATAGCCCCACAGACAGATCAAAGTCTCATAGATAGTAGATGTGGTACTAAACATGAGTGGTGGGCCGGTGGTAATTGGATCTTGGAGAGATTCCATTACCCAATTATTAAATACTCCAACAAAGTTAAAATTTGTGCGTTTAGTGATCAAGAGCATGACTCGATAACATCAAAATGTAAAAGATCAAAGACAGACTTAGATATACGACTAGGACGATTGGGAAACGATGCTCTGTGGTATTTCCTAGTTGGCAAGCTTCACATTGGACGGACAGAAGTAAGAATCAGTGGTTGAACATGTCTCCTTATTAGTAGAGGTAGATGACCAAGGTGAAGATGCCACACAAAGGCGGACAATCCCCAATAATAGTAGAAACATGATCAACATATGGAGATTGCGTCAAGTGGTATACACCGCTTTATTCACGGCCACAACCAATCACATGACTCCTTAGCATATCTTAAAAAGTTAGAGATACTGGATCAAAACTAGCTCCACAATTAAGATACTTAGTAATTCTTGAAACAAATAATAAACTCATGGGAAAGTCAGGAGCTAAGAAAGTGTTCTCTGGGCGAGTATGCGGAGCTACTTGAATATCACCATGTCCGATGATCGGTGATGATCTCTTATCTGCTACTAGAATGGATCGCCAGATGGGACAATACATAAGGAAGAGAACTAATTCTTATTACCACAAATATCACTGGATGCACCAAAGTCCACAAGCCACTCAGAGCGGTTAGACAAATCATGACACGCAAAGCATTGTGGAGATATACTTGATGGATCAATAAAGGATACAGTCTCTGGCTTTGTGTGCGAACTACTCAGTTGAGAAGAGCTTCGTGGTGTAGACATACGATGTTGATTGAGCCTTTGTATCAGATAATCATATACTATTGACGGTACCAAGGCCATCATTTGGGTTGGAAATTTCTTAACGAGCAACATGAGATTTTCTGTGTTTGTTCCAACAATAGTCGTCTCTATGACGGGGTCGACCACAAAGGTGCGTTGGAGTCTTAGACGCCGCGATGTATCACGACCATGCCTTTGATCTCGAAAGAAGTTGCCTGACCCTCTACCCTTGTCGGATGAAGCGACCATAACTGAAGTATTTTCAACTTAGTGTTTAAGTTAGGAGATTGATAATCTACTCAATCTACTGTAGGCCATCTCCATGGAGGGGATTTCAGATGCAATAATAATATGAGATTAAGAATCTTCGTAATAGGGATCTATACCTCCAAAGGAAAGGCCAAGCATCAGTTGGAATCTAAAGATCCCCTGATCCTCACATGGACAAACATGCATCATGCATGTGAGTTTTCAATCACCATCCACTCGAATTCACGATAGAGTAATGTTGAGCGAGAAGTTGTCTATTCTATTTCATTTGTGACATCTCTACATTTATTTGAAGAATCCGTGCATAGTTCTTTTCTTCTGAATATGGTTGCCGCAGGTTATCACACATGCACTTTCTAGTCTTGTAGTGCACATATCATTAACGATGCGTTGAATGCATATTTTCATAATCTATGCTTTCAACACTGTGTTATCTTTTTTCTATGATCCATGTTTGCCCTTTTTTTCCCTATGGTTCGTCATCGGTAATGATTTGCTCTGTCTCATGTCCTTCAAATGCATTCATTAATGATTAGGACCAAAGCACATAGTTGCTTCCATCCAATTTTATTATCGGGCCAAAGAACATATTATTCATTCACTTTCACTTGTTGAAGAATCAATGGCTTCAAACTTTTTTTCACGAATACTGGAACCACAAGCAACAAACCTCAACAAAACTTGGATCAACAAATGATTATTCAACACATACCGATCATTTAGACAGACACTTGATATCATGTATCTTATGAAGAGGGCGGAATCAGATACACCAAGGATGAGTTGCAATCAAGGTTGCAAAAGTCGGTAGTCAGTACTCAGTCGGTCAGGTCACTGACTAAGGATTAATCGGCAGTTGGGCGATTAATCGAATTTAGTCGGCTTTAATCGGTTTTGATTTTTTAAATATATAAATCATTTTTATACATATATTGTTATATATTTACGTAGATTTATATATATATTTACTATCATAATGAATCAAAAGAAGTAATTGAATTTAAATAAAACATTAAGCGTATTAGAATAAGTTTGCTTTTAAAAAGGTAAAAAATATGGTATCTCCGAGCAAAAAATGGTTGACTAGTGGACATAGTCGGAATTAGTCGGTATTCGGTCGGCCACCCCACTGACTAGACTAGTCGAACCTACTAGTCGGGCTAGTCGGGTGACTTTTACACCATTGGTTGCAATGAGATTGCACTGAATATAAAGACACATTTTCGACTGCGTTGGAGGTGCTTTCGTCCCTATGATCTCGATGATGAAGCAAGGCTGGAGTACTACAAGGTATTGGTATTCTCTGGAGCTGGACTTTGCTGGAGCAAGGCTAGGCTGGAGCAGAGGTTGGTTGGTAACAGGACTTGGCTGGAGCAGATCTTGGTGACGTTTCAAACGGTGTTTGAAGCCGATGGTGATGGAGCAAGCCGGTGGCTGGAGAGGTGGAATCCAAAAGTGATGGAGCAAGCCGATGACGATGGATCGGGTAGCAATGGAGAGGCGGAGATGGCAGCGATGGAGAGATGGCGGGGCATAGATGGTGGCGAGGTAGTGAACGAGGAGGCGGCGTTGGAGGCAGCAAGTCCGATGGATGAAGGGGTTCAAACGAGGTGGTGGGTTTGTTCACTCCCTAGGTCTTTGGTGGAGATCATATGTATAGGAGATGCAAGGATCAGAGTGAAATGCTGGTGGTCCAGTGGACGCTTAGGAGTGAGAGGAATGCAATGGTGTTCGATGGAGAAAGATGCCTATGTTGAGAACCTGGTGCGCACTGCAAATGCGTTGCATGAGTCGTGGGTGTCTTTGCATTAGGCCATGATCTGTAAGGGTTGGAAGTAGTGTGCATTGTAATTCCTATTGTTAGAGAATGTAATAGGTGAGTAATTGGATCTCACTAAGATCCAATTACCCCACACAAGTTTAGTCCCACATGGATGAGCGGTGGGACTTCGGTCTGTCTGAGAGGCTATATAAGGAGCCCCTCATTCCCTGTACTCATTGAGAGAATTCTAATAGAATATCCACCCTTTTGAGGGCTTCTCCCGTGGGAGATACTTAGATATGAAGTAGGTGTAATTGTCGATGAGGTACCTTGTCCTAATTCCAGTGACCCCTTTGTGTCGGACAATGGACTAGGACCCTATTGTAGAAAGGCCAGAGAGAAGAGAGAAGACCCAGAGGCTGTAGGTCGAAGCTCTTCTCAAATGGAAGTCATGGTCTGGATTTTATTCTGTCTGCCATTCCTTTATTTTACATATTTATCTTCAATTTTTCGACGAAGGTGGTAAAGCAGATTGACATAATTAGGGGAAGCTTCTTCTGAAAAGGGGTTGAGGAAAGGTGGTTTGCAGACCCAAGAAGGGGGGTCGGGGATTAGGAAAATAAGACACTCCAACGAGTAGTTATTGGTCAAGTTGATATTTAAATTTTATGCCGCGGGTTTTATTCTCTATTCCATTCCTTTGTTTTAAACATTTGTCTTCGGATTATCGACAATGGTGGTAAAGCATATTGACGTAATTACGAGAAGATTCCTCAGGAAAGGGGTTGAGGAGAGGAGGTTTGCAGGCCCAAATGGAGGGTAGAGGCGACCAGAGGTACAAAAGATATTAAGACTTGAGTAAGCATGACATCGTTCTTGGGTTGGGAAATTGGATGGAGAGGAACATGATTGTTTTCAAAGGCAACATGTGCTATGCCGAGAACGTGATTCATAAGAAGAAAGTGTTGTATACTTTATGACGGTGAGGGGTTTCTAAAATGTGTTGAACTTGTAGTACTTATACTTTTTTCTATTAAATATATTTTTTGGATGGCATCGTGGTTGAGAGACCATCCTTCGTCTTGAAAAACAACAGCTTCGTAATTGAAGGTTGGGTTGTTAAATAGGATAAGAAACAACCTCGAACATTTACAATGTGATGCAGATAGATTTTGACGGTGGATTTTGGTAGAAGAAATAGAGGGGTTGAGAAGAAGAAACTCGTCGGGAACGAGGGGTTGAGGGAGAAGAAGCGCGAAGACACGCGTGGGGAGAGAGGGAGAGGGGAAAGGAGAGAGATAAAATCTCAATTTTAATAAACTTCAACTGATTAAAAACATTGGACCCTCATCCCTTTATATAGGAGGGATGATATTACAAAAATAGAAACTAATTTAAATTGACAACCAATTATCCTAAAATGACTCTAACTAATTAACCGATAAATTTGAAATTCAATTTGACCACTAATTGAGATCACAGGCGATCCCATTTATTTAATTAAAAATTCGTCGACGTAAATAAACGTAAATAAAATTGGCCACCAAATTTAGATAAATATTTGGCCCTATATTTTGACTCTGCGCTGCATCACAATGGTAACTTTACAATGTGCAATCTCAACCTGATTTGATATACTTTACACTAATACAAGGTCATAAGATGTGTTGAACAAGTAACTTTCATCATGGTAGGTGTCACAGGGGTAAATCTCAAACTCTAATTTTTGAGACTAACCTGTGCGGCGTTAGCTTCTCCAAGCTAACCAGCCTTCCCCTTTGCGTGTAGACGTACACCAGCACGCTAAGTAACCACGCCGCTAGAATGCTCGTACACAAGCACACAAGCACAAGGACATAAGAGCTTTGGCACTAAACCCTCTTTGTTATTGCAAGAGACTCACTCTGAGTGTGATATCTACAAATGAGCTCTACCCCTCCTTATATAGGCAAGCCAGGGGTATACGAAGGGACACCGTTATTACATGTACAATGAATGCAAGGACTCTTAGTCTTCTATGGAGACCCTTTGTCTTCTTAGATGACTCTTCGTGCGCTTGGCTCTTCATCTTCCGTGCAATCCCTTCGTCTTCTGCAACCGACGCCACGTCGCCCGCTCCGTCAGCATGCCATGTCGTCTGCCTCCTCAGCACGCCATGTCATCACGCCACGTCATCAGTGGGCCCCACACTCCTACGTAGGATGTTGCAGCTCAAGCTCATCAAGTGCCGCCGAACACTTGTATTGTGCCAAGGGGAACCCGCGGTCATGCGGTAAACCCCATTCTTAGCCGTCCGTAAGCTAAGGTGAAGTCCTCCAAAACTTCATAGTGTGGCCACCGAACCACACGGTCGTGCGATACCGCTATCGCACGGTATTACCGTATCTCGGGAGTTGGGGGTGTTACATGCCTCCCCCACCTGATCCATCAGGCGTCCGCGACTGATCCTGCGTCTTCAGGAAATCCTCAATGAGGTCCTCGAACTGCCACAGGGTTGTATCACGTTCCCAGCTTGCCTCCTCCTCTGGGAGTCCCTTCCATTTGACAAGGAAGAAGATCCTCCGGTTCTTCTTGCTCTGACCCTCCACGCGCCTGTCAAGAATCTTCTCAGCAACCCTCGTGTGCTGAACCCGGACGTTAGGAGGGGCACGTTTCGATGCCCTCTTGGTGTTATCTTCTCTGTCCTCATGGTACTCCTTCAGGAAGCTGACATGGAACACGGGATGCAGCTTCAGTCTCTCTGAAAGACGTAGTTGATAGGCGAGCGGTCCCACGCGTCGAACTATCTCAAAGGGTCCATCGTAACGAGGAATCAACCCTTTGTGCGCTGTCTTCCTCAGAATTTTCTTCCAAATCTAGGGCGTAAGCTTCAGCAGCACCTTCTCCCCAACCTGGAACTCGACCGGCCTACGGCTCTTGTCAGCCGCCTTCTTCATCCTACGTTGAGCGTGAGCCAATGCATCCTTCGCTTCCGCCCACCGATCCTGCCTCTCCAATGCAAAGCGATGTGCAGCAGGGCACCGTCCATGGCTATTCTGCTTAGCCACTTCGTGCGGTGTCACGGGTTGCCTACCCATCACGATCTCGAATGGACTCTGGCCTGTGGTGGAGGTCTACTGTAGGTTGTAGCAGAATTGGGCAGTATCCAGTAAACTCACCCAATTATGCTGATTGGCCGTCACGTAATGTCTCAGGTACTCTTCCAACAAGGCATTGATCCGCTCCGTCTGACCATCCGTCTGCGGGTGATTGCTGGTAGAGAATTTGAGATCGGATCCCAGCATCTCAAATAAGGTCGTCCAGAACCGACCTGTGAACCGGGCATCGCGGTCGCTCACGATGTCCAATGGTATCCCCCAGTGCTTCACCACGTTCTGCAAGAACAACTTCGCTGTGGTCTCCGCTGTGCACTCCTGGGGTGCTGGTACGAAGATCGCGTATTTGGAGAAGCGATCAACTACCACCATCACCGCATTATTCCCGTCTACCTTCGGGAACCCAGTGATGAGGTCCATGGAGATGCTCTCCCACGGACATGAAGGGATAGGCAGGGGCTCCAGCAATCCTGCCGTCTTCTTCCTCTCTGTCTTGTCTTGCTGGCATACAAGACAAGTGCGCACGTAGACTTCAACGTCTTCCTCCATCTTCGGCCAGAAGTAGCTTAAGGAGAGGAGTGCCAGTGTGCGCTCCACTCCTGGATGACCAGCCCACTGTGCGTCATGTGCTTCCTTCAGCAGCATTTTCCTCAAGCCGCCGCTCGAGGGGACATAGGGCCTCCTACCCTTTGCATAGAGGACGCCTTCCTCTATCCAGAATCTCCGGACTTCGCCATCGTTCACGCGTTGCACCAAGCGTGAAGTGACCGGATCCTCCTGTGTTTGCTCCCGAATGCGCTCCAGCATGTCTCCAGACACGCGGGTGATCGATGCAATCACCGCAACCTTCGGCTCTTCTGGTTCGCTCTTCCTCAAGAGAGCGTCTGCTACCTGGTTGATCCGTCCAGGCCTGTAGCGAAGCTCGAAGTCGAATTCGGTAAGAAAGTCTTGCCATCGCGCCTGCTTGGGAGTCAGCTTCTTCTGTGTGGCAAAACAGCTTGTTGCCACGTTGTCCGTCTGTACCACGAACCTTGATCAGAGAAGATAGTGGCGCCATGTCCTCAGACAATGGACCACTGCTGTCATCTCCTTCTCGTGCACAGAGTACCTCCTCTCCGTTGGATTCAGTTTGCGGCTCTCGTAAGCCACGGGGTGCCCATCTTGCACCAGTACACCTCCAAGTGCATAGTCGGATGCGTCGGTGTGGACTTCGAACGGCTTCTCGAAGTCTGGGAGTCGTAGAATGGGTTCTTCCACCACCGCCCTCTTCAGCTTCTGGAATGCCTCCTGGCATTCACGCGTCCATCTCCAAGGTTGATCCTTCCGAAGCAGGTCCGTCAGGGGCGCCGCCTTCTTGGAGTATCCTTTGATGAACTTCCTGTAGTAGTTCACCAATCCGAGGAAGGATCGTAGCTCTGTCACCTTTGTGGGGATTGCCCACTCTTCAATCGCCTGTGTCTTCCTTGGTTCCATGCGTATCGTGCCTCCACCCACGATATGACCGAGGAAGGAGATGGTCTCCTGACCAAAGGCGCACTTCTCCAGCTTCAAGTATAGCCGGTTCTGCCTCAGCTTCTCAAGCACCATCCGCAGATGCTTGACATGTTCCTCCAGGGTCCTGCTGTACACTACTATGTCGTCCAAGTACACTACAACAAACGAGTCGATATACTCGCGGAAGACATCATTCATAAGCGTACAGAAAGTTGCTGGGGCGTTAGTCAACCCGAACGGCATTACAAGGAACTCGAAAGACCCATAACGCGTAACACACGTCGTCTTTGGCTCGTCTCCCTCCTTGATGCGGGCCTGGTAATATCCTGACCTGAGATCCATCTTCGAGAAGTACTTGGCTTGGCCCAAGCGATCGAACAGGTCTTCAACGTTGGGGACGGGGTACTTGTTCTTCATCGTCACCTTGTTCAGTGCGCGGTAGTCCACGCACATCCGCATGCTCCCGTCTTTCTTCTTCTGGAACAGCACCGGTGCTCCATATGGTGCTTTGCTTGGACGCATCAGACCAGCGTCCACCAGCTCCTTGAGTTGTCTCCGCAACTCCTCCAGATGTGCAGGGGGCATTTTGTAAGGTGCAAGTGCAGGGGGCATCGTACCTGGCAGTAACTCGATGGCGTGATCCACATCTCGTTTCGGTGGAAGCTCCTTGGGCAGCTCCTTCGGCATCACGTCCTTGAACTCGTCCAACATCTTCTTTACTGCCTTGGGGCATGGCTGTGTCTCCTCGCCATCTTCTTCGACGCGTACCGTAGCAAGATACGTCGTCTCCCCTTTCTTCAACCCGTTGCAGACTTGCATTGCAGACATAGCTCCAGTCTGCCCTTTCTTCTTGATAGCCCTGATGAAGCATGGACTATCTGCAGCCGCGAAGAAAACGCCTCCCAGATAAGGCGTGACAGACGCCTTCGCCTTCTTCAAGAACTCGACTCCCAAAATAACTTGGAAGTCATCAAGAGGTACCACGAGAAAGCGTACCTTTCCCTGCCATTCACCCAACTGAACAATGCAGTTTGCCGTACCTTCGATCTGCAGAGACTCGGAGTTGGCAAGCTTCACGCGGCACTGGCTCTTCTCCAAGGGAACTCCCAAGCTCCCGAACTCTTTGCTGGAGATGAAGTTGTGTGTCGCTCCAGTATCAATCATGGCTGAAAGGGTCTTCTTGTGTACCACAACATCGAGGTACACCAACTCTGGATCCTCACGCTCCACCTCCACTTTCGCCTCTTTGCCCGACTTCAGTGGACACAAGCGAACGTTGCGCAGCAACTTGAGGTTTGTCATGTGCGCCTCTTCGTCTGAGTTCTCCTCCATGGTCATGGAGTTTAGCTTCTCTCGCTTCGGGCACTCCCGCGCCCGATGTGGCCCGTCACAAATGAAGCATCCCTTCCCCTTGGGTTGCTCGGCCTTCGTGGAGGATTCCGCACCCTCCCTCGAAGTTTCGACCTTGCCAAACTTCTTGAACGGCTTTCCCTTGCTTTTCTCCTTGGGTTTGCTCTTGGTCTTCTCAGTTTCCTTCTTCTCGGTGGTGGGTTGGACTTTGTAGTCGACCAACGCATCCGCAGCAGCAATGGCCGTCTGGAGGTCCTTCACTCCTTGCCTCCTGAGCTCCGCCTGAGCCCAGTTCTGAAGACCCACCATGAAATTGAAAAGTTTGTCTTCTTCAGACATACCTTTGATATCCAGCAGCAGCGATGAAAACTGCTTCACGTACTCCCGTACGGTTCCCGTCTGCTTCAGCCTTCGGAGCGCCTCCCTCGCTACCCAAGCAGTGTTGGTGGGTAGGAACTGTTCCTTCAGCTCCTTCACCAACTCATCCCAAGACGAGATGTCTGGTCGTCCTTCGGATGCACGGCTCCTCCACCATAGTTTTGCGTGGTCGGATTAGTACATCGCCACCAAGGATACCTTCTCCGCCTCAGGAGTCTTGACAGCTTTGAAGTACACCTCCATGTCCCACAAGAAGTTTTCCAAGTCTTTGGCACTCTGTGTACCTGAAAAGGACTTGGGCTCTGGGACCTTTGGCCTTCGAGACTCGCTGGATCCGCCCCCGTTCGCAATCGCCCTCTTGACGATGGAGAGTTCCCCATGCAGATCTTGCACCAGGGACTCGAGCTCCTCTAGCTTCTCCCCAAGTGCCTTCATCACGTCCACCGAGCGCTGGCTATCGCCAACGAAATCTGACACCACGCCTGCATCATCCTCCAGACGAGCTAAGCGTTGGGCATGAGTACCCAGCTGAGACTGGATCTCCATCACGATTCCCTCCAAGGAAATAAGACGATCTCCGGTGTTGGGCGACATTCCTTGCTCTGATACCAGTTGTCACAGGGGTAAATCTCAAACTCTAATTTTTGAGACTAACCTGTGCGGCGTTAGCTTCCCCAAGCTAACCAGCCTTCCCCTTTGCGTGTAGACGTACACCAGCACGCTAAGTAACCACGCCGCTAGAATGCTCGTACACAAGCACACAAGCACAAGGACACAAGAGCTTTGGCACTAAACCCTCTTTGTTATTGCAAGAGACTCACTCTGAGTGTGATATCTACAAATGAGCTCTACCCCTCCTTATATAGGCAAGCCAGGGGTATACGAAGGGACGCCATTATTACATGTACAATGAATGCAAGGACTCTTAGTCTTCTATGGAGACCCTTTGTCTTCTTAGATGACTCTTCGTGCGCTTGGCTCTTCATCTTCCGTGCAATCCCTTCGTCTTCTGCAACCGACGCCACGTCGCCCGCTCCGTCAGCATGCCATGTCGTCTGCCTCCTCAGCACGCTATGTCATCATGCCACGTCATCAGTGGGCCCCACGCTCCTACGTAGGATGTTGCAGCTCAAGCTCATCAAGTGCCGCCGAACACTTGTGTTGTCCCAAGGAGAACCCGCGGTCATGCGGTAAACCCCATTCTTAGCCATCCGTAAGCTAAGGTGGAGTCCTCCAGAACTTCATAGTGTGGCCATCGAACCACACGGTCGTGCGATACCGCTATCGCACGGTATTACCGTATCTCGGGAGTTGGGGGTGTTACAGTAG
The DNA here is from genome assembly GCA_037367405.1 of Ottelia alismoides. Taxonomy (NCBI): domain Eukaryota; kingdom Viridiplantae; phylum Streptophyta; class Magnoliopsida; order Alismatales; family Hydrocharitaceae; genus Ottelia; species Ottelia alismoides. The sequence goes on from JAZKJV010007458.1 coordinate 361,606, forward strand.
GCCATATCGCGATATATCAGTATCGATGGAGAGCTCATACCGATATTAGCCCAGATATCCACTTACTGGATAAAGCTGATATGTGCTCGATATATCGGTGATATATCGCCGATATCGAGCCATATCGCTCGAAATTGATTGTTTTCAGTACAAAATTTTCCTTATATCGACCGATATCGCCGATATTTCATCGATATCTCTTGTAAACTTGATTTCACTACTTATTTTGCTACTCCTAGTCTGGTAGGGTATGTTGCAGCTAGGGGGTGCATACGAATGGTTCTTCAATTGATGGACTTCACCCTCTCTGGAAATAGAGATGAAAAGAAGTCTAATGTTGATCAAGTTAGAATCACAAATCCAGAATACATCTCAGCAGCCAGCAGTTAGCTCAGCTGTCAGCTGCCAACATTAACAAACAACGCGATTTGTGCGATATAATGTATATTAGTGTGCTAAATACACCTCATTCTTGCATATAAACGTGTATTTGTATGTTATTTATTGTTTTACTAACTAGGATGATCTTAATTAATGAAAAAATCATTTTTACGCCATTTTCGAGCGGACAGACTAATACGATATCAATATTTCTTACCTTGCCCTCCACGCAACTCATATTTCTAAACCCCTCATGATGAGGTAATCTCTTTTACAATATTGCATTAATTTACATTTTTTCCATTTATTTTTGTGAATAGACAAATCTTTATACCAAAGAAATATTGTCTTGTTAATCATTATATACATTTTTTGAATCAAATGACTCATCTCAATGACATTCATTGTCTTTCATAAGAAAAATAGGTGTTGTAAGTGTGCTTAACTTAGCTACTTTAATTCTAATTCCAATGTTATTAATCACTGTAGAAAATAAGAATGCGGAAGCGAATATCAGAGATAGGATAAAACATTGAAGAACACTGGATTTTTACGTGGAACCATACTCCCTAAGGAGCAGGATGAAACCATGGGAGAACGCCTCAAAAGGTTGATTTATTCGTTGAACTTTCTCATCTGTTACAGGAGGTCTGGGGCTTCTTATATAGCTCCATTGACTCTCCAAGTCCCACCACTGGTAAACGTGGGACTAAACATCGGATGTGGTAAATGGATCTTGGAAGGATCTATTTACTCATCTTACATATAACGCATATACTTCAACATTCCCCCTCAAGTTGGAGCATGCAATGCTCAGCTTGGACAAACAGAAAGAAATCTCAAACTCACGATACCAGACACTGCATACAATATCAACTCAATACGCTTAACTGTCAGTTGCTGTTGAGGATATTGCTTATCATGCCATGCAGGTGAGGAGGAACAAACGGGCTGGAGTGTGAGTCAAACTGAATCTCCTCGTCGAAGAGCACGCGCTCTGTACTGCACATGTCAGAGTCACTGCAACAGAAAATGAGTCTCCACTTGGAGAACTCTGGCCATCCACAACATGTGGACAACTGCTTTGTCTCTGAAAGGGCTGAACTAAAAAAGTCGTGGAGACTTCCTTGTCGGAGTCCACGATCGCTGGAGAATGGAGTATGAAAAGTCTTCTCGTCAGAAATCTGGGTCTCTCCCATACTGGCTCAGAGAATGGGATCTCTACTTTGGAGTCCCTATAAAACCACATAAAAACCCTAGCCCACATGGTATAGGAAATGCGATCTCTACTCTGGATCCCTATGGAACACATGAAAACTCTGACCAAAACAAAGATGGGTACCACAAAACTAAAGATCGCATACATATGCAAATCAACCTGAGGACATGGAATCTGAACGTCGAATCTAAAAACCGTAGCGTCTGAGATCTGAACTGGAGTCTGAAACGCAACTTTTTCCATATTTTTGAAACATGGGCTAAAACTGTAGCAACCTTTTTTTAAAAGAGTTGACCAACCCCCTTTTTGTTGCGGCCCAACAAAGCCAATTTTTTTAAATAATAGTGTCATCGGTCCCCTTTCTACTCGCATGCACGAAGAGTACGTGGGAACCCTTTCCGTTGATCTATGTTTCAGCTGCCACCATCTGCCTAAAGAGGAGGCTCCGCCTGGACCCAAGGGGATCAGAGGAGCACCGAGGATAGTGTGACGAAGGGGGTCGATCTCTCGAGCCCTGCGAGACACAGAAGCATGCGTGAGGGCAGGGACACATGCGAGGGTGGCTCAAGCTCTGTCTGGAGCTTGCTTCTCGATTGGTTGCCATGATGAGTCCGAAATTCGTTGCGTTTAGAATGTGTTTTTATCGTTCGGCTTAAAGAATGATTAGTCGTGCGTTGTAGGCGGCAATCAGAATCAGTCAAGAAAATAACCACAAATAATATGTTCAATTTTTAATCATGTGGTTTTATGTTTATTTTACTTGGACAAGTCCCAAGGTCGATCACAAGGAGGCAAAGAAACAACCTAGAGTTATGTCTATCAACGTTCGTCCACGGTTTTCGAGGCGGTTTTTTTGTTATTTTCAATGCAATAAAGGGTGCAGTATGCAATTTTGGCCTATTTTAGGGACTAAAATATCAAATACGTTCAAACGATGTTCGAAAAATACGAAACTTGGCCACAATGTAAAATACGATGAAATGTATGCACTATAATTTTTTTGGAATTTCTGTATGCAATATGAATTTTTTATGCATTTTTAAATGCAAACAAAATGAATTTCAATATTTAATTATGATAAATATTAAACCTACTTATTTTCAAGGATCAAAATTATCTAAGATCTATCACTAGGTGATTGTTCTCAGAAAAATCCTAAACCTCGAAAATGTGAGATCTAATACCTATTAAAAATTAAACGCTGAAATATGCAAAATGATTTTTACAGTGCAAATGATGCATGCAAATGCAATTCTTTTTAGGCACAATGTCAAGCACAATTATCTCTACAATATATGATTTTTCGAGAATTTTTAGAGCAGCGGTTAATCAACTATGAATTTTAGAGCACAGACTGAGCAAAATATATAAACTTCCACAAAACAATTATTTATTAATTAACAACAATCACAAAAATGCCCACAATATGTCAAACTGTAGAGAATTAATTGACAAACAAAATGTTATTTTTGGATTAATAAAATAATGTAGAGAAGAGGTCTAAAACTCAATGGGGAATACATGGGTATAACTGTAGACATAATAAATAGAATAAATAAAGAATGTAGAGGGGGGATTTGTTTGTAATTACCAATACTGATAAGGGTGCTCTTGCAAAATTTCTAGAGGAGGGGGGGTGCATGCGTGGCACGTGCCCTCTGGAGGCGGGGGCTGATCTGAAATACGGAGCTACGGTAGTGGGGTCTTCGTAATTTGCCATGCGGTCACGTGCTACGCACGTGACCCGGGGGGGCTGATGACGTTTCCCCCACCGTCACATGCTGCGCACGCGAGGTAGGGGACCTCGGGCTGGTGCCCGGCTGATGAAGGCGGAGGTGAGTAGGTGCGTCGGCAGGCGGAGGAGCAGGAGCTTTGGCGGCGGTGGCGTGGCTCCGGTGACGCGATGAAGGCGGTGGTCGAGGGCGTCGTAGTGGGTGATGAAGATTGCGTTGGTATCGATGAAGCTTGCAACGGCTGACGAAGTCATTGTTGAACTTGGAGTTGGCGGAGTGTATGTCGAAGGATGTTGTCAAAGTTGCGGTGGAGCGGCAGAGATAACGTCGATGTCGACCGTGGTGGCTCTGGCGAGGTCGGTGGTGAAGATCGCGTGGGAGATGGATAGCTCGGTGTCGTAGAAGATGAACGGCGATGGCGATGGTCGAAGTCGCAGCGGAGGTGGAATCTCGCGGAGGTGTTGGCGGGTCGTCGTGGGCTCGACGTCGAATCGGAGCTGAGCACTAATGGCGGAAGGTGCGCCTTGATGCAGCAAGGTCGAAGACCTTGGATCTCGCCGGCGAAGGGAGAAGAACGGTGCTGTCACCACCGTCTCTCGTAGCAGTTGAAGTATCGGCGGATGGGTTTCACGGAGTGGCAGCGGTGGTCCTTAAATACGAGAGAAGGAGAGGCCGGAGATGGAAGTTCGCGGGAGGAGAGATTTGATGGGAGGCGGCGGCGCGAGCTCTATGGAGGATTGGAGATTTGAAAAGGCCGGAGATTACGGTGATTTGGGATTTGAGGAGATGCGAATCGGAGATGGAGGGAGGCGAGATACGCGCGGGAGGCGCGGCGAAATTGGCGGAGGAGGCGGAGCTTCCAAAGGGGGCGGAAGATCTCCTGAGGAAGATGAGCAGGGGCCATCGATCGGACGGCCCTGCTTCGGCCACGTGGCGAAGAGATGGCAAAGGGCGCGGGGCGCACGTGCAGTACGCGTGCGTGGGGCGGCATGTGCGCTGCACGTGCGCGGTCTTTTTTTATTTATTTTATTTTTATATAAAACGAATAATAAATATGCGAAAAATAGCTGACACGTGGCGGCACAGGTGCGGCCACGTGTCAGCACCACAAAATTCGAAAATAAAAGATTTTGTAAAATCGATAAAAAATAGTAAATGACCTCGGATCAAAAAAGTTTCTTCACAAAAATTGCTCGTCTCGATGAGATCTACAACTTTCATGAAGATATCAAAACCAAAATCGATCATTTGCATAAAGTGGTATTTTTGGGGTATCCCATGTACATAGAACACCTTGATTTTGGGGTTTTGAAATTTTTATGTCATTTTTAAACCAGATAAAAAATCCGGAAAAATATGGAGAAATCAAAGATAAATAAAAGATATCTAAATCTATTTTTTTTGGATTTTTTAATTAAGAAAATATGTACATAAAATATTAGGTCAAAAACCGCTAAAATACACAATGTACAAAAGAGGCCCAAAAACCCAACTTTCACATATGAGCTCTGATTCACTTGAACTTGGTCTTGTTTTGAAGGTAATTGAATGTTCATTAGTTCAAAAGTGAGTATGATCAAATCGGACACTGGATGGGGAAGATATGTGGCTTTTAGTCCGAAAATCCTTAAATTAGGGTTTGGGTTTTTGGTCCACTTATTTGGGTTAGTTATTTTTTGTATTTTTTTTACTCTTGTTAGTGATATGTACACAGTAGAAGTGGTTTTGGGTCATTCGGAGTTAGCATGAATGATTTAAAAATCGGGGAAGTTAGGCTATTTACAGGTCAATTTGACTGGGATTTTTGGCTTCTTATTTTCTGCAGAAATTATGAATAAAATGCAATGCTTATGAAAACATGCATGAATGCTAATTATGCAGAATAGATGCCTAAATGCTGTTGATTTTGAGGCATTTGAGCTTAATAAATGAGATTTAGAGTGATGAATCCGAGATTCATCATCCCCCTATACTTAAACCATGCTCGGCCCTGAGCACCAAAAAGAAATGCCATGAGGTGAAATGAGATTGGGTTCCATGCTAAGACCATGAGCTGAAGGTGAAAGTGAAACTGAACTCAACCTTTGGATTATTTGTGTGTCGGAATTTCTGTGAGACTTAGAATTTTAAAATCAACAGCTCTCAAGTTCTACACATCATTACTACAGTTTCGGCTCAGAAGTCATCTTAGATCAATCCCCCTCACAAAGTATACCCTATGAACATTGAACAACCGACTCATCTGTGTGAAAGGTTTTAGCTCTTCCCACCCAGAATGCCGGACTACTACGCAAACCTCCTCTCTAGTAACTCGTCCTCGGGGAGTCAGGTATTTCCTTCTTGTAGAGAGAGTTTCTATTATTATTATTTGTTTACGTATTGTGTTTCTATTTCATTCTTCTATTTGGACATCCATGTAATTTACCCTTAAGGCTTCTCCCTATATAAGAGAGCCTAGGGTTTTCTTATTTATCATAACAAAGACTCCCTTTCGTCTAACATGGTATCAGAGCCACCCTAGGGCTCTTTCCCTAACCCCCTACCCGCCGCCCACACCTTCTCTCCTCCCGATCGGCGCCGCCAGCCCCTCCCAGCCGCTGCTGCGGCGCCGCCAGCCCTCCCAGCCGCTCCTGCGGCGCCGCTAGCCGCTCCTGCGGCCTCCCCAGCCCTCCTGCGGCACCGCCGGGACCCCCCCAGCACCAGCCAGGCCATCTAGCGGCACCCCCTGCCGCACCTAGAGCCCCAGCGGCAACTCCATCAGCCGCCGTAGGGGTTCCGTGGACTTCATCAGCACTTAGGCGTCGTTCTTGAGGCCGTTCAAGGGCTATTTTGCTTCCTTGGAAGCGTGCCCTAGACCTTTCTTCCTCGGCTTTATGGATTTGAGTGCGTAAAGGTCTACACACGCACTCAAATCCGATGCAGTGGGTGTAGACATTCATCACATTGTCTATTCTCCCTTTGTCTTCTTCCGGCAGCAGTATGTCAGAATCGAAAGTCGATTTGCCCTCCACCGGCGCATTCAAAGGTCCGGCGCCGATAGTGAAGATGGACGGGTCTAACTATGAGTTATGGGCCATGCAATTCATGAGCCTCATGAAATCAAATGGTAAGAAACACATTCTTACCGAGGATGAGCCTGCGGAGAAGACAGGGATCTACGCCTCATGGGAGGCCGATGATGCTTATGCAAAGGTTTGGTTATCGGGTACGCTGACGATGGAGATAGCTAATGATGTCCTCCATCAGCCCACTGCTAAGGCGATGTGGGACATTCTTGCTGCTACATATTCGCAGGTGCGAAATGAGACAAAGATGTTGCAGCTTCAGCATGACATCTTTACGATGAAGCAGGCCGGCAGACCGCTCCACTCTCTATACACATCCCTGAGAGGGATGTTTGAGAAGCTCTACAGTACCATCCCTCTGACTGCTACTCCAGAGCAGCAGAAGATATTCCGGAACGCCACCATGGTGGGTGTTTTACTTGCTGCCCTAGACCCTGAGTATGACGCAGCACGGTCACAGATCTTAGCAGATGCAGTCATTCCTCCCGTGGAGGATGTATACAGGAGGCTCAGCCGTATCCCTGTTTCCTCCAGCTCTTCTACTCCACCCCCATCTGCGATGGCAGCTTCGCGTGGGAGAGGTGGACCATTCTCTTGGCGTGGCCGTGGACGTGGCCGTGGCTCTCAGGGAAGAGGCGGTCGACCTAGTCAGACGTGCTCATATTGTCACAGACCTGGACACTCAGAGGAGACATGCTACTCAAAGCATGGGTTCCCAGCATCGGCACGGGTTGCAGAGCATTCACAGTCTCCATTACCGTCTACTGCAGATCATAGATTTGACGAACTCGTGGCCCGTCTCCGTGATATTATGCCACAGTCTTCTGGTGATTCATCTGGTGGCTCATCTGATATTGCTGCCACAGCCTTAGCCAGTTCTTCCGCCGCTGCCAGTTCCTCAGGTAGATCTTCAGCGATCATTCCTTCACATGATATATCTGACTGGGTTATAGATTCAGGAGCTACACATCATCTGTGTCGAGATAAAGGTAGATTACATGCCTACAGGGCTATTCCTCCAGGTCGCTCAGTGCAGATAGCAGATGGTTCCTATTCGCCCCTTGTTGGTCAGGGGGAGGTTTTCTTAACCTCCGCTATGCAGCTACAGAATGTCTTACATGCTCCTGAATTCTCACTGAATTTGTTGTCTATTAGTCAGATTACAAAGGATTTGAATTGTCGAGCTATATTTGACCCGTCTTCTCTCATTTTTCAGGACATACTCACGGGCAAGGTGATTGGCTGTGGCTCTGAGCAGAACGGTCTATATCGGTTGGTCCGGGAATCTTATGCTGGCATCTCCGCTCACTCTGCTGGTCCAGTCTCACCTTACATTTGGCACCTTCGTTTTGGTCACCTTCCACTCCAGAAAATGCGCCATCTTCTGCCTCAGATCTCGCCAAGTTCGTCGTTTCGTTGTGAAACCTGTCAGTTAGGAAAGCATCACAGGTCGAGCTTTCCAGGTCGTCAGAGTCGGAGCAGTAGCTCCCCTTTCGAGTTGTTACATATAGATATATGGGGTCCGAGTCGTGTTCCCGATCACCAGGGACACAGGTTCTATCTTGTGGTCGTAGATGATTTTTCTCGTGTCTCTTGGGTTTTTCTACTGAAGAATAAGTCTGAAGCAGGAGATGTTATTAAAAATTTGATTAATGAAGTGCAGAATGTTTTTTCTTCTTCAGTCAAATATGTTCGGACGGATAATGCGCTGGAATTTTGTACACGTTCTCTTTCTCAATTCCTATCATCAAAGGGAATTATTCATCAAACCACCTGTGCATATACATCCCAACAAAATGGTGTGGCGGAAAGAAAGCATCGCCATCTCTTGGACATCACTCGTACCTTATTGATTCAAAGTTGTGCTCCTATTTCCTTCTGGGGGGATGCTGTTCTTACTGCATGCTATCTGGTCAATCGAATGCCCTCCTCTGTCCTTGGAGAGAAGATACCCATCTCTCTTATCTTTCCTGATAAAGAGCTCTTCTCACTGCCACCTCGTGTCTTTGGTGCTGTGGCGTTTGTTCATCGCCTGTCTCCTGGACTTGACAAGCTCTCTCCAAGAGCAGTCAAGTGCGTCTTTGTTGGGTATTCCAGGACCCAGAAGGGATACCGGTGTTATGATCCTACTACCAATAGGTACTTCGTTAGTGCGGATGTCACCTTCTTCGAGTCGGTCATGTTCTTCTCGCCAGCCGGGGACAGAATGATACCATCCACCACCGCTGATGATATTTTGGTTCCACCACCACCTACCTGTCTTACTCCTGACTCGTCTCCTGTGTCAGTCCCTTTGCCAGCACCACCACCTCCACCTCCACCACCACCTCCACCTCCACCACCACCCATTCCTCGGAAAATTATATCACCATTTCCTATCCACTATACGCGTCGGTCAGGTCCCGCTCAGACAGCAGATCAGCCAATCACTGAGCCTCAGGTATGTTCAGATGATGTTTCTACTGACGGGTCAGGATCAGAACACATGCAGGATGACTCTTTACAGGTGGGCCAAGGTGATGATCTGGATGTTCCGATTGCTATTCGGAAACAGAGACGACAGTGTGCATCCTATCCCTTTGCTTCACAGGTTTCCTTCCACCGACTCACAGGTGATTTCCAGAGGTTTGCTACTGCCTTATCTTCTGTGGACATACCACGGACATACCAGGAAGCCTTGAAGAGTGAATGCTGGAGACTGGCGATGGAAGAAGAAATGGGGGCCTTGCAGTCCCGTGGCACATGGTCTTTGGTCCCTGCACCTCCAGATGCCTCAGTTGTCAGTTGCAAATGGGTCTTCACAGTCAAATACCATGCAGATGGCACATTGGATAGATACAAGGCACGTCTAGTAGCCCGGGGATTTACACAGACATATGGCGTTGATTACATGGATACATTCTCTCCAGTGGCGAGACACTCTACTCTGCGTATCCTCCTGTCTGTTGCAGTGGTCCGTGACTGGAGCATTTATCAGTTGGATGTCAAGAATGCATTTTTGTACGGAGACTTACAGGAGGAAGTCTATATGCAGCAGCCACCCGGGTTTACTGCTGAGGGGGAGACGCATATGGTATGTAGACTTCACAAGGCTATATATGGACTTAAACAGAGTCCACGAGCATGGTTCCAGAAATTGTCCAACATAATTGAGCAGCAGGGATTCAAGAGGTCCAATGCTGACCATTCATTGTTTGTCTAGAAGACCTCGGCAGGTACGGTTGTCATAATGGTCTATGTGGATGATATTCTTGTTACAGGGGATAATGTTCAGGGCATAGCAAGGGCGAAGACATTCCTAGGTCGTCAGTTTGTTACAAAGGATCTTGGAACCCTAAGATATTTTCTAGGGTTGGAATTTGCTAGGAATGCGCATGGTTTGGTGATGACACAACGGAAGTACATTACTGACTTCCTGGTTGAGACTGGTATGGATGGGTGCAAACCATCAAGCATCCCCATGGACCCCAGCATGAAGTTATATGATGATGATACTGACGAAGTGGATAAGAGGAGATATAGAGAGATGGTGGGAAAACTCCTCTACATTACTATAACCCGTCCAGACATTGCATTTGCAGTTAGCCGGGTGAGTCAGTTTATGGAGCAGCCCAGACAGGTTCACATGGATGCTATACACATGATACTGAGGTATCTGAAGTCTACTCCTGGATTAGGGCTACTATTCAGAAAGGGTGCAGACTTATCCATCTCAGCGTGTGCAGACGCAGATTATGCAGGATGCCCTAAGGATAGAAAATCAACCTCAGGGTTTGCAGTCTTTGTTGGAGGCTCTCTGGTTTCTTGGAAAAGCAAGAAACAAACGGTGGTGGCAAGATCCAGTGCCGAGTCCGAATACAGGGCAATGGCCCAAGCCAGCACGGAAATGATGTGGGTTCGCTCTGTATTAGAAGATCTACATGTAGCTGTATCTCTACCTATGACGCTTCAGTGTGACAATCAGGCAGCTTTGTTCATTGCCAACAATCCAGCTTTTCATGAGAGGACCAAACACATTGAAGTTGACTGTCATTACACTAGGGATCTGATCCAGAGAGGATTGATATCCACGGCCCATGTTAGCTCAGGAGATCAGACGGCCGATGTATTCACCAAGCCATTGCTCAGAGGACCTTTCCAGAGATGTTCATCCAAGCTGAGCATGATCGATATCTATGCTCCACCTTGAGGGGGAGTGTAGAGAGAGTTTCTATTATTATTATTTGTTTACGTATTGTGTTTCTATTTCATTCTTCTATTTGGACATCCATGTAATTTACCCTTAAGGCTTCTCCCTATATAAGAGAGCCTAGGGTTTTCTTATTTATCATAACAAAGACTCCCTTTCGTCTAACACTTCTAAGGTCTGTCGCGCTGTGTTCACAATCGAATTGGGGGAGAAGTTAGAAGAATGAGAAAAGAACTGAAGGTTGGCCAGTGTAGTCACCTCTCCTTGTGAAGCTGGCTAGTGTAGCCGAGTCTCCACCAAGATCTGCAGGTTTCTTGAAGCTTGGACCTTTTTGGTCAGATTTTATTTGGTAGTTGCTTCTTTGTATTTGGAATTTTTGGTAGTTCTGCTTGGATCTTGTTGTGCCCCTACGGATATAGAATCTTTTTGTTCCGTACATTTTTTTGGGGTCTTAGAAAAAAATTGTGCCCAACCGTCCATCCCTTTTCCGAAGCTTTATTTCAACCCATACTCCGGTCTTTAGATTTCCATGCTACCAGAAAAGAAACTTACACAGTCTTCCAACATCCCGTCTGAGTTGAGCTAAGTGCATAGTGCGAGAGTACAAATTAATTCCCTATTCCAAAGTTGTACTCAAAATGAGGAGACCATGTTAGACACTAAGAGTCAAATGCGCACATTGTCATGTGGAACTCAAAGAATTAAGTCAAAGACCCGAAGACTCTAAAATCCTATTTATCAGTGAAGTTCCTCTGAAAATTAGGTGGATTAAGGTAAAGTCCAGACTACTCTCGTTTTCGGCTTATACCTTTTTTTAGAACTCGATGACTTTCACAGATGCAAATGAATGCGATGCTGGATGAAGTGCAGGTGTGTGGAATGTAGACACATTTTTTTTGAATTTTTTTATGCAAGGGATTTTTGTTGTTTTTTATGCAAAAATGAATAAGAAGCTATTTTTTTCAAAACATTTTGGGCATAATCAGTATTAGTAGCAAAACTCATTTTTTTCCTTTTTTATCTCTTCTCTTTTTTTATTTTTGTTTTTTTTAAGAATACGCACCCCGTAAATACATATAGACTTACGCGCAAGTACGAGATATGGATAAAATATATACAAAGTATATATACAGACCCCCCTATACTTAGCGAGTGCTGTGTCCTCAGAGCATAAAAAGCGTAAAGAAGACATAGCTCGGGCTAAGCGTAAGAGAGTGAAAAAGGAAAAAGAACAAGATTTATAGAATCGCCCCCCTATACTTAGATTGTGAATAGTCTAAGTATAGAAGAAGAGCGGAAAAGAAAAAATGAAGCGGTCGGGGTATGTGAATGAGGAGAGTATATACAGGTGGGCATCGGTTCCCCCTATACTTAGGCTCTGGTCAGCCTAAGTATAGACAACGGATGGAAGTGAGGCGATCTGGAGGAGTGTGATGGGGGAAATGGAATATACAGATGGCATCGGTCCCCCCCTATACTTAGGCCTTGACCTAAGTAGAGGAAGAAGCTGTACAAGGAGACCGATGTGGTCGGGAGGGAGGGTGGGTAGCTGATGATTTATGGCGGTTTACGGCTGATCTTTTTGTGAGCCTGTGATGGGAGATCGTAATGATGAGACGGAGATGAAACATGTGATTCCCAACTATTATCAGTCATCCTCAGAAAAGTCATAATGGATAGTGGACGAAGTGTTTGAGTCAGGTGAAAGATATCCATCATCGGAATTATCCTCAGAGGAATAGTATTTGAAAATGAACACACTCCAGATATTCATGTCTTTTTGTTTTTTCAATTGTTTTCTCAAGATTCGTTCCTTTTTAAGATCAATCGTTTTGTCCTCAGATGAATATTCAGATGCTCCGATCTCAGTCAGCTCATAAGAAATAATTCCAGTGTACTTGTAGAAGGCAGGAGCATCAGCTTTGGATGAGTAATAATTAGGAACGGGAGTTGTCCAATGAGAATTGAATTTTGGATCCTTGCGAAGATATGGCTTTAGAGCTGCCGAATAGACTTCACTCATGTAGATCACCTTTTCCGAACCTGATGAGGGATCATCAACCGATTCCTCTTCCGAAAGATCAAAGGTGACTTTCTTTTTCTTGTTTCGTGAAGATGTCGGTTCACTTGAGTACCCAGATGAATAGCCATTGGAATTCTTCTCCTTGGTCGGTTTTCGGGCGGTGTGTTGGTTCTTAGTCTCCTGTATGTTGGTACACTCTCGATTTGGGAGGATTTGGTCAAGATAATCAGAGTAGGTTGCTCCAGGGTGCGACCATGCATGTCTCAGAATCGTAGTAGAAGGATTTGTCTATTTTGAGATCCGCGGGAATTGAAATACCGGGGGGGGTCTCTGCATGTTCATTCTCAATTGATTTGTCATTGGAGCATTCCTGTGTCAAGTTGATGTAATCCATGTAGTCAGCATAGGTTGACCCAGGATGTGCCCATGCATAAGTCTCTGGATCATAAGATTCATATGCTCGATTTTCCATGGTGAGCGCAGCTGGGAATGGAGCAGGGGGGAGATTCTCTAAACCAATAGTCTCATCAACAACCGCTATTTTAAGTGTAGCTGTGGGGTAGGGCTCTTCTACCGTTTCATGGTTGCGGTTGTCGGGGACTTCGTGGGTTTCCTCAGAAGATCGTGGTTCCTCAAAGACAGGGTCAGATCTAAGTTCTTCCGATGCTTTAAAATTGATTTCCCGGGTCTCACAATCGATAATCGCCTTAGACACTGCTAAGAATGGCTTTCCGAGAATAATTGGAGACTGGGTGAATTCTCCTTGATGCTCAATATCAATGATCGTGAATTCCATTTTGAGTGAAGCACCTTGGAATATCATGATGACGGAAATGATTCCTCTCGACCGCTTTATTGATCGGTCTGCTAATTGAACAATCTCTCGTATTTTCCTGATCGGTCCGAGTTTAAGTTCGTGAAACACAGAGGTCGGGAGGATATTGATCGGTGAATCATCATCAATCCGAGCATGGGTGAAAATTGTGTCTTTGATTTCACAGTCAAATCTGGGCAACCGCTTCACTATGCGGCTTTTGGTTTTTCTCCTCAACACCAAGGAGGAGGCCATTGACAAGATATGTCTTTCAGTTTTTATTCTAATCCTTCCCGACTTTTTCATAGTTAATTTGTCCATTACAAATCTTTTAAGATCGGGGAAGTGTTCAATGGCCTGTAGAAAGGGAAGTTCAAAAATCAATTTCTTTCCTAGTGCTTCTCATACAGCAGGATCCAAATTCTGCAGATCTTCAGTTTCAATTTTTATATATTTTTCGAGATTTTCGATTTTTTTGTGATTTTCAAATATTCCAATTTTTTGGTATTTTCTGTGTGGTGTGGTGTTGTGGTGTGTTCCTCAGATGAGTCGGGCTTCTGATGTTCAGAGTATGAGTCATAGGCATAGTCATTTCTAGGGGAATAATATGCAGATGTGCTACTGTCAAAATCGTCCCCATGTTTCTGAATATCCTCAAAATTTTAAACATGAGATCCAATCGTTTTCTCATTAGTTTTTATGCCCGAGCTCCCATAAAATAAACTGAGTCGGTCAGTAAAATTTCTTAATTTTTCCTCTATTAATTCAAATTTCTTATCTATTCTCGAAACATTATCCTCAAAATTCTGTTCATGATCAATCATGGGAGCAACTGGTTGGTATTCAATAATTTCATCTTCCATTTTTCTGTATGTTCTGAGAGGAGAGTTTCTTGGAATACCCGATATGTGAATATTATTTTCTGAAAATTTCTCCTCGAAAATTATGGAAGGAGTCTGCTCAGTGGAAGGATTTTGCGGGAATGTGTAGGTCTTGTACTCAACATGCCTTGACTCGGGCATGCAATCTTGATCTGAGTAAAGTCTACTTGCATGGTCATGATTGATCGTATCATCGAATAATGGAGTCATACAGGGTATATATGTGTCAATGTCATCAGTTTGGTCCTCTGTATGTATAGGTTGATCAAATGAGTGATATTCAGGTTGGTCAATAGGGATTTGATCGTTACGGTCAATCCAACATTGATGATCATTAAGTGCGGGTCTTCCCATCCGTGTTTGGTTTCTCGACTAGTTATGAGACTTAAAGGTGTTTTGATCTTGAAATGGTTCATTAGCGAGAAACCGAGAATAAGACGGTTCAGTCCAAGATGGAAGGTGGTCATGTGTGGTCGGATGATTCAAGTAGGAATTCAATAAAGGGAGCCGAATTCATCCGCGGTCAAAAGTCTCCTGCAAATATTGGAGGATTATTGTAAGAATAGGATGTAGTTGATTTGGGCCTAACTGAGACAAATTTATTTTTATAGTATAGCTCTGATGGATTTTCAAATGAATGTTCGGCCATTTTTGAAAGAGTGGAAAGAAATGATGGGTTGGATCTGCAAAAGTTTTTAAATAAGAGTTTCATGATGAGGTTTGAATCAAGAAAAAAGAGAGATGATTGTATGGGATAGAATTTTTATCAAATATGCGGCTATTGATCTTCGATATCGGTTTACGCACACCAATACAAACACAAATCAAACCCGGAGTTCACCAACTCACACAATGAAGCCGTAAGAGTTCGGCTATTATCTTTTCAATTTTAGTTGGTGATAAGACAATCTTGGAAAATAATTAAGCGAGCTGTTAGGTGCCGAAATTTTCGTAATGACTGTCCCGAATTCTTACGACTAGTTGCACCTACTTTCAGCCAGTATGGGAGTAAGTACGGACCGTAGAACGCCTACCCGTGTTACTTGAGGACGGAGCCTTACGCAGTGTCCTCTAAACCACCTATTCTGCTATGGAAATCCGGACCGTTTACCGGCTACCCGTAGATCCTCACTGAGAGGTAGCTAATTGTTTTTTGGCAGAATCAGTAGTCAATATGAAAATCCGAATTTGGGCTCTAGGCATAAGTGTCGCCTCTCGCTCACTCAGAAGAATAAAAGAATCCAAGGTCGGGGTTACTCTCCCGCAAAATTCTTGATTTTATGGTTTATTTAGAAATCGGCTATATTTAGCAGTCCCAATTTTAATTAGGTGATCACTGAAGAAATTAAGTGAGCAGAAATACACGTCTACCGTTCAGTCCGAATTTCCTTTAAATTTATGTGACAAAACAAGAGGGAGAAATTCGGGAAAAGCCGATGCACATGAAAAACGATGATATATGCTCAGTTAGAAGACTTACAGTGAATCCTCGCAATCTTCATGTGGGATGCAATACAAGAATTGAAAAATTATTCTATATGAAGTGCAAGCCGATGAAAAACCGCACCTAAGCAGAAAATTCTATTAGCAGTGAAAAATTGAGTTAAATTTTTGGCTAAGTTGAACGATCTATGTGCGTCTCAATTAATAGTGCAGTGTGGCTTAATCCTACGAGCGCAATCAAAAAATTAAAATGCTCATAGAGCCGTATGTACAAGTCTATTCTAATTGCCACTCAAGTCGGGCCCCACCCTCACCGGAGAGTGAAACAGGCCACGACACACCACAGAAGAAAGTTAGAGATCTTGTTACACACGCGAGCGTCCAAACGGACACCGCTATAAATGAGCAATTAATTACAGGAATTAAAATTTGTAGAAATAAAATCCTAGACTTTAGGCTCTCTCATGACTCGACTCGATCTTAATTTTATTTGCGGCTTTTGCGGAAATCGGTGAAGTTGCATCGGTTCTTGAAAAATCACTTCACGTACCGGGTACCTCACAAAAAAATAAGAGAGATAGTGTAAGAGAGCGACTAAGAAATGATAAAATAGACAAGAAAAAATAAATGCTGAAAATAAATGAAATTAAAATGAAAAATTCGGGGGTCAGACTACCCGAATGCGGAAAACCGATCGAAAATTTTTAAGACAAAAATCTAAGCCGTTTGCCTCCCCGGCAACGGCGCCATCTGACGAGTCCGAAATTCGATGCGTTTAGAATGTGTTTTTATCGTTCGGCTTAAAGAATGATTAGTCGTGCGTTGTAGGCGGCAATCGGAATCGGTCAAGAAAATAGCCACAAATAATATGTTCAATTTTTAATCGTGTGGTTTTATGTTTATTTTACTTGGCAAGTCCCAAGGTCAATCACAAGGAGGCAAAGAAACAACCTAGAGTTATGTCTATCAACGTTCGTTCACGCTTTTCGAGGCGGTTTTTTCTGTTATTTTCAATGCAATAAAGGGTGCAGTATGCAATTTTGGCCTATTTTAGGGACTAAAATATGAAATACGTTCAAACGATGTCCGAAAAATACGAAACTTGGCCACAATGTAAAATACGATGAAATGTATGCAATGTATTTTTTTTGGAATTTTTGGATGCAAATAAATTTGTTATGGATTTTTTAATGCAAACAAAATGAATTTCAATATTTAATTATGATAAATATTAAACCTATTTATTTTCAAGGATCAAAATTATCTAAGATCTATCACTAGGTGATTGATCTCAGAAAAATCCTAAACCTCAAAAATGTGAGATCTAATACCTATTAAAAATTAAACACTGAAATATGCAAAATGATTTTTACAGGGCAAATGATGCATGCAAATGCAATTGTTTTTAGGCACAATGTCAAGCACAATTATCTCTACAATATATGATTTTCCGAGAATTTTCAGAGCAGCAGTTAATCAACTATGAATTTTAGAGCACAGACTGAGCAAAATATATAAATTTCCACAAAACAATTATTTATTAATTAATCATCAATCAAAAAATGCCCACAGTATGTCAAAATGTAGAGAATTAATTGACAAACAAAATGCTATTTTTGGATTAATAAAATAATGTAGAGAAGAGGTCTAAACTCAATGGGGAATACAAGGGTATAACTACAGACATAATAAATAGAATAAATAAAGAATGCAAAGGGGGGATTTGTTTGTAATTACCAATACTGATAGGGGTGCACTTTCAAAATTTCCAGAGGAGGGGCACGTATGTGGCACGTGCCCTCTGGAGGCGGGGGCTGATCTGAAATATGGAGCTACGGTAGGGGGGTCTTCGCAATTTGCCCCGCGGTCACGTGCTACGCACGTGACCCGGGGGGTGATGACGTTTTCCCCACTGTCACGTGCTGCGCACGCGAGGTAGGGGACCTCGGGCCGGTGCCCGACTGATGAAGGTGGAGGTGAGCAGGCGCGCCGGCAGGCGGAGGAGCAAGAGCTTTGGCGGCGGTGGCGTGGCTCCGGTGACGCGATGAAGGCGGTGGTCGAGGGCGTCGTAGTGGGTGATGAAGATGGCGTTGGTATCGATGAAGCTTGCAACGACCGACGAAGTCGTTGTTGAACTTGGAGTTGGCGGAGCGTAAGTCGAAGGCGGTTGTTGAAGTTGCGGTGGAGCGGCGGAGATAACATCGATGTCGAACGTGGTGGCTCTGGCGAGGTCGGTGGTGAAGATCGCATGGGAGATGGATAGTTCGGTGTCGTAGAAGATGAACGGCGATATGGTCGAAGTCGTGGCGGAGGTGGAATCTCGCGGAGGTGTTGGCGGGTCGTCGTGGGCTCGACGTCGAATCGTAGCTGAGCACTAATGGCGGAAGGTGCGCCTTGATGCAGCAAGGTCGAAGACCTTGGATCTCGCCGGCGAAGGGAGACGAACGGTGCTGTCACCACCATCTCTCGTAGCAGTTGAAGTATCGACGAATGGGTTTCACGGAGTGGCGGCTGTGGTCCTTAAATACGAGAGAGGGAGAGGCCGGAGATGAAAGTTCGTGGGAGGAGAGATTTGATGGGAGGCGGCGGCGCGAGCTCTATGGAGGATTGGAGATTCGAAAAGGCCGGAGATTACAGTGATTTGGGATTTGAGGAGACGTGAATCAGAGATGGAGGGAGGCGAGATACGCGCGGGCGGCGTGACGAAATTGGCGGAGGAGGCGGAGCTTCCAAAGGGTGCGGAAGGTCTCCTGAGGAAGATGAGCAGGGGCCGTCCGATCAGCCGAGATCGGACGGCCCTGCTTCGGCCACGTGGCGAAGAGATGGCAAAGGGCGCGGGGCGCACGTGCAGTGCACGTACGGGGGGGCGGCACGTGCGCTGCACGTGCGCGGTCTTTTTTATTTTATTTTTTTATTTTCATATAAAATGAATAATAAATATGCGAAAAATAGCTGACACGTGGCGGCACCAGGTGCGGCCACATGTCAACACCACAAAATTCGAAAATAAAAGATTTTTTAAAATCGATAAAAAATAGTAAATGATCTTGGATCAAAAAATTTTCTTCATGAAAATTGCTCGGTTCGATGAGATCTACAACTTTCATGAAGACATCAAAACCAAAATCGATCATTTGCACAAAGTGGTATTTTTGGGGTATCCCATGTACATAGAACACCTTGATTTTGAGGTTTTGAAATTTTTATGTCATTTTTAAACCAGATAAAAAATCCGGAAAAATATGGAGAAATCAAAGATAAATAAAAGACATCTAAATCTATTTTTTTGGATTTTTATTAATTAAGAAAATATGTACATAAAATATTAGGTCAAAACCGCTAAAATACACACTGTACAAAAGAGGCCCCAAAACCCAACTTTCACATATGAGCTCCGATTCACTTGAACTTGGTCTTGTTTTGAAGGTAATTGAATGTTCATTAGTTCAAAAGTGAGTATGATCAAATCAGACACTGGATGGGGAAGATATGTGGCTTTTAGTCCTAAAATCCTGAAATTAGGGTTTGGGTTTTTGGTCCACTTATTTGGGTTAGTTACTTTTTGTATTTTTTTATTTATTCTTATTAGTGATATGTACACAGTGGAAGTGGTTTTGGGTCATTCGGAATTAGCATGAATGATTTAAAAATCGGGGAAGTTAGGCTATTTACATGTCAATTTGGCTGGGATTTTTGGCTTCTTATTTTCTGCAGAAATTATGAATAAAATGCAGTGCTTATGAAAATATGCATGAATGCTAATTATGAAGAATAGATGCCTAAATGCTATTGATTTTGAGGGATTTGAGCTTAATAAATGAGATTTAGAATGATGAATCCGAGATTCATCATGCCGCCGCTGAAGGAGATGCGACCTGGAGGAGAACTGCGAGAGGGAAGGTGCACCGCCTCCTAGAGATGTCGCGACGTTCTGGAGATGCGATTTTGGAGCTTTGTTGGGGAATCTCGCCGGCCCCCCCTCCCAATTTTTTGTTTCTGCGAAGGTCGCATCTTTCTTTAGGCTCCTAGTGGGAGAGGCAAACTGCATATGAAGAGGAGAAGAGGCCCATGCATCATCGCCTGGACGTGGCTATGGCCTGATCGGATCAGGCTGGAGATGGCAGGCCGACAAGGGTTTTACCGTTGGAACAAAGAGATGTGACTAAATGGCAACATGGCTCATGATGAATATTGAGAAAATTTGAAATCCTAGAACTTGAACAATCCCACATATACTATTTTTCAAGAAAATAACATTAAAATCGAGTCTTGAACACATGATAAAAAAACAACTCCTCGAGAATCAAACCCGCTTTGATACCATGTTAGAAAATAAGAATGCGGAAGCGAATATCAGAGATAGAATAAAATATTGAAGAATACATGATTTTTATGTGGAACCTAATCCCTAAGGAGCGGGATGAAACTACGGGAGAACGCCTCAGAGGGCTGATTTGTTCATTGAACTTTCTCATCTGTTACAGGAGGTCTGGGGCATCTTATATAGACTCCACAGACCCTTAAAGTCCCACCACTGGTAGATGTGGAACTAAACACTGGATGTGGTAAATGGATCTTGGAAGGATCCATTTACCCATCTTGCATATGATGCACATACTTCAACAATCACCAATCAACATTAACAATGATATGTTCAATATAACCAATATGTGCAATATAAGGGTCATAGGTGATCTATATGTTTTAGCTAAGTGTATCTTTGTAAGTTATTTGATGTTACAAGAACTTGGATTAAATCCATTTTCAATATCTACAAGTCAGGAATCAACATTAACATTGATATGTTCGATATGACTGATACATGGGGTATAAATGATCGATGTGCAATATAAGTGTGTATTTGTAGGTTATTTGTTGTTTTAATATCCAAAATCTTAATTTCTGAAAAATGGCAAAAATGGCTTTTTGAGCCATTTCCGACATTTCCACCGATATCATTGATATCGGCGATATATTCCAATATATCCTTTTCCGGACAGACTGATACAAGATCAATATCGATATTTCTTACCTTGACTTCCACTGCAATAATGTATAACAACAATGTTTGTCATTGTCAATTATCAGCTATCATACTTTCCATTGTTTGTTGCTTGAGTTATTGTTATTTAATAAAGACATGATGTGATTCACCTAATCATTCACACCTTTATCTTTTAAACTGTGTGTAATTATCCCTATCATACTTTTTAATATCATCGTTTCTCCAACTTGTAAAACCTCGAAGAATTTCCGAAAATCTTAGGGAGGAGTGGAAGACAATGAGGGGTTTAGTTTTCACCCAAAGAATCTACAATTTTGTGTAGTTATCCTGGATTTGTGTTGTAGCGGTTAGTTTTCACAAAGTCTGCAACCTTGTGCAGTTATTTGGGATTTGCAGGTGTAGCATCAACTTCCTTTTACATCACATGCACATTTATGAGGTTGATGCATTAGTTGTAATGATGAGAAAAATGTGAGTATATTCAAATTTGTCTGTGTATTTTTATTCATATTAATAAAGAGCATATAAATAACGAATAAAAATACAAAAATACTCATTTAAGCTTGCGGATATCATATAGAAATTTAGCTTGCCGAATATCATATAGAAATTTGTTTGTCTGATATGCACGTTTTAATGTTGTATAGAAATACAAAAACAAATACCGTGTACTACGGTTAATTTTTCGATACCATATGCTATGATTACTATTGAGATTATTTTATCTCATGATCTTATTTATGTTTATTTATTTCCCTATTCTTTCTTTTGTAATTTTCCCATAGAGCTTTTCTCCTATATAAGAGAGCTCTAGGGCTATGAGAAATATAGATTCATTTTTCCTTTCCATGTGGTATCAGAGCGATGGTCTATGATCGGAGCTCGTACCTTAGAGCCCTACCTCCACCAAAAAATCCCTAGTCGCTCGCCCCTACACCTGTACACAGCCCGCGCCGCCTGGGCTCGCACCATCCACTACCTCACCGCCTGCGCCTGCGCGTAGCTCGTGTTACCGTGCGTCCTCGCCGAAGTCGCCTGCTCTTGTTCGCCGTGTCAAGCGCGGCCTGTCCGTGCCTTTTGTTCGCGTCGTCGCCTGCCCTCGTTCATCGCGTTGAGCACGGCCTGTCTGTGTGTGCCACTACATTTCGTGCCGCTGCCCATAGGGTTCCAACGCCGTGCTCTTTTCGGTGCTTAGGGTGTGACGTCATTATCTAAAACACCCTAGTTACGCAAATGAGTCTTAAAAATGGAAGAGGTTGTGGTATGAGTCTACACCCACAACATCTTCCCGTATGTCATTGTAGGCACATGTCTTTCTTGTTGACCCAGTCTTGAAGATAGTTGTCATCATGTCTAACAACAAAGTTGACGTTCCATCTCTGGGCACCTTCAAAGGTCCAACACCCTGGGACGGAGCCAGAAATTTTTTTGTATAGGGGGACACAAACTAAAAGAACCATTTATATGTCGATTATTCTATTTACCAACTGACAAGTAAAGTAATTATGATGTTGTAAAAAATGACATAATTTGATTGAACTTCCTTATTTTTTAGCTTTATGTGAATGAGACACATGTAAGAGATTTGCGCTTCCTTTTTTTTGGAAACCGCTTCATTCTAATTACCTATATATAAAATTATGGACATCAGATAAATCAAAATTCTTAGACTCAAAATAAATCAAGTGTGTCGATGGATTTTTTTAGTTTGTAACTGTTAGAGTTATTATATTTATATTTATGTTTGTAACCCTTCGGGTTCCGTAACCCCCCGTGGCCCTTAGGTTCCGTAACCCTCTGTGACCCTTCAAGTTCCGTAACTCCCAGTGACTCTTCAGGTTCTGTAACCCTTGTACTCTCTAGGGTTTTCTCTCTATATAAGAGACCCTAACTCTATGGAATTAACATATCATCTATTCCTCTTCTCAACATTGTATCAGAGCAACGGTCCTAGACCGAAGCCTAATACCCTAAATCCGCCGCCACCACCAGCCCTCTCTCCGCCGACAAGGAGAGAGGGCTGGAACCCCTGCATCGCACGTGGATTCTATGGTCTCGCGCAAGGCAGTTTAAGTCCCCAACAACACCAACTACCACATCCAACGGCACCTAAAGCACTGCTCGATGCTTCAGCAACTCCAGCCACACCTCCTGTGTCGCCGACACCGCCTGGAGCCCTCCCTCCAATAGCTCCTGCTTCACCACAACTTCTTTCTCCCAACTTTACATCTCATTCGTCTCTCTTCTAAACATGGTATCAAAGCGGCGATCCTAGATCGAACCCTAATACCCTAAATCCGCCGCCACCACCAGCCCTCTCTCTACCGACAAGGAGAGAGGGCTGGACCTCCTGCGTCGCTCGTGGATTCGATGGTCTCGTTTAAGGCAGTCTGAGTCCCCAACAGCACCAGCTGCCACATCCAACGGCACCTAAAGCGTCGCCTAAGGATCTAGCAGCTCCAACCACACCTATTGCATCGTTGGCACCGCCACCCTCTCCAATAGCCCATGTTTCACCACGACTTGTTTCTCTCAACTTTTTGTTTCTCCAATTTGATGTTTCATACTCTTTATTCTATCAAGTATGGGAGAAAGGGGGGTTAGAGATGATTCTTCAGGACATCTGCTGCCCTACCACGACTAACAGACAGACACCCCAGACTATTACTCAGATCATTCATCTTCACCGAGCATCGACTTCTTCGTCAGGGCGTATACTTCTTTTACGACCCGACTACTACTCCGTGTTGGACTTCTTCTACAACGATTCTTCTCCAGGTACGACAGAGATACGTTCCGGTGACCTGATATCGCAGCGACTCTACGGGCCTGTTTGGTTGCAGGGTTGGACAGGGTTGGGTTGAGCTGGGTTGGGCTGGGTGAATAGTAATCTGTGAGGAGGAAGTACCCTTGTGAATAGTAACCAGGGTTGGGCCAACCCTGCCCAACCTTGCAACCAAACAAGCCCTACAGGCATGGCAGAGATACGTTCTGGTAACCTGAAAGCCGCAGACCCGTCCTCGAGTGAGGTCTTCTACCAACAGCGGACATATGTTCTTATGATGCATCGTGTGAAGATGTGGCGTATACTTTTTCTTTTTGTGACAAGTTGCAGCTTTCTCAGCTCCAGCTTGAGGGGGAGTGTTAGAGTTATTATATTTACATTTATGTTTGTAACCCTTCGGGTTTCGTAACCCCCTGTGACCCTTAGGTTCCGTAACCCTCTGTGACCCTTTAAGTTCCGTAACTCCCAGTGACCCTTCAGGTTCTGTAACCCTTGTACTCTCTAGGGTTTTCTCTCTATATAAGAGACCCTAACTCTATGGAATAAACATCTCATCCATTCCTCTTCTCAACAGTAACAACATAACTTAAATTACTAGAAGCCAGATAATTTTTTTGTCAATGTTGTGGTAAATTTTTATTGTCACAAGTCAGGTATATGTTGTGGTAAAGCAATAATTTCCTTTTTAAATTAAGTTCAATATAGATTGGATTAGCTTAATTTATAGTGTATAAGTACTTCCTAGTAATATATCATTATAAAAAATGTTGCAATAATGATCTTGGGCATCGGATTTATAACTATATCAACAATTTTTTCGACAATAGATTATCGTCATATAACATTTATTGCTAAATGTAGGTTAAATAAAGATTTGTGGCAATGGCATGTTTGTTATTACTACTCTAATTATAGATAATATATTGTACATAATGTCAAACGAATTTATAGATAAAATATCCCATACTTTGTCAACAAAAAAGTTCATGACAATAGAAATAATCGATAGCTGATTGTTTTCGGTCCCATTATTTATTACTTTAATTGTAATTCGTTGTATTGATAAATTCTTAGATAATTATATATTGTAGTAAGATTTTGAAACTTGTTCCAATAAATAAAGCTTCAAAAATTAAATGCTTTATTAGAATAGTAGTACACAATCGATACAAACTCAAACATATTTAGATGACATCACTGAAAATAGAGAACTTATAAAAAATAGAGTCATAAATAAAGTAAGATACATTCCTTTTTTGAACAAGAGAGGGAAAGAGATAGATGAAGAAAAAAGGTAGAAAGAGAGATATGTAAAGAGAATATGTGGGGAAAGATCTTTGCAGATGAAAGAGCGAAAATGAAAAAATTGTAGAAATAGATCATAGTGTTGTCATTTTTAACTTTTTAAATTTATAAATTAAATTAGTGTATAAAAGTCAAAATAATACTATATATTTAACATATATAGCAATAATACATAGAAGATTACCTAAAATCTAAGGAGGGCATGTGCCCCTCCATGTCCCCCTCTAGATCCTTCCATGCCAGCATCCATCGTCAAAATGGATGGAACAAACTATGAACTGTGGGACATGTAGTTCATGAGTTCAATGTAATGCATTGACTAGAAGCACATCCTCACGGCGGAGGGGTTGCGTGACAAGACTGGGACGAATGCCTCATGGAAGGTAGATGATGCATATGCACGTGCGTGGTTATCTAGGACTGTGTCCGTAGAGACAACTAATAATATTTTGAGTCAGCCTACTACAAGGGCTCTGTGGGACATTCTCGCCGCTACATACTCTTCGACGAAGAATGAGTCGAAGACAAGGTGGTAAAAGTCAGTAGTCGGTACTCGGTCGACCACGTCACTAAGGACTAATCGACAGTCGGGTGATTAATAGGATTTACTCAGGCTTTAATCGTCTTTGAATTTTTAAACATATAAATCATTTTTATACATATATTTTTATATATTTACAAAGATATGTATTTTTTATATTATCATAATGAAATAAAAAAGTAATTGAATTTAAATAAAACACTAAGCATATTAGAATAAGTTTTCTTTTTAAAAAAGAGACAAAAAATATGATATCTGCAAGTAAAAATTGGTCGATTAGTGGTCATAGTCGGAATTAGTCAGTATTCAATCGGCCACCCCGCTGACTAGACTAGTCGGACATACTAGTTGTGCCAATCATGTGACTTTTACAACATTGGTCGAAGATACTGCAACTTCAGCATGACATCTTCACATCGAAGCAGAACGGTCGCCCCCCTTCATACCCTCTATACTTCTTTGAGGGGTATGCTTGAGAAGCTACATAGGTACATTCCCTTGACTACTACGTTAAAGCAGCTCAAGGCATACAGAGACTCTGTGATGACAGGGGTATTTCTAGCTGCTCTTGATCCTGAGTACGATGCAACTTGAGCCCATATTCTTATCGATGCTACCATACCTCCAATGGAGGAGGCATATCGCATATTGAGTAGACTATCTATATCCTCTGGTAGTACTTTACAGTCTCAGACATCTTCAGCCATGGTTGTGTCTCGTGGTAGGGGAAGTCCTACACCATATCATGGTCGGGAGGGTCCTAGCCGTGGCAGAGGACGGGGTGGTCGACCCCGTCAGCCGTGCACCTACTGCCACAGGTTAGGCCACTTTGAGGAAACTTGCTATTCTAAGCATGGGTTTCCTGCTTCAGCTTGGGTTGCAAAGCAGACACAACAGGTCGGAAGTCAATCATCTGTTTCTGATCAGAGATTTGATGAACTTGTGGCGCGACTTAGGGAGATTATGCCTACACTAGGATCAACCAGCTCTTCTTCAGGTCCCTCAGAGGTAGTTGCCTCCGCATCAGCATCTATATCATGTATACCTTATGCCTTTACTAGTTGTCACGGGGCAGACTTGTTCGAATGGATCATGAATTCAGGAGCATCCCGTCATCTCTGTGGTGACAGAAGCCAGTTTAGTGACTTCCGTCCAACTCAGACTGGACGATCTGTCGTGATAGCAGATGGGACACACTCTCCCATTACCGGTCAGGGAGGAGGTGCAATTTATATTGGGAAAAATAATGATGTTTATTCCACAGAACCCTAGGCTCTCTTATATAGGAGAGAGGCTAATGAGTAAATTGCATAAGATAGACATTAAGACATAAATAATAAGAAACTAATACTTAGAGTATACATAATTATCTCTACACTCCCCCTCAAGATGGAGCATAGATGTCAATCATGTTCGGCTTGGAAGAGCACTTCTGAAACGGTCCTCTGAGTAGTGCCTTGGTGAAGATATCTGTTGTTTGCTCTCCTTTGTTTACATGGAAGGTAGAAATTAAGCCTTTCTGGATCATGTCTTTAGTATAATGGCAGTCCACTTCAATATGCTTCGTTCTTTCATGCAATGCAGGATTGTTTGCAATGAACAGGGCAACCTAATTATCACATTGTAACTGCATTGTAGAGGCACATTTATATACACGTTTGCTAGTACTACTCGAACCCATATCATTTTTGTATTGGCTTGTGCCATAGCCCTATACTCAGGCTCTGCACTCGATGTAGACACCACCGTTTGTTTCTTACTTTTCCAAGAAACAAGAGAACTGCCAACAAATATTGCATAGCCAGACGTAGACTTCCTATCCTTAGGACATCCTGCATAATCAGCATTAGCACATGTAGGAACAGATAGAGTTGCTCCTTTCCTGAATAATAAACCTGCACCTGGAGAAGACTTTAGATATCGCAGTATCATGTATATAGCATCCATATGTACTTGTCGAGGCTGCTCCATGAACTGGCTCACCCGACTCACTGCAAATGAGATGTCAGGTCTAGTAATAGTAACATATAGGAGCTTCCCCACCATCTCTCTATCAAAGTTGCAAAAATCGGTAGTCGGTCGGTTGAGTCATTGACTAAGGATTAATCGGCAGTCGGACGACTAATCAGATTTAATCGGGATTTAATCGGTTTTGATATTTTAATTATTTTAAATATATAAATCATTTTTATATGTATATTCTTATATATTTACATAGATTTATATATTTTTATATTATCATAATGAAACAAAAGAAGAAATTGAATTTAAATAAAACATTAAGCATATTAGAATATGTTTACTTTAAAGAATAAAAAATAAACGGTATCTCCAAGCAAAAATCGATCTACTAATTGGCCTTAGTCGGAATTGGTCAGTACTCGGTCGGCCATCCCATCGACTAGACTAGTCGGACCTACTAGTCAGGTCAGTCAGGGGATTTTTACAACAATGCTCTATGTATCTTCTCTTGTTAACCTCTTCTGTATCATTATCATATAGTTGCATGCTAGGATTCATAGGAGTAGTGGATGGTCGACAGCCAATCATGCTTGTCTCAGCAAGCATGTCTGTAACATACTTCCTTTGGGTCATCACAAGACCCTACGCATTCCCAGCAAATTCTAACCCTAGGGAATACCTTAGGGTACCCAAATCCTTTGTAACAAACTGACAACCTAGAAATTCTTTTGCCATTTTTATCCCATATGCATCATCCCCTGTAACAAAATATCATCCACATAAACTATGATAACAATTATACCTCTAGGTGTCTTCTGCACAAACAGTGAGTGGTCTGCATTTGATCTCTTGAACCCCTGCTTTTCCACCAACTCCTAGAGCTTTTGAGACCAAGCCTTTGGACTTTGCTTAAGGTCATATATTCTCTTATGGAGTCTACAAACATGCTGATACTTCCCCTCAGCAGCAAACCCCGGAGGCTGCTGCATGTAGACTTCCTCCTGTAGATCTCCATACAAGAATGCATTTTTAACATCTAATTGAAACAATGGTCTCGCGTACCACAACAACTGAAAGAAGGATCCGTAAAGTGGAGTGACATGCAACAGGAGAGAATGTGTCCATATAATCCACACCGTAAGTCTGAGTAAATCCACGAGCTACTAATCCTGCCTTGTAGCGATCAAGGCTCCCATCTGCATGGTGCTTAACAATAAACACCCACTTGCAACTGACGATAGAGGCTCTAGGAGGAGCAGAAACCAAACTCCAGGTACCACGTGATTGCAAGACAACCATCTCTTCCTCCATAACTAGACGCCAGTGGCTATCCTTCAGGGTCTCCTAGTAATTCCGTGGAATAGCCACAACAGATAGAGCAACGAAAAATCTCTGAAAGTCCCCTGTCATACGATGAAAAGACACCTATCACGCAAGGGGATAAGATGCATAATTACGCTTTTGCTTCCGTAAGGAGATGGGCACATCCAGGTCATCGGTGGCATCAACCATGTGTGGGCTAGTCTCTTGTAAGGATCACTGCATAGATATATCTCCAGACTCATTATTAGAAATCATGTTATCAGAACAAACCTGAGGCGTGCTGGATGACGAGCGATTACCATGAGCAGAGCCAGGTCGACGGGTATAGAATTTTGGTAATGGTGGAACAATGTGGGACTGGGTAGAAGATAGTGGTGGTGATGGTGGTGTTTGTATTGCAGGCACAAGCTGAGGAGAAGGTAAAGACGTAGGAGGAGGTGACATGTAAACCTCATCATCAAAGTTTGATGCCGATAACATGTCTCCTGTAGGGGAGAAAACATCACAGACTCAAAAAATTTTACATCAACATTAATGTAATATTTCCTGCGTAAAGGATTATAATATTGATATCCCTTTTAGGCCCTAGAGTACCCAAGAAACACACATTTGACAGCCCTAGGAGAGAGCTTGTCAAGACCCGTAGTTAACTGATGAACGAATGCAACAAAACCAAAGACACGAGGAGTAAGTGAGAATAATTCCTTATCAGGAAAACAATGGAGAAAGGAGTTTTCTCACCCAGAACAGACGAAGGCATGCGATTCACCAGGTAACATGCCGTAAGGACAGCATTACCCCAAAACAAATGTGGGGCCCGACTCTGAATAAGAAGTGTCCGAGTCATCAAGTAAATGGCGATGCTTTCGCTCTGCAACACCATTTTGCTGAGAAGTGTAAGGACATGTGGTTTGATGAATAATGCCACAGGAGGAAAAGAAATGAGATAGATTGTGTATACAGAATTCCAGAGCATTATATGTTCTCACATATTTCACAGAAGAAGAGAAAATATTTTGCACTTCATTGATAAAGATTTTGATCATATCCCCTGCTTCAGATTTATTTTTCAATAAGAAAATCCATGACAAATGAGAATAATCATCAATTACTACAAGATAAAACATGTGTTCCTGATGATTAGGAACACGACTCAGATCCTAAATGTCAACATGAAATAATTCAATAGGGGAGCTACTGCTCTGACTCTGATGACTAGGGAAAGTCGATCGATGATGCTTCCCCAGCTGACAAGCTTCACACTGAAAGAAGACCCTAGCGAGATCTGCGGTAGGATATGACACACCTTCTGGAGAGGGAGATGACCAAAACGTAGATGCCAAGTGAACGGAGAGACTGGTCCAGTCGAAATAGAGGACACATCTGCATAAGGAGTTCGAACCAGTCGATAAAGATCACCCTGCTCATGGCCACACCCAATCACCTTGTCCGTTAGAATGTCTTGAAAAACAAGAGACGATGGGCCAAAGATAGCTCGACAATGCAAATCCTTCATTATCTGACTGATAGATAACAAATTCATAGAAAAATCAGGGGTATATAACACATTCTGCAGACACACTGAAGGTGTCAAAGAAATCCCCCTATCCTATGAATCTATGATTGGGGAATGAGTCCCATTGGCTATCATCACAGTTCGTCCTGGGGCAACTTGTCTGCAAGCTGTAAGCTGACCTCTGTCTCCGCATAAATGATGTGTCGCCCCAGAATCCATAATCTATTCTGTAATCTCTAATCCATAACATGATGTAAAGGCATAAGTACTACCTGAGGTACTGGTCGTAGCAAGGCACTAGCGGAGGCTGAAGCAGCGACATCGAAATGGCCTCCTGTAGATGGTGAAGGAGGCATGATATCTCGCAGTCTGGCCACGAAGTCATCAAATCTCTGATTTGAAGTAGGAGCAACAGAAGGCTCAACCCACTCCGCTACACGAGATGATGCTGGGAAACCATACTTGGAGTAGCATGTCTCCTAGGTATGACATGGGCGATGGCAAAACGTGCTGGGCTGACGAATGCAACCTCCTCTACTACAAGGTCCTCGACCACGAAAAGAAGAAGAGCCTCCTCTGCCTCAGGAGGCTGCCATCGCTGAAGGGGTCTGATTAGTGGCAGTGGATGGAATAGTGACCCTGCTGAGCCGGTGGAAAGCTTCCTCCATAGGAGGGATAGCAGCATCCGCAAGAATCTGAGGGCGAGCAGCTTCATAATCAGGATCCAGGGCATCTAGGAATACACCAACCATCATAGCGTTCCTATATGTCTTCTGCTCCTTTGGGGTAGTCGTGAGTGGCATGAAGCTGTGGAGCTTCTCAAACATCCCATGCAGGGATGTATACAGCGAATGAAGAGGCTGATCGTTCTGCTTGATAGTGAATATGTCGTGCTGAAGTTGAAGGATCTTGGTTTCATTCATTACCTGAGAGTAAGTGGCTGCGAGGATGTCCCACATAGCCTTAGCCATGGGCTGATGTAACACATCATTGGCAATCTTTATCTCAATGTCCCTCAAAGCCAAACTTTGGCATATGCATCATCCGCCTCCCACGAGGCGTTAACCCCAGTCTTCTCCATGGCTTTTCCTCGGTAAGAATG
Organism: Ottelia alismoides; assembly: GCA_037367405.1. Taxonomy (NCBI): domain Eukaryota; kingdom Viridiplantae; phylum Streptophyta; class Magnoliopsida; order Alismatales; family Hydrocharitaceae; genus Ottelia; species Ottelia alismoides. Next base: position 392,893 of record JAZKJV010007458.1, read on the forward strand.
TGTTTCTTACCATTTGACTTCATAAGGCTCATGAACTGCATAGCCCAAAGCTCATAGTTCGTCCCATCTATTTTGACAATAGGCGTTGGACCTCTGAAAGCGCCTGTGGCGGGTACATCGACTTTGTGCTCAGACATATTGCCAGATGTGGAAGGCTAGGAATCTACAGACCAAAAATGATTGTGTACACCAACATATGTGGATTTGAATACATATGTAGACTTATGCACTCAAATCCATCAAGTAGACGGAGAAACCGACGCTGACGATGGAGCGGCTAGCAAGCAAGTCATGCACGGAAATGCTGCACGCGCAAGAGCAGCACGCTGGGTGGTGCGCGACGGCGTGCGAGATAGCATGCGGTGGCGTGTGAGATGATGTGCGATGGCATGCAAGACGACGTGTAGTGGCGTGCGAGGGCGTGGGGGCATGCGGTGGCATGTAGGGGCGTGCGAGACAGCGCACAGTGGCGCATGGTGATGCACAGCGTGCGTGCACATGAACGAGGGCGGAGGGTGAGGTTAGGGTTAGGGTTTTAGGTACGAGAGCTCCGGTCTAGGATCGTCGCTCTGATACCATATTGGGAAAAATAAGAAGATGTTTATTCCATAGAACCCTAGGCTCTCTTATATAGGAGAGGGGCCAATGGGTAAATTACATAAGATAGACATTAAGAAATCAATAAGAAACTAATGCTCAGAATACACAAAATTATCTCTACCGTTTATCCCCACAATGAGGCTGCAGAATATCCTATACGCTCATGAATTTTCTATGAATTTATTATCAATTAGTCAAATCACAAAAGATTTACACTATCGTGCCATATTTGATCCTTCTGCTCTTGTGTTTCAGGATATACTTACGGGCAGGGTGATTGGAACTGGCCGTGAGCAAGGGGGTCTCTACAGACTGGTGCAATCTCCTTATGTTGGTGCCTCTTATCTTCGCACCGGATATGTTTCTCCCTTTATATGGCATCTTCGGTTTGGTCATCTTTCTCTGCAAAAGCTGTATCATGTTCTTCCATAGATTTCTCCCCAGTCTACCTTTCAGTGCGAGGCCTGCCAGCTTGGGAAGCATCATCGGTCCACTTTACAGAGTCGTCAGAGTCAGAGTGGTCATATTCTGTTTGAGTTAATTCATTTTAATATTTGGGATCCAAGTCGTGTCCCAGATCATCAGGGACATAGGTTTTATCTTGTTGCAGTTGATGAGTTTTCAAGGTTATCCTGGGTCTTTCTTCGTAAGAATAAGTCCGATGCTGGTTCTGTTATTCAGTCCTTTATAAATGAAATAAGGAACATTTTTTCAACAAAAATCAATTATACGTTCAGATAATATGCTAGAATTTTGTAGTACTCATCTTTCCCAATTCCTTAGATCTCTTGGTATTGTGCATCAGAGATCGTGTGCGTATACTTCCCAAGGAATGGAGTGGCTGAACGAAAACATCATCATCTCATGGATGTTACCAGAACTCTTTTGATTCAGAGTCGTGCCCCTCACTCATACTGAGGGATGCTGTTCTAACTGCTTGTTACCTGGTAAATCGTATGCCCTCTTCGGTTTTGGGGAAGAAGATCCCGTTCTTGATTGCGTTTCCCAAGACGGATCTTTTCTCACTTACGCATCATATTTTTGGTTCAGTAGCTTTTGTTCCTCAGATGTCTCCTGGTCTTGACACGCTCTCTTTTAGAGCTGTCGAATGTGTGTTTGGGTATTCCAAGACCCAAAAGGGATATCGTTGCTTCGACCATGTTCGATGAAGGTACTATGTTAGTGTTGATGTCACCTTTTTTAAGTCCATTATGTATTTTTCTCCCACAAGTGACAAGCTCATTCCTTCAGAGGATGGAGAAGAGGTCTGCCTCTACCTCTTATCTCCATAATATTGTCTTCACCACAGTCTACTTCACCATCGTCGCCGTCGCCTCCACCACCACCTCCTCCACCACCTATTTTTTATCCGCAGGTTTATGGGCGACGACCTCGTGCTCATGTGCCTCCTCCATCATCCAGCACGCCCAAGATATGTTCTAAACATTTGAGTTCTACTGATGGCACTAGTGATTTGCATGTACATACTAAGGTATAGGATGTCTTGGCTGATATACCTTTTGCGCATGATGAGGACCTGGACGCGCAAATTGCTCTATAGAGGCAGAGGCAGACATGCACTATGCATCCCCGTGCTTCCCATGTTTCCTTAGACCGTCTTTACAAGGATTTTCAGATGTTTGTTGTGGGGTTGTCTGCTGTGGAAATACCAAGGACCTATCAGGAGGCATTGTAGAGTAGCCAATGGCATCTGGCCATGGAGGAGGAGATGGTAGCTTTATAGTCTCGTGGTACGTGGAGTGTTGTACAGGCTCCACCAAGTGCTTCTATTGTTGGCAGTAAGTGGGTGTTTACTGTGAAACACCAAGCTGATGGCACTGTAGATAGATATAAGGCCAGGTTGATTGCTCGTGGGTTCACCCAAACCTATGGAGTGGATTACCAGGACACTTTTTCTCCCGTTACACGTCACTCTACACTGAGGATTCTTATTGTTGTTGTGGTACGTGTCTGTCCGCTCTTCCAATTAGATGTAAAGAATGCATTCTTTTATGGCGATCTGCAGGAGAAGTTTACATGCAACAACCACCAAGGTTTGTTGCTGGGGGGATCCAGTATGGTGTGCCGACTTCACAAGGCCATATATGGCCTTAAGCAAAGTCTGAGGGCTTTGTTTCAGAAGCTCTCAGAGTTAATTGAACAGAAGGGGTTTGTCAGATCCACTGCAGATCATTCTATTTTTGCTAAGAGAACTCAGAGTTACCGTTGTAGTTCTGGATTATTTTGATGACATCATTTTTACTGGCAGCGATGAACATGGCATTCAGGCAGCTAAGGATTTCCTTGGACAACAGTTTGTGACCAAGGACCTTGGCACACTACATTACTTCCTTAGCTTAGAGTTTGCACGAAATCAAAAGGGTATGGGTTATGATGCAAAGGAAATATGTTACTGATCTTCTATCTGAGACATGCATGACATGATGTAGACCTGCCACTACACCAATGGATCCTCATGCAAGGCTCTATGATGATGACTTTGAAGAGGTGGATAAAAGAAGATACAGAGAGCTGGTAGGGAAGTTGTTATATGTCACTATTACCATACTTGATATATCATTTGTTGTGAGTAGAGTCAGCCAGTTTATCGAGCAGCTCAGACAGGTGCATATGGATGCAGTTTGCATGATTTTGAGATACCTGAAATCTTCTCCAGGTGCAGGTCTTTTTTCAGAAGAGATACGTCTCTCACAGTTTCTGGATGTGCAGATGCAGATTATGCTGGGTGTCCTAAGGATAGGAAGTCCATCTCAGGCTTCACTGTTTTTGTTGGTAGCTCACTGGTTTCATGGAAAAGTAAGAAACAAATAGTTGTTGCTCGATCCAGCGTTGAATCAGAATATAGGACTATGGCCCAAGGGAGTACAGAAATGGTGTGGGTCAAGTTTGTACTGACTGACCTAATTATTGAGGTGCATCTTCCTATGCACCTCAAATGTGATAATCAGGCAGCACTGTTCATAGCTAACAACCCAGCCTTTCACGAGAGAACAAAACACATTGAAGTAGATTGTCACTACACTCGTGATTTTATCCAAAAGGGGATGATTTCAACTTCTCATGTTGCTTCAGGCGATTAGTTTGCAGACATGTTTACCAAAGCTCTTGCAAGGGGTCCTTTTCACCGTTGTTGTTCCAAGCTGAGCATGTTAGATATATATGCTCCAGCTTGAGGGGGAGTGTTGAGATTATTTTATCTCATGTTCTTTATTTATTTTTGTTTATTTCCGATCTTTCTTATGTAATTTTCCCATGGAACATCTCTCCTATATAGGAGAGCTCTAGGACTATGAGGAATATAGATTCATTTTTCCTTTCCACAATTAATGAATACAAATAACAATCCATCGATGTTATCTGAACCATCCGAAGCCATCTTCATTCTTTCACTTTGCTTGCCATAAATATCAGAAAAGTCATCATATCCCACTTAATCCTCTTTCACTCTGGAGGTTAATAGCAGCGAGGAATGGAAAAATAGCAAGGGCTACTCAAAGCTCTATTATAACTATAACACGTTACAAATCAGGTTCCAACCTCATCTTATAACTACAACAAGTTTAAACCCAAGCTATAAACATATAACAAGTTTAAACCCGTGCTGTAAGTATATAGTAGGTTTTAAGCCTGCTATTTAATTAGAGTAGGAAGTTGGAACCTGCTACATGGATGTGAAAATATAAAAGGTAGGAAGTTGGAACCTGCTATATAACTAGAGTAAGGAGTTGGAACCTGCTATATGATTATAGTTAACATGCTAAAGAAAATACCATACTATGTATGAGAAAATATCATGATAAGAAAAAATAACATGTTGTCTGTAAGAACTAGCATCCTACAAAAAAATTATGCAATGTGGGGATGATAGCATGTCGGGAAGAAAATAGCTTGTCATAGATGAGAAAATAGCATTATAAGTAGAAAATAACTTGCCATGTATAAGAAATAGCATGTTAGGATAAAAATAACATGTCATGGATGAGAAGATAGCATGCTATGTATGAGAAATAACATGCTACGAAGGAAATATTATGCATTGTACGGGAATTAATTAAAAAAATAGAAAAATAGCATGCCATGTGTGAGAAATAACATGCTACGAAGTGAATAACATTCAATGTATGAGATATAACATGCTAAGAAGAAAATAGCATGCCATGATGCCATGGTGAGAAAATAACACTACAAAAAGAAAATAACATGCTATGTATGAGAAATAACATGCATGAAAATAACACGTTAAAAAGAAAGTAGCATGCTATGGATGAGAGAATAACATGCTTCAAGACAATAACATACTATGTATGAGAAATAACGTGCTACAAAATATATAACATGCAATGTATGAGAAATGACATGGTACAAAGAAAATATCATGCATTGTGTGCGCTTTGGAGAAAATAACATGGGGTCATGGGAAAGTAGCACGTGTTATAAGTATATAGCATGAAATGATGAAATAACAAAAACAAACTAAAACATTCGCTATAAATTTGTAGCAAGTTTAAACCCCTGCCCAGTCAACATTTCCCAAGATAGTTCGAGTTGTCACTTGTAAAAGAGATGATGGCATGTGTGAGGTCATGGTCGTGTGTACGAGTAAACTTCTTTTTAGGAAGAAGCGTAGTTAGCTTGCTTTTGGACCACTAGATGAAATATTAACTTGTCAAAGATTTATTTGCTATAACTACTTGTGTAGCTTTGCTATACCTTCATATTTGCGCACATATATAGGGTGATTCTTGTAATACTTTATATCATGAACAAATTGAAACATTCTTTTAGCATCGCTGTCTAGTATGACATCCACTCCGCTTCTCCCATCAATGCACATTTTATTAGTTGCAACCTATAGTTTCATCATTATAACAATATCTTAATGTTTATATGCTTTCTATTATATATATTTTATTCTGAACATCAATGTTTTGCAATATTTAAATATCTTTTAGGAATGTTGAAAATTCATAGGATATATCCATATCTGAATTGCGAATATATCTTGCATCCATGTCTTTATTTGGAGTACATTGGGTTCTTGAATTTATAGTGTTGGGAGAAGTGAACATGTTTATTGTAAGGTTCTAGGCTCCTCTTACATAGAAGAAATGGAGTCTTAATGGATTATAGTGTTTTCTTGAAGATATTTGCAAGCTAAAGCTCTGATAAGATGCATAGAATAATAATCTTTCCTTGATGCATTGCATCTCTGTTAAAGTGTCAATCCACCTCAATATGCTTGCCGTGCTCTTCGAAAATTGTTTGGGTGCACTGTAGTTAGCAAATCAATTTGCATGGTACAGAGGACTGAGAACATTGATTGCAAAACTAAATTCCTCTAGAAAAGATATAAACCAACTAAGCTCACTACTAGTGTTTTGGGACAGCCTTGTATTCCAACTCTGTACCATATCAAGTGACAACATTTTGCGTCTTTCTCCTCCAGGTAGTGAGGTTTCTTCTTGTGATGGTTTGTTTGGTTATTAATGAATGTTTTATAAGATACCGTTGCCAACGAACAGCTTTTGTTGCAAATAAAAACTTCAGGGTGGAAAAGTTTGGGTAAGAGGAGAGGACGGGAAAGTGCCACTTGTGCAGGATTTTGGAAGAGAAATGCAGAGATTGCATGGGGGGAGCGAGAGAAAGGGGAAGGATACAGAGAATCTTCAAGTTTAATAAAACTTGAATAGATAAATACAATGAGCAATAACCCCTTTATCTAAGATTGGTGAGTTAACAAATTAAAATAAAAAGGAAACAAATACTAATTGATTCTAACCAAATAACTAGTTAAAGATCAAAGGTGATATATTTGTTTAAATAAAATTCAAAATTGCGACTCAAATAACAACTAACATAACCCTAATCTAAATTAATGACTAATTAGACAGATTAAAAAATGCTAATTTAATATAATTTGGACAAAATTGGCTAGAAGCAGTGGCTCCCACTTTCCTGAGAGTTAATCGGAGAAATGATGGCTAAATAAGTGACATAATAAGTCAAGTTGGGGGAGTTAGGGGTCTGTTAACAGATAATGGTGTTATAGAAGTGTTGCATGCTCGTATAATCCACATTTTTATAATTCAGTGCTTGCATCCGTATCACTCGTGAACAAGTCAGCTGTAAAAAACAGTCTATCATTTGAGTGCAAGTCTCATGTCTTGAGGTAGGTGCTTCTCAGTACAGGTGAGATTTGTAAATATTTGCAGCAAAATGCTATCAAAAACTCACATGGAAGTGTAGATGGTAATTACTAGTCGTCCTTCACGCATCGCATCATGTTTTCCTTTATATTGCTTTTCAAAAAAATATTTTCCTATATATTCTTCATCTTTTTTATTGGCTCTACTTTTACTTTACCCTTGCTGTAGCAGAAGACGACGGCCACATCAAATGCTGTGAAGCCAAAATTGACTCCAAAAGCATCATCAGTGTTAGGTGGAGACAGTGAAGAAGAATAGCAACCATAGGCTCATGTGTCTGTTCTTAGATGGTGAAAATTGGGTAACTTCCACATGTATTGTTGTGCAAACTAAGTTCGTGCTAATGTTCTCGGGGATGACCTTTGTGTGTTCTTGATCATCTGATGCTACACAAGTTTGGAGGAGATGATGGCAACGGAGTTTGGTCTAGACCGTTTTCTGTTCAAATGCTGGATGGAATAAGTGGATGTCTATGCAGATTTCGCTGAAACGACGTACCGCTCTTCTGTATGATGGTAAGGTCGCCGAGGGAAAAAGATTGTACACCGGTGTTATTTTCGGTCGGACGGTGCACCCATATGGTCACGTTGAATGATAGTTGTATTGATAGAGTGTTGGCTATATTTGGTGTTGCGAATCGCGGAAGCAAACAAACACAAACACGATCAAACAAGCAAGACACAAACACAAGGATTTACAAGGTTCACCCGGAAATGGGCTACATCCTTGGGCGGCGGCGATCGTTTTCACTATTTGGAGAAAAATGTAATACAGAGGGTACTAAGAAGGTACAGATATGGGATGAGAAACAGAATCAGAAATGAGGATTGCAGTATCTGATGACTCTAGTGCCCTTTTTATACTGCAACAGAAGAATACCATTTGTATTCAGCAATCCAACCCAACAGCTCTCAGCCAATCAGAAGACAGGACACAGATCAGACATGTCAGCAATCCTGGCCCAACAGCTCTCAGCCAATTAGAAGGCAGGACACAGATCAGACTTATCAGCAATCCTGACCCAACAGCTCTCAACCAATCAGAAGGCATGACACAGATCAGACATGTCAACAATCCTGACCCAACAGCTCTCAGTCAATCAGAAGTCAGGATACAGATCAACCACATCAGCAGCCCAACAAATGGTTAGGATTCAAGTCAAATTAACATTTGGTATTTATGCCTTGGGGTTGGTTTGAATCATTGAACATCCAGTTTGGGCTGTTAGACCAGCTCAACATACAGGTTGAATATTTGATATGTAACATGTAGTTTGAACTTTGAAGCCATGATGAAGAAGGAATCATTTCTTTGTGTTAAACTGACTTAAACAAGGTAAGGGTTCCATATTTATTCTGTTAACATCTTGTGTAAAGTGTCTAGAATCGAACTTTTCGATTGATATTTCATCTGGTGAGGTGGCAATGATAAGCCATCAGATCCTTATTTTTCAGTTCAAGACGGATTCAGAAGTGTTGTTTTCTGTTGGATGTTTTGTTTGATTGAATATTCATGTTTTGATTTGTTGCGAACATGATCTCCCTGTATCTAGACTTCATTGCATATCGCAGATCTGGAGAAAATTTATACAGCTTGTGAATGCAAAGGTTGATTCTACGACTTGGTTAAGCTTTACTTCTTCCCAGTTTTACTAATAGCTTAAATTAACATATGCATTTTGTGCATTATAATGGAGTTTTCACGTGCATCAGTTTACAATGTATCATAATCATAAACATGTGTGAAATGAAAATGTTTCTGAAGATCACATCTTTCTAAAGACCAGACACCACAGAGTAGAAGATTGAATTATGAAAATATACTGCTTTACATATTCTTGTGTTTTGTTTTCCACCTGCACCTCTCTACACTCAATCCGACAGGTACATGACGAGGAGGGTAGAGAGGAGTGTGTCGAGATTCGTGATATACATGCATTGGGTTTGTTATTTTTTGAAAGTCCCAGGAAAAAAAATCAATGAACCATCAGATGCAGAACTTGGAACTCTCCAGGTCTAATTGGCCTGAAGACTCGCTGGAAGAGAAGACAGAGGATAGTTGCCAGTAGAAGAAAAAGACAGAGAGAGTAGTAGTATTCACGAATTGTTTGAATGTGGTTGGGGATGATGTGATCTCTAGAAGGATAAGCATTGTCCAAGTTTGCGATATGCTTGTTGTTTTTAATCTTCTTTGACTCGTTCCTGATAAAAGAAACTTAGTTTTCTATGCTTTCGCAACCATCCATCCACGAGACACCGAATTGCTTGACTTATACTTGTGAAAAGTCCGACGTTATGCCCCTATTTGCTTGTCATTTTACAGGAGGGAATTCATCTCCCTTTAAAGGCTATCACATGATATACATACTGTACATCAACAAGTAGTTAAGACCAATACCATGCATTAATCTCTCAATGATTTAACAGTGGCATATCACTGCTCCCACTTCAGTTAGGTAAAAGGGGTCGATTATTCCGAACCCGGCGAGGCAATTAGCCGCGAATATGTCATTAAGGTAAGGAACCTGCTTGTACTTCCTTGCCAATGGAAGTTCCAACATTTGACTCGTAAGGTATGAATTGGTCAAGACATACATTGGACTAAGTTTTGTATGCAAAAATTCATAACAAGATGAGATTATCCTGGTATGAAGTAGCGATCTTGCAATATCGAGTGGTGTGATAGCAAGATAGTAGTAGTCCTTTGGCGGTTGGATTTGCAGAACAAGGATTGGAGGTAGGATTTGGAGATCATACCTGCAGCTGCACTAAGCTAATCTAATCTTTGACGAACCTTGCCTATTGTTATTAATGTAATAGTTTCGTCGATTCTCACGTCTGGCCAAAGTCATCAAATTTAAATAAAGATGACCAGCGGCTCGTGAAGATTGCCTCACTCATCTCATCTTCCACGAAGCATCCCCTGTCTCTCTCTCTCTCCATCTCTACGCAAATAATTAATAAAAAAAGGCAAATATTTCTATCAAAAATAATGAATAGAGTAGATAGGAAGAGGCATAATAAATGTACCGTACAAAGGGTCATGCACGTGTGGGGCCCCTGCAAAAAGATAGTATTCGTTGCCTCGTCCGGAAGGAATGGGAACAGCACGTAGTTCCTGACACGGACATCAAATCCATCACGTCAATTGATAGAGCCGGAATGATATATTATTATTTTATGTTGTTGTTGTTGTTGATTTCCGATTAAATTTATATATATTTCTCATGGGAATATAAAATTCTAGGGAGTTGGAACAATCATCCTGCAGAGTCTATGCTATAAATCAAAGCCGCGCTTCTTCGGGAGAGGATCCTCTCTACTGTAGAGGGGATTACGGTGGTGGTGTAATTTTCTTTAATTTTTTTTGTGATTGAAATTTTAAAATCTAATCTTATAGATTGAATCTTAGACTAATGTCCATATATCCTTCAAATTTCGTTTAATTTCGAGATTATATGATATTTTATCTTAATGGTTGAAGATTCAGATCTTTTTAAATGGGATTTAAGTTGCTTAGTTCTTGACCGAATGCTTGACCATTAAGATAAAATAGTAAATAATCTCGGAATTAAGTGAAATTTGGAGAATATATAGAACATTAATCTAAGATTCAATCTAAAAGGTTGGATTTTGAAATCTAAATCATGAAAAAAAATTAAAGGGGATTACAACATCTCTGCTGCAATCCCCTCTATAGTAGAGGATATCTTCCCGGCTTCTTCATCCATCCAATCAAGAGCAATCGAAAGGTAAATCGAATATTCAACACCCCCCCCCCCCCAACGAAACAAGGTTGTGGTAATATTTTTTTCTTCAAAATCTACCGGTAAGTCGTATGTTGCTGCTAAATATATGCTGGCGTTATTAGCTATGAAGGTGTTTTAACAATATCTTATGAAGAACGAGCCTTTTCAATACCGACGAAGTACCTTAGCTTCCTTGTATCTTTCAGTTCAAGTTCAGTTGCAGGAATCATCTTAATGTTATTTAGCTCTTTACCATCATTACACGTGAAAACCATGTCATCAACGTAGATTAAAAGAGTAGCTCTTTTTCACCCTTTGTATGAATAGGGTATGATCTCCTTTGTTTTTATCATGACAACTCAAAGCCAATCAATCCAAGCTCGAGGACATTGCTTTAGCCTATGCAAAGCCTTTTTTAACTTGCAATACTTGTTCCTTTTCTCATGTCCAAGGGGCATCTTCATTACACCTCCTTAAGATTACCATTTGGAACACAATTTTCACATCAACTTGATATATTATCCATGTTGTATTTAATGGTATTGTAATTAGGTTTTAACTCGGTAAACATATGTAATTACATTGGGTTAACACATTGGTATCAAGTGGGAAGTCAAATTGCGTTGGAGGAAAAGTTGAGAATTCTCAAAATTGAAATAAGGTGAGTTTGGGTGGAGTTTTAACTAATACCACATCTTGTAATTCTAAAACTTTGGTGAACTTATATATAAGCTCACACCCCAAGCTCTTGTATCAATAGTAGAGAGGGGGAATGGAAGACCACACATGCGTGTCTACTCTGGCCAACCCGAAGTCGAGCTCAGGAGAGTCAATTCGGATCTCGTATCTTGATACTTTTGCTGCGAGTTTTATTTATTAGGTCGGATAAATTAATCAGACCGATGTGGGGCATCCAATCCTTCCTGAGTCCCAACTCGATGCCCGTCGAGAGGGCAGTTACAAAAGCTGAAGAGTCGTGTTAGGTCTTTAAAAATCCTCTCCTCAGACATGTTTCCTTCTCAGGCAAGAAAACTCTCACCCTCTTGCTCGCTCTCTATTCTTCCACTGTGATTGCGACGGTTCTTTCTTCTTCTCTTGGCTAATGTTCTTCAAGGTACTTTAGAGGACGATCTCATCAGTATGCACGAATGAAGATCGTGTGCCATCATATCCTGGGAGAATATCACTAGTACCCTACGTACCAGTATTGTGGGAGTGATATCCTCTCTAAGGACAATCCCTCATGGGCATTTCGGTGTTCTCTTCTCTAATCTCTATACCGTCTTGTTTGTTGCAATTGGTTTGCTCTTTTGCCTTTGATGGATTTTGTCCTAATATGTTGTATCAATGTTTTAATCCGCTCATGTGTTCATATTGTGTGCATATTGTAATTGTGGTATGAATAGGAAATGCATGATTATAATCCTTTTAATCTCATTATTAATGTTTTGTATTTATCTAGATAATTACTATCTATTACATACCCTATTGTTTCTGTTAAGAACAATCTTAGAGAGGAACTAAACAACAAAGCAAATGCCAACTCTGAACAATCTTAGAGAGGAACTAAACAACAAAGCAAATGCCAACTCTGATGGTGTTCATCTTGGTAAATGGAGCAACGATCTAGAAATAATCAATACCACAATTCTAGTTGTATCCTCTAGCCATCAACCAAGCCTTGAATCTGTCGATTTCATCAATATTATACTTAATTCTATATACCTATGTAGAGCCAACTAGATGAGCGATCTCTCTAGTATCAACAACATCCCAAGTGTTATCTTTAATTAAAACATTGGTTTCTCCTTTCATGGCATTAGTCCATTGTGGGTTACTTTGAGATTTAGTTAGCAGTATTTATGGGAATGCAATAAGAATCAAGTGAGGTAATGAAGCAATTATATCTTGGGTTCACCCTTGTGTAATAAAAGAAATTGTCAACATGATAATGCATGGAAGATCTACTCGTTCTAGCAGACGTCCTCAATGTAATTGGACAATCATCAAACAAGTCTTCATTAATATCATCAACAATAGTGTGAGGTAGAAAGATGATTTTTTTGACTTGGATCATTCGAGGAGAGATTGGGAATATGGTTTATTATCTCATCTTCAATGTCTACAACATCATGTTCAATGTTTTCAATGTTGTTGACTTCATCTGGTCTCTCCTATCTTGCAGTCCCTTTTTCAAATAATATTGTTCATCTTCAAAGTCATTTTAGCTATTGTGGATACCGCTCTCACCCATATGGATCATCACTCGTGTTTCATCAAGAAAGGAAACATTATGTTCCTTCTTTCTCAAAACCTCACAGACAAATTCCTCCCCAGGAAATTTCTTGGGATTGTAGGATCCATTTTCAAAGAACATATAAGCAAAAAATGTAACACGTGATTATAGTTTTTATATCCTTTTTGAATATTAAGATAACAAAGGAAGATACACTTTGTAGTCAATGGATTTAATTTCCACAGGTCGGGATCTCAGTTATAAAGGAAGCAAACACACCCAAACACATGTGGGTCAAGAGTACGTGTTCCCTTACCAATGCCAATAGATGGAGTCCTATTTATGATGTATGCAATACTTAAAGCATCTTCTCCCCCAAAAAATCTCTGATACATTTCTCTAGTATAGGAGAGGTTTAGTTACATTCAATAATTGTCGATTTTTATTTCATATACTCCATCCAATTGTGGTGCATAACTAAACAAAGTCTCATGAATGATCCCTTTCCCATAAAAAATACATCAAACCTTCTAAATATTACATAGCGTCATTATTCTTTATGTACTAATTATTTTGATAAACTTTTTTATCGAATTACGAACCTCATCCCATTCTTCAACAAGTAAACATACATATTTCTCGAAAAATCATTAATAAAAGTGATAAAGTATCAATGAACTCTCAAGCTTTATATGTTTAAAGGACCTCGAACATCATAGCAAACAGTATCAAATAAAGAAGTACTTGCATTTGTTGAAATAAAATGAACGATTCTCGTGTATTTAGATAGTTGACCTACTTCGCAATATCAAAATTGGCTACCAACATTATAACATAAATCATGAAATAAATGCTAGAGAATAGAAAACCCATGGTGATCAAGCCTCTCAAGATAGTACTGAGAGTTTGAGAGTCATCGACTTGTTTTTGTCCTCATGCAGCCATTTATGCATAATCCACTCTAGCAGGGAGATGGTAAATATCATCGTAATATTAATCAATCCCAATCTGCTTCCCCATAACTAGTCACGCGTAACACAAGAGTGAGAATAAGTGCCAAACGAAAGTTAAGATATTTCCTATCTCAATTAAAAAAATGAATAGGAAAATCAAGGACATGAAGAACATCTAAAAAACTTGGCAATAATAGATATGCTCTCTTTTCAAGCCACACTAATAGAAGACCCATCTACTAGATTTATACATTCCCTTCTGGATGACAATTTATAATTGTGAAATGATCCGGATTACCTGTCATATAGTCAGAAGAGCCATTATCAATAATTCATTCATCATGAAATAATTATTTTTATATTCTTTTTTTGAACAGCTATGACATTGTTGATAGTTTCAGCATCACTTTGGGTTTTGTCAAAAATATATATATCTTTCTAGCATACTCATGTAGATCTTGATTTGTTCATCTGTTAGTTTCATGCCTTTAATACGAGAAAATTTAGTGTCCTTTATATCAGTAACAATGGCAACTGATTTTTTTTTCCTTCACTCAGTTATTTTTCAGGATAAAGTTTCAAACTTAGTCAATCGTGTGACCCATCTTCTTGTAGTGACCACACTTCTTATCTTTTTAGTATATGCTTTTAGTGCCTCTATTAAGTAAAACTGGTCATTCCACATACACAAGATGTTCATTATTCATGGGAATTCAACATTGTTCTTAATATTTGATAGCATAATACACCTCTGAGGAAACTGTGTTTCATACACGTTAGAAAAATTAAGCTTCCTTAACAAACACACTCATTCAAGCATTAAATAACACCTAAAAATATGCAATACATGCATATATATACAGACTGGCCCGAGAAAAATGAGAAAACAAACCTACACAATCTAGATTCAACCCTCGCACCAAGTCCGATGTCACTTCAACCTTTTCCGATGATGATATGATATACTGCGAGGGTGTCAATGTAGATATGTGTAGATATTGACAATTGGATAAACTCCAAGAATATGGGACCCTTCCTTCCTCAACCATGTCTCTGACATGGCCCTAAAAACCCTTCCTAGATCCTTCTTTGATCATAATCCATTGCTTTTGAGCATCAAAAGCACCTGGCCCTTAATCTACTTTTCATATGATGGATCCTTTTTTATTTTGGAAAAAATCTTTTTACGACTTGATAAATGATATGCGGAATTAAGAGTGCATAGTTGATAACCGATTATACAAATGGGCTACAAAATCAAAACTCTTAAAGAAGGGGATTAAACAATGGAGAAAGAAGAGATTCATCCCATTGAGTTGGAAAAGAAGATGATAACTGAGATCATGGAGTCTGATAAGAGCATGAACCCCTTTTCGTCGAGGGTGATCTCACAGTTGTATGTAGGGGTGTCTTTCGAGTTCAACAAGCCGAGTTGGCCTCAACTCGGACTCGAACTCGATAAGAAACCTAAGCTCGAACTTGGGCTCGATAAGGATCGAGCCCTGGATCACCAACTCGAACTCGTCGAGTTCGAGTTGACTCATGAGCCTCTTATCGAGCCACAAGTTTCTGAGCTGGCTCATGAGCCTCAAAATGAGCTGGCTCATGAGCCTCTTATCGAGTTGTGAGTTTCTGAGCTGGCTCATGAGCCTCAAAATGAGCAAGCTCATGAACCTCTTAATGAGTCATTGTTCCATTTTATACATTAAATTATGCAAATGACATTTGTAATTTTGATTTTTTTATACTCTTTTGTGTAGCTTTTTGGGCAAGAAAAATGTTAACCACTAGTTTAATCAAACTCAATGTGGAAGTTTTGGTGTATATATTTTTAATTTTTTATTAAGAGAGAAAACGAGTTATCGAGTCGAGTTTCCGAGTTGAACAATGCCCAACTCGAACTCGACTCGATAAGCTAACGAGCCATAAAACCCAACTCGGACTCGGGCTCGTTAAGGTTTCGAGTCCGGCTCACAAGCCCTTAACGAGTCGAGCTCGAGTTGAGCTCATCGAGTTCGAGCTTTCCTAACAGCCCTAGTTGTATGGTGTATACATTAATCAAGAAGAAGTCATAAAAGGTCATGTTCGATTTTTGGAACCAACTGGCGAGGATAAATTGGCTTCTTGAAGGGGATAACAAATAACAACTCCAAATCACATCCTCCTCCATCAGAAGATCTTGAAATCAAAATTTATATCCTTGAAAGATAAGAATAACATGTCATAAATGGATCCAAACTTGGTGGCAAAAATTATCCTCAATTTATATAAAAACATCTTTGCCGATTGGGAGAGTGGTCTACTTTGTGGGGATCATAGAAAACCTCCAACACCTCATTTAACCATTTACACTAACATAAGTTGAGGATACCATCAAAAACTTTAATCCGTGCAATATCCAAGTTCCTTATGGGTTTATCTTTGAATTCCTCGAAACCTTTTGACCCACTACCAAAGGGGACTTTATGTACCTCTTGTTCTATACGTGATCATAATACTTTGATGGTATCAAATTAAGGCATACAAACAACTCGATCATCTCTCTTTTGAAAAATGATGATAAGGAGAGAACTGAGAGTTATATACTTGGTGGCTTGGAAACAAGAATTATTAGGTAAATAGAAGGCTTTGATGATGCAATATTGAATAAGTGAACTACTGAATTATTAGGTAGAAGGAAAATTTTCAATATGAGTTGGTATGTTATGTAAATGTTAGGGATAAACATATCCTCTTGCATATCACATATAATGCAAGGGACTCAAATGTTTGGAAATCCATGAAAAAAGGGGTTTAAAAGTGTTAGAGAGGCATCTTATAAACACCAAAATTTGAAGGCAAACTCTCTCTTATTACTGGACCTTTTCGATGGACAAGCATGGCTATAGGATGAGTTTCATGAACTATACCTTTTGTTCATATTCAAAGAGATACTTGACGAGAAGGTCTTCAAAAATTATGAGCTCCTAACAATTGGATATAAATAGGGCATATCGCCATCTTTAGGCCTAGGTGGATAGGTAAAGATCACGTAAGACATGCTATACGGTCGGGGCGTTCAAGCCCCCACCATATACCATCTATATAAGCCGGAGGCTAAGTCTTGGGATCATCTGATTTGTAATCGCAACTTTGTGAATAAGGTATTCCAAAACCTTGTTTTACCCACGTTTTTTTACTATTAATGGAGATGTAACCGAAAAACCTAACTTCTAGAAACTAAAGGCAACGACAACTGATTTTTTGGTGGTTCATATGGAAAGAAAGATGTCGCGGAGCTTTTGACGCCTCTGAAGTGCACATAAATGGACTCCTTTTATAGCAATTTCCTAAGGTTTCTTTGCTTAGAAATTTCCTAAGGTTTCATTGCTAAGCAAAATGTGAGTTTTAATTTCTAGCACATTTTTTTCTTTGTTTAGTTTACTAATATTCTTACTCCTTGGTTTTGGTGACTGCTGCCTGACAAGAAAATATCATATTTCTTTGCCAAAGATTGATCAAGCTTTTGAGCTATGACAAAGTGCGATCGATGGTATGACCTTTTTGTTTTCCATCGTTTGGTTTTTGTTTAGTTAAACTTTGTGAGGGGTGATGTGATGTCCCCCCAAATTTCCCAACATTTGGCATGTAAATCTAACTTTGTGGTGCTATTGGAACCTTCGGAGGTACTCTTTTGCTTCCTTATATTATTATATGATGAAACAGGATGTTTTTTTTTAAAAAAATCTGATCACCAAACACCTCTATTTCAATATATTTCGATTATATATAGGGATAAATGGGGCTGTCTCCTGGGAGGAGCTAACTTGATTCGTGCGAAATAGAGACTCCTACGGCCTCCATCCAGACAGTCTTTTTTTAACGGTAACAGGATTTTTTAAATCGACACCGTTTGGATGGAGGTCGCAGGAGTCTCTGTTTCGTATGAAATTTAATTGACATAATATAGGGATTTAATAATGAATTTACACGGTTTTAGATTTCAAAAAAATTAAAAAAAATGTGAAAAGGGGGTGCGGGGAGCTAAGTTAGCTCCCCTAGTGGGCATACACATTTTCCCCTTATATATATATATATATATATATATATATATATATATATCATGTTTTACAATATTAATTGTTCAGTATTATCTTCTTTAAACACTGATAAAACCATTTAACTTATCTGCAACAATATATTTATTTTTAAAATCCAAGTTTATGAGAAGTGAAAGTGATAGGCTTTTAAGTATTTTGAATGGTTGCCATTGAATTAATTAAATTCAAATTTAACAAGTCGTCATGACCTATTTCTTTAATACTTGGATGGAAAGTTTGAACATATCTTCTGCTAATTGTCGTTTTTTATATGAACGGCTAGGAAACCGTGGGACATTTATTTGTAGATTGTAATTAAGTTCACTAAAGAGATATTTGAAAGCCTCGAGGTATGACCATTGCAAACAAATCGTAGACCCGTGGCCTTATACTAATTGTTGTCTTTTTATACGAATGGAATAGATCTAAGACTCGCAGCCTTACAAATGTACCCATATATATATATATATATATATATATATATATAGAGAGAGAGAGAGAGAGAGAGAGAGAGAGAGGGGGGGGGGGAAGGGAGTCTACTTTATGAAGTAGGTAACCTTACCTACTTCACATTTAATTTTTGTAAACTTTTTTTTGAAAAATGCCACCGTGGATTTTCATAATTATATCCCTCTAATATGTAATTCAAATTTCATCGGAAACGGAGACTCCTACGGCCTACATCCAGAACATGTAAAATACAGTAAATCTGTGACCGTTAAAAATGACTGTCTGGATGGAGGCCGTAGGAGTCTCTGTTTCTGACGAAATTTGAATGACATATTAGAGGGATATAATTATGAAAACTCATGGTGACATTTTTCAAAAATAAGAATAAAAAATTGCAAAAAATAGATGTGAAGTAGGTAAGGTTACCTACTTGACAAAGTAAGCTCCTTTTCATCATATACACACACACACACACACACACATATATATATACACACACACACACACACACACACATACATATATGGGAAAAGGGAGCCTACACCCATGTGTAGGTAACTTACCTACACCCAACTCTTTTTCTCTCAATTTTTTTAATTTTTTGAATTAATTCCTTGGGGAATTTAGATCACAATATATCACCATATCATCATTCAAATTTCAACTTATTTTAAGACTTCTAACTTGTCCATCATGACAGTCAAATTTTAACGGTATGAAATTTGTTGAAATCGGCCCCTTCCGATGGAGTTGTTAGGAATGTCTGTTTTACATGAAATTTGAAACACGTATTCCATTTAATATTCTAAGTAAATCCCCTAAAGATCCATTTCAAAAAAATTCAAAAAATAAGAAACAAGAGGTGGGTGTAGGTAAGTTACCTACACATGGGTGTAGTCTCCCCAATCCCTACATATATATACATATATATATACATACAGATATTTATACATACATATACATACATACATACATACATATATATATATATATACATACATATATATATATATATGAGGAAGGGGATCCTACTCCATGAAGTAGGTAACTTACCTATTCCACTTTCTTTTTTTCAATTGTTTTTATTTTTTTGAAAAATTCTTTCATGGATTTGCATAATTATATCCCTCTAACATGTCATTCAAATTTCATCAGAAACAGAGACTCCTATGGCCTCCATCCAGAACATGAAAAATACATCAAATCTATGACCGTTAGAAAATGACTGTCTGGATGGAGGCCATAGGAGTCTCTGTTTCTGATGAAATTTGAATGACATATTAGAGGGATAAAGTTATGAAAATCCATGTAAGCATTTTTCAGAAAAATAAATAAAATTGAAAAAGAAGAAAATGGAGTAGGTAAGTTACCTACTCCATGGAGTAGGATCCCTTCTCTCTCTGTATATATATATATAGGGAAAATGGAGCCTACCTCGGCGGGTGCAGGTAACTCCCTACATCCGGCCTAATTTTTCATTATTTTTTGTTTTTTTTTGAAATAAAACCTTGGGAGATTTAGATCACCATGTTGTCATTCCAAATTCAACTTAATTCAAGACTTCTATCATCTCCATTAAGACTACCAAATTTTAACAGTTTCAAAATTGCTAAAATCACTACTATCTAGATGAACAAGTTAGGAATGTTTGTTTTACATGAAACTTGAAACACTATTCCCCTTAACATATTAAGTAAATCCCTTCAACTTTTATTTCAAAAAAAATAAAAAAAATAGTCGAAAAAAGGGGTGATTGCAGGGAGTTTCCTACACCTCAGGGTGCAGGCTCCCTGCCCCCATATATATATATATATATATATATATATATATAGGGTGCACTTGAACTGAGGTGGCACCTTTCCTTGATTATGGAAAAGTGTCATATTAGACCCTTGGATGATGAGTTTACGATTGAGATTGAAACCACTAGGTGGTTTTCATGCCAACTAACATTCCTAATTATATTGAGGTGGATTAAATTGGTGCTAATTTAGAAAAAAATACACGTCATTGATTATTCTATATTTAGGTATATGCCAAGAGATTATAGAATTTTCCAGAAATAACTGATGGAATAAAGGTTCGCGTTTTGAAATAATTGTTACCAATTTACAAACTATTGAGATATTTTACATATCTGTGTTATAAATTACAAAAACATAACCACCGAAACTGACGAAAATTTCTATTTTTTGTGTAGATTTGTTTCCAAAAATATTGGATGCTTTGATCATGTGTTAATTAATAGATGTATACATGGAAAACATTCTTAAAATGGTGGGTTTTTTTCTCTAAATAATACGATTTGATCTACCAATAAGTAAAAGTGTAATGGATATGCTTAATTATTCACAATAACATATATATTTTTTTACATATATTCTAGATAAACAAGTTTCGTTGGAAATCTAGCTTTTAAACAAGTTTCAAAATTTCCAAGTTCTGAAATTTTACAATGTATACTTCCATATTACAAAGAAAAAACATATTTTACAAACTCATGATTCACTTTACAAAAATATTATGAATTGATAGATTAAATGTGTTAATTAATGGCTTATATTATGTGTAATTCTTTATTATTTTACACAAAAATAATATATTTTACATTTCATTATGATAAATTATAATTCTACTGAGAATGTTGTTGTATCAAAACGAAAGAATAAGTTATATTTTCTAAGTAAATAACTGGTACTTTAACTTTTCAAGTTCCTCATTTTTACAATGTATGATTCTATATTACAACGAATTAACATATTTTACAGAATCAGTATACATTTTACAAAAAAAGTGGAAGACTGCAATTTAAATAATATATATTTCATCTGATATTTTACAAAAGAATGAACGTATTTTACATTATCGGTATTATTTTACAAAGAATTAATGTATTTTACGATTAAGATAAAATAAGTGATAAATATATGTTCTAACCATTATTTCATTTGATATTCTTCGATTAGAATGAAAGATGGAAGACTGCAATTTAAATAAAAATCAAGATACAAAAAAGGTGAAATTGAATCAACATTTAAATTCTAACTAATGATACTGGAGAATCTTGATTTACAATAATTGATTATGATCTTTTATTATAGATTTAAAAAAAATACATACAGTTAACTTCAATAATAATGTCATCCCCAAGCTCTAGTTGTCTCGATTTCTACCCTTCTTCCTCTCATTAAAGTTGTTCTCCTTCTTTAAATCAAGGTTATAGAGTTTCATACATGGACAATAGTAGCAATAGTAATAGGTAGTTAGATTACCAAAACAAATTACACCAATCAAATGTCAAAATTGAAGTTGCATAGATGCCTAAATTAAGAGCTAGTCTGAACGAAACACCATACTTCTTATTTTGAAAAATTCACATATCAAGGACTCTCCTGATTGTATTTATCTAAACATCTGATCTAAATCTCATTAGCATATTCTGGATCCATGACATGTAGAAGACAATAGTATTTTGGAATGAACCGTAACCAATAAGAAAGATAGAAGATTGAACCATCCCATGTTGGTGAAAAAAGAATAGTTGGATCAGGACTTCACGGGTGCAATAGGTGGGAGTATCAGGCACTATCCCATGGAGGCATCATTAGTATCGTTTCCGGGAGCATCAAGAATGGGTGAGGCCTCGACCTGTCAAATATATGAGCTCTCGAAAAGTCTTTCCCTTGATTACGTGGTCACCAACATGTGCGCGACGGCTTAAAGTTGCAAGATTCCTTGATGACGAAGGTATACGGAAGAGAGCATGGAGAAGAAAGGAGATCGAGGGAAGGGTGCGGAGGCGGGGATCAAGGAGCCGAGATGCACCAACGGAGGAGATAAAGTGGGCTGTTTGTTTTGGTAATTAATTATGTGTAATAAGTATTAGCATGAAAATCAGGATTGACAAAAGGTATGAAATATTTTTTACTTAAAATAGTAAATTGAGACGGTTCAGATAAGTGGTTTTCAATCCTAAGGGCGGTTTTCACAAGGACCGTATTTCTTTATCGAACGGCTGGAATAAGGTGTCGCACCATATATATGGAGAGGTGCCACCTCAATTCAAGTTTTCCCTATATATACACACACACACATATATATATAGTTTATTTTCAAAGAATTCTTTTTTATGTTATAATTATAGGTTTTATTCTTCGACCTACCGACATGTTGCTGACTCCGAAAACAAATAGCAAAATAAATGGTGGGCAGAGAAGTTGACCGGATTATGCTGAGGATCTGACCATAATAAATGTGTCCACTTGCTATTTGTTGACCTTTGGGATTAGTGAGACCGCGTGAGTACTAAAGCGTCAAACTTTGACCAATGGATTTTATCCCCCTCCCCATGAATTGATATTGTCAAAGGATAAAATATCACCAGTAAAAAATCACAGTCATAATTTAGACTGATATATATATCCTTTGGCTCACAAGTAAGAATATGTAAAGGTGTCAAAGAACAACAGTACTCCTTACCTAATCTTTCCCATCATAGAATAGAATAGAGAGATTCCCAAAACCCTGAAACACTTAACCTTGACAGAAATAATTAAGTAGGTCGATTCTCACGAAGCCATAATAATAATATTATGATGCATAGAAGTTAATTAGCTATGCATACGGATACACATGTGTCTCGTATACGTAGGCAATCCTTATCAATTCTGTGTCTTCATATTATTGGTCATACTTTGATTCAAAGGTTCTTGCTTTATCATTATTTTTCGGGAATAAATCCAATTTCGCTTCATTATGGTTCTTATATTTTTTTCTGAGAAAGATGATTGCTTCATATTTATTACCAGAGCTTCTTTTTTTCACTCAACGGGTAGGAAGGAAGGCTAGATTGAACGATTTTGCTTCGAGACTTCTGGAAGCAAGTAACCTATATGTGGATTGGATTTACCATCTAAAAAGGATTGGCGGCGCAACTTGTTGCCCGTCTCCCATCAATTTCTATGTAATGACTGGTGTTTTAATGAAAAAAAGAGAGGAACCCTAAGGGGTTCTTCTTAAGATAGTTTGGATTGATCAACAAAGACCCAAGGGGATGAAGAAAATAGCTGATTTGGCACTTATGATACAAGAAATGACATAAAAGTCACATTATGTAGTAGATAGTATTTTACGAAAGAAAGGGAAAAAGGGAACAATCCGTATTAAAGATGGAACATTTGGTATTCATTGATTTTAGTTAGTATAATGTGTATGATTAGTATTAGAGTGGTATCAATGATATAGGAGATGCGAGTTTTGGAATATTGAACCGCTAAGAGAGGGCGAGGAAGGTCCAAGAATGTTGGAATGAGACTATACGAAGGGATCTTAATTTTTTAGATCTAAGTCCAAGATTGACCTAAGATAGATCTGAATGGAGGTAAAGAATCTGTACAGCTGACCCTACTTAATGTGGGAAAAGGATTTGTTGTTGTTGTATCTATGATATATGAAAAAAGGATGAGGTTGAATTTCACACTACCACTGTACTCATTCAAAATCTTATCTGTGAGGGTGCATTCAATGAAGATACAATCTATTGTTTCCAAAGCATCTATGTAAAGATAACAACTATTAACATGGTAGATGCCAAATTTAATTGGTTGATCTTGTATGTTTAGTTTGTTATGATACCATAACCTAATGAAGATAAGTTACCATATTGGGTAGGTTCCCCTATATTTAAAAGCTTATCATAATTTGGATCTTAAAGAATACTTAAGAAAACTTGTCAAAAAAAGGCAACATCAACTTAATTGATTTGCAACCTAAGATTGATTGAAAGGTTACTATAATGCTTTGATTATTTCTTTGGTTTATAAATACCGCATGAGAGATTTTTTTTACAAATGCATAAGTCTTCTAATTAACTATAAATAAAGAGGAAGGGTTACATACCGATACAAGTATTCATAGTAAATGCATGGAACAAAAAATGAAAGGGGGCAGGGGAAGGGGGAGGAAGGGAGTGGATATTGAAACAACTTTAGAGGGAGCAATCTTTTGGATTTATACTCTCCGACATTTCCACCTTCAACTTGAAAGCAGATTTGTTAGCTTGGTAATTCTTTTTCTCAAATTTTTTATCCATCGTTAGGTGATTTATATAATCGTATAGAGGGTTGGCTTTGTGTAAGCACTTCATGGTAAACAGATTTGATTATAATGTTTGATTTTAGATTACGAGCAACCCATGATTTTATTCGTGGTTGTTGTTGTCTTGTATTATGAACGATATGCTTATTAACTTTATTTTTCCAGCAGTTCGATCTATAATGAGAATTTGCTCCCATCAAGTGGTATTCGAGGCAAGCTTCTAATAAGATGGAATATACAACATAATAGAATGATGAGCCAAAATAAGAACTTTGTATATAACTGCACTTTGAAATGTGAAGTCTGCATATCGCTAGTAGAAGGAACTGGGAATCAATTTTTGCAACCTAACTCTTTTCATATGGGGTTGTGCTTAAGTTGAATGGCATTGATTATTTAAAAAAGCCAATATAAGATGAACTACAACTTATGAAAAATATCATGAAAAACTTATTGTTTATGAATGGCATGCACCTTCTAGTTATTTTTACCCATGAACCCAAATCTAAGAGCGATGTAGAATGGTAGTTTGAGCATGAGTAGGTTTACAAATTTATTCAATGGTTTATTAAAGAGAATGAGTATAGACATATTTACAACAAGAATCGTGCATTTATACTTTGATCCAAAAGAACTTGTACACTTTAAAAATAGAGAACAATGGGTTGTTTCTATCAAAAAGATTGATGCAGTTGAAAGTCAAGGATAATACTTATGTTCCAAACTTAATGAATAAATTTCAAGGTATCATCATCCAAGTTTTCAAAATGGGATATAATTTTGAAAATAAAATTACAGGTCTTTTGCTACTTGCTAGTTGCTACTCTTTTAGGGATACAAAGACATTTCGAATTTCTATTACGAACTCTCCATGTGATAATTTATTTTAATGGATACAGTTAACGCTGGTGTTTTAAACATAGAATGAATGGAAAATCTTGATTTTCTTCTTATAGTCAGATGTTTATCACACAAAATAGGGGAAGTAATAAATCCAGAAATGTCATTAATGGAAGATATAAAAGAAGAAGCAAAGGCTAAATACAAAGATCTGGAATGTCACAATTGAAAGGAAAAAGGACACGTCAAAAGTATTACGTTCGACTCAAATGAAAGAAGTGATAGAGCAACAAGAAAAGAATGCAAGGATGATAATGTTGTTGTCATCACTATTGAGCACGATTTACTTATTGTGTCTTACATGGGTATGGTGAAGGTAGTGAAAGATGATATTTGTTTGTTAGTTGACATTCGATCAACCCTATATATGGCATCCAGCATGGAGTTTAGCACATAGTCTACTTTTGGTGATTTGGTATTTTTAAAATGAGTAACAACTCCTTGTCTTTCGTTATTAGCCTGAATAATATTATCTTGCAGAATGTTGCCTGAGACCTTTTGACACTAAAAGATGAGATGCACATTTCTAACATGCATTTGAATTTGATATCTATTAGAAAACTTGATAATGAAGGATATGATAATATATATAGGGTTGATCCTGTGAGAGTTAAAAACTGTGAGAACATGAGAGCAGTGAATCTGGACCACTAGATTATGCTTATCTCTCTCCTTCTCCAATCAATCAGGAGAGAGATGGCATAATCTAGTGATCCAGAATAGTTGGTCGCATGCTCTCACAGTTTTGGGCTCTCACAGGATCAACCCTATAGGGTTGATCCTGTGAGAGCCAAAAACTTTGAGAGCATGCCAGCAACGATTCTGGACCACTAGATTATGTCGTCTCTCTCCTCCTCCAATCAACTAGGAGAGAGATGATAGAATCTTATGGTACATAATCATTGCTCTTATGCTCTCACATGATCATCTCTCTATATATATGATGGTAGATAGTGGGAGCTCACAAAACCCCTTTTCTTTTGGCTCAAGGGAAGAAGCACATTAATAACCTCTATACTATAAAGGCGTCATTTCTCAAAGATGTCGTAGGTGCAACCCATGAAGACAATTTAATTGTGTTTTAGCTTAGTAAGCTCCATCTTATAAGCAAGAAAGACCTATACACCTTGATCGGGAGGAATCCTCTTTTAGATGCAAAGAAAGAAAAGATAGAGAGATATAGCCATTGGTTATATGGAAAGTAGTAGAACGTTTGGTTCAAAAGTAACTCACTCTCCAGGAAGGCATATGTACTGGAGTTGGTTCATGTAGATCTATGTAGTCCTATGAAGGTTAGTACTTATCTTGGTAGTGTACTTTGATTTGTTACTTTCATTGATGATATTTTTTCCAAAAAATTAAGGGTTTATACCCTAAAGAGGAAGAATCATGCCCTACGTGTGTTCATAGACTTTCATGCACACACAGAGAGGCAGATAAGAAAAAAAGGATGCGCATATGCAACAACTATGGCGCACGGTACACCTGTTGAAATGACCAAGGAACCAAGCAAAGCGGTCATGTGGTCCACACAAGGTGGGATCAGTAGTCGTTGTTGTGACAATTCACGAAGACCTCGAAAAAATCAACAATCAACCCACAACCGTTAATTAAACAATCAATGCAAAGTAGATCAAACGTTATTATAAACCCTACCAATAAATCTGTATAGTGCAAGTATGTACATGGTGTCGAACTCAAGGAACAAGGGGTGTAGCGGATATTATTTATTGCTAAATAACGTGTATATATATGTATATATAGATGCATAATATTCAATGTTTATGGGTTTTTAATTAATTATATATATTCTTTTTCTTAATTTTTGATTTTATAATTTTTATTTTCTTTTACTATATATATACACGTGTATATATATGAAGGGAAAAATGGGGTTGCCCCCGTACCATTTTTCCGTAAAATTTTTTTATTATTTTGCAAAAAAATCATGTATATTCATCTATATATCCCTCCAATATGTCATTCAAATTTCATTAGAAATAGAGACTCATATGCCCTCCATCTAGATCAGATAATTTTAACGATCTAAACATTGTTGTAATCTACCTGTACTAGATGGAGGGCATACGAGTCTATATTTCTGATGAAATTTGAATGACATATTAGAGGGATA
This sequence comes from Ottelia alismoides, assembly GCA_037367405.1. Classification (NCBI taxonomy): domain Eukaryota; kingdom Viridiplantae; phylum Streptophyta; class Magnoliopsida; order Alismatales; family Hydrocharitaceae; genus Ottelia; species Ottelia alismoides. The sequence goes on from JAZKJV010007458.1 coordinate 420,316, forward strand.
TATAAATGAATATATATGGTTTTATTTAGAAAAAAATAAAACATTTTGCGGAAAAATGCCATGGGGGCAACCCATTGGCTGCCCTTGGTTGCAGCCCCATCAAACCCATATGTGTGTGTAATATAATGTAACATGTAATATAAGGGATATAATATATATATATATATATATATAATTAATAAATAAAAATCAGGAAATACGAGAAAAAATAGTCCTTTTATTTTTTTTAAAGGATTTAAAATATTTTTAGGGTATTTGTAATAATTAATAATAAGTATATATATTTAGATATATGTATAAATAAGGTATATAGGCTATTCTAATTATAAATACAACTATATATAGTAAAAAATTTCAAAATAAAATATTTTGTTTTTTTCAAAAATTCTTCTCTTTTTGTGATTTGTTTGGGATTTTTTGCTTTTTTTAATATTTTAAAATCAGAAATAATCCAAAAAGGAATATTTAAATAGATCGAATTGTTTTGAGATTTAAAAATACCAAATTGGTCCAAAATTTTTCAAAACTAATTTTAATATGTAGTAAATAGTATATATAAGAATATCAGACATAAAACTATTTTTTGGGATTTGAAAATATTTTGTTATTTTTTAGGGTTAGAAAGGGTTTGTAATTTTTAGGATTTTCTTTTGATATTTTTTGTGAATTTTTTTCTGTAGTGATAAAATATAATAATACACAATAGGTAATTTTTTGGAATTTTTAAGAAAGGTTTTATAATTTTTATAGTTTTTTATATTTTTTAAGGCCAACACAGAATAAAAGGTGCTCTTTAAATTTTTAATAAATAGTAAATGCAAAGAAAATACGAATAAACAACACGACGTGAATGAGCATCCAACCATGCATTTACATATATTTTTGCATTATTTTTGGCAAAGGAGTTATTTATAGAAATAGAATTGTAAAAATAAAATTTAACAAGCAGGCAGGCGCATAATTGTAATATAAATAAATACGAGGTGTTGCTTGCAAAATAACCAAAACTTTTGAACTGAAAATTGATTTTTTTTAATACTAAACTGCAATTACAAAACCAAAGAGGTACAAGCACAAAATTTCCACTCATGTGGGGGCCATGTGAGGTGACCTAGCAGATGACTGATTTGTAATTTCCAAAAGTTCAAGGAGCTTTGTTGTAATTTTTTTCATAAAATATAAGCCTTACTTAAATTTTTATATGGTTATTTAATAAATACAAAAATGCCGAGGGGATCTATTCTATTTACCCACTTAAGTGACTTTTCATCCAATCGCTCGTTGCTTGCCACGTGTCTAATCCGATGGTTGACCTCACGCACCCCTTCGAGTTAAATGGATGACCTAGATTAGATTTGGGTCGTATTGTTGATCGGATGGTTGGGGACTCACTTGGAAGAACTGCGAAGAACATTGGCAGGGCTCGCTTGGATATCTTCATTCTCCATCCTCTGATGGTGGTTCCTCGATCTGACGGTGGCTAAGGGTCACTAGAGTGGCTCCACAGTTGCAGGTTTGCTCAGATGAGGCCCGTATGGCCTCGATCATGGTCTGAGATACCTTCTTTCTTCTCAGGACCTGGAGCTACTCCAGATGTCTGGATTAGTTCCAGATGGGTTGTCGAAGGGTCCAACCTGCACCAAAAAGATCCACGACTCAAGGGCTATCTCCTCGACCGTTGGTTTGAAGCCGGAAGCGAAGGGTGAACGGAATGGTGATGCTCCAACGAAGGCGAGGGGGCTGAGCTTCGATTCGCCAAATCTCATATGGATTCAGGTTGAACACAATGGGAGTATGATGAAGCATATGATGAGGAATGATAAGGGATGAATATTGGGGCAAATCGACTATCGAAAATGGGTGATTTGGTCTGGAACTCAAGCTCCAGGTCAAAAGGGGGGTTTTAAAATTATGTCCAATTATGCAACGTAAAGATCGGATTCGAAATGATGTAATCAGAAAGAAAGTTGGTGTAGCTCCGATCGAGGATAAGATGCGAGAAAATCGCTTAAGATGGTTTGGACATTTGCAAAGAAGATCAACTGATGTACCCGTTAGGAGATGCGAGGGTTGGGATGTTGAGCCGGCTAAGAGAGGGCGAGGACGGCTCAAGAAGTGTTGGAAAGAGACCATACGAAGGGATCTTAGTTTTGTGGATATAAGCCCGGGATTGACTCAAGATAGATCTGAATGGAGGCGAAGAATCCATGTAGCCGACCCTACTTAATTGTGGGAAAAGGCTTTGTTGTTGTTGTTGTATGCAACGAAAGGTGAAATTAAAGGCAGGAACGGGAAGAAGAACATAAAGATTGCCTAAGAACAGTAAGATATGGCCTTGATTTGACCCGAGGGTCAAAGAGGCAAAACCTTCGGCGAAGCTCCAGTGATGGATATGGACTCCTTCTCCAACTGCTCGTCCTCGTTGCAGAACCTCCCAATCAGTTGTTGTCACCAAGAGAAAGGGATGTTGTGGGTCTGAGGGGCTAAGAACGATCGAAGAGGGATCAAAGGACAAACAAAGGCAGAGGAGCTTCTTATATAGACGAGACAAGGAGGGATATTGGGGCTCGAATTCTGCTCGACTCGATGAAGATTGCAAGGATCCTGGCCTTGGCGTGAATCAAGGAGATCACATCTCCACAAAACACTCAGCATGCCAAGGTAGATCAAGATGTGTTCAAACAGGAAAAAGGGAGGGAATTGGGGTTTGACAAACCCAGCACTCGATAAGGAGAAAGGGGGCCAGTTGATCGAGGTCAACTAAGGTTCTCTTCTAGTTTGTCCACATGGATCAACAGGAAAAATCCGAAGCTAAAATATTTTATTAATTAGATAAAAAATAACAAACGATTTTATCAATTTTCGATGAAAGCATAAATAATTTTTTTTTAAAATTTTATATAGTATTTAATGCATATTTTTATTTAATTTTCCAAGGCTATTTATTATAAGTTAATATTTACATATATAAATATTGGTAAATATGCATGTATTCCAGTTTTTTTATTTTTTTTTATTTGTAATACTTATTTTATTATTATGTACATGTATTTTATATATTTTTAATTTATTTAAATACATGTTTGGTTATTTTGTTGTATTTTCCTTATTTTTAATACTTAATTAATTATGTACATACACCTTATAGGTATGTATAAGTATACTTTATCTATGTATTGGAGTTCATTATTTATTTTATTTTTTTAATGATTTCATTTTAATTTAACTATGGACATGTGTTTTAAATAATATTTACAATTTTATAAAAATAAGAGGGAGTGAAAATAAAGAGAATAAATATATTGAATATAATATACATATATATTGCACAATCAGGGCTCAAAATCTAACTTTTGCATTTTTACTCCAAACTGAATGAAACCACGTTCACTAAATAGTTATCTAATTTTATGAACAATAAAAGTGAGTTTGGTCAATTTTGATATAATATGGAGAAGATACGGTCCTACAAAGTTTTCTTTACAATTTTTTATTTTGTGTACTCGGACACACTGTGCATTATTTTTCAATGAAATCAATTCTGTATTTTTCTTTAAATTTTTATGTACAATATTTATGTTGAGGGGTTTATTGTTTCAGGTCTAAAAATTATAAAATAAAATAGGTCTTAAAATGCAATTTTTGAGCAAAATAAATAAGATTTTATGTATATTTTATGTGTATTTTCTGTACAGTTCTTTTGCCCTATCTCCCCCTATTATATTCCTTATTGACCAAGTCATCATGATGACTGGGTCTCAGGGTCTAGGGTCACTTAGTGTCTTTGACACTTCATTCTTTTTCTTTTCTTTCTTTTATTCTTTTATTTTGATATCAAATACAATATTTATACATTATTTCATACATTATTTTGTAAATTTTATAGAGTGTTTATTTTCACAAATTAATTATATATACTTGCAATTAGCTAGGGATTTAAGGCCAAAATGAAAGAATAAAGGTGATGAAATGAGGATTCATCACATGTTTGATATGTATTGCAAATTCTATTGAATTAGGCATCATAAGACTACTTAATTGAAAGCTGTTATTAAGAGGATTGATTTGTCTCTACATGTTGCTTTGAATAGAGATATACCCAATCTTCTTTATTTTGAACACTTACCTTTATTTATTGTAGAGAATTTGCGGATTCAACTTGGAATCAAAGACCACACACTACATCTTTGTGGGACATGGAAGTGATGAGTTTGGGTATAAGCTACATGACTTTATAAAAGAGAAACAAATGAGAAGACGTGATTTTGTATTACATGTGGATCATAATATTAGAAACATCAAAAAGGCATCAAAGGATCTACCTCTGAATAATTACAAATCCTTAATATAAATCCTATTCCATGCAACATCCACTAGTTTTAATTCATGATGAAGATCATGCGGCTTCTGATCTCGATGAAGAAGATGCTAACAAGATATATGTTCATATCAGAATTCAAGAGAAATGATCTCTCTCTAATGCAGATCCACCTTACAGATCTACTAAGGGGAGGCATCCCTCTATAAGATACTTTGTATATGATTTTGTTATTTTGTTAGATGATATGAGCTTGAATACTATTAATAGGATATTGCATAACGTGCAAAAGAAAAATGATTGAGGTCATGAACGATGAAATGCAAACTTTGTATGACAATCATACGTCGGCTTGTGAAATTGATCAAAAAGAAAATTAGTTTCAAAAATAAGTGAGATTTTAGCATAAATCATGATAAAACTCCCTAAATCCAAGATATGAATCTAGGTTGGTTGTCAAAAGCTTCACTTAAAAAGAGTGTTTTGATTTTGATGAAAAATCCAATATTTTGGTGAAGTTGTCATCCATCAGAGCTATTCTCAGTAACCATACAATGCTCGGAGATTAGGCACATGGAAACTAATAGACCTTACTTTATTACAATCTTGATGAGAAACTCTACATAGCACAATGATGAATACCCATTCATCACTCTTTATTCTTATATTTTAGCTACAAAAACCTATGCAAATGCATGTAGATATGTGTAAATAGGATTAATTAGCAAAAGCATGCATCGTGTAAAAACCTATAATTAGCATGTTTTTGTGCAAAAATAAAAGAATAAAGATTAAAAAGAAAAAGAGGGAAATATTTAGAATAAATATTGAGCAACCTAACCCAAGGGAGGGCTCAGCATGGGCCTGACCGCATAAAAGCCAAGTAGAGGGAGATAGGGGCTCATGTGTATATATTTATGTAAATAAAATAAAAATGTTTTCCTCACCCAAAAATACACTTGTAAATATTTGTATATGTTTATAAAAGATAAAAACAAAATAAAAAGTTAAAAATCAAAAAGATTAAAAAGACCCCTTCATCATGTACATATATCACATCTATGTATTTATTTGACCTTGTAAATAAATAAGGTTATTTTCTAAACTTTTTGTAAATACTCTATGCTATATATTGTAAATAAATAAAATAAAAAGAATCAAAACAAAAATCAAATAAAAATAACAAAATTAAAAATACAAAAATACATTGTACATATACCATGTATATAGATGTATATATCTATTTATTTTATCTATGTATATAAATAATAAAAATAAAATAAAAACACCCTTTTATTCCTTATTTTATTCTATAAATAAATAAAATATAAAATAAGGATAAAATTGTACAAAAATAATAATTAAAAATCAAAAATCAAAAGCCTTTATAATGTATATAGACCTATATCTAACCCTACCTTGTAAATACCTTAATTTTATTTCCAAAAATTAATTAAAAATCACCAAAAAAGAGAGAAAAATAAAATAAAAATATTTTATGTTTTAAGTTTTTGCTAATTCGATCATTTTCTAACTCAAATAAATAAATCAAAATTAATAAGCTTGGCGGGCTCTGATTGGTCCACGGGGGATTGTTGACCCCCGGTCAACTCTCCCCCCAGGACCACCAGAGCCGGGTCTGTCTTGCCCGACCCGTTTCTCCAATTTCTATCCGTCAGACCCGATCGCCATTAACCCAAACCCCGGGCTCCGATTAACATCTGATCATCTAGGATCCTCGCCCGGGGTGGGTTTGCTGGATCCGAGCTCCGCCTGACTCGCCCGATCGCCATATTCTCGGACCTGGCACCATATTTAACGTCGTCACCGGCGACCTAATTCTTCCATCTTTGATCTTCCCCTCGGTGCCTGTGAGCTCCTCCAGCGTCCCTGAGTGACAGTCGTGGCCCCTTGGAGTTGCAGCGAGGCCCGGGCAGCCGGGAGTCACTGATCCGGTGGTTCTTGCCGCCGTGCGCCACCGCGAGCGCGCTGAGCCTCGGGGAACTCGACGGCCCCTTGAGGCAACGACCAGGAGCGTCATCAGCTGCAGCCTAGTCGAATGCGCCCATCAGGTAGCTTAGTTAGGTCGTAGATTAGCTTAGGTTTCGATTTTTCGTTTTCTGGTAGTTTAGCTCCGCCACCTCCATCTTCCGTCTCCGTCCACCCATTTGACCATCCGACCACGCCATCACCTTCGCCTAACTCCTATCCACCTTCTCCGCCCCTTCACTCCCCCTGTCTCGCCTCGGAGCAGGGTATCGGTTTTCCTCCCTCCGCCGCTCGCCGGAGAGCCTCCATCTCGCTACACCGTTCACCTTCCGCCCGCTCTGACGGGTCGAGGCACTTTGCCCTCGACCCAGCTTCTTTTCTGTGTAGGTATCGAGGCTAATCGACCTCATCTGGAGGTCGGAACTTCTGGGCACAGCAGCTCCAGTTCTTTCACGTCGTCGGAGCTCTCTGGAGCTCATCGCCTCCATCGGAGCAGAGCATCGGGTGCGGGGCTTCACGGCGAAGCTTTCCCGCACCTCAGGAGCATCAGACGAGGACCACCGCGCGCACAGAGGGCCGGCGAAAGTCACCGGCGACCAGTTCTTCCAGGATCCTCGCCGACCGTCGGATCGCCCTCATCGCCCCAGTTATCATCTGAGCCATCCATCCTAGGTGAGGCGTGACCGTCCGATCATCTCGAAGGTCGATCTTGACCGTCCGCGCGGAGAGAGAGAGAGGTGCCAGCTACCCGCATCCGTCAGATTCGCCACGTGCCTTCCTCTCATCCGTCGGATACACGAGGGTTTAGTCTCCAACGCACCAGAGCCGTCCGATCGCCACATGGAGCGCCCTCAGACGTCGATCAGCCCAACGTTCGCAAGGTCAAAGGCGCCGTCGATCTCCATCGTCAGATCTGCCACGCGTCATTCATCCGGCTGTCGACATTAATAAAAGGGGTAATTTGTCTTAGGCCCCTTTACTTTATGCATTTAGTTTTCAATCCTGTAAATATTTAGTGTCGTTCTTTTATTTTTGTAAAAATTGCACTGTGGACCTTCCCTTTTATGTTATTTGCATTTATACCCCTGCCAGTGGTGGACACGTGCATCGACATGTGATATTTTGGTGTAATTGCATTTTTGGCCCTGTGTTTTTGGCTTGTTACGCTTTGCATTTATAGAAATAGGAATTGCAATTAGGTCCCCCCAGGCCTGAGTCACGTGTATCGTGCGTGGCCCGGGGGGTAATTTGCATTTCCAGCCCTAAGCTTTCCAAGCTTGTTTTCCCAGGGGTCCAGAACTTTCTTTTAATTGCAGAAAGGTCCCTGTGCACTGTTGCTTTTCTTCATTTTTGAATAAAATATCAAATCACCTCCAAATTCGATGAAAATTTGATACATGGCTCCTGCCATGGTGTAGGATTTTTGTGAATTCTTGAGGACATTTTTGATTTCGTTTGTTATTTTTAAAAATTCAAAAACTATCATTTTAGCTACTGTCTAGTTTTAAAAACCCCAAAAAAATATAAAAACTCCCCTAAAAATTCTATAAAAATTTGGTGTTGTTTGTCTTCTGTTCTTTTATTTTCTAGCCAATTTTGGCTATTTTTCACTGATTAAAAACCTTAAAAACTTAAAAACCCCTAAAAACCCATAAAAATTATAATAAATACATTAAAAATCCAAAAACAATAAATCTGGTACCTAAATTTTCCTTATTTCATCTATTTTCTAGGAAAATTACCTCCAGGCCTTTTTGAGGTCTTTAGGTATTTTATCTAGGGACTTTAGGCTTGGCTGGACAGTACCACTTAGTTTTGTTACTGTTTGATTTTTAGAAATTAAAATAAATATCAGAAAAATCCCAAAAATTCACCAAAAACATAAAAAAGTATAAAATACATAAAAATATTTTTGTTTGAATTTTTGCTTGATTTTTGTTGCATTAAATAAATTGTTGAAGTGTGTTTGTTTTTGTTTTTCTTATTTTCTTTATATTTTAAAAATCCAAAAAAAATATAAAAATAATTAAAAACCACTAAAAATACTTTGTCTTTTATTTTATTCATTTTTACTACTTCGTAGGCCTTCGGCCAACCCGTGCTCCTTGAGTTCGATCCTGGTTGCTATACCAGGTTAAATACATAGCAGGACCGCTTTATTTGTGCTTGATTGATTTTTGATTTAGTTAGTGGTCTGATATTTTTCTTGATATACACATCCGAGTGATTGAGGTCGCAACGACCGTCTCAGTTACCTGATTGCCTTAGTTGCTCGGGATTTTGTGTTATCAGAATGGCGCCGTTGCCGGGGAGCACGGCTTAGTAGTTCTTTTCGTTTTTATTTTCGCGGCTTTTCGCGACTCTTCAGAGCTCGCGGCTTTTTCGCGGTTTTCGTTTATAGTTTCTTTTTGTTTTATTTTGTTTTATTTTGTTTTATTTTTATTTTATTTTATTTTTGCTTTTGTTCTATTTTGCATGTTTATTTTATTTTGCATTTTTGCACATACATCCTTATTTTTCATTTTCCTTTATTTTTCCCTTATTATTATCTGATTATTGGTTCTGACCACTTTGTTTTCTCTTGCGAGGGCCCGAGGACCGAGGCGGCTGATTTCGAGAAGTCGGCGCAACCGCGGAATCCGGAGGCGGCTCCCTTCTTCGCGGAGCCACAGGAGAGAGTGAGAGAGAGCTGAGTGGGTGAGGATTAGGGTAGATTTATTTTTATTCATTATTATTGTAATAATACAGGACTTGGACTTGGACACTTGTGACTTGCCGTAGCGGGTCTGTTTCGCCGAGCACCGGTGTGCTCGGGGGACCCTTAGGACTTGCGCGGTTTTTCGCGGCTTTTTCGCGGTTTTATTTTCTTTTCTTTCTGCCTTTTCCGGTGTTTACGCGGTTTTTGCTCGAGCCCCTAGACTTAGGAATTTCTGGTGACTGTGCCGTAATTAGTAGGATCCACACACCTAATTGATTATCTGTTCCTATAGATCGATAATTGGACCTACTTAAAAATCATTAATAAAAATAACCGATTCATTTGCCTTCGTAGCCTACGTGTCGTAGCCCGTCCTGTAAAGTGCTTACTCCTACCCCCGATTTGTCGGACAGAGGAGGGACGGGCCAAGACCGGACTCTTTGGCTTGGAGGTCGGTGACCGGTTAGACGGCTCTTCGCTAGACTTGCTCATCTAGGACTCGGTTTTCCCCGTTGCATCATATAGATAGTTTCCTTTCTGTCTTTACATTTATGCGCGGATCATATTGCATGTAGAGTGCTGGAGACAGGTACGCATTTCTTACTCAGCATGCATCATTGATTTATCGCGCATCGGCTTTTTCGTCTTCTCCCCCCTGTTTTGGACTTAATAACCAGGAGAGCCGAAAAATTCGTTAGGCGTTTCTTTTTATTGAAAAATATCTAAAAACAAAAACAATAAAATCGGGACTGCTAATCATACTTGACCTAAAAGACACTTCACTAAAAATCTGTCTTGGGGAGAGTAACCCCCTCCTTGTCTTGTTTGGATGAGCGAGAGAGTGATCCGCACATTAGGATAGAGCCTCTGATCCTTTCTTGACTGATTACCGGCTTTCAGTACGGGACAGTCGGTTGAGAAAGATCTGGATACCTATTGACCTCACGTAATCGCTCTGATAGACTGGATGATCACCTAAAATAAAATTGACAAGATAATTGACCGATCCCTTCGGTCTTCAGCTTTGTGTGCGTAGGTGAATTGGGGGTTTACTTGTTCATCTTGTTTGATTGCCAGATCCCTTCGATCCTTTCTCATCTTCTTTCTCTTCCCCTCCCTCACCTCCCTTCATTCCACTTTCTTCTCCTTTACCCCTGGATGATGGATTTCCCTCACTGCGAGCCGACTCTTACGGCTTCTTCTCCGTCTTCTGACCATCACTCCAGTCCACCTTCTAGGGAGGTCGGATCTCCGACCAACCTCCCGCTCCCTCCCTCCCTTTCATCTCATTACTCTGGGCATGCTGTGTTAGACGTCCGAGGATATCAGACAGAGCAGATGCGAGACCCGGACGATGCTGATACTGAGTTGAGAGCGCACTCTGTTGGTGACCCGAGAGAGCAGTGGAGATCAGCAGACATATCCTATTCCAGAAGGATGGAGGAGCAGATAGCACATGGAGCTCAGTCAGCTTCTACATTAGGTCCGTTCGTCTTGGATTTGGATTACATTCAGCGACTGCCGACATTTTCAGGAGAGGCGCACGAGGAGCCTTATCTTCACCTGTCCGCTTTCGAGGAATTTTGTAGAGCACAGAGATATTCAGATGTCACTGCAGAGGAGCTGATGAGCAGGACCTTCCCCTTCACGCTTCACGACAGAGCCATGAGATGGCACCGACGATTGGGGAAGACATTTGAGACGTGGGGAGAGCTACGCCGAGAGTTTTTGCAGAGATACTTCCCTCCACGGAGAGCAGATTTTATGCGGTCTTTGATCATGGACTTTTCAGTTGACCCCCAGGAGCCATTGCACGAGGCATGGCCGAGGTTCCTTGACCTCTTGAGGAGATTTCCAGACCATGGACTTCCACTGACAGATTTGATTGAGATCTCCATGCGGGGGATGACCGCAGAGCAGCTTGCACTGGTGATTACCACATGTGGCGGTTCACACCGCAGTTCCGACCTTCACCTACTGGATACCATCTCGAGACTACTTTCACAGAGTTCTTTTACACGAGATGCCTTGGTTGGGACAACACATGCGGATGAGGCAGTACCAGTGCGGTGTGTCACGTTCCATGATGAGACAGTTTTTACACACCAGTCTGAGGACTTGGAGCCGCCAGCACCACTGACAGAGGAGATGACTTCCATAGTCGAGGTTCGGACCCAGAGTCTACTTGAGTTCCCGTTGGTTTTCCAGTTGGAGTTCGAGGTAGCCCTAGAGTTTCCAGTCGACGAGTCTTGGATATCAGATCTTCTGATACTCCAGGAGCCGGAGGAGCCCCCGCTTACGCAGCCATTGACTCAGCTACTTCAGTTCCCAGTCCTGGAGGAGTCAGTTTCCTTGCTGCAGAGACACTTCTTGGATGCAGACAGTCACCAGGACTCAGCCCAGCAGCCACAGCTTGAGGAGGGACACCACTTCGAGAGTACCGACATCGAGAGTCCCGTCTTCGAGCCTTTTGTCCTCTACTCTGACGAGACAGATACATTTGCTGAGGACCATCTGACAGCCAGCATAGCCGCAGAGCGAGGATCAGCCGCAGACACTTTGCCAGCTTCCGCGGTGTTGACTAGTACCTTCTCTTGTTTCCAGATTGCCGAGACTTACACTTCCGATGATGATGCAGCCTGGTGCACTGAGTGGATACTTGATAGCAGTGTTGATGCCCATCTAGACCCTGATCCTCTTCTTTTCATTTTTGATCATGCATCTATCCCCGAGGGTTATCTGCGGAAGGATGCCGCACTCGATGAGTACTCGGTTTCACCTACTGAGAGTGTTTCCGATCTGGCGGAACACGAAACCGAGTCTTTAGATCATTCTGATTCTGATTCTTCTCACCTCGACGACCCTCGCGAGGATGAGCCCATTCTGGAGATATTCGATGATCTGCCTGATCTTCTTCCATTCTATTCATCGGATATCAGTCTGTTTAGAGAGTCTCCTGATCTTGATTGCCCACACCTGCTTGAGACACTGATTGACGTGGAGGATTCTGTTACTGATCCATCCTTCTCCACGTTTGATTTCTTCGGCTCTATACTCTCACTCCAGTCTGAACCAGAGCCGATGATTTCTTTTGTGTTACCGGATCCCGATCATTTCTTCCCATATCTTTGGCCGGTAGCAGACACCCGCCTGATTGTATACATGGGTGTCTTATTTTACACTGTTGAGTTCGTCGTTGTTCTCACACCGAGATTGCAGCGACAGTACGGCATTCGACTTACCGATGCCGTCCTGAACCTTGATACTGCATTATCCTAGCCTTTGCGCCCAGCTAGGGGCGTAAAAACTAGCGCTTGTTGAGAGGCACCTCAACATTGTACTCTTTTGTATATACGTGTTTCGTCTTATTTTGATCCTTCTTTCTTCCGTTCTTGTTTTCACCCCAGGTCTCGCCTAGGATTATCTTTGCTATACTTAGGATATTGCTCATCCTAAGTATAGGGGGGTGAAAACACCGGGTTGTTCTTCGTTCTGTTTCATCACTTCTGTTGTTGCCTATACTTAAGGTTCTTCACCCTAAGTATAGGGGGAGTGATGACCCTCCATCTTGTATATAGTCGTGATTTTCTTCGTGTCTTGCTACCCCTGTTTTGCTGCCTATACTTAGGGGTATTTCACCCTAAGTATAGGGGGGGTAGACCCTGTACATTCTCCACTCAGGTTTTCCCTTAGTATACAGCCTGCTATACTTAGGATTACTTGATCCTAAGTATAGGGGGAAGACCTGGGTCCCTCTTGACTTTTCATTTCCCTTTTGTATAGCCTTTCTTTTCACTTTCCTATACCTAGCACGAGTTATGTCTTCTTCATCGCTCTTGACTCTGAGGACATCGTTCGAGTTAAGTATAGGGGGGTTGTGTATATATTTCATATATACTTTAGCCATAACTCGTACCTTGTGTGAGTGTGTTAATAAATAAAATGGCTAAAAACCCACAAAAATTAAAAATTTTTCATGTACATAATCTTCTTTTATTTGCACATACATAGCTAGTGTACAAATTATTTTTGTAAAAATGATTTCAAAAATCTTTTGTGTAAAGCTTGTGTAAATATTTTCGTATCAAAATTATGTATATAGTACAAAAATTTTTCCAAAATGTTTTGAAAATCAAAAGTTTGCAAAAATCTTGTGTAAATGTGTGTAAATACCTTTTGCAAAACTTGCACTTCATGCATCATCCATTCATGATTTTCAAAACATTTTTCAAAAAATTTTGCATGATTGTAAAACTTTGTGTAAATAAGCATCTTTTTGTACATATGCATATAGTTTTTCTGGATGATAGTTGACATTTAAACTAGCCTGGAATCAAATTGAGAAATTGAGCTTGATCAAGATCTTAATCCACCTAATTTCTAAGAGGAACCTTATAGGACTTAGGTTTAAGGCTTTTCAGGTCCATGGTGACTTAATTCTTTGAGTCCACTAGGCTATGATCACATGTCATCTCAATGAGCCTAAGTAGAGCACTTAACAACAACACATGACTCATATAGATTATGGCTTTACTTGGACAACCGCACTATGCACCGAGCTCTCTACGGATGAGGTGGTGAGGAGGCAGTCTTCCTTGACTTGGGGTAGCATATGAGGGTAGTACTTCTAGGCGGAACCTCTCTTCTTCTTATAGTGAAGGAAGTGCGTCTCAACTTGGTCTGGTTGCCATGAGGTCTAACGACGGGAGTTGTGGGTTGCAATAAAGCTTCAAAAGAGGGACAGTCTACTGGCTCAAGAGGAAAAACTCCTTGTATATATGCTGCACATGTATATGTTGTATAGATGCACTAGAAAAAAATGTGCAAAAAGAAGAGAACTCCAAAAAAATGGTGGGTCTGAGAGAAAATAATAATCCCACCGGAGTATGTATATAAGTGCAATAAGCAAAGCTTGGTCTCATGATCAACCTGTTGTAGCTTGCAGCAGGGAGACTTGGCTACACTGGTCAAGCTCCCAAGGGTACTTGGCTACACTGGCCTTGACCCATTCTCTTCTTCCCCCTCTTCTTGAGCCGATTGTACTTGAACTTAGAAGGGAATACCCCGCTCCTCGAGGAAAGAGTGGCCAGATTGAGGTCATAGAGTTACCTTGTTGGGGGGGGTTGTCAAGTTGCCATTTCTGAGGTGGAGAGCTTAGACTTCACATTCACAGGACAAGAAAAGATTCATGGTCTTCAGGGTTTGTGATTGATGACTTGTTCTGATCTGGAGCATTGAGGAGTCTTGGTTATAGAGTAGTGGAACTTAGAGGCTGTTGAGTTTTAAGCTTAAGTCTAAATAAGGTTCCGACACATTAATAATCCAAAGATCTGATCGAGCTCCATACCTCAATTTAAGGAAGGCTAGTTTAATAATCAACCTTGATCCATGTACATCCTCTTTTTCTTTTTCTTTCTTTCTTTTTCACTTCTTTTTCAAATAAGTGTTTGCTAAGGGACTAGCAAAGTTAAGTATAGGGGGGTGATGAATACCCATTCATCACTCTTTATTCTTATATTTTAGTTACAAAAACCTATGCAAATGCATGCAGATATGTGTAAATAGGATTAATTAGCAAAAGCATGCATCGTGTAAAAACCTATAATTAGCATGTTTTTGTGCAAAAATAAAAGAATAAAGATTAAAAAGAAAAATAGGGAAATATTTAGAATAAATATTGAGCAACCTAACCCAAGGGAGGGCTCAGCATGGGCCTGACCGCATAAAAGCCAAGTAGAGGGAGATAGGGGCTCATGTGTATATATTTATGTAAATAAAATAAAAATGTTTTCCTCACCCAAAAATACACTTGTAAATATTTGTATATGTTTATAAAAGATAAAAACAAAATAAAAAGTTAAAAATCAAAAAGATTAAAAGACCCCTTCATCATGTACATATATCACATCTATGTATTTATTTGACCTTGTAAATAAATAAGGTTATTTTCTAAACTTTTTGTAAATACTCTATGCTATATATTGTAAATAAATAAAATAAAAAGAATCAAAACAAAAATCAAATAAAAATAACAAAATTAAAAAATACAAAAATACATTGTACATATACCATGTATATAGATGTATATATCTATTTATTTTATCTATGTATATAAATAATAAAAATAAAATAAAAACACCCTTTTATTCCTTATTTTATTCTATAAATAAATAAAATATAAAATAAGGATAAAATTGTACAAAAATAATAATTAAAAATCAAAAATCAAAAGCCTTTATAATGTATATATACCTATATCTAACCCTACCTTGTAAATACCTTAATTTTATTTCCAAAAATTAATTAAAAATCACCAAAAAAGAGAGAAAAATAAAATAAAAATATTTTATGTTTTAAGTTTTTTCTAATTCGATCATTTTCTAACTCAAATAAATAAATCAAAATTAATAAGCTTGGCGGGCTCTGATTGGTCCACGGGGGATTGTTGACCCCCGGTCAACTCTCCCCCCAGGACCACCAGAGCCAGGTCTGTCTTGCCCAACCCGTTTCTCCAATTTCTATCCGTCAGACCCGATCGCCATTAACCCAAACCCCGGGTTCCGATTAACATCTGATCATCCTCGCCCGGGGTGGGTTTGCTGGATCCGAGCTCCGCCTGACTCGCCCGATCGCCATCTTCTCGGACCTGGCACCATATTTAACGTCGTCACCGGTGACCTAATTCTTCCATCTTTGATCTTCCCCTCGGTGCCTGTGAGCTCCTCCAGCGTCCCTGAGTGACAGTCGTGGCCCCTTGGAGTTGCAGCGAGGCCCGGGCAGCCGGGAGTCACTGATCCGGTGGTTCTTGCCGCCGTGCACCGCTGCGAGCGCGCTGAGCCTCGGGGAACTCGACGGCCCCTTGAGGCAACGACCGGGAGCGTCATCAGCTCCAGCCTAGTCGAATGCGCCCATCAGGTAGCTTAGTTAGGCCGTAGATTAGCTTAGGTTTCGATTTTTCGTTTTCTGGTAGTTTAGCTCCGCCACCTCCATCTTCCATCTCCGTCCATCCATTTGACCATCCGACCACGCCATCACCTTCGCCTAACTCCTATCCACCTTCTCCGCCCCTTCACTCCCCCTGTCTCGCCTCGGAGCAGGGTATCGGCTTTCCTCCCTCCGCCGCTCGCCGGAGAGCCTCCATCTCGCTACACCATTCACCTTCCGCCTGCTCTGATGGGTCGAGGCACTTTGCCCTCGACCCAGCTTCTTTTCTGTGCAGGTATCGAGGCTAATCGACCTCATCTGGAGGTCGGAACTTCTGGGCACAGCAGCTCCAGTTCTTTCACGTCGCCGGAGCTCTCTGGAGCTCCTCACCTCCATCCGAGCAGAGCATCGGGTGCGGGGCTTCACGACGAAGCTTTCCCGCACCTCAGGAGCATCAGACGAGGACCACCGCGCGCACAGAGGGCCGGCGAAAGTCGCCGGCGACCAGTTCTTCTAGGATCCTCGCCGACCGTCGGATCGCCCTCATCGCCCCAGTTATCATCTGAGCCATCTATCCTAGGCGAGGCGTGACCGTCCGATCATCTCGAAGGTCGATCTTGACCGTCCGCGCGGAGAGAGAGAGAGGCGCCAGCTACCCGCATCCGTCAGATTCGCCACGTGCCTTCCTCTCATCCGTCGGATACACGAGGGTTTAGTCTCCAACGCACCAGAGCCGTCCGATCGCCACGTGGAGCGCCCTCAGACGTCGCAAGGTCAAAGGCGCCGTCGATCTCCATCGTCAGATCTTCCACGCGTCATTCATCCGGCCGTCGACATTAATAAAAGGGGTAATTTGTCTTAGGCCCCTTTACTTTATGCATTTAGTTTTCAATCCTGTAAATATTTAGTGTCGTTCTTTTATTTTTGTAAAAATTGCACTGTGGACCTTCCCTTTTATGTTATTTGCATTTATACCCCTGCCAGTGGTGGACACGTGCATCGACACGTGATATTTTGGTGTAATTGCATTTTTGGCCCTGTGTTTTTGGCTTGTTACGCTTTGCATTTATAGAAATAGGAATTGCAATTAGGTCCCCCCAGGCCTGAGTCACGTGTATCGTGCGTGGCCTGGGGGGTAATTTGCATTTCCAGCCCTAAGCTTTCCAAGCTTGTTGTCCCAGGGGTCCAGAACTTTCTTTTAATTACAGAAAGGTCCCTGTGCACTATTACTTTTCTTCATTTTTGAATAAAATATCAAATCACCTCCAAATTCGATGAAAATTTGAAACATGGCTCCTGCCATGGTGTAGGATTTTTGTGAATTCTTGAGGACATTTTTGATTTCGTTTGTTATTTTTAAAAATTCAAAAACTATCATTTTAGCTACTGTCTAGTTTTAAAAACCCCAAAAAAATATAAAAACTCCCCTAAAAATTCTATAAAAATTTGGTATTGTTTGTCTTCTATTCTTTTATTTTCTAGCCAATTTTGGTTATTTTTCACTGATTAAAAACCTTAAAAACTTAAAAACCCCTAAAAACCCATAAAAATTATAATAAATACATTAAAAATCCAAAAACAATAAATGATACCTAAATTTTCCTTATTTCATCTATTTTCTAGGAAAATTATCTCCAGGCCTTTTTGAGGTCCTTAGGTATTTTATCTAGGGACTTTAGGCTTGGCTGGACAGTACCACTTAGTTTTGTTACTGTTTGATTTTTAGAAATTAAAATAAATATCAGAAAAATCCCAAAAATTCACCAAAAACATAAAAAATTATAAAATACATAAAAATATTTTTGTTTGAATTTTTGCTTGATTTTTGTTGCATTAAATAAATTGTTGAAGTGTGTTTGTTTTTGTTTTTCTTATTTTCTTTATATTTTAAAAATCCAAAAAAAATATAAAAATAATTAAAAACCACTAAAAAATATTTTGTCTTTTATTTTATTCATTTTTACTACTTCGTAGGCCTTCGGCCAACCCGTGCTCCTTGAGTTCGACCCTGGGTGCTATACCAGGTTAAATACATAGCAGGACCGCTTTATTTGTGCTTGATTGATTTTTGATTTAGTTAGTGGTCTGATATTTTTCTTGATATACACATCCGAGTGATTGAGGTCGCAACGACCGTCTCAGTTACCTGATTGCCTTAGTTGCTCGGGATTTTGTGTTATCACACAATCAGAAGGATTTTTTGTCAAAGAAAAGAATGCCATGTTTGTAGATTGAAGAAAAGCTTAAATGATCTATAACATGCTGCAATGTATAAGCATTCATTTACAATGGCATATGGCTACATAAAGATTACTTCGGGTC
This sequence comes from Ottelia alismoides, assembly GCA_037367405.1. Taxonomy (NCBI): domain Eukaryota; kingdom Viridiplantae; phylum Streptophyta; class Magnoliopsida; order Alismatales; family Hydrocharitaceae; genus Ottelia; species Ottelia alismoides. The sequence continues at coordinate 438,567 of JAZKJV010007458.1, forward strand.
ACTGGTGCTTTGTGAAAAATCCTCATGCGATGATTTCATCATTTTATTGAATTATTCCGATGACATGCTCATTGTTGCCACAAAATATCAAAATTTTTAAATTTGAATGAATAGCTTAGCAAATCCTTTGTTGCAAAGGACATCAAAAATGTAAATTAGACTCTAGATATAAAGATTATATGTGATAGAAAATCAAAGAGACTTAGGTTACCTCAAGAGATGTACATCGAGAAAGTACTTTAGATATTTAACATGGACAAGGCTAAGATTGTTAGTATCTCTCATGAGCACACTTTAACTTAGTACCCATCATAGATCTAGGATAGAAGAGGAAAATAAGGGTAGACAGATGATTAGTTATGCTTTAATCATAGGAATTATGATTTATCCGTAGTAGGCATGATATTGCTTATTTTGTTGAAGTTGTTTATCTCAAATCCATGAAAAAGAGCACTGGAATATAGTTAAATGGATCTTGAGATATATTTATGGCATAAGCAACATGTGCCTTTTTTGGGGAACAAATAATGCATTTCTTTTGGACTACATCGTATGTGATAAAACACGTGATGTCGAAGGCAGGTGATCGAGATATGTATACTTGATGACATATGCATGCGTTGATGTTTCATGGAAGTCAAGATTGTAGAAGTGTCTGACATTATCAACTACAAAGGCGAAGTTTATTACTACTATGAAAGAAAGTAAAGAACTCTTGTTGATGAAAAGTTCAAGCAAGAACTTAATTTTTGTACGAGACAATTATATCCTTTATTATGACAGTAAGAGTACGGTACACCTTGCAAGAACTCCACCTTTCATCTAAGGTCAAAACATTTTGATGTTAAGTATCACGATGAGATCTGTGAGAATCGAAGCAACTTGTACTTGATAAGAGCCACGGAAATGATAGTGGAGTCGATATGATGATGGAGTCTTTGTTGCTTGAGAAGTTTGAAAGATATTGTTATATCACAAGTTTGGCGTTGTTCCCATATCACTAGTGAATGAGAAGAATTATCGAATAGGTTCTCCTATGTATGAAAACTTATCTTAATTTTGATCTCAAATGATGTTTAAGAAACTTTATCAAAGATGGGCAACATCAACTTACTTGTTTTGCAATTCAGGATTGATTGAAAGCTACTATAACTCCTTGTTTATTTTTTTGATTAATTAATAAGTTTCTCCTCGGTACCATATGGGAGATTTTTTTATAAATAAACAAAGCTCTCTATAATCTATAATATCAAGGAAAGGGGTGCACGCTAACACAACTTCTCTTAGCAAGAAACAAATCAGAATAATGATGAATATTGTTCGAAGTAAAATTTATTTTTTATTCTTGTAACTAACAAAGAATATACATTCATTAAGAAAGGTTCATTTAACGATGATTCTATGTTATTGTTACTAATAAGAAAATGATTAAGAAAGTATCAATAAATAATTGTTAGTGTATTATTCATTTTTACACGATCAACAAATATCAAATTATTCGTTGTCATAAGTCAATTTTACTCTGGCCAGGAAAGTTTCCACCAAAGCCCCGTTGACCTTCATGGATAAGGAGAACCCTAACCGATATATTTATACACACATAATATCAATATCTTGAGGCTTAGATGTTACGTACCACCATAATCCAAACAAGAGAATGAGACTACAAATTAATAAACACCATCGCGAATAAGAGAACAAAACTAGAGTTTGTTAGCTGAAACCAAGAATCTGCTCGTGGTAGATAATCTCGAATATTCCGAAGAGAAAACCCATATATTATTATTACTGTCATTCAACGATAGGATTTTCTGAATCCATTGGTTGGGAAACAAAACAAGAAAAAAGGACAGGGGAGGCACATGAAGCCACAGGGAAAAGGCAGATTCCAGAACCAGAAAAAGCGATTCGGGGAGCATATAATGCTTAGCTTCCGTGTGCTGCAGCTCCAGTAAACAGTAATAGTACCACTTCACCCCTAAACACTACACCTCACCCCTTCCGAATCCGGCAGTCCCATTTCTATCTGTCAGAAATATCTCTATATATTCTTTATAAATTTTATAACCAATCACCCCAAAAAGTAGTGTGATTCTTCTCCCCGTTAAAAAACAAACTTAATTAGTTTTGATGATTGTGATATACAAAGTCATCAAAAAATTATTCCGTCACTCCTTTTGGTTTCATCATATCGGAAGGCACCATGTCCTGCAGCAGCCCGAAGTCCCTCACCGCCCCGCCGGTCGCGTTCGGGGGGTGCGGTACGTGCCGCTGCATGCGAAGCCCAACTCCGGGATGGCCGGAGGAGGCGGGAAGCGGAGCTGGATGTGCTGCTGTTGCTGCTGCTGGAGGAGTAAGAGATGCTGGTTGTGCTGGACGGAGAAGGTGAATTCACGGGGGAACTGCGGGGCCACAGGGGCCCCGCGTGCCCCGACGGGGCTCCACGTGCGTGTGCTGCCCCTCGTAGGTGGTCACGACACCGCCGGGTCCTCGCAGGACCTCTCCACACGCTTCTTCACGCCGCAGTTCGCGCTCGTGCACCGGTAGTAGCTCCTGCAATGAAGTTTAATGTCAATTCTTGATTCATGCATTTCCATATATTGATTATGGTAGCACTGAGAAATTCCATCCGATAAACAATCGCATTAAGGAGATACACGGCGAGGAAGCGGAGAAGACTACAGGTCAATCAGCATCCTTCTCATCGACATTGCACAGATTCTATATCGACCCTTTCAAATCCATCAAATATAGTAATAAAAATCGTAGTGTAGGCTACAGAGAGATGAATATTGGAATGGAGGAGATCGAACGTCAAATCACCACCCACCACATCAACGTTACATTGATTTGGAAATATGACCCTTTTCTCTTAGTTGGCAAAATTTCTTGCTAATTTTTGGTCAAATTCAACAATGATAAATCGTAATTTTGCTATAGAAAACGAGGATGAGAACGATGAGGAAGGAAAGGTCGTCTCCTACCTTGGAAAGGGGCTATTCTTGACGGCTTTCTGGCCGTACTTCCTCCACCGGTACCCGTCCTCGAGGTGCTCGACCTCGCTCTTGGTCATGAACGCGAACCTCGGCTGCCGCTGCCTCTTCTGCCCCTTCTTCCCGATCTTCCTCTTCTCAACCTCTCCACTCCACCCCCTGCAAAAACCATATCTTAATTACCAATGCATCAACATAAACGAGGCGCGTTGACTTGAGCCTATAGTTATTTGAAAACTTATACAACACACACACGCACCCTTTTTTTACTGCTGATCCTTTCCTTCCCTTCCACCTCGTCCCCCGCCGCGGCGGGGGACTCGGAAGCCTCGGTGGACGAGGACGAGGGGACGAGGGAATTCTCGGGAGGAGGGGGAGGGGGGAGATCGAAGATGGAGTTCTGGAAGCCGCCGAGGAGGTCGACGAAGCCAAGGTCGGGTGCGTCGTCGTCGCCGAAGCTGCCGCCGACGTAGAAGGAAGAGAAGGTCGTCCATCTCGAGCTCCTCCAACATGGGCGGGATCTGGATCTATGTAGGGATGGTGATTGATCCGAGTTGGAATTTGTGGGATGTGATTTGGCGTTGGAGGGTCAAAGCGTGTGAAGAGATATGGGGTGAGGGGGGACGTGGTGGAGTGGGAGGTGTGGGGGGTTCTTATTGGGATGGTCTCACCGGGTGTGGCCGGTAACCGGTGGGCTGGGGGTGTTTTGGCGCGTACGGTGTGGAGGCGCGTATGAACGGGGGTCTTGTCTCGTGTGCGTACAAAAGCCGGTTCCCGGTTTCGTTTGATCCGTTTATATGTGAACGTATCCATTTTTTTGAATGCAAGTGACGTCCGAAATGATGCAAAACAGTCCACTGCTTGATGCAGATAAATATATATAATTTGTATTAAACGTTCATTTTAATTTTTGGATTGGGATGCCCCTACGCGTATGCGAAGGAACGACAGATATAGCCGTGGCTGTATTTCGGTCACCTTATCTCGTGACTGTATATATCAGACCAAGTACAGCAGTAGATCTAGAATAATTATCGAGGAATAAATAAATGAATCAATATTGTAGAGTATAAGACAACTTTACATTAGATTCACGAATAAGCTACCTCACGGTCACGTTCTTAATATTTTTTTCATGTAAACAATTAAATTTAACCATATATATGGATCATCTAACTAATTGGATGCATAGTGATGGCATATTTTAAATCCATCACTCAATCCTTCGTTGTTAAATATATAGTGACAAATATTATCTATTGATAAATAATTTTTTGTATTAAAAATTTAATGATGAAAGTTATAAATCCTTAGCAGCACTCATAGTCTATATAACAATGTTTATTTGTTTCTATTTTTCAGAATTTGAAATAATCTTCACTAAATTTTAACTAAGAAAATTAGCAATGATTCATTAAAATGTAAAAAAATATATCAACATATAAGCATTTCTATTATATGAGCGATGTTGATACTATAATGATGATTATACATTTCATTGTAAATTTCTAGAATAAAAAATCATTTAAACAATGGATAATATTCGTCGCTATAATTTAACAACGGACGATTTAGTGATGGATTTAAAAAATATTGATATAGATCTAATTTATTGTAATGGATATGATATATGAGGTATAATGTTTCGATTAACTATATGAATTTGTTTGTTCTAGTTATTGTCATCTCAACCTCAATAATATGATTTGTTGTTATAAAAATGACGAGTAAATATGGCATATGTGACATCCACCCCCTAGTATCCAATTACTAGGCAATCCAATCCATGTAAAGCAATCCCACGTTTTGAAGCAAAGAAAGAAAGCTAGCATGAAAAGACAATGGAAAATGTAGTAAACTTTTTCCATTATCATTCATGTAACCATGTCCACAAATGTCACATCTATGTATCATTATAATATCCATACACATATGATATACATCTCTCGGAAGGTACAAATAAAGATAATAGCAAAAACTACAAAAGTGTATATACCCAGAATTAACATTCAGCAGCAAAAGAACAAAACTAGCCAAAACTTTCAATGATGTGGCTGCTCTTGAGGAAGGTTCACGAAAGTATATACGTCATGAGCAAAGTTACCCAGTACAGTGCTAAACAACTAATCAAGAAAGAACCACTAGAAAGGTAGAAAGCGTACAAAGCATGTAACCGTGTAAACCCACACCTCACTGAAATTGACCAAAAAAACCTAAATCCTTTTCCCCAATCCTTATTATTATCCTTGTGATACCAATCTTGAATCAAGTCATGGACTCTCACACTTTTACCATGTGCTAAATCGATCTCCAAATTTTACCATGTGCCAAGTCAAACCCCACACTTTACTGTGTGCCAACCCTCACCACTAGTATGTAACCAACCCCTAGATCTAGTCTTGAAATCGTCATGAACCTCCTCCTTCAAATATACCACAAACTCTCAGAATTCACCGCTTAAGACTAACACTAGGATGCTAATCAATCTAGCCTATACCAACTGGTATCTAAGTACCAAACCTTGAGTAAAAGAAATGAAGAACATACAACCAACCATAAACTACTTGGCACCGTCCATCTATAAACCCGAGTCTGACATCAGGCAAAAAGGCACACCCGGTGTGCCAAGTAGTATGACCTCCGACTAACTACCTGTCGGGATTGTGGTCAACTAAGTTTCTACCTGAGAACCCAAGGGTGCATGCCCCTCTCTTGACAACACTACTTCAAGCTGCCCCCATGCCATTGAAAGTTAGACACCATGTCATGAGATTGGAAGTACATCGGAAGACTCAACTGTTGATCCTAAGAGCTGAAACTCAAATCTGAAGGTGTACGTAATGAAGGTCAAGCTCATCCTCACTGGACCTCACCGAATCCATTCGCATCTTTTATTCTCAATTTATTGTTAAACGCACCCATTTACTTGATTATCCATGTATTTCCATAATTTAAACAGTCTAACATATACATTAATATCTAATATGGTCTGCATCATTTTCAAAACCAAATTTCAGAAAATTTTAAGGATCAAATGGATACACAATCCTAAAATGATTGATCATTCAACTTTAATGATCGATAATTACTAATCCATCATAACATTAAACATGATTTATCATTTTTTTCAAATGATCGATTAACCTTAAGGAGTGATCGATTAGGCATGATCGATCATATAAAAATTATGATCGATCATTTCTCGACAATAACCGGAATCACTTTGGTGACTTCCCACAAAATCGCTTCGATCGACAATCCAACTAAACCATTGTGTTCCTGCTAACATTCACATCAAGAATAGCTACTCGGATCATGCATGCAAGTCACGGATTGTCTGAAAAATCTGAAAATGTGATGCGATAAGGTATCGTCGCACCCAAAACTGCAACGAAACGGGATTAAAATTAAGGAGATAAATAGTCCTCAACCAAATAAGTAGCCTAATGGTAAAAAATTATTGTGAAACCGATAGCAAACAGAGGGTTAAAAAGCGTACCTCGGGTCGTCTTCCGCCACTCTCCCTCGCCTGAAATGGTTATTCATGATGTTTATCCTATTTCTACGCCCACCACATGACTCCACGCTCCTAGATCTTCACGTCGGTGCCCTCGGGTCTTCAATTGACCATCGAAAATCCTCTCCGATGGTAGAGCTCATGTGAGGGGTTGATAACTCCATGATTTATCATCATATCTTCGATTTATTATCCCTTTTACTTGAACTATTCAATAAGATTCAACCATAATTAACTGATATTAACAATTAAAACTATGCATATAATTAACCCTAATTGTTGTATATAAATAAACCTATTAATGTGTTTTTTATTATTAAAACACTCATAAAAATGAGGATAATATTGCACATATTTGTTTTGTAATTATTTACAAATCATAATACAAAAAACACAAAAGAAATTAAAAACAAATATTTTTAATTATTTAAAAATACTTACAAAATATAACTATATATAAATGATGTATTTTGACTTTGTGTTACATGAAACTTGTAGATCTCAAAAAGATCTACAACTTTTATGTTCAATCTTTTTCATCTGATATTGTATATATTTCTTTTTTTATTTTTCTTTACTTTATTTCTTTTCAATTTTTCCTAATGGGCCAGTGGCGCCTCCACATACGCCCACATAGCCCACCTTTTTATGCCTCCTGCTTCCTCTTCTAGCCGTCGGATCCACTTGATGGAGCTGATCTTGGCCGCTCATTCCCGCTCCGCTTCCAGCCATCTAATGAGATCATTATATCTCATCATGACTCTTCATGTGTGCCTTCTCTTGGCTATTGGATCGCATGATCCAACAGGCGGAGACTCGTCGTTAACCTCCAGCTCACCCCTATCCCACATGTCGCACATCACTAACTGCTCATATTCTCCTATTTTGTTTCAGACACTCCGATCCACCTCTCCCACAACTTCCTAGTCCTCGGTCTAGACCTGGCCATCCTCTCTCACGCATGCCATGTGTCCCTCACATTCTTCCCAACCGTCGATCACGAGGGGTGGTTGAACCTCAACACAAAATGCTTGGAACCACCTCTTAAATCCTTCAAAAACTTGAGCTCTGACGTAAAAATGCCCATTTGCCCTTGTACGCAAGTATCCTGAGCTTAACTCCACCACCTATGATAAAGAGGGTCTGAGCATTTTGTGCGAAGAAGGACTTCTTCTCACCGGCATGATCCACGTCTTCTCCAACGTGCAACAGCTTCACAACTGCTCGAGCTTTGGTTTTGTAGCCTCGGGAACATCAAGCAAAAATCGAGGAAGTATTTCCTCATCCTCCAGGCATGTCTCCGCTCTTCTTGTACCTCCTTTGTTCACCATCTTCTTCTCATGTAATGTCTTTCTTCCTTTCCTCCTTGTTTCTCCGATTTTTCACAGTACACTTCCCACTTCAATCACTATTTGATCACTTTATCACCTTCACCACTTACCAACAATTCACGCACAATCATCGCTTCCTTTTTGTTTTTTCTCCATCAACTCCTTCACCTTGACCCCCATCTCAGCCTAGCACAGATTGAGAACCTACCAGAGCTTCCCTCGTTTGCCTCGCATGAGCTCTTCACTTCACCCTATTTTTACCTTAGTTAGGACACCTGCTTCGGTTATTGAAGAGATTTTGCAAATTTGCGATCTAATTTAGTGGATGATAATACTGCTACAGACTCTCTGGATTCATTTCTTTCGATTGTCTTTATGGATATGAGTGAATAGGAAATAGAAGATCGCTCGGGAAAAACTCCTGAAGATTTTCCAACTCTAAATATGAGGTTGCTCACAAAAAATGTAATTTCATGGGGATAAAACTTGATTCCACAAGTGTGTTTGACTGCTTTTCCAAGTCAATATGGGTGTGTTGATCCTTTGCATGTCTAGTCTTTCTTTTTTTCCCTGCAATAGATTAAAAATTGTTATCTTGGAACTTGAGAGGGGGGGCTTGGAAATTAGACTACCTTCTTGAATTAGAGAAAGCGTATGAATTGAACGTTTTTGCCCTTCAAGAAACAAGATAGAAGGATCCCATTAGAAATGAGGATATGTAGGGTATTGGTAGATTACAATGGCACTGAAACCCCTGTTGCAAATCCTAGGACATCACCACAGGCTGGGATTCCCCGATGTTTGGATGCCTCGATATAATACATTTTGACTTTGCAATTAGCACTTTACACTAGATTGGTAGAAATTGTACTTTTCGTATTTAAACATTTATGATCCTCCTACCAATCAGGAAAAGGAAGAGTTCTCCTTTTCCTTAGTAGATAATACCCTTCAAATTTCCCCCACCTTGATGGTAGGCAATTTCAACTTGATCCGCAAGAGATCGACCGCCTCTCAGGGGCTCCTATAAATCAGAATTGTGTTATCTTTAACTATTGGATTAGTCGTGAAGGCATCTTCGACTTTATGACTTCGATGATTAAATTCACCTGGGTTGGTGGCAGATCTCCGGCTAGTTGGGTGATTATGGCATGAGCTCCATGTGAGATGTCTTTCCTAAACGTGGTTCCCTGATCAAACCTCACCACCTTATCCAGAGCTTTCTCGAATTATCTACATCTCCTTTCTGTTGGACCTTTCAAAATTCAATAAAACAACTTTAAAATGGAATCCTTTTGGATAAAGAAGAAGTTCTTTGGAGATTTGGCAAGGGAAAGTTGATCTCAGGCTCTAAGTTCCAACAACCCCTTTCATCAATGGGCCTCAAAAGCAAGACGGCTCAAGGAGGGCATTAGGAACTGGAAAAAATATGCATCCTCCAATCCAAGCTAAAATTGTCAATGTCTCCCAGCAAATTGCGATCTTGGAAAGTAAACATGATCAAATTAGTCCCATCACCAGGGCTGACATAAATGGACTTACAATAGGCCTGAATCACGTCAGAAGGTCTCCTTTGATATGTGGAACCGGATGGCTAAGATAAGACAGCTCAAAGAGGGGGACAAAAACACTCGCCTTCTCCATGCTACTGTCTCAGCAAATCAAAATTAAAATTTATTTATGCCCTCAAGGATCCAAATGGCCAAAGGTTTGATGATTGCACGAATGTAGTAAGGATTTCTACTTCATTTTACAAAAATATCGTTAATGATCCCTATTGGGAAATCTTCTTCTCTATAAGTTGTCATATGACTTCACAAGATAAATCTAAAACCTATAGGAGCTTATTAGCCTGTTTACGATAGGAGAGGTTTAACTAGTCATCAAAAGCTTTAAACCTCACAAAGCTCTTGGTCTGGATGGATTCATAGTGGAGTTTTTTACCTCCTTTTTGGCCCACCGTCAAAAGTTACTTTAATGGAATACTAAATTACATATGGAAAAATCTGGGGAAGCTGAGTCGCTTGAAACATGTAAACAATGATGTTATTTCTCTCAATTTCAAAAGTGGGGATCGGGATGATATCTCAAAGTATAGGTCAATTACATTATGAACTTCCCGATGATGTTATATCAAAAACCTATCTTCTAGATGGACATATAAGTTTAATGAGACCATCCCCCTATCTAATGCACCTTCCTTAAAAACAGAATGTCTCACGATTGCCTTGCAATAACCCCGGAAATTATTTGCAATTGGTTAAAAAAGGAGAAAAGGGGGCCATGCTTTGTTAGCAATGTGAGCCCGAGGCGAACCATTCCTACAATAAATGTTATTGTAATAAATGATTTATCAATAAAAGTTATTGATTTTGTTTCACTCCCTTTCTGATATTGAATGAATGAATGCACTATAAGGTCCCTCTGTACAATAAGGGTTATGTACCATGGCCAACTTGATAATCATACAGCTGTTGATTTAATGATTGAATCATAGAGGCTGATGCTTGGATGAATATCTAAGGAGTTAGATAGAGGACTCATCAAGCATCATCAATGATTAACAAGTAGTGATCTCCAGTCTGAGTGGGAGATGGAAATCCCATCTCATTAGACTGATATCTGATCGACCTCTTGATGCAGGTCCTCTGCATAGGAATATTGATTCGGAGGTATCAGATTAGTCAAGTCAATGAGTTGACTTGACGAGATCGAGATAAGCAAAGACCTATGATGAATACTGTCACATCACAGGCAAACATCCTCTGACCAGAGACAGATATATTACTATATGTCTGAGCATGTACATTTGGCAGACCAATAGGTTGATGACCTAATCAAGGTCTATACACCGGCGAGCTGGTGTGCATGTAAGGGCATATGAGTAATATGATCTCTCAATAGGATCATACAGGTTCACTTGTGAACCGGGAGACATGAGCTCACTCATGAGGTATTGGGATTGACCAAATTCCATGCATGGTCATCATGCTTTATAAGCATGATATGAATTTGAAGGTAAGATATATGCTTTGTGAAAGCATATGATCTGTACCATATCCCAAGGACCAAGATTGAGAAACTTAATGATCAGACTATGAAGATGACAGTGTAAAAGTGATCTTTATCTTCATGATGATAATGAGTTTTCCAGTATGCAGGATGTGTAGGTATTGGGAATACCTGAAGGGTGATTTGATCATAAACGATTGTATAACCATGACGCTTCCATTCCGAGGGAGTGATGAAACAGGTCTGGATTTTAGTGACTCCTCTCATTAGAGAAGTGACCTAATCTTAGTCCATGTACTGGACATTGATCTGAATAAGATTCAGATGCAAATGAGAAGATTAGGTTTACGGTCTTGATTTAATCAAGCATCTATGAGAGGTCCATGGGATCTGGATTTGAGATGTGATCTCAATATCCAAGTCACTATACGTGGAACAATACAATCGCCCTGTCCTTATCTCCAAGTATCTGAGGAAAAATAGCATTGTTCTTAAATGGTTAAGAGCAATTCCATAAGATCTAAGCAAAGAGAAATTGATAATTAAATGTGATTTAGTTATCATGATGTATGAGAAATTATCCAATATAATTAAATGTGATTTAATTATTATGGATAAGAATAATGTGGATAGTAATATCCAATATATTATAAATGTGATTTATAATGTATTAGAGAGAGGTAAATATAATTTATATTAGTAGATTAATTATTAATGTGTATTGGATACACATTGTTTAATTAATTGAAAATGTAAATTACATTTTGTTTTGGGTTGTGAATTTGATTCACAATAATTCAATGTCAAGATTGCAATATTCCCAAAATTAATTGAGAATTATTTTGGAGAATTAAAATACCAACAAATTGTTGTTGGAAATTGAGTAGAGAGAAAATCAAGGAGATTGCCCCTCCCTTTTGGAAAGGAGGGGGCGGCACCAATTCCTTGAGGGAATTGGTGGTCGTCCCCCCTTCCAAAGAGGAAGGTGTATCTCCCTTATTTTCTCTCTCTATTTGTGTGATTTAATTTGGTATTATATTTATTTGATTTATCAAATATATTTAATCAAAATTAAATCACAAGTTCTTGGCTTTTACCAACAACAATCTTGACCATTGGATTGTCATAAATCAATCTCATCCATTGATTTTATATGACACATGGATTGAGATCCATGGATCCCAAAACCCTATAAATAGAGAGGCATACTTGGCTCTCTCTTTTACATGCTATTGTAGCACTCTTCTCTTTCTCTCTTTCTCCATACTCGACAGCCCTCTCTCCCCCTTCCTCTTGGTGGCCGTCCACCTTGGTGGAGAGAATCGTCGTCGCCCTCGCCTTCGCGCTGCCGCTTCGACGCTCTACAGTTCTCCGTCTACTTTGAGTGCTTCGCCCACGAAGGAGACGTTCGATCTCGTGCGACGAGATTAGGAGCAACCGTGCTTGGATCAACTTCTTGGATTGCGAGGACTACGCGGTTCATCCCCGCGCTCGCAAGCGATTTCTCCGACGATCGGACTTGAGACAGGAGGTCTCTTCTCTTAGAGACTCGATCAACCACGCTTCAAGAGGTATTGCATTATACTTGTTGTGGTTATAGATGAAACGATCCGAGAATGGTTCTTGGATCATGTGGTTTCATCGAATAAAATTTTAAATTCCGCTGCACCGAACAACTAGTACGACTAGTCGTTCTTCGTCGTATCTGATACGATGCTCACGCTTCCGTGATGCGCTTGAGGATCTCTCCATATCCTTCAAGTGGTATTAGAGCCAGGTTGACGGTTTCGAATAGTGATTCGTTAACCAAGGACGACTTGGGTTCGCTAAGGTCGCAAAAGTTTTCATCGCATTTGATTTCGCAGATCTGTTTAGTAAATAAATTCGGCACTGTTTAAATTGTTTAAACACGAGTTTTATACTTGTATTATGTTCCCATTAAATAAGGAAACCATAGGATCTGAGTTTGCGTAAATCGGATTTCGTATGCTCGAGATATGGTTGTTTTAATGAACATGTATGCACTATTGCGGGAACTGTGAATCTGAACATGATTAAAATGTTAATTAATGTTTAGACTTGCCTCGAAATGCATGAAACATCACTTAGGTTATGTCCTAAATCAAATTAGCAAACTTTAGAAATTGACTTTGCTTAATTTGGATTTAATATGATTGAGATATGCTAATTTTAGTAAGTAGGGGTCACTGCTGAAATTGCTTTCCTAATCAAGAACCATGTGATTGTCAATTAATGAAATTAATTGTTAATTTCGAGAAATAATTATGAAAAATATTTGTGAAATATTAGAGAATGATTATTTCCTTAATTGATTTGGCCCCAACCAATTAGTTGACTAGATTTGATCTAAACCATAATTGGAATTACAATCATCAAACTTCTTGCTTGAATAGGACTTGGGAATTTGCCTAGCAAATTTCCTTAAAATCAAAATTGTTTTAATTACTATATGGTATAATTTCGGTTGAAGAACCGATGATCATCTCAAGTACAAAATAATCAATTTGGCATTATCCTTTCCTGAGGCGGATATGGTGTCTAGTCGGGGATCGCTGGGATAGCGGGTTGCAACGTATGCGGTCCGTCCCACTCCCGTCGGTACTGGCCATGACAGCGGGTAGGGTCGGGATAATGTCCGGGGAATTATGATGTATTTTTCTAATTATTAAAATACGAATTAATACGTACTTTGAGAATAATATCATATATATATTCAAGCATAAAATTAAGTTTGATTGATTGAATTGGATTGATAATTAATTTAATATGATTAAGTTAATTATATCCAATTGAGAATACTCTAATATGATTAGAGTTAATAATTCCCTTGGAAGAATTAATTATATGAATGTGATTCATAGTAATTAATTGAATTTAAATAAGAGGTGGAGGATCAGATAAGTGACATCCATGGTCTCCCGTCAAGGCGAAGGGTTTCCGTCGCCAGGGATTGTATATAGGAGACGCCTGTACGAAGTGACAGCTCCTATATACAAGCGCATCTAGATCGGACTCTTTGCTTCTCGAAAGAGTAAGGCCGTATGCGTAGTGACCCCAATATCGGATCCTCATATTATTGGGGTGATATTGGATTGCGTATAGCGAGTTCTAATCCTGTTGACGGTTGGTTCAATTAATGACAGGTCAACATCACCTTAGGGGTGGTGGGCCTGGGTATTAAAGACCAAATTGGGAAATGCAAGTTGGACTTGCAAGGCGGAATGTGTTCCCGCTTCTCTTTATTGGAGTTACAGTTTCTCATATTATTGGGATGTAACAAAGATAAAGAGGAGATCCCAGTTCTTGCTTGAGATATATCGGTAAGTATATCTCCTACTTTGAAAGTGAATAAGGGAATAAACTTTCATAGTTGACATAGCAAGACTAATTTGATTTAAAATTGCCTTGATCAAATAAAATTAAATTGAATATATGATTATATGTTCTAATATAGTGCATTCTCAATTTCAGAAAATGAAGTCCATGAACCCACTGAGCAGGCTTCTGGAGGTCAACCAATTGACCGGACCGAATTACTCGGATTGGATCCGTAATTTGGAGCTTGTGCTTTCGGCAGAGCGCATCAGCTATGTGCTCTCTGAAAACAAACATGAAAACCCTAAATCTAAGGAAGATAAAGCATATAATGACAAGTATGATGAAGATCATGTCTTGGCTAGATGCTACATCTTGGGTTCTCTCTCCAATGTTCTCCAGAAACAACATGTGGAGATGAGTACTTGCCAGGATATCATGCAGAATCTAAAGGATATGTTTGGTGATATTAACTGCACCCAGTGGTGCAATGTTATGAAAGAACTGGTTCGCTGCAAGATGAAGGAAGGGACTTCGGTCCGTGAACATGTACTCAAAATGTTTGGGTACTTGTCAGAGCTTGAGACTCTGAGGGCGACGATGGATGCAGACATGCAATCCGATTTCATTCTGCTGTCATTGTCCAAATCTTTCAATAACTTTGTGGTGTCATTCCACATGAATAAGCTGGAACTGACAAATGCTGGGTTTCTTGCTGCATTAAAGTCTGCAGAAGACGTAATGAAGAAAGATGGTCCCACTGGCACTGCAATGGTTGCACAGGTCAAAGGGAAGCGCGGTCGGAAGCAAGGTTCTCGGAAGGGCCCAGCCCAGAAGAGAAAGAAGAAGGGACAAAGTGTTGCCTCATCTTCCAATGCATCCACTTTAATGGCGTCAAAGAAAACCGACGTCTGTCACCACTGCAAGAAGCCGGGGCACTGGAGGCGTAATTGCCCAGATTACCTGAAGTCGATCGACAAAGGTAAAGCCCCAACAGGTATGAAATCTACTTTTATCATTGAAACCAGCTTTCTCGTTGGACGAGAAGGAAGTTGGGTAGTTGATTCTGGTGCTTCTGTTCATGTATGCAATTTGTTGCATTTGTTTCAAAAGCTTGAAGAAGGGGAGATAGTCATCCAGATGGGATCTGATGCAAGTGTTGCAGCAGTCGCCGTCGGGGCCTGCCGAATATCATTATCTAGTGGAAGAGTCCTAGTACTTAAAGAGTGTCTTTATGTACCTGAAGTCAGAAGGAATTTGATATCTGTATCTAAGCTAGTTAGAAGTGGATATTCATTCCTATTTTGTAATAAATTAGTCATAAATCATTATGATAAATATATTGCATAGGGTATTTTGACTTTTGGAGGACTCTATGAATTGTGCATTAATGAGCATGTCATGAATGTTACAACCACTAATAAAAACCCTAAAAGATCCAGGAGTAATATAAATCATTCAAACATGATTTGGCATCAAAGGCTTGGCCATTTATCTGTTGATAGGATCAATAGATTGATAAAGGATGGACCTTTGGATTCTCTACAGGTTCAGCCTTTACCTACCTGTGAACATTGTATTCGAGGTAAAATGACTAGGATGCCTTTCCGTAACAAGGTTACAAGATGTGAAGGTATTATTGACTTAATACATACTGATGTATGCGGTCCCTTCAGTACCGCGACTCGAAATGGATATCGATATTATTTGACGTTTATTGATGACCATTCGTGATACGGATTTATCTTCCTATTACGTCATAAGTCTGAAACCTTTGAAAAGTTCAAAGAGTTCAAGGTTTTGGTTGAGAACCAAACCAATAGGAAGATTAAACGAATTCGATCTGATCGAGGTGGCGAGTACCTATCAGATGAATTTAAGGAATACCTTAAAGAGAATGGAATTATTTCCAATCTCACTCCTCCTGGAACTCCCCAACTTAATGGTGTTGCTGAAAGACGCAACAGAACCATCATGGATATGGTTCGTTCAATGACGAGTAAAGCACATTTACCACTTAGTTTCTGGGGATATGCAGTAGAGACTGCAATATATATCCTAAATAAGATTCCTAGCAAATCTGTACCTAAGACTCCTCATGAGCTATGGTATGGAACCAAACCTAGTGTTAATCACTTGAGGGTTTGGGGTTGCTTGGTCCATGCAAAGAATGTGGATGCAAGTAAGCTAGATTCTCGCTCTCGTGAATGCTACTTCATTAGGTATGTTAAAGATGGTATTGGATACCAACTTTATGACCCTGAGACCCAAAAGGTTTTTGTCTCTAGAGATGTGAAATTTCTGGAGGATGCTTTCCTTAAAGGTCAAGACAAAAGTGAAGTAGATGAACTCATTGAGTCCCCTGAGGACTCTGAGCTTCCTGAACCAGAAACTGAAGAAGTAAATAAAGATGAAACACCCATACCTCTTCGAAAGAGTTCGAGGGTGGTTGCACCACCTGAAAGGTATGGATTCCATGTGTCAAGTGAAACTGACAATGATCCTACTTCATTTGATGAAGCACTCGCGGATCATGACATGGATAGATGGATGCTAGCAATGAAGTCAGAAATTGACTCCATGCATAAGAATGGTGTATGGACCCTAGAGGATCCACCTAAAGGGGTAAAACCCATTGGGTGCAAATGGATCTTCAAGAGAAAGAGGGGACCTGATGGGAAAGTAGAGACTTTCAAGGCACGGCTCGTAGCCAAGGGCTACACACAGAGAGAAGGCATCTACTACAATAAGACGTTCTCTCCTGTGGCTATGCTTAAATCCATCAGGGCATTGCTAGCTATAACTGCATATCTTGACTACGACATCTGGCAGATGGACGTCAAGACGGCTTTCCTCAATGGATACCTCGAGGAGGATATCTACATGGAGCAGCCCCAGGGCTTCATGACTGAGGATGGCAAAGTATGCAAGCTGAAGAAATCCATCTATGGGCTCAAGCAAGCTTCTCGTAGCTGGAACATCAGATTTGACGAAACCATAAAGAGTTATGATTTTGTGCAAAATCCTGATGAACCTTGTGTGTACAAGAAGCTTAGTGGGAGCGCCATTGTGTTCATCGTGCTTTATGTAGATGACATCCTTATCATTGGGAATGATACAGGGATGATGACCAGTGTGAAGATTTGGCTGTCTCATACCTTTGAGATGAAAGATCTTGGAGAAGCCTCTTACATCTTGGGTCTGAAGCTGTTCAGAAACCGAGAGAAGAGGATATTGGGATTGTCACAGCAAGGATACATTAAGAAGATTCTTGAACGATTCCGTATGGATAGTTCCAAGAAAGGATTCTTACCCTTGAGACATGGTATCCACCTGTCTAAAGGAATGGCTCCTCAAACTGTTGAGGAAAAGAAGGCCATGGCTGGATGTCCTTACACATCAGCCATAGGAAGCTTAATGTATGCCATGATGTGTACTAGGCCAGATATCTGCCATGCAGTGGAAGTGGTAAGTCGTTACCAATCCTGCTATGGAGAACAACACTGGAATGCAGTAAAGAACATATTCAAATATCTAAGACGGACGCAAGATTACATCTTGGTCTATGGAGATGGTGATCTCCAAGTCTTGAGATATACAGATTCTGACTTCCAATCGGATATTGATGATCGAAAGTCGACATCAGGGTTTGTGTTCCTGTTGAACGGTGGTGCTGTGAGCTGGAGAAGCAAGAAGCAGGACACTACAGCAGATTCAACAACAGAAGCCGAATACATTGCCGCATCGGATGCTGCAAAGGAGGCGGTGTGGTTGCGCAAGTTCGTCCAGGAGCTTGGCGTAGTTTCCTCTGATACTCCCATCCCTCTACTCTGTGATAACACGGGAGCCATTGCCCAGGCGAAGGAACCCAGATGGCATCAAAAGAGCAAGCACGTAGAAAGGAAATACCACATCATTCGGGAGATTCAAAAGCGTGGTGACATCATCATCACCAAGGTGGCCTCTGCCGACAACGTTGCTGATCCTCTTACCAAACCTCTGACACAGAAGGTTTTTGACCAGCATGTAATGAGTATGGGTTTAAGGCTTGTTCCTGAATGGTTCTGAGGGCTAGTGGGAGATTGTTAGCAATGTGAGCCTGAGGCGAACCATTCCTACAATAAATGTTATTGTAATAAATGATTTATCAATAAAAGTTATTGATTTTGTTTCACTCCTTTCTGATATTGAATGAATGAATGCACTATAAGGTCCCTCTGTACAATAAGGGTTATGTACAATGGCCAACTTGATAATCATACAGCTGTTGATTTAATGATTGAATCATAGAGGCTGATGCTTGGATGAATATCTAAGGAGTTAGATAGAGGACTCATCAAGCATCATCAATGATTAACAAGTAGTGATATCCAGTCTGAGTGGGAGATGGCAATCCCATCTCATTAGACTGATATCTGATCGACCTCTTGATGCAGGTCCTCTGCATAGGAATATTGATTCGGAGGTATCAGATTAGTCAAGTCAATGAGTTGACTTGACGAGATCGAGATAACCAAAGACCTATGATGAATACTGTCACATCACAGGCAAACATCCTCTGACCAGAGACAGATATATTACTATATGTCTGAGCATGTACATTTGGCAGACCAATAGGTTGATGACCTAATCAAGGTCTATACATCGGCGAGCTGGTGTGCATGTAAGGGCATATGAGTAATATGATCTCTCAAACGGATCATACAGGTTCACTTGTGAACCGGGAGACATGAGCTCACTCATGAGGTATTGGGATTAACCAAATTCCATGCATGGTCATCATGCTTTAGAAGTATGATATGAATTTGAAGGTAAGATGCTTTGTGAAAGCATATGATCTGTACCATATCCCAAGGACCAAGATTGAGAAACTTAATGATCAGACTATGAAGATGACAGTGTAAAAGTGATCTTTATCTTCATGATGATCATGAGTCTTCCAGTATGCAGGATATGCAGGTATTGGGAATACCTGAAGGGTGATTTGATCATAAACGATTGTATAACCATGACGCTTCCATTCCGAGGGAGTGATGAAACATGTCTGGATTTTAGTGACTCCTCTCATTAGAGAAGTGACCTAATCTTAGTCCATGTACTGGACATTGATCTGAATGAGATTCAGATGCAAATGAGAAGATTAGGTTTACGGTCTTGATTTAATCAAGCATCTATGAGAGGTCCATGGGATCTGGATTTGAGATGTGATCTCAATATCCAAGTCACTATACGTGGAACAATACAATCGCCCTGTCCTTATCTCCAAGTATCTGAGGAGAAATAGCATTGTTCTTAAATGGTTAAGAGCAATTCTATAAGATCTAAGCAAAGAGAAATGATAATTAAATGTGATTTAATTATCATGATGTATGAGAAATTATCCAATATAATTAAATGTGATTTAATTATTATGGATAAGAATAATGTGGATAGTAATATCCAATATATTATAAATGAGATTTATAATGTATTAGAGAGAGGTAAATATAATTTATATTAGTAGATTAATTATTAATGTGTATTGGATACACATTGTTTAATTAATTGAAAATGTAAATTACATTTTGTTTTGGGTTGTGAATTTGATTCACAATAATTCAATGTCAAGATTGCAATATTCCCAAAATTAATTGAGAATTATTTTGGAGAATTAAAATACCAACAAATTGTTGTTGGAAATTGAGTAGAGAGAAAATCAAGGAGATTGCCCCTCCCTTTTGGAAAGGAGGGGGCGGCACCAATTCCTTGAGGGAATTGGTGGTGTATCTCCCTTATTTTCTCCCTTATTTTCTCTCTCTCTATTTGTGTGATTTAATTTGGTATTATATTTATTTGATTTATCAAATATATTTAATCAAAATTAAATCACAAGTTGTTGGCTTTTACCAAAAATAAACTTGACCATTGGATTGTCATAAATCAATCTCATCCATTGATTTTATATGACACATGGATTGAGATCCATGAATCCTAAAACCCTATAAATAGAGAGGCATACTTGGATCTCTCTTTTACATGCTATTGTAGCACTCTTCTCTCTCTCTCTCTCTTTCTCCATACTCGACAGCCCTCTCTCCCCCTTCCTCTTGGTGGTCGTCCACCTTGGTGGAGAGAATCGTCGTCGCCCTCGCCTTCGCGCTGCCGCTTCGACGCTCTGCAGTTCTCCGTCTACTTTGAGTGCTTCTCCCACGAAGGAGACGTTCGATCTCGTGCGACGAAATCAGGAGCAACCGTGCTTGGATCAACTTCTTGGATTGCGAGGACTACGCGGTTCATCCCCGCGCTCGCAAGCGATTTCTCCGACGATCGGACTTGAGACAGGAGGTCTCTTCTCTTAGAGACTCGATCAACCACACTTCAAGAGGTATTGCATTATACTTGTTGTGGTTATAGATGAAACGATCCGAGAATGGTTCTTGGATCATGTGGTTTCATCGAATAAAATTTTAAATTGCGCTGCACCGAACAACTAGTACGACTAGTCGTTCTTCGTCGTATCCGATACGACGCTCACGCTTCCGTGATGCGCTTGAGGATCTCTCCATATCCTTCATGCTTATGGTCGATTTTTCGTAAAGTCTTCGATACGATTAGATGGGACTTTCTTATACGAACTCTGCAAGCTTCAGGGTGTACATCCAAATTCATATTTTAGATTATTGGTATTCTCCATACTACAAAGATTTCTTCAAAAATAAATGGAATTTCTTCGAGTTTCTTTTCACCTCAAAGAGGTATCTAGTAGGGAAACCCTCTCTCATCCCTTCTTTTCATAAACTCCATAAATATTTTAGACCAAATACTGAAAAACCTTGCAAATCTTGACCTTATTCATGGCTTCTCTTCATTAGGGCTTGTGAGCGAGATCACGAATGTCCAATTCACCAATGATTTTCTTATCTTCATCAAATATGAGCCTGAAGAGATTAAAAACCTTGAAGTTATGCTTCAAATTTTTCACACAATCTCGGAGTTGGAGATGAATAAGAAAAAACCTACCTTCTATAGAATACGTTTTAGTGAGAAGGAAAACATTTGTATCAAAAACTCTTTTCATTGAAAAGAAGAAACATTTACAATAAACTATGGTACCCTCTTACCACTAAAAGACTTACCAAGACTAAATGGCAACCTTTTATTGATAAATTTGCTTCCAAACTTAGTGGTTGGAAAGTAAAACTCCTCTCACTCCCTGGTCGGGTGACTTTCTTAAATTCCAGCCTGACCCCCCTAGCCTTTTATCTCTTGTCATCCTTAAAATTTAAAAAAATAACATAAATAGGATCGACAAGATTCAGATGGATTTTATTTTGAATGGTGCTAAGGGAGGGGGAAAAGGCATATGGTTGCTTGGAATAAAATCGGTAAATCTAGAAATAAAGATGGATGGGGGATTTTAATCATGGCAAGGTTCAATGAAGCGATGCTTTCAAAAAACCTTTTTTATATAGATCAAGGGAAAAGGCCCTTGACTCGAAACTTGATAAAAATATTATACTTCCGAAATAAGTCTCTACCTCTAACCTTAAACCCTAACCATAAGGATTTCTTGGTTTGGAAGGATGTAAAAGCATGCTCCAAAGTTGTTAGGGAGGCCTCTTACAAAAAAACAAATAATGGATGAAGCTCGCTATTCTGTCTTGATTCTATAGATGGTTTCTCCTCCTTAAAATATCTATATAGGGAGCTCTGGAATATCCCCGAAATAAAAATGCATCATGGGATGAGGCTATTACCAAACTCCGAACTACGAACAATTGACTCACGAGTTTATAGAATAGAGTTCCATTGTGGCTTTGGAGGGATATGGCTTTGGAGGGATATTATAGCCCTAGATAATTTAATTAGAGACATACAATTAAATCGGGAGGAAGATGAGATTTTTTTCCCTCAAAAGGTAGGGAAGATCCACCCCTCGACAAAACAATTCTACCAATTATTCTCTAACGGAGGAACCACCTCTCCTTTTAACCCTAGCCTTAAGGGAAAAAAACCTTCCTTCCTAAGGTGTCGTATTTCCTATGGATGGTTCTCCATAAATAAATATGAAACTTAAGAGGATCTCCATAGAAGAGAACTTGAGTGAGTAAATATGTGTCACCTTTGCAAAAAAAAGGGCAGAATCAATTAATCACATCCTCTGTGCTTGCGTCGTCACAAAACTTATCTTTTTGCAGTTAGGGATACAACAAAATTGGGTGAACTATAAGTCTTTATTCACCACCAACTTAAGTGATACCCGATCCTTGTCATGCCAGTGCATGGTAAAATACGCGACGATTTGGTGGCTGATTTGGAAAGAAAGATGCCGTATAACTTTCGAGTGACATGAAATCTCATGTGAGGCTTTTATCTCGAATGCTTCACATTTTCTCTTGTTTCAGATCTCAAGTGGCTAATTTAGATTTTTCTACATTTTCTTTTCACCCTGCAAGTCTCGCCTCGCTTTCCAGCTTCTTCGAACATATAGTTCCAATGATCACCTTGGAGGAGGAGGAGGTCAGTTCGCCAACTATACTAGCTAAGGCAAATCAGAACGTCCAATGCTCGTGCATTCTGTTGTTATGACCAGGTCAAAAAGATGTGATCATGGTCTTGAGATATCTCCTTCTGTTCTACCTATTCAACATAGAGATAGGGTTGTGTGGCACACCTCTGCTATGGCAAGTTTTCTGGGTGGAACGCTGCAAAAATCGCTGGGGACTTTTTGTTTGCCAAAAAAAGGGCACTGTGGGGATCTTGTAATCCCTTTCATGTTTGTATGCTTTTATGAATGAAATTGTTTATTTTTTATAAAAAAAAGTAGTGTTGAATGCTGTCGAACTTTTAGCCATGAAACAGTCGGTTATTTATATCTTAATCCAAATGGTAAAACGAAATAAAAAGTCTACATAGTCGTAATTGCATCAGCATATTTGACTAAGGAGGAAGTTGTCTTTAATTGAAAACGTCCAACTAAGGTATTTCATTTTTATCTTCAGTCAACTTTAATAATTTTGTAGTGGACAATTTGCTTTGGTAGAAAACGTCCAAATTTTGTAGTGTTTATAGCAATGGATATGGACGTAGTCGACATATTATCCTGTTATACACATTCACAGAAAGAGGAAAATGTGTCTACGGGTATACACAATTGTTTGTTCCTATGATTAAAAATACATATATTTTCGTTCATGGGCACCTGCACGTGCATGCACACTTATAAAGAGAGGAGGGGGGGGAGGGGAAGAAGTAGGAAGAGTGCGAGAGAACAGAAAGGCTTACCCTTCTCAATCTAAGTGATTTTCATCTCCACTTTTGTGAAACGTGATAAAGGTCTAATGTTGACATGAGGAGGTGACACGACAAGTGCATATTCTTCGAAAGCCATGAAGAACCAACGGTTTACAAAAGCGTTGAAATCAGGAGCATGAAGTTCAATTGAGGAGATTCAAGAGTTCAGGTAGGGAATTTTTCATGCTCGGGACAAGTCAGACAATTCAAATCAAGAGGATTATGACCAATTACTCCAATCTTGCAAAGTTTAGATCTCATCAGTTTTTGAGGCCACCATTGGAGATCTAGTCTGGTAGAGGTGTTCAGTGATCTATGCACACTACATTGTGCAGACTGGTAGCAACATCAGCATTGTTCTCCGTATAACCCTTTAACAAAAAGAATGACTTCACCTTATTGCAATAACATAAAAGGAATGGCTTTTATCAGTTGTGCCCCTCTGAGATATTGCAATTTCAGTTATGCCCCTCCATTTTTGAGAATATCAGTTGTGCCCCCGACTTCTTCCACAATGATTATTTGTGCCCCTCGGGTTAGTTGTTTTCCATCCTCAATGCTAGCCGCATTCCACTACTCACTTGTCCTCTTATGTAAACAGACGTTAACTTTAGTGATACATGAAGAATTAACTTTAGAAAAAGGTTAAAATGTCCATCCACAACTCCACCCCCCTCCCCCTTCCCCAGCTCCTCTTCTCCTCCTACATCCCTAGCCTCCTCCTCAATCCTCAGCTCAACCCACCCTGTTTCCCCACCTCCGGTCCCCCCTCCTCCATCCCCAACCCGACCTCCCCCACCACGCCTTGCTTTCCCACTTCCGCCCCTACCTCCTCCATCCCCAGTCTGACCTCTCCTCGCCGCCCTCTATTTTCCCACCTCCAGCTCCTCCTCTCCATCCCTAGCCTGACCTCCCCCCGCCGCCCCTTGCTTTTCCACCTCTGCAACCCACCCCCACTTCCTCCTCCATCCCTCCCCATCGCCCATGCTTCTCCAACTCCGACCCTCTTTCTCCATCCCCAGCCCGACATCCCCCCGCTACCCCTTGCTTCCACACCTCCACCCCCACATCCTCCATCCCTAGCACAACCTCCCCTCGTCGACCCTTGCTACCCCATCTCTGCCCCCACCTCTGACCCTTCCTCCTCTGCACCACCGCTTCATCGAGTTCTTCAACAACAAGAATGCCAGGAAGGCCCTCATGGAGCTGATTAGCATGGGCCTCATCCATGGATGTGCCTATTAGGAAGCAACTGGGGCGAAAGAGGAAGGGGAGGGGGAGGAGGAGGATGGGTAGGGAGCTTTCTGAATATGTTTAGTTTAGATAAATTTTTGATTAATTGATTAATGAAGACTCATTGAAAAATTCAATAAAAATTCACTATTTTATCTGAAATGCATGATATATTTGTGAAAATATAAAATTTTGACAATTTGATGGACGGATGGATGGAGGTGTATTTAATGAGAGAAATTACGAAGAGAAAGAAAGAAGAACAATAAATGGAGGAAGAAGAAGAAGAAGATCAAGAAGTTTGGACAGTTATGTCCCTCTTAATCGCACCATGGTTTGAAAAAATTAAGGTTAAGTGCAACTTACTAACGACCAAAGTAACATAGAAGTACAAGTGATAGAACGACAAGAAATCAGGGGCGTAATTGATATTCCCAAAAGGGAGGGGTATAACTGAAATTGCAATATCTCAGAGGGGCACAAGTGATAAAAAAACCTAAAAGAAATATACTCATGTGATGACGATTTGGGAGGCTTTTCAAGCAATAGGAAGAAGCTTGGAAAGATGAAAGGTGAAGAATGACAAGACATGAGGGATCTAGCGAACAATAGAAATACAACTATTCTGGGTAGATATCACTCTTTATGATGTCATTGGCCTAGACAATCTGATGAAGGTCTTGAAGAAGCTTGAGAGACGATATAGATCCAAGTCTCTAATAAATAAGCTATTGGAAAGGTGGTCGATGTAAAAAATTGGATGTGCACTTGGATGAGTTATACAAGATTCTGATAGATGTGCTTACACTTGAGGAGAAGATTGAGAAAGAAGAGTCTCTTTTCAAGGAGGTAACACACTTATTATGTTAAGTTCTCTTCCATTATTTTATGATTATATGGTGATGAGTAGAGAAACCATCACATTTGAGGAAACTTCGTGCCATTGCCTTCGAATGACTCTTGATCAAGGTTAACAAATGAAGCAACAAATGATGAAGATCCTGTGCTAGAGTTAGAAAGCAGACAATCTAGATCAAGTGTGATGCAGTTCATATGTCCATCCAAGTTCATGATTCAATTAGATGCTTCTATTATGACAAAAGAGGTTCACAATATTGTTGATTGTCTATGACATGAGAAAGAGAAACAATATTTTTGATTGTCTAAGACATGAGAAAGAGAAAGTAAAGAACAAGGGATGTTATATGGAGTCAAACTAAAACAACTGATTCATGATGAGTTTTGGACTCGACTTGTTATGGTCGTGTGTCTAGGAAGTAGTTCAGTACATACCGAACATGTAATGATGGCATGACAGAGATGGCATATAGAAAAGTTCACAACATCAAACAGTTGATTAGTTGACTTACCCTATGGTAAGTTGGGTGATTAACTTATATTACACTACCATTCTTCGGTATAATTAGTTGATTTATACAATGTAGGTTGAGTAATCAATATAAAGACGACATGGAGTAAATGGGTGGGAATTAATGAGTTGATTTAGAGCCACATTTTGATTTAGTGTAGCTAACGTTATTCTTCCCATTATCCATCATCCTGTCTTGGGGGTTCCTCAAAGTTTTGAGTCAACTAAAATGTGTGAATGCCCGTATGTATGTGTGAATGTATGCATGTATATGATGATATCGATCTAGGATAAAGGATTGCATGATGAATTTGAACACAATTAATTGCTTACTATTTTTCCAATGGCATTCTTAAGCGGAAATTATGATATTAAATTGTGAGACTAAGTAAATCATGATGAGTTTGAAAATAGTTAATTGCTTACTATTTTCCAATGGCACGCTTAAGTGGAAATTATGATATGATAGTATACCTTAAATGTTTGTTTATGAATAATATGCAAATAATATATATGTTTTTAAATATCATATATAGTTGTTATTGTTTTGGATTTTTATTTATTTATACATGCTTTGTTATTTGCATGATATAAAAAATATATGAATATGATGTTATGCTTAAGAAAAGTTCATGTGTTGTGATTTGGTTATTCTTTTGCATAAGAGTTTCCCTAGATCGGCCTCCTTTTCTACAATTTCACATATGGTATCATATATGATTGAGTAATGAAATTATTGTCATGTAATATTGGGGCATTACAATTTTGAGTTGTGGAGATGTAATATATGAAAAAACTTCTCATGCTTTTACTTATTTTACATGATATACAACAAAATGACGTAGTCAGTACCATTTTTATATATCTGTGTTTTACACTAAATATTGTAATGTATCAACTCCTCATCGTTGGACGACGGAGATACTGGAACAAAAATAAGCTCGTACACACTAGCCATGTCACCTTTTAGGTTTAGCTAGGTCGTGTGGTCGTGTCTACATTAGACGTTAGTCAATACAAATGTTTCATGAAGCGCATGATCCCGTTGATGTGTTTCTTCGATATATTTCTTCATCTTCTTTCATTTAATAATCTAGAGGGAGGCTTGACTCTATGAACTCACACACACATTAGATGTAAGGCATGATCACTAAATCATTTAATGAGTTTATAGACGATGATAGCTAGTGCATCAAGAGTGAGATAATGATGGATTGATTTAATGAGCTAGCACATTGTTTCTTCTATATATTTTTAATAGTTGCCCTTTTTCTAGCGATCTTCATTTTAAAACTCGTGTGTGTATTTGGACTGAACTTTGGGCTTGTTTCGACCATGGGTGGTCGGGACCTCGGGGTTGTTTTGTGATTATCGTAGATTCTAGGTTGCACATCGGCTCATGGAGCTTTACTTAGACTTTTTGGTTGTTCTTCGTAGAAACTAGGACCACACGCTCGCACTTCTAATAAGAAGCAGTAGAACGTTTTGGTTAGCCAAACAACATGTTCCTCGCTCGCTAATAGAACTGCTTGTTTAGGTGTGATTTTTCAATTTTTGCATTCATATAAGTAAAATTCCGATACCGTTATGCATATTGCATGAAGAGCGCGAGGAATCACCGTAATCATTTCTCTTAAGCATGCATCATTGTTGTTCGAATTGCATTGATTTTTTTGACTTCCTCCTCTGTATTTCTCTCACATAAATTAAAAGGGAAATTTGAATCAATAATAGGCGTGCTTGAAATTGGACATGAGTTAAGTGATAACTGCTCTAAAATCATCAACAATATTGAGAAAAAAGTTCAAGGGATAAAGTGCATATCTCACCTTTTAGGATGCATCCCAATGGGGCCTAACTATTCCCTCGGTTCACCTATAAGAAGGTGATCATGCGAGAGGAACTCCCGCCTTATGACATCATCTTGAGTCTTGTTCTCCAATCTGAATAGTATTTATTTTTACATTTGCTTTAGGACGAGGAATATTGATCAAAAACATTTATTAGTTTTGTTTGTTTGGGTTGAAGCATGAGAAAGAAATACATGTTATAGCAATGAAAGTAAGAGGAAAATGTTATGATTAGTATAAACATTTCTTATTTTAATATAAAAAACATTTGTGTTAATTGCTTTTATATATCTATAATTGTTGATATACCTTGAATCTAACCATTTGTTGAAGAACTGTCGTATGCACCACCGCCTGATGTACCATGCACCAACAAGATGAGGGTCTTGCTGTGAAAACTAATCACAACAGTCCAAGGACGTAGCCCAGTTATGGTAAACCTTGTAAATCCGTATATCTTCGATCTTGTTTGTGTGCTTTCATGATTCACACAAGAATATATTTAATTATCTACCTCCAAGTAGTGTTTGATTGCTCAAGAGTAATGTTGTTGTTCCTCCTTTCATTATTAACTTATATAAAAGAATCCTTCTATAAATGCCTTTTGAAATTGTTGAAAAGAAAGATGCAAAATTAGTTTCTGATTTCACTAGGTTTGATAAATTTGCTCTATTTTGTGTTACAACAAGGCATGATTTCTTTACTGGTCTATGTGATTTTTATCCTCTACTCGAATCCTTGTGTTTTATCCATCTTAACAAATCCTTGTGTTTTATCCATCTTAACAAATCCTTGTGTTTTATCCATCTTAACAAAGACTTTACAAGAAGATGTCAATTTTAAAATTCTCGTTAAATCAAGAAGGGGTGGAGATTTTCCAGCATAGATTGGGTGACCCAAGTTACGATGGATTGGGTGCGTGACTCTTCCATGTCTTGTTTCTCTCTCTCTCTCTCTCTCAGCAACCATTTTCTTCTCATCAATTTTTAACATTTTTTAGAGCATAATCTTACCTAATGTGTCTTTATTAGGGATGCAACCTGATGTGGATATATCCGTATTCGTCCACTACTGTATGCACTTTTAAGCAGATACGGATACTCATTTTCAGATTTTAGCGGATACAGATACGGATACTAATTTTATATTTTCGCGGGTACGATTCGGATACGGATACCATTACAGAATTTTTTTCCGAATACGAATACAGATGTACGTATTTTTCGCGGATACGGATACTGATATCCGTATTATCCATATTTTCAGTTTTATTTCAGCTTCACAAAAGTTTTGCATGTCTCAATGTAGATCTGACACAAAATTGTACCTCATAATGAAATGTCAAAAAAAGTAACTTTTATAATTTATCATAATATCGTTTCACGAAATATACCATATCACCTTTATCCTATTAGTTGGTTACAATGTTACATGTATTACATATATTTTAGAAACATTTCAAATGAAGGAAAACATAGTTACGCCATCATACAATTTTATTATATGCTCTTCGATTTATTTCATTCAATATTTTAATTTATTTTCTTATTTATCATGTGACATTGTAAGTTTATTAAATTTAAGATTAGTCATCCATCAATTACAAGTTTGTAAAGACATCATTTCTAATTAAAAGTATGAGGAGACACTTAATATTTATAGGATAATCAGTATCCGTTTCTCAAATATATGTATCTGAATCATGATTATCCGATTCTGAATCCGTATCTGTATTTAAGGATACGGTATTCAATTTTCGATATATGTATGATATCTGTTTCCATATCCGTATCCATATTTTGAAATGAATAAGGATATGATAATACCTATATCTGTATCTGTATCCGTCCATTTGCATCCCTAGTCTTTATACATCCCAACCCCTTTATTTTTCTATCCAATTTTGACTTCTCAAAATATGCTTTCTTTTAGTTGAATATCTTTCTACTTGTTAAAAAATAATCTACACATCCTCACTTTCGTGCATGACAACTTACATTCTTTTCATTTATTTCTCCTGGTCGAAATTGTTAAAATATAAAAATCAAACTCCATCTATCCTCTTTGTCTCTTCTATATTTATATATATGTACACTTCACACATAGTAATCAGTGTGCAAAGAACCACCCAAAAGCACGTGCGCTCCACGACGCGTAACGCGGCATCGCCTGCTGTCACGCGCTATTCCTTTTCCTACCCCATCCTCGTGGGCCCCACTCTCCCTCGCGTAAGTTTGACTCGTTCTCCGCATACGCAGCGCCGAGAACTCTGCACCTGCAGATCCCCCACATGGTATCGTGTTCCCAATCCGCCGTCCAATCGCCGGTGTGGAAGTGGTTGGGCAGCCGCTGCCCACCGCCGTACGATCAAACTTGTGGTCAAAATCCACTTTGCTCTCGTTGACCGACGCAGATGTAGGACCCGCACGACATGGGAACGCACAGCTGTTGACGTGTCCCGTACGCCCTTCCCCACCAATGGTTTACCTTGACATGTACTTCCTGTCGTACACCCACATTCCATGTCCTGTTTAGGTGGTATATAATATAAGAGAAAAGTTTTATTTTTCCGTGATTTTTTATTTCTTATATTTATCAATGTCATTTTAATTTCGTGGGAAATATAGACTCTTGTGCTTTTTATATAGACCATGTAATTTTAACGATATTCGTATTGTTGTAATCAACATATTCTAGATTGAGGGTATATAAGTCTATGTTTCTGATAAAATTAGAAATGAAATATTAGAAGGATATAGTGATGGAAATATATGATGGTATTTTTGAAAAAAATAAAAAAATGTCATAAAACAAGACATGGTAGCCCCGTTGAACCCATGATATATATAAATATATAGTAGTAGTAATGCAGATCGTATAGTCCTGCATAAAACTCTGGTTCCCCAACTTAAAGATTTCAGACTTGGAGTAGGATTCACAACTTGTCATGAACTTGCTTTGCACAAAATTGAATGAGCAAGGAAGGAGGTTTTACTCTCGGATTCTTCGATTGTTATGTATCATGTAGTTTATCATCTTTTAATCCTTTTCCTAGGTCATCCTCCTTCGATGTAAGATTTTAGCCTTTTTCTTTTAAGACAAATCATTTCAAGATAAATGGTTGCATCGTGATTACATTGTCTATTATGCAAAATAAGAAGGACATCCTATTTCTTACAACTTTGCCTCACCTTTAACTCCTTACCCATCTATTTTCTTATGTTGTATATTCCGACTCAACTAGAAGCTCAATCATAAAAGATCATGCTGTATATTATAAACAGTATACATTACGTGCAGGGAAAGGCATAGAAAGAACATTGGACCTTAAATCGATTTACTCCTGCTTGTTTCGATCCCGTGCCGTTTCCACACACAGATAGACAACATACGCATGTATGTATGTATGTATGCATGCATGTTTATACACACATATGTTGGTGTGTGTACGTGTATATATATGTTACATATGTGTGTGTTCGTAGCTAGTGCGGTTAGGGGATGGTTATATAGTGTGCTTCAAAAACAAGAAAGATTAACTTTTAACTAATTATTTACATTACATACATACACATAGATCAGAAAATCATATCGGGCATCTAATATGATTACCTTATTAAGAACAAACAAGATGATTAATGTGGCCATGTAGCCGTCCCAACACATGCAAGTCAAAATGCTGCCTCCTTAATTTCCTCTCAAAGATGAGTAATTACCTCGAAAAAAAGCTAAGGGCACCCAATTTAGACACCTTGTTGACTTCACCCTCGATTAATGCTTTGATAATGTAGAAGGGAGATTTTCTTTAGTTAAAACTCCAAGTATTGTGGGAAATGCATGCTGTACTAAGAATTCAGCTCCCATTGATTACAATAAATTTAATTTAGTAAAGATTAAGTTGCAATGACAAAGAAGCTATTACTTTTTTCTTGGTAAAGAACTTCTTGCTTTCGGAATAGCGACTTTTCGGCTAGGTTATCGTCAGTCTCACTCTGGTTACTAGGAATCTCTTGTATAGGTATGCACCACTCTACCTTGTAGCTTTGTCTCTAAGTACCCTCGTAATGCTAAAAACTAATATAATACAAGAGATGGTCAAATCACATCCCTTTTGATCCAACAACTGCTCCTATGATCAGAAGGGGTGATAGTGTCATCCATTCAAATGATTGATGGATGGGATGAATACACTGATAGATCTCCAAAATAGTAAAGAGTTATCAGAAGCCATCGCAAGTGAAGATAAAGTCTGAAGATGGAATTTCCTTCTCCTTCTCAACTTTTTCCTAGTATTCTTGAGTAATGGATCATCTTGCATTCATTAGTTGAGGGAGAGGGGACCCCAGTCATATATTTATAAAACATGATGGTTATCTATCCATTAAAGTAACCACCAAAAGCAAACATCTAATAATGCACCCCTTCAATTTAAACATGAGCCGCAAAAAATGCAACTACCATATAAATTTATATGGCATATCCAACATATACCATTACGCTTATGTGTAACTTCCTTGGCGATTAAAAACTACCGATGTAGGTTAAAAATCATTGTTGAAACTCCAAAGTATGTATTGTGAATCGTGGAAGCATGCACAACTATGCTCAAGCAAGCAAGCATGAAGACACGTATATGTACAAGGATCACTCGTAACTGGGCTACATCCTTGAGCGTCGACGATTAGGTTTCATTATGTGGAGAATAAGAAACTATAGAGGATACAGAGAGTTGTAACCTTAGAGGAGTTTATATGTTACTCCTGTAAAGGCAGGTCCCTGATACAAACAGATCCATATAACCGAATACAAATAAAACCTTGTCTTGGGGTATCGTACGTGCATACGACGATTCTTCAACCTGGAGATGGTTATGATTCAAGACATATCAATAGTATGCCGATAAAATTCTACCAACAAAGACATTGTTGGCAGTTTTGCTCTATATGTCGACCATTATTTTAAACCATCGACAAATAATATTATTCACATCGGTTCAAGAACTATGGATGATAGGAGAAATCCTCGTTAGTCATTGCCTCTACTGGAAAAGATAAACATCATCGGAACGATGAGGTTTTCCAAACTATATATTTGTAGTACTTATATAAAAATGAAAGTTCGATTTCCTAACTGTCTTCTGGTAGCCCGCTATCTCCTCTTTCGATGAAATGAAATCCGATCCTTTTTTTCCAAAAAGGATTTCAACTCAAAGCAAAATCAAAAAGGTCCAATTTCCAAAAAAAATTGAAAAATATCAATCACTACATATCTATATCGATACATCTATATCGATACATCATAATAAAGATTGAGATCACCACCAAAATTGAAATAACCGAACATTACATGATGGCTCAGACCTTCACCTTGGTCCAAAGGAGAAAGATAAATGCCCTTGGAAATGGGCTCATAACACCTTCTCCATCGTAAGTCAAACATTGTCACCAATCTCAATCTCGAGCAATTACTACAAATTAAGGTACTAGTGTAGTGATCCCCACAATTATAGCCATTGATCAATCCCTGTAGAAACATATACAATTTAGATTATTATCGAGGATCTCTACATCTAATAAATATCTAGTTACTAGCTCGATCCATTGGTGTCCACGTACAATTTTCCCTTGTTCTTTCTCGTTCCTATTCGATAGTATGTGCATTTATTGTTGACAATTTAGAAGTTGACATCATTTATATATGTTGCTATTATGTGATGGGGAGAGAGATGATAGTAAAGGGAACCTTAATTATTGAGCGCACGTAATCAATCAAATGAAACAGAAGAGATTTTGTAAAATCCAAATCCTTTGACTTTAGCATCGTAAGTACCTTGCTGTATATGGCGATTGTAATGCATCTATACATTTTAGATTGGGCCTCGTATAATTAATTGGAATGGACCAATCCTCTTCTATTACTTTAATTAAGGCTGTTAAGGATTTTTTTCATTGGTAGATTATGCAAGGGAAAACAATCAAGTAATATTTATTTTGAACAACATCAGCATATAATCCGAGATCAAAATTGATATTGAGAATATCATTCGTTTTAAAGTTGTCTTTTCATTTTAGAAGTTGTGACTAGTATTAAATTTGTTTTTTTTGAGTTTACCAACCGGAGTTTTGTAATAACAAAGATACTACAAATTGTTATCAGTTGTGCCCCTCCGAGATATTGCAATATCAGTTATGCCCTCCCTTTTCAGGAATATCAGTCGTGCCCCCGATTTCTTGACATTCTATCAGTTATACCCCTCTGCTAGTCTAACCATCAATGACTTGAACTAACCATGGTTTTTTTCAAACCATGGTACAGTTAAGAGGGGCATAAGTGTGTAGACTTCATCGTCATCATCTTCTCCTCCGTTTGTTCTTCTTCCTTTCTCTTCATAATTTCTCTCTCTTAATTACACCTTCATGCATCCATTAAATCGCTAAAATTTTTACATTTTCACGGATCTATCACTCATCGTGGAACAAATGGTGAATTTTATTGAATTTTTCTGTAAGTTTTTATGAATCAATTAATCAAAAATTTATCCTAACTAAACAAATAATGAAAGTTCCCCTGTTTCAACCTGCAGGCTCCTCCTCCCCTCCCCTTCCTCCTCTACCACCTTCCTCCTCCTCCGCTGGCACCTTCTTCATCCTCCTTCACTCCCGCTTCATCAAGAAACCTTGTGGCTTCTCCAGCAGCCCGTTCCTTGCGATCATCTGAAGCAGCGGCCTCCTCCCTGCGGCCGCAACGAAAAGATGCCCCTTGGTAGAGGAGGAGGAGGCAACGAGGCTCCTTGTTGTCCTCGTTGATGCACGGATGAAGATTAGTGAAATCCCTAATAATATTGTTTCCTAGTCTCCTCCATAGTTTATTTCTACGCAGGAGCTTCAAGAGATGCATCTTGTTTTTTCTGGATTTGTGAATAGCAGAACCTAATCAAAGTAGGGGATTGCAATATAAGATGGTGTGGGGATCGGGGCAGAGATCTGGGAATCTCTACTCTCCTGAAGATGGATAGTTGATGTTGCACAATAATGGTTCCGGGTACGATGGTTCTCCACCTGCTATTAGACGATTAGCAGCGGTGATTGTGCTCCATAAGGTAATTGATCAGAGCAGAGGATTCAGAATGAGGTTCGGAAATCGTGATGAGGATGGAGCAGAAGGTGATTGATCGGAGGAGAACGAGGTCTAAAAGGGGAGGTGCTTGCGGCAGAGAGGGAGGTACGGGCGGAGGAGAGGCGCGATGGAAGAGCTTCGGGCTAAGGGGAGGTGCAGAGATGGAGATGAGGGGGCAGGCTAGTTAGGAGGGGCAGAGGAGGGGCCGAAGGTGGGGGAGGAGGTGGGGAAGAAAGGAGCGGCGGTGGGTGGGAGGTCAGGTTGGTGATGGAGGAGGAGGGTCGTAGGTGGAGGCGGAGGTCAGGCTGGGGATGGCAGGGGGAGGTCTGGATGGGGATGGAGAGCAGGACGAAGGTGGGGGAGGAGGTGGGGAAGCGGTGGGAGGGGCTGGGGTGGTTGGTAGGAGCCGGTGGAGGAGCAGGAGGCTGAGAGGAGGAAGAGAAGGAGAGGAAGAGGAAGAGGATAGTGGAGGAGGAGGAGGAAGAAGGGGTTGGACATTTCAGTCCATTTTTTAAAACGAATTCATGTTATGTCCTCAAAGTTAATGTTAGTTTGCGTTGGAGATGGACAACAACTAACCCGCGGGGTACAATTGATAGAATGTCAAGAAGTCGAGGGCACAATTGATATTCCTGAAAAGAGAGGGGCATAACTGATATTGCAATATCTTGGAGGGGCGCAACTGATAAAAATCCAATAAACAAATATTGTACAAGAAATAGTAAAATGTCATCCCTTCTAATTTAGCGATTGTTCATGATAATTTTCAAGGTTAAAGAGATTGTGGTATTTATTGGACTTTGTACTTCTTTAATTTGAATAATTTCTTATTTTTACTGCTTATCGAACCTTATTATCAAACTCAAGTTTCGAACTTGTTCGTATAAACAAATTTTAGTCAAGTTAAATCATTAACGAACTATTATCGAACCGAACTCGAATGCTTGTTTTCTAAACGAACTCGAACTCAAACATACCTCGTCAAATATTTATCGAACTGAACTCGAACTCAAACTTTCAAACTTCCTTATCGAACCGAACTCGAATATAGATTCGTTCGTTACAATTCGATTCGATTAGCATGCCTAGTTATAACTTGCCAACTACCTAAAGTGTCTATTGTTCATGCATACAAGACAAGCATGTGTTTATTTCGTACTCTAGTTTGAATAGTTTACTAACATAAGAAATGCATCCTTGCACCTCGTGAAAAACTATTGTCATGAAGGCAGATTTCAAGAAGATCACTTAATTCCTGGAACGATCGCTATGTTATACATGCACCCTTCCACCTTGTGAAAAAAGGTGGTTTTCAAAAACTATATGAATCGAAAATGTTGCTATATGAGCATATGTTTCATTAAAATCAATTCATTCTTGCTAATTATAGCCTTGAGCTTCAAATTCAACTTGGTTTCATATTACTTTTTTTTCTTTATTAGATTTCTTTCGAAACACCTATTTGGTTACAATTACTATTTTTTCTGGTGAGGGACTATATCCCGAACTTCATTTCTAATAATTTGTTCTTGCATAATATTTATCCATAAATCATTTTTATCGCTTCATTAATATTTGAGGAATCTATTTATGATACATAAGCATCTAATGCAAGATTGATATTTAACTTTGACCTTATTCATACCTTATCAGATATGTCAATAATTATTTATTTTTTGAGATGGTCTTTATTGTATATCCACTTTTTAGGTAGGTTATGAAGATTTGTGTATTTTATGTTTCTTGTATCAATTCATCTTCATCGTCTATTTCTTCTTCTCCCTCCCTTTAAGTTTGGTCCCCACCGTCCTTGGTTGGGCTGACTTATCCCCCTCATGCAGAAGAAGACAAAAAAGCACACAGTTATGTGTGAGAGCCTTTCGACAACTGCTTGGTAGATGCTATTGTTGGGAACAGATTTCCCGTATAAATTGAATGTGGAAAAATAACCAAAGTCGATAGGCGGATCCTGCATAAAATATCAACTACGAGAAAGTATCTCAACCACACAAAAAAATCAACCACAGATGCATGGAGAATTTTTAACGTGGAAACCCCTCAATGTGAGGGGAAAAACCACGTGGTTGATCACAATCCAAAATCAAACACTATACGCGAAGTAATCTTCGTGAGGGGCTTACAAAAGGTCGGGTCTCAATACGATGTTACAAATTACCAAACAACAGAGAATAATAGAGAGGAGAAATATCACCCAATGGTAAATCCGTCGTCAAACTGTAGGGAAGAATACTGGAGAAGAACTGCTTCAAAAGTTACTCCCTCCAAACTCTACGACAACTACAAATTTTCTTTCTTCTTGCTCTCTCTTATTTCTTTCTTTTGCTAGGAGAGCTTATGTTGGGATGATCCTAGTATGCATCCCATACCCAATGGAGATAAGCAAATAAGAAAACATAGACTCATACTTCCAATAGGATTAGGAAAAGATGACTCCTAATCCTAAAAGGTAACTGATCTTTCCCTTTTCAAAAAGGACTACCAATGTCCTATATATATGGACTAGGTTCCAACAAATCTCCCCCTCACCGATGATGTGAGAACTGCTCCGAACCTGTGAGGGAGCAACATCTCTCG
Source organism: Ottelia alismoides (assembly GCA_037367405.1). Lineage (NCBI taxonomy): Eukaryota > Viridiplantae > Streptophyta > Magnoliopsida > Alismatales > Hydrocharitaceae > Ottelia > Ottelia alismoides. The sequence continues at coordinate 476,192 of JAZKJV010007458.1, forward strand.
AACTTTACAAGCGGTAAAGTCTCTGTCATCATATCGGCACCGTTGTCATCTATGTAGATCTTGTCAAATACAAGCTACTTTGATTCTAACACATCACATATCCAATGATATCTAACATCGGCGTGCTTTGATCTTGCATGGAATGTAGAGTTCTTGTCAAGGTGAATAGCACTTTGACTGTCATAGTAAAGCATATACTTGTCCTAATGAAAATCAAGTTCTTGCAGAAACTTCTTCATCCACAGCAACTCATTGCACGCCTCTATAGCTGCAATGTACTCAGCCTCTGTAGTAAATAAAGAAACACACTTCTGGAGACGAGACTATCATGAAACTGCACCACATGCAAATGACATCATGTAACCTGATATGGATCTCTCCCATCATTGTCACCTGCCATGTCTGAATCTGTGTATCCAAGAAGAATAGGCTTCTTTGTTCTAAAGCAAAGAGATTAACTACTAGTACCTCGAAGATATCTCAAGATCCATTTAACTACTTTCCAATGCTATTTTCCTGGATTTGAGTGAACCTACTAACAACTCCAACTACATGAGCAATATCTGACCTTGTACAAACCATAGCATACGTGAGACTACCTGTGGCTGATGTATAGGGAACTCTTTCCATATCTTTCTTCTCTGCATTGTTCTATGTGATATCTTTGGAACTTAAATTGAAATGTGCTCCAAGAGGGGTGCTAGCTGGCTTTGCCTTCTACATATGAAATCTTTGAGGTACCTTCTCAATGTACTTCTCTTGTGAAAATTGAAGTTTCCTTGCACCCCTGTCTCGAGTGATCTTCATGTCCAGTATCTGACTTGCATGCCCCAAGTCCTTCGTAGCAAAGGACTTGCTCAACTCTTTCTTCAAATCAGAAATTCTCTCTCCATTGTTGCTATAATCAGCATGTCGTCAACATAAAGCAACAATACGATGAAATCATCACCTGAGAATTTCTTCATGAACATACAATGATCTGAAGTGGTCTTGGAGTAACAATGCTCTTCCATGAAGGAGTCAAACTTCTTGTACCACTGCCTGTGTGCTTGCTTCAAGCGATATAGACTCTTCTTCAGTCTGCAAACATAGTTTTCCTTGCCTTCGACTACAAAGCTCTCTATTTGCAACATGTAGATTTCATCCTTAAGGTCACCATGGAGAAAAGTTGTCTTCACATCCATCTGTTCAACCTTCAGATCAAGACTAGCTGCCAAGCTAAGAACCACCCTGATAGAAGACATCTTCACCATAGGAGAAAAGACCTCCTCAAAGTCAACTCCATTCCTTTGGTTAAAACCTTTCACAAACTACCTACCTTTGTACCTTGGGTTTGTAGAGTATTCATCATATTTCACTACATAAATCCACTTGTTTCTCAATGCTCGCTTGCCTTTGAGCAACTTGAAAAGCTCAAAGGTATGATAGTCATAAAGGGACTCCATTTCCTCTTTCATAGCTTCTACCCATTTCTCCTTATTTGCATCTTGCAAGGCTTCTTCATAGTATTTAGGTTTGTTGCTGTCAGTCAACAAAATGTACTCATGTGCGAATATCTGGTGGAGGGTCGCCTCTCCCTTACGGTCCTTATGGTGGGAAAGCCTCGGAAGAAGAAGAGCCCTCATCATCCTGCTGACCATCATCACCATTGTCATCTACATCATCATCATCATCATGAGTGGTGATATGTGTTGCATCCTCCTCATGTCCTGCATTTGGTACCTGCTCATATGCATCATCTGGCACCACATGTGGAGCCCTCTGCAAAGGCACTGACTCCATATCATCTAGATGATAGCTTCTCGAAGGAGAGTCCTTAGCAGCCTTCTGGATGGCCTCAATGGTTTGATCTTTAGAGAAGATCACATCCATGCTCCTCACCAGCTTCTTATCAATTAAATCATACAACCTGTAGCCAAGCACGTCTTGTCCATATCCCAAGAAGAGGCACTGCTTTGTCTTTGCGTCCAACTTGAGCCTTTCAACCTTTGGACACATGCACAAATGCGCGGCATCCAAAGATCCGCAAATGGTTGTATGAGACATTCTTTCCATACCAAATCCTATCAGGAACATCACCATCCAAGGGTACATATGGAAATAGATTAATAACATGAATAACATTATAAAGTGCTTCACACCAAAAAGAGTTAGGCAACTTAGCTTTAGAAAGGAGACATTTGACTCTCTCCATCAAGGTCCTGTTCATTCTCTCTGATGTCCCGTTCAATTGTGGCGTCTTGGGTAGAGTCTTCTGGTGCATGATACCATGAGATCTGCAATACTCATCAAATGACCCAATATACTCACCACCATTGTCATTGCAGATGCACTTAAGTTTCTTCCTAGATTGCCGCTCCACTAGTGCATGAAAGTCTTTGAGAACACCAACAACTTGGCCCTTCCTCTTTAAGTCGTAGACCCAAACTTTCTTACAGAAATCATCAATGAGTGTAACAAAATAAAGTGCACCACCGAGAGAACTTACTTTCAAAGGACCACAAATATCTTTGTGAACAAGCTCCAATGGTTGCATCTTCCTAGAAGGTGGATGGCTCTTGAAGGAGACTCTCGTCTGCTTTCTGGCCAAGAAGTGTGTGCATCTCTCTTAAACTTGAAGCAATACTTCTTGGTGTGCCCTTTCTTCTTGCAATAGGGGCACTTCATATTATGATATATGGATCTACCTCTGTCAGTCTTGGTTCGGCTCCTCGCCCTGTTCTATGTGACAAGAACCTATGAATGTGAAGAGCTTCCTTGGGTATTTCTTTGCATCTCCTCACTGAGAATACCAGACTTGATTGTCTCCAAAGAAATGACTCCATTGACTGCAGAATTCGTAAGTGAGACTCTGAAAGTCTCCCATAAATTTGGTAGAGTAGCAAGTAGTAATAGTCCCAACATCTCATCTTCAAATTTTATCCCCATACCCGTTAACTGGCTAGTAATTCCTTGGAACTCATTTAGAAAATTTAGTACAGAGCTGCATTCCTTGAACCTCAAGTTCACTAGTCTCTTGAGAAGAAACAGTTTTTTACTTCCCATCTTGGAGGCGTAAAGATTTTCCAACTTCAACCACAAGCTTCTAGCATGACTTTCATCTTGAATATGGTTGTAGACATTCTCATCAATAAACTGTCTTATGAATCCACAAACCTGCTCGTGTTCAAATTCCCATTCCTAATCTGTTTTGGCTTCGGAATTCTACGTGGAGAATACCAGAAGGTGCATAGCCTTCACATATAAAAGATTCTTCACCTTGTTCTTTCACAAATTGTAATTAGTCACATTAATACTAATCATCATGCTTGAACCAAACTCCATCTTGTAATCCGCCATTGAACCTTGCTCTGATACCACTTGTTGGGAACAGATTCCCTGTATAAATGATGAATCTGTGATTAATCACTCTTAAAGTTGAAAATAGAGCCTTGTTCCCGAGTATTTAGCAACATATTTCCCTTTATCTTGCATAAATACCATTCATGCATAAATCCACAATACATGCATTTTAGCATTCATATTTGCATTAAATAAGAAGCCAATTCATGTGTAAAATATCCACCAATAATTCATCTAAGTATCTGTATTTCATATCCCCTCTAAAATCAAATAACACCTTCCTTATATTGTATAGATTACTAGTTAATAACATAAGGAAGAAGGCAAAAAATCCCTATCCTGTAAATTGTCAGCTCCAAGCCCAGTTGGAGAACCTGGACCTTAGAATGCCAATATCCCTCTCATACAACCTCCAAATTAGGACCTTCAGATTAATACACACCCAGAGACCTTTAAAATGAGATCAATTTCATTCAATTCAGAGCTCGTACGCAAAACTTGGGTTTTTGGGCCCCTTTGTATACTATATGTATGTATATTTGTACTCTTGTATTCTTGTATCATATTTGACCTCATCTCCGTTTTTGGTCAACATGAAACTTGTAGATCTCATCGAGATCTACAACTTTCATGTTTTGAGTTTTCCAAATTCGGCTCTTTCTCTTTCTAAATTCATTTTCTTTTTCAGCCACTCAGAGCAGGCCCCGTGGCGCTCTCTGATTGAGCCACGCGGCCCGCTCCTTTGCGCACCACACGCCCGCCTTCCCCGCCGTCCGATCGCTCGCCCCCTCTATTGATCTGGGTCGTTCATCATTGCAATGCATTCCAGTCGCCTGATCTACCCATGGATCTCATCTGGATCGCCCGTAAACCTCGCGCTCTTAGCATGCCACGTGGCATGCCCTACGCCTTCCGATCTTTGCCAGAAGGATCTTATCATGGCCACTCATCTCGCAACACCTCGCAACCCTTCGATCAAACCCCTAGACTACATCTCTGCCACAGGTTAGCGCCTTGACCCACAGCCGCCACATAGCTACATCTACCCCCTTCGATTTCGCTCCGCCAATCTAATCCTCACCTTCCGCTTCCTCCCTTCTCCTAGCCGTTGGATCGCTCGATCCAACAGTCGATACTTCGTCTCCTACCTCCTGCAAGCCCCGCACCCACGTCGTCCACCGTACGCGAAGGCTGCCCCCTTTCTATTTTGGGAGCCACTCCATCCACCATCTCCGTCCCCTGGCACCACCACTACGTACTCCACTCATCCCTCATCCTCGCCTAACCCCTTGAACGCCATAACCTCCATCCACCTCGCTCCACGATGCCCACCACTCCATTACTTCACCACCTATTCCATCACCTCCACCTTTAAATACTCCACCGTCTTCAACCTTCACCCCTATCTGCCAGTACAGGAGGTTTCTCCGAGCTCCACTCTCCTCATCGGTGACAACGATTGGGTACGACATCGAGCGAAGACGGTCGACTACCTTCGGCGAGATCTGCATCACATCTTTGCCGTGTCGCAGCTCCTCCACGGCGCTGCACGAGCTCGGGACACTATCGGCCCTTGAGCGAAGACTTGGAAGCTTTCATCCGAGCTTCTGACCCCAGGTAGATACCTCCATATCCCTCCCGATCTTCTTCTCTTTTTTCTTGGTCTTTTTCCGATTTTATCCGCCGTCCACACGCCACTTCCCGCTCTGCTGAGCATCCACCGAGCTTCCCCTCGAAGCTCTGATCTTCGCACCCGCCTTTATCCTCTCCGACGACACGCTCAACCCCACGCTGACGCAAGCTTCGCCACCTTGGCGGAGCACGATCATCGGACCACCTCATCGCCTTTCAGGCCTCTCCCTGCATTCACGAGCATCCCACGAGCACATTTGCACGCCTTGGTTTTCCACTGACCCTTGCAGGTGCGTCAACTTGGATTGGTCGGAACCTCATCGGAGTTCCATTCGAGCTTCTCTGACACTGCTCTCCAGCGACGTTCAACAACTCTCGAGCCCTCCGGTGGATTCTTGACGCTTCCACAACTCTTCCCAGCCACTTGGGAGTCACCGGCGATGATGAATACCCATTCATCACTCTTTATTCTTATATTTTAGCTACAAAAACTTATGCAAATGCATGTAGATATGTGCAAATAGGATTAATTAGCAAAAGCATGCATCTTTGTAAAAATAGATAATTAGCATGTTTTTGTGCAAAAATAAAAGAATAAAGAGTAAAAAGAAAAAGAGGGAAATATTTAGAATAAATATTGAGCAACCTGACCCAAGGGAGGGCTCAGCATGGGCCTGACCGCATAAAAGCCAAGTAGAGGGAGATAGGGGCTCACATATGTATATATTTGTAAATAAATAAAACTATATATTTTCCTCACCCAAAAATATGTTGTAAATATTTGTATATATTTTGTAAAAGCTATTAAAAACAAAATAAAAATTAAAAATCAAAAATCCAAAAATATCTTTTTACCATGTACATATACCACCTTCCTTAGCTATTTCACCTTGTAAATAAATATATTTATTTCTAAAACTTTTTGTAAATATTCTAGATTATATTTTGTAAATAAAATAAAAAGAAACAAAACAAAAATCAAATAAAAATTACAAAATTAAAAATACAAAAACATCTTGTACATATACCTATGTATAGACCTATAATGTACATACCTTATTCTTATTTCCAAAAATTAATTAAAAATCACCAAAAAATAGAAAAAAATAAAAGAAAAATATTTCATGTTTTAAGTTTTTCTTAATTCGGCCATTTTCTGCCTTAAAATAAATAAACAAAAAAATCAAATACGTGGCAGCTCCTGAATGGTCCACGGGGGATTGTTGACCCCGGTCAACTCCCCCGCGGACTCTTTCCTTTTGGGGAGACCCGCGCCCGACCCGACTTCGCCGATTTCTCCACGCGTCTCCAGCCTGTCGCCTCCGCAAATCCCGTGCCTGGATCCTTCGCCAATCATCCGACATCCTCGCCAGATCCTTCGCCGAAGGATCCACGCCTTCCATAGCCGTCTCCACCCAACCCTAATCGGCCCTGTCTCCATATATATCTCGACCTCCGCCGCCTCCGTGCCTTATCTTTGGACCTTCCCCTTCTTCCCAGTGAACTCCAGAGGCACCGTGAGAGTGACAGCAAGCGATCGCCCCTGTTGCAGCGAGGCGAGGAGGTGAAACCACTGATCCGGCGTGTGTCGCCGCCGTTGCTCCGCCACTAGCGTGAGCACCGAGCCTCGGGCCGAGACGACCCTTGAGGCTAAGACCAGGAGCACCCCCTGCTCTTCCCCAGTCTCTCCGACCACCCAGGTAGATCTCTTAGGCCGTAGATTAGCGTAGCTTTCGATTTTTAGCTTACTGGTAGCGTAGCTCCGCCGCCGTCGCCAGCCACCTCCGATCTCCCATCTGCCATTCCGACCCGACCATCATCTTCACCAGACTTCTCCGCATCTTCTTCACCCATTCACCCAACCCAGATCGCACAGGATCTGGGAATCGAGCTCCTCCGCCGACCACCTTCGCCGGAGCTCTCCATTCCGACGCACCATGCATCTTCACCACGCCTAACAGGGTCGAGGCACTTTGCCCTCGACCCGCGAGTTTGCTGGGATACTTTGCAGGTCTATCCAAGCCCATCTGAGGGCTTGGACCACGTGGTCGTCACGATTCAGGGTTTGCAATTCCCCGTGGACTTCGTAGTGCTGGACATGGAGACCCCTGACTCGTTGACCGATTCCCCCATCATCCTCGGTCGCCCGTTCTTGGCCACAGCCAAGGCGGTGACTGACCATGACAGTGGGAAGGTATTCTTTCGCGTCCAGGGCGAGAGTATACAAATAGAGACGGTTAAGGATCACAGAGCCAGAGATAGATCCCGCTCAGAGGGCAGTACAGATTCAGAACATCTGACAGATACAGAGCCAGACATTCACCAGGACTGTGATTTTGTGATCACAGATGATGAGGCAGCTTGGGCAGACCCTGCAGCACAGACCATCCTCTCATATTCAGACACAGCTGATGCACAGATGAGAGCAGAGGATAGCCTGGAGAGCACAGCCCTGGTTCAGGATGCTATTGAGTCAGCAGAGTCGGACCTTGATCGCGACACAATTTTCAGTGATGGTGGTACTGAGGCCACCCTACTCTACGGTGGTACTGATGCCACCGCAGTTGATACAGATCCCTCGGATTCAGAATCTGATTGGGCAGATTGTGATGATCAGATACCAGACCTGGATCCACTTGAGCCTACAGATGAGGAGGAGGTAGAGGCAGAGCAGATCAGAGACAATGTAGAGGACCCGCCTTCTCCAGATTCAGTTTGTGAGAGTTCTTTATCATTTTCCCAGGCAGATTTGGCAGAATTGTCAGCATACACACATCTTCTTCAGAAGCCAGATTTGCCAGCACCCAGCTGTCCAGAGCTAAAGCCGCTCCCTACTTCGCTGAAGTATCGATTCCTTGCGGGAGAGTCTGAGATGTACCCAGTCATCATCTCTGCCGATCTGACTGGAGAACAAGAATCCCGTCTGATGGGGGTTCTTGAAAAGAACCGCAAGGCAATTGGATGGAGCGTAGCAGATCTCCATGGGATTAGTCCCTCGTTGTGCTCCCACCATATCTATCTCGAGGAAGGAGCAAAGCCGTCGCGTGAGTTCCAGCGGCGACTGAACCCCAACCTAAGAGAGGTTGTCATGAAGGAAATATCAAAATGGTGGAGTGCAGATTTTATTTATCCCATTTCCGACTCCAAGTGGGTTAGCCCCTTGCATGTGGTGCCCAAGAAGACGGGCATCACGACTGTGATCAGTGAGTCGGGAGAGGAGATTGCTACACGAGTACCCACCTCTTGGCGGGTCTGCGTTGACTACAGGAGATTCAACCAGGCCACCAAAAAGGACCATTTCCCCCTGCCTTTTATTGATCAGATCATAGAGAGACTGGCAGGGAAGAGCCATTATTGCTTCCTGGATGGGTACTCGGGCTACAATCAGGTGGCCATCGCTCCTGAGGATCAGGAGAAGACTACCTTTACCTGTCCCTTTGGTACGTACGCCTTTCGACGCATGCCATTTGGGCTATGCAACGCCCCTGCGACTTTTCAGAGATGCATGCTGTCGATCTTTTCGGACATGGTGGGGGAGTGTTTGGAGGTCTTCATGGACGATTTCTCGGTTTACGGCGACGGATTCGATTCCTGTCTTGACTGCCTAGACCGAGTGCTCCAGCGATGTATTGCTACCCGTTTGGTTCTGTCTTGGGAGAAGAGTCACTTCATGGTGACTCAAGGGACGGTGCTTGGCCACATCATCTCCAACAGGGGCATGGAGGTTGATCCGGCCAAGGTTGACGTCATTAGAAAACTCGCACCGCCGTCCAATTTGAAGCAGCTACGGTAATTTCTGGGGCACGTTGGTTTTTATAGGAGATTCATTCATGATTTCAGCAAGATTGCCCGACCGTTGACTGACCTCTTGACGAAAGACACCGAGTTCCTTGTCGATGATAAGTGTCTTTCGTCCTTTGAGACTCTCCAACAGTGTGTTATTGAGGCTCCTGTCCTTCAGCCACCCGATTGGTCTCTTCCCTTCGAGATCATGACGGACGCCTCCGATTTTGCCGTGGGGGCAGTGCTGGGACAGAGGAGGGATGGAGTTCCGTTTGCCATACATTATGCTAGCCGCACATTGGATTCCGCCCAGCGAAATTATACGGTCACAAAGAAGGAGATGCTAGCAGTAGTGTTTGCCCTAGATAAGTTCAGATCGTATATCATTGGATCTAGAGTGACTTTATATACTGACCACACCGCCATCCGGTACCTCATGTCAAAGAAGGATGCCAAGGCCAGACTTACTAGATGGATCCTTCTACTTCAGGAGTTCGACATTGAGATCAAGGATAAGCCTGGAGTCAAGAATGTGGTGGCGGATCATCTCTCCCGATTAGAGAAACCTGAGGATTCTGAGCAGATTGATCCCATTAGAGATACCTTCCCAGATGAGGCGATCCTTGCTATCGCCTCACTCCCGTGGTATGCCGATATTGTGAACTTTCTCGTTGCTGGGAAAGTCCCACAAGATTGGCCCAGGCAGAGGCGTGAGACCTTCCTAGCGAAGGCCAAGTCTTACCATTGGGAGGATCCCATCCTTTACCACGAGGGAGGGGACAGCGTCTGGCGTCGGTGTATTCCTCAGGAGGAACATCATAGTGTCCTCACTTACTGCCACAAGCTTGAGGCAGGAGGACATCATTCTGGGAGGAGAACAGCACAGAAAGTGCTCCAATCCGGCTTGTGGTGGCCTACCCTCTTCAAGGACTCTGATGAGTTCGTGAAGAGGTGTACTGACTGTCAGAGGATGGGCACTTGTGGACAGCGTGATATGATGCCGATGCAGCCCATTCACTTCTGTGAGGTTTTTGACGCATGGGGCATCGATTTCATGGGTCCATTCCCTAAGAGTCAGGGATTTGAGTACATTCTGTTGGCCGTAGATTATGTTAGTCGTTGGGTTGAGGCTATCCCCGCCCGATCCGCTGATGCAAGGACAGTTTGCAGATTTTTGAGAAAGCATATCATCACGCGGTTCGGGGTCCCACGAGTTCTTATTTCTGATGGGGGATCTCACTTCATCAACGACCAGGTGAAGGCACTTGCTAGCGAGTTCGGCATAGATCATCGTGTTGCTACACCATACCATCCACAGACGAATGGTCTAGCCGAGGTGTCGAATAGGGAGATCAAGACTATTCTGCAGAAAGTCATCCGCCCTGACCGAAAGGATTGGTCACAGCTACTGGACTCGGTCTTGTGGGCATATAGGACGTCTTTCAAGACACCTTTGGGCACATCTCCCTTTCGCCTCGTGTATGGCAAGCCCTGTCACCTACCAGTTGAGCTGAGGTACAAGTCACTTTGGGTAGTTACAGACATACTTATGGATCCAGATGGTATAGGAGACCAGAGGAGGGCAGAGCTAGCTGCCCTGGAGGAGCTTAGAGATGCAGCTTTCTCAAGCAGCCTACATTATAAGGAGAGAGTCAAGGAGTGGCATGATTCTCATATCAGCCACAAGCATTTTGAGATTGGACAGAGAGTATGGTTGTTTGATGCGAGGCTTAGATTATTTCCCGGGAAGCTACAGAGCAAATGGAAAGGACCTTATCTGGTTCGGAAGGTACACGACAACGGTAGCATCGACATATCTGAGTTGTCTTCTGAGAGTACCTTCCGAGTGAACGGCCAGCGGCTCAAGCCATTTCTAGATCATGAGCCGCAGGTCGTGGATCTTGCCCCTATTCATTTTGCGTGAGATGTGGTCTTTGACTCACATCTAATGCATCTCACGCCTGAGCTTTACTGATCCTCCGTTGTATATAGATCCAGATGTCCATATCAGCACATTCTTTAGTCCCACATTCCTTTCTCCATCTTGTGATTATGCTATACTTAGGGTGCACTTTACCCTAAGTATAGGGGGGATGTGAGACATTTTGGGTATTTCTTTTGTATCTGTCTACCCCTGTTTAGCTGCCTATACTTAGGGATATCTTACCCTAAGTATAGGGGGGGTAGACCCTGTACATTCTCCACTCGGTTTTCCCTTTTGTGTACAGCCTGCTATACTTAGGATTATTTGATCCTAAGTATAGGGGGAAGAACCGAGTCCCTCTTGATTTTTTTTCATCTCCGTTTGTATAGCCTTTCTTTTCACTTCCCTATACATAGCACGAGTTATGTCTTCTTCATCGCTCTTGACTCTGAGGACATCGTTCGAGCTAAGTATAGGGGGGTGTGTATATATTTCATATATACTTTAGCCATAACTCGTACTTTGTGTGAGTGTGTTAATAAAATGGCTAAAAACCACAAAAAAATTAAAAATTTTTCATGTACATAATCTTCTTTTATTTGCACATACATAGCTAGTGTACAAATTATTTTTGTAAAAATGATTTCAAAAATCTTTTGTGTGTAAAATTTGTAAATATTTTTGTATCAAAACTATGTATATAGTACAAAATTTTTCCAAAATGTTTTGAAATTCAAAAGTTTGCAAAAATCTTGTGTAAATGTGTGTAAATTTCTTTTTGCAAAAACTTGCACTTCATGCATCATCACTCATGATTTCAAAACATTTTTCAAAAATTTTGCATGGTTGTAAAATTTGTGTAAATAAGCATCTTTTTGTACATATGTATATAGTTTTTCTGGATGATAGTTGATATTTAAACTAGCCTGGAATCAAATTGAGAAATGGAGCTTGATTAAGATCTTAATCCACCTAATTCTAAGAGGAACCTTACAGGGCTTAGGTTTAAGGCTTTTCAGGTCCATGGTGACTTAATTCTTTGAGTCCATTAGGCTATGATCACATGTCATCTCAATGAGCCTAAGTAGAGCACTTAACAACAACACATGACTCATATAGATTATGGCTTTACTTGGACAACCGCACTATGCACCGAGCTCTCTACGGATGAGGTGGTGAGGAGGCAGTCTTCCTTGGCTTGGGGTAGCATATGAGGGTAGTACTTCTAGGCGGAACCTCTCTTCTTCATTTAGTGAAGGAAGTGCGTCTCAACTTGGTCTGGTTGCCATGAGGTCTAACGACGGGAGTTGTGGGTTGCAATAAAGCTTCAAAAGAGGGATAGTCTACTGGCTCAAGAGGAAAAACTCCTTGTATATATGCTGCACATGTACATGTTGTATAGATGCACTCGAAAAAAAAATGCAAAAAGAAAAGAACTCCAAAAAAGTGGTGGGTCTGAGAGAAAATGATAATCCCACCGGAGTATGTATATAAGTGCAATAAGCAAAGCTTGGTTTCATGATCCACCTGTTGTAGCTTGCAGCAGGGAGACTTGGCTACACTGGTCAGGCTCCCAAGGGTACTTGGCTACACTGGCCTTGACCCATTCTCTTCTTCCCCCTCTTCTTGAGCCGGTTGTACTTGAACTTAGAAGGGAATACCCCGCTCCTCGAGGAAAGAGTGGCCAGATTGAGGTCATAGAGTTACCTTGTTGGGGAGGGTTGTCAAGTTGCCATTTCTGAGGTGGAGAGCTTAGACCTCACTTTCACAGGACAAGAAAAGATTCATGGTCTTAAGGGTTTGTGATTGATGACTTGTTCTGATCCGGAGCATTGAGGAGTCTTGGTTATAGAGTAATGGAACTTAGAGGCTGTTAGGTTTTAAGCTTAAGTCTGAATAAGGTTCCGACACATTAATAATCCAAAGATCTGATCGAGCTCCATATTTCAATTTAATGAAGGAAAGTTTAATAATTCAATCTTGATCCATGTACATCCTCTTTTTCTTTTTTTCTTTTTTCTTTCTTCTTTTTCAAATAAGTGTTTGCTAAGGGACTAGCAAAGTATAGTATAGGGGGGTGATGAATACCCATTCATCACTCTTTATTCTTATATTTTAGCTACAAAAACTTATGCAAATGCATGTAGATATGTGCAAATAGGATTAATTAGCAAAAGCATGCATCTTTGTAAAAATAGATAATTAGCATGTTTTTGTGCAAAAATAAAAGAATAAAGAGTAAAAAGAAAAAGAGGGAAATATTTAGAATAAATATTGAGCAACCTGACCCAAGGGAGGGCTCAGCATGGGCCTGACCGCATAAAAGCCAAGTAGAGGGAGATAGGGGCTCACATTTGTATATATTTGTAAATAAATAAAACTATATATTTTCCTCACCCAAAAATATGTTGTAAATATTTGTATATATTTTGTAAAAGCTATTAAAAACAAAATAAAAATTAAAAATCAAAAATCCAAAAATATCTTTTTACCATGTACATATACCACCTTCCTTAGCTATTTCACCTTGTAAATAAATTTATTTATTTCTAAAACTTTTTGTAAATATTCTATATTATATTTTGTAAATAAAATAAAAAGAAACAAAACAAAAATCAAATAAAAATTACAAAATTAAAAATACAAAAACATCTTGTACATATACCTATGTATAGACCTATAATGTACATACCTTATTCTTATTTCCAAAAATTAATTAAAAATCACCAAAAAATAGAAAAAAATAAAAGAAAAATATTTCATGTTTTAAGTTTTTCTTAATTCGGCCATTTTCTGCCTTAAAATAAATAAACAAAAAAATCAAATACGTGGCAGCTCCTGAATGGTCCACGGGGGATTGTTGACCCCGGTCAACTCCCCCGCGGACTCTTTCCTTTTGGGGAGACCCGCGCCCGACCCGACTTCGCCGATTTCTCCACGCGTCTCCAGCCTGTCGCCTCCGCAAATCCCGTGCCCGGATCCTTCGCCAATCATCCGACATCCTCGCCAGATCCTTCGCCGAAGGATCCACGCCTTCCATAGCCGTCTCCACCCAACCCTAATCGGCCCTGTCTCCATATATATCTCGACCTCCGCCGCCTCCGCGCCTTATCTTTGGACCTTCCCCTTCTTCCCAGTGAACTCCAGAGGCACCGTGAGAGTGACAGCAAGCGATCGCCCCTGTTGCAGCGAGGCGAGGAGGTGAAACCACTGATCCGGCGTGTGTCGCCGCCGTTGCTCCGCCACTAGCGTGAGCACCGAGCCTCGGGCCGAGACGACCCTTGAGGCTAAGACCAGGAGCACCCCCTGCTCTTCCCCAGTCTCTCCGACCACCCAGGTAGATCTCTTAGGCCGTAGATTAGCGTAGCTTTCGATTTTTAGCTTACTGGTAGCGTAGCTCCGCCGCCGTCGCCAGCCACCTCCGATCTCCCATCTGCCATTCCGACCCGACCATCATCTTCACCAGACTTCTCCGCATCTTCTTCACCCATTCACCCAACCCAGATCGCACAGGATCTGGGAATCGAGCTCCTCCGCCGACCACCTTCGCCGGAGCTCTCCATTCCGACGCACCATGCATCTTCACCACGCCTAACAGGGTCGAGGCACTTTGCCCTCGACCCGCGAGTTTGCTGGGATACTTTGCAGGTCTATCCAAGCCCATCTGAGGGCTTGGACCACTTGAACCAGCTGCTCCACCTCCGCTGACCTCACCGGACCTCCCAGAGGATCGGTTGGGCCATCGGAGGGCTCCATTAGACGCGGAGGGATCGCAGCTTCCTTCTCCAACCTTCAGCGAGCGTCCACGAGGAGACCAGCGCCGTCACGAGTCCGGCGAAGTTCGCCGGAGCCCTGTTCGTCCATCACCCTCCTCCGCCGTCCGATTGACCCCCGAGCTCCAGATCCAATCACGTACGTCCATTCGAGGAGCAGCTTCAACCGTCAGATCCATCCGAGGGTCGATCTCCACCGTCGATCCAGTGCAGCTCAGCCTCGTCATCCGCCCACCGTTCGATCTGCAACGTGGCAGCACCTGGACCGTCGGATCACAGTCGAGGACCGGAGACCTGGGCGCCACCCCCTTCTCAGCCGTCCATCTATCCACGTGGCGCTCATCCATCGGTTCGACTTAATAAAAGGGGTAAATTACCTTAGGCCCCCTTGTAGTTTTTGTGTTACATTTCAGTCCTGTAAATATTTTGAGTATTTTGTTTACGTTGGGTTATTTGCACATTAGACCTCGAGCTTTTCAGTATTTGCATTTATGCCCCTGTTTTTGTGAGACACGTGCATCGACACGTGATATTTTGGGTTATTTGCGACTTAAGCCCTGTAGTTCTGGATGTTATCGGATTGAATAAAAAGTTTTCTTTATTTGCATTTATGCCCCTGTGCGTGATTTAATTCCCCATGTGCGTTTTATTTTGGGTATTTTGCAGATAAGCCCCTGGACTTTTGGTACTTGTTACCAATAAGCCCTCGGAACTTATTTTTCTTACATTTAGGTCCCTGAGTGCCCCAGGCACGCGCCACGCGTGTGATTTCTTGGGTATTTTGCACCAGGACCCCAGAACTTTTGGGTATTTGCACTTAGGTCCCTGTGCACTGTACCCCTCCTTTATTTTTGAATAAAATATCAAATCACCTCCAAATTCGATGAAAATTTGACACATGGCTCCTGCCATGGTGTAGAATTTTTATGAATTTTTGAGGACATTTTTGATTTCATTTGCTATTTTTAAAAATTCAAAAACCCCTATTTTTTCTACTGTTTAACTTGAAAAATCACAAAAAAATATAAAATCACCCCCAAAAATTCTAAAAATTTTAGTTACTGTTGTTTGTGTGTTGTTTGATTTTCTAGCCAATTTTGGCTATTTTTCATTGCGTAAAAACCCTAAAAACTTAAAAACCCTTAAAAACCCATAAAAATTATAATAAATAATCTAAAAATCCAAAAGCAATAATTCTGGTGCCCAAATTTTCCTTATTTTATTTAGAATATAGGAAAATTACCTCCAGAGCCTTTTGTGATCCTTAGATATTTTATTTAAGGGTTTTGGTTCTGGCTGGACAGTACCCTGTCTTTCTCTCACTTTTTGATTTTTAGAAAATAAAATATACCAAAGAAAATTACCAAAAATTCACCAAAAACACTTAAAAACTTAAAAAACATAAAAACCTTTTTTCTTGAATTTTTGCTTTATTTTTGGTGTGTGAAATAAATTGTAGAAGTGTGTTGATATTTACTTTCTTTTATTTTCTTCACATATTAAAAATTCAAAAAAATATAAAAATCATTAAAAATCACTAAAAATATCTTCTCTGTGTTTTATTTCATTTTGACTACTTCGTAGGCCTTTGGCCAATCTGTGCTCCTTGTGTTCGACCCTGGGTGCTATACCAGGTTAATCTCATAGCGAGACCGCTCTCTTTTGTGCTTGATTAGTTTTACATGTCCTGAGTGGTTGATTTTTCTTGATTGACTTAGTCTGAGTGATTGAGGTCGCAACGACCTATTTTTCTACACCTTTACCTTAGTCATTCGGGCGGTCATCAGGCGACCTTCACCGACATCCTGAGGGAGAGGTGGAGCCAGGGCTCCTTCACTGGAGCACATCCATCTCCCCCCGAGGAGGTGGCGGACCTATTGAGGAAGAAGAGCAGTAGCCGTCCGATCTCCTTGATCGGACGGTCCGGAGCACGCCACATCACCCACGTCCCACAACCGTAGGATCAGGAGGATCCTACGTATCTGATCGCGCCATGCCACCTTTCGCACTGAGCTCCAGGGAACCGTTGGATTCATCCTGATCCAACGGTGCTTGATCGCCTACGCATCATCTTCCAGCAACCATTGGATCGTCATTCGATCCAGTGGTCCACAGCGTACCACGTAGCCGCTCCGAGCCTCTGCCCCAACCTTTAGGCGCGGAGCCCCACGAAGCTTCTTCGAGCCATCCGAGCCTCTGACCGAGCATCGACCACCGTCCGAGTCTAGCCCCGCACGTGTTTATCGTGTGAGGGCTGGGTAAATTACACAGAGGTCCCTGCAACTTTCCGAAATTACCAATTGATCCCTGCCAAGCGAGTCACGCGAGGAGTGTGTGTCTTCTTGGGAAATTTGCATCCACCCCCTCACCATTTTAGGTAATTTCATAATCATCCCTATCAGCATATTTACTTTTTAGTAATTATTATTTCCTGTATTGCATTTTGGTCCCTGTCTTTGCACGTATCTTTAGGCATTCATTTTAAGTCATTTTTCAAGTTTGAAAATTGCATTGTGTAGCTTAAATTGTCCTCTTTCATATGTGACACTTGGCACATTTTTGTGATAGTAGTATATTTTATTATTAATTAATTGGTGGAATTTTGTCATATTTTGCCCATTTATGCCTTTTAATTTGTAGTAATTTCTCCGCGACTCAAAAAATCCCTGAAAATTCACATTAGACCTAGGATAATTAAGTTCACATTGTGTAAAAAAATCATTCATTTGCACGCAACCCGAGGTCTTAGTAAATAATTAAGTGATTTCCTTAATTAATTTTAATAGGTTCATTTCACATAGAAATTTAGGTCTATTAATTTTCCTGATTCTTCACACTTAGACCCATCTAGGATAATCTTTATATCTAAAAATTTTGTGATTTGATATTTATTAAAATTAATTTAGTCAAAATCACATTGTATTCTTTTTTAATTCACAGTAAATTTATCTAGTGTCAGAAAAATCTAAAAAAATTAGGGTAGCTTAATTTCATCATATTTCACCATCTGGCCAAGTTTCATAATTTTTAGAATCAATTTGACCATCTTTTTAAATTAACTTGGAAACTGGCCCGATTTTGCATGTGTCTTTTCTTTCTTGCATAAAGTATATTGAAAAAGACCAAAAAATATCCCCTGAAAATCCGACCTTGGAATTTTTTTAAAATCTACCTAAGGAGACAACTACCTCCCTGAGTTTGATCTTGGGCTTGCCTAAGTAAAAAAATAAATTTGCCACTCGCGATCAACTCATCCTTAATTAAAAGTGGTTTTTGATATGCTCTTATTACCTGTCTACAACGAACGATGAAACATTAATTTAACCATTAATTTGATTAAATTAATAAGGGTAGTAAGATGCACGTCAAAATGGCATCGTTGTTGGGGAGGCACGGCTTAGGTTAATTTGTAGCTAATTTCTGCGTGTTTGATTTTCCATCCCCGGGTAGTCTGGCCCCCGGTTTTCTCGTGAATATTTTCTCTTTTAATTTTTGTATTTTTGTGTCGTTTTCTATCTGATCTCAACTTGTTTTTGTGCGAGGAACTCGAGGAGTCGAAGACGCTTCGAGGAACCTGCTTTTTAATTTTTTTGAGTGATTTGAGAGGATTTGTATTTTTCTGTTATTTATTTTTTGCATTATTTCCAGCGGTTCCTGTTTGGGTTCTCGCGAGTGTAAACATAGTGGAACCGCATCCCCGTGTGCTGTGTGGATTGAATTTGTAGAATAGGCTTGCACTAGCGGCCCCTCGAGCTACTCTAGAATTTGTTTGTGCTCGTAATTCTCTAGGACCACACATTACACTTAAAAGATGCACGTAGATCGCATATCTAGTCAAATCAACCATGCTTCACTCGCTAATAGAACTGCTTGCCTAGGAGCCGATTTTATCGTCTGCATTTGCATGTAGTGTAAAAAGATTTCAATTCTATTTTACATCCTGCATAAAGTGAAGGGATCACTGTAAGTATTCTTCACTCAGCATAAGCATCATTGATTTTCTTGCATCGGCTTTTCTTGATTTCTCTCTCTTGGTTTTTCAAACTTAAGTAAAAGGAAATTGGGACTGGACGATAGGCATGCTGTGTGGATTAGACTAAACCAGTGATAACTTAACTTAAACTCGGGACTGCTAACATTATTGACCAAAAAAATCATTAAAATCGAAAATTGTGCTTGCGGGAGATTAATCCCGACCTTGTTTTCAGGCTGAGTGAGGGTACTTGAGTGTGTGTAATCACCTTAACGCAGAGCCCAAATCCCTGCCTTCCATATCACGTTCCGACTGATCCTAGCAAATATCATGAGTTGAATTATTCAGGTTCACTAACTAGTACTAAGTAGCCTCCTCCTGTCTCAGGTAGATAGGGGCGAAATTGTGGTACTTCACGACAAGTTGCCAGTAACCCCCTGGGGTGAAGTTCCGGCCTTGTCAGCCTCCGCCTGCTTGCAGGTAGATAGGGGCAGGTCTTTGAATCCATCAACTTGGGATAGGAGCGAAGAAAGGAAGGACCGGCGGTATCTTAGGCGACAGGTTAAACAGGGAAGACGCACCTGGCTTTGAGCCGACTTCCCTATAGGCCGCGTAAATCCTTGCTAATCTTGCTTGAAAATCACACTTAAAATCAACAAGATTAATTGGACTCGGTTTCGGGTCCTTTACTGTGTTGAGTGTGAATACAGAGTTTTGGATTGAATTGCTTGCTTCAGGTAGGAGTAAAATCCCATCTTCACTTAGAACTCCTGATTCTTCTCGCCAATCCAAGATGAGTGATTGGGGGGATATCGACTCCTTATTCGCCAATCTCTCTCTGAGCCCCCCACAAAACTCATCCTCACCGGTCCAAGCGCAATTGGGACCACCTAGAACTCATGACCCTCTTGAGTTCTGGATCCCTCTCAACCGGGGTGGTTACTCTCAAACCTATCATTTCCTCTCCTCTGAGCTTACCGAGAAAGACCATCGCCTTGGTAAGAACCCCTTCCTTGAGTTGTTCCTTTGCCTCCTTGAGTCGACCCTGGGGCTTGCCCAGGTTAAACAAACATAAAACCGCACTTAATTTCATTAGACGATTCATCGATCCATGTGGTTAATTTTTGATCGATCCGGATTTATCTGACTGCAACGAAATCGTCAATTAGACACCATTAAAAGGGTAGATCCACGATCCATCAATAAACTGAATTGCGGAAAAACAACCAAAGTCGATAGGTGGATCCTACACATAGGGGTGGCAGTCCGAAAAAGTCGTATCCATATTGAGATCCCTTGGTACAACCTCTAGCTGAGATCTCTATTTCTCCGCTAGTAAGTAGTACCTCACAATTTCCTTATTCTTCAGCTTCGGGTCTAGGGTGAGTGGTCAGGACATGATCTGCAGGGGAACAGATCACTCATTTCTATTGGGGACAAGTGCACGAACGACAACTCCAAACGTCATACATCCGCCGACGAATATATAGTTTAGGTGGCACCAGCGAGATCCAGCTGACGGG
Organism: Ottelia alismoides; assembly: GCA_037367405.1. Lineage (NCBI taxonomy): Eukaryota > Viridiplantae > Streptophyta > Magnoliopsida > Alismatales > Hydrocharitaceae > Ottelia > Ottelia alismoides. The sequence goes on from JAZKJV010007458.1 coordinate 496,142, forward strand.
AACTTTTTGTCGCTTTACTTCAACAAGGCTGAGAATGCTCTTGGCAAGGGGGTCTTTTTCTAGGCCCTCACAGAGACTATGGTGCCTTCAACACAGCTTTCTGAGGTTGCAGGCACGACTCCCATGCCGAACTAGGACTTGCATTGAGCCTATGCCCTGAAATTCTTCCCCGGAGTTCGATAGACTCTTTACCTGGAGGATAGAAGCGAAGAAATGGGATATATCAACTACGAGAAAGTATATCAACCACACAAAAAAATAGCCACAAATGCACGAAGAATTTTTAACATGGAAAACCCTCAATGTGAGAGGAAAAATCATGGGGTTGATCGCAACCCAAAATCAAGCACTAAAATCAAAGTAATCTCCCGTGAGGGGCTTAAGGCTGACCCTCAATACAATGCTACAAATCACCAAACAATGGAGAATAATAGAGAGAGAAAATACCACTCAATGATAAATCCATCGTCAAATTGTAGGGAAGAATGTTGGAGAAGAACTGCTCCAAATGTTACTCCCTCTAAACTCCGCGGCAACCACGAACTTTCTTACTTCTTCCTCTCTCTTATTTCTTTCTTGTGCTAGGAGAGCTTGTGTTGGGATGATCTTGGTATGCAACCCATACCCCCTATTTATACTCCATGGAGATGAGAAAATAAGGAAACATAGACTCATACTTCCAATAGGATTAGGAAAAGATGACTCCTAATCATAAAAGGTATCCGATCTTTCCTTTTCCATGGACTAGGTTCCACAAGGAGGGGAACCCATCCAACAACTTTATCATCAATCCTCAAGAAGCATGCTCCATAACCAATGTGTGGACCTTCTCACTTCTACTTCTCTTCTTCGTCTACTTTATTATTTTGAAATTTCTTTGAAGGTTATGAAAACTTCGATATAACTTAGAGGCATTTATATATCTATTATATTAGAGAGCCTAGATAAAGCTTATAGGCGACTGAATTAGTTCTTCTACGATTCATAAGTGATGCATATATATATATATATATCTTTCTCTTAATTGATGACGATCCCTCCATCTCTCAATCAACATCCCTCTTTCACTCCTTTAACTTCAACTTTCCTCTCTCTAGGCTCCTGATATTATACAAGAGGACTGATTAAATACCTCTTGTTCTCACATGGATAGGAGAGGCTACTGACCTTCTCATAGGCCATTGGCTTTTTTACTTTATCCTTTTCCAAGATACATATTCTTTTTTACTGTCGGACTCGCGTGGGACTTCCCTCTTTGCCCTCATATAGAAGTCTTGGATAATAGCTCTGATCCCGCTCTTGTGCTCCACCATATCGGATGTCTCTATTCTAACGGATTGTGCGCCTTCTCTACTTTCGCCACTGGAGATGGTCCACTTCTTTCTATATTTAGTAGTGGTTCTCTGATTTTGATTCATGTCTTTTTTTATTCAAGATGTTTGACATCTTTCTGTGCACCTCTTTTCTGTTGGCCAACTGCCAACACCTAGTCTCGCATGCATTGTCTCATTTTCTTCCTCCTCTTATGAGGATTAGCTTACCTACCGCTGGGACAAGGCATGAGGGTGTTGACTACTAGGTCAAATGCACCTTCCTTTGCTTTCAGTGGCACGGTTCTTACGTAGCTGGAACGATTATACAAGGAATGACATGTACATATTTTTTATATTAGAAATAGCGTGTTAGTATATCCAAACATTTCTTTTATAGATAAAGGTGATCATAATTTTTTAAAATACAGTATCAGATGATGAATCTAGTACAGAGAATTTGAGAGAATTCTAGTTGTAATTCAAAGGAGACATCTATGAAGGTGATGCCTCCTGAGTGTCTCAAATGAGTCCAATGGTGTCACCATGTTATGGTCGTAAAGGTGAAATCTAGTTGATCAACAACTGAATATGACAATCTTAGGAACGAGATATCATCAATTAAGAAGGAGATGGTGGAGACGATGCGTCAAATGAGGAGAAAAAAGCAGTCCAAAGATAAACTCCAAGCAACACTAGATGAAATAAGAGCACGTCTTTAGTTTGACACATCCACCATTAGAGCATTCACGCAATCATTTCGAGGATCTCAACAACGATGATGATCCCCAAGTGATGTTTGAGGACCGACTCCATGATCTAGCTTAATTATAGGTTTTTATTTGCATCTTTTATTTTTTATTACATGCCATGTATGTCTCTTTGTACCCACTTAAATGGTCCGGTGGTAGTGTAAGTGTGCTTACCACCCAAAAGATCAGGGTTCAAATCCTTCATGTGGGGGTTGTGTTAGGTGGTCGATAACCAGCGTAAAAAAATAGTCAGAATCTTTCAACATTGATTTGAGCAAGACCATACTTACATTGGGAGAAGGCTTTGCCATGCCATGCATGTTTCTAGAATACATTGGCTTGGCTTAGAACTCTTGTCATGTGTGTGTGTCAGTTGAAAATGCATATTTTCGAAAATGATTTTTTGAATTGTCGATGGAGATGACGACAAAGATGACACGGATATAAAAGTCGACTAGGTGAAGGCAATTGTGAGGGAATTGGTTCCATATTTTGTTTGTTATTTGTGTTGATAAGGAGGAGAACGAGGACCTTCAATGCGTATCTTAAGTTACCATCTTCATCTTGATGCTTATATGTTCTTGTCATTTTGCCTCTAAAAAAAATGTTCTTGTCATTTTGATAGCAAGGGAAAAAGCCAACAACATTCAGGTAAAAAAGAAAGCTTTCCTAACCGGTCGCAACGTTAGGGATACTAATTCCTTACGGGTAGAGAAAGCATGTATTGGTTGTCAATCTTCGATAGGTTTTCAACTTTCTAGAAAATATGATTCTTTGTATAAGCACAAACCAATGGCATGGCATGATGTTAAAATCTCGTTCACAGCCATTTTTTTGCAGATTTCATCGTGGGATGCTTTAAATCAATTTCAGGATTTCACTGTACATAAACAAACAATCTGATACATCATAGTCATGTTATTTCCAAGGCATGTAATGTGTCCCCAGAGATCGAGACAGTTAAAGAGGGAGAGTAACGAGAGAGACCCCTCAATCAAAGTCAAACCATGATCAATGGAATGGAAGCTTAGTTACATGTTAACCAATAAACCAAGACTTCTTAGATTCTTCATGACTGTGGGATCTTAATTGGAGTTCTTGTCTTGTATGGCAAGCAGATAGATTAATAGAGGAGGGGGAACCCATGGATGTTAAAGAAACTATTAGGGGAATCCAACCTCTATATTATCGTAGAGCCTCAACTTGTGTGGCATTTAAGGAAGCAACAGTTGGTTTAGTAGGAGAAACATATATAGGTTAGGGTCCATCTGCAACAGTCAGATCCCACCGTCCATCTCGATCACACCCACTGTTTACTACTAAAATAAAATGGAGACCCCGTAGATGGGGATAGATCAGGAATATAGCAAAGGCCAACTTGGAGACTTAGACCAGTCCCTATTCTTTGCTTGGGTAGATTCTAATCAAACCTTTGTTAGGTATCAAACCACTGTTCCTTGATTGCATGCCAGGGCAGCTGCTTAACTTGGGGCAACAAGTTTCATCCTATCATTTCGATTTCGAGTTTTTTTATGCCAAAGTGTTGATAATATTCAGGCAACACCTAGCTCAGTTAGCGATTTCCATACACTAAAATACCCTCTTTGTTTGATAGATAGAGTCAAAACCTAGACCCATCGCTTTACTATCGCATCGCCGGCATCAGTAATGACCCGCTCATGTTAAATTATGTGTCGCCGATTGAACCACCAGCTCGGCTATCCATGAAGCCCAATCTAGCTATTTAGCATGCATGCTAGTCTCTCATATAGCGATAAGTATAGTAATTGCCTGTTATTAAAGATGTAAAAAAACTAAGTCATCTGATTCGGTTTCGATGTTATTATAAACAAAATGGTAGTAATGCCCAGATCCCTTATGGTAGCCGGATTTTAATGGGACATGAGTTCTAAGATCCTACCCAAGCCCGACCGATTTAAGTTTATACACATGAGGTCGCATGAGGACTCGCCGATTTTTGAGATCGTCGATCGATCATCATCAAATTCAAATATCTTAACAAAACGATCTCCAACTGATTGCAATTCCTCGTGTGTGTTGATAATAATGAAGATGAGAAAGAACATTGAGGGTTTTGAGATAACCTAAGTTTGGCCATTTAGGGAAACTTGATGAAGCTTTATTAAATTAACAAAACACGTCCGTGAATAGTTAGGGAAATCGAAGTCCATATGATCTCACTAGAAATCAAAAGCTATATATTTCTGTCTTAAAGTTAAACAAGTAGATGGAAGCTATTGATGAGAAGTAAACTAATTACCCTACCTTGATCCTGTTATCGCTTCATTTTTCATATTTACGACCATCTCCGTTTCATGTTTCGATCTGATTTAAGCCTTGATCGAGCGGTTCAGTTGTTCTATTATATTCGTCAAAAAATAGTTTGATCCAATCGTTGATGCCAGTTTGTTCTATTCAAGCCCTGAGCTTAACCGTCTGATAACATATATAGATCTCTTTGGCTTTAGAGTGTGCTCGATTGAGAAGCAAGCATTGGCAACGACTAGTTAAAATTTTGAAAAATAACAATAGATAAACGTCGTTGTATGGACTATCATTAATGATATAGTGATGGATATGATATTTGTTGCTAAAATCTAGTATAAAAAATCATTTTGTAATGAATAATATCGTCCTTCTATATGTAACAACGATTGATTTAGTGACAGGTTTTGAAAAAATTAGCACTATATCCTAATTTTGTTGTAGTGATCGTTACACCTCAGCTCTAACATAAAAATGATTTAGAAGAATAGAAAGTCGATTTGAAGTGAACTTATTGTCATACTTTTTCTGATATGAATTTATCTGATTGAGAATGGAAGAACATGCATCAGTATCTAAGTTTCAATTTACACATGTGTTCGATTAATACTCTATGTTTTCAAAAATATTTGCTATCCGAAAAGGAAAAAAAGTGTAGTCTTTGCCTGAAAATATGCATTAAAAAATAACATATGTATAGAGCATTTCAAGAAGATAGTACTTTTTTCAAATATCTCGAAATAGAAACTATTCTAAACATATATGTCATGGTTCTTTACTTCAACAAGGTGCAAACAAATCATCATTTTAGATACCTTTTCAAACTCATTGCCTATACTAAGTAGCAGTCCAGAATTTGTATCTATTTTTTTTATAACATCGTGCAAATTTTATTTAAATATGTTTTTATGCTTATCTCCCACATTTTATGTAATTTACTCGATTACAAAATTGAGTAGAGGGAATTAATATGTAAGTCATCATCTGCACATAATTTACAAGGTCATCAATTCCCAACCACTCATTTGTCCCGTAATTTGAAAATGCACATGTTCCAACTGTAATAACAATTACAATCGGTCATCCCAAGAAAGATGTGGCAAAGTAATGAACAAACACACAAGTTACATTCAACTCAACAACATACTCCCTTTTTTCCTACAAAGTTATGCTGGAGTAGAAAACAAACTCCTAACCTGTATGCAAAGTATATTAGAGCATGGGTCCTAAGAACATCTCTGTATATAGCCAAACAAAACAACTGCATAACATCGTAAGTGGCATATATAGATTGCGAAGTATACATATCTTCTTATTTGTCAAAACATAATACTTTGATTCGGGACAAAGATAAAAGAAGCTTTCTCCCTCATGATGGTCATGTAAGCATAATCATGGCGTATTTTTGGAACATGAGAGAGCACATAACCGGTAGATGCGATCAGAAGCATGGAGACAAGGAATTGAGTGGCACCAATCCCTGCTATTTAGACGTTCGTTTACACAATTCATGATGCATTCACGAAGTGTAGCCTGTTTTTCTACATGGGGGACTTCTTCTTCTGCAGCAGTTGATGCCACGACCGTGAAGGCCATGGTAACGAGCACGATGATCAGCATGGTTTTTTGAAGGGATGGAGAAGATGCTCTTTCCTCCATAGATGTGTTGATGAAGTGTGGTTCACCTTCTACATATTAACATTCATAGGAGGTGGTGTGTTTAATCTTTATTGCCTTTGTCCTTCGGATACTATTCACATATTTGTTTTCCCTACGACTTTAGCAACATAAAATGGAGTATATGTGAGGGTAAGAAAGACTTCCATGACTTGCAAATTAATGGTGTAGTAGAAATTCAATAGAAGTCCCCCAATCACCTTAACTCTTGCCTACTAAGTTGGTAAGGCATCTTGACTTTGCCCCCAGCCTTGACCATGCTAAATGGGAAGAAGGTTTTATGGATCTTTGCACACTAAGTTGGTAAGACATCTTCTCGTTTGGTTGTCAGTTTACCTAAAGGTAGGGGCGAAGCCAGGATTTTATATCTGAAGGGGGTTAAAGTGTGATTTTGATTCATGTAATATAAATATTCATTTTCTAATATTAGATTATATAACTTAGGTTATATAAGTAAGTACTAATACAAAAATAAGATATGAATATTTTGCATATGATTTTTGGAATTTTATCAACATGTTAAATTGTGATCTAAAATTAATAAATCAAAATCTTGAACATACACAGTTTTTGCATACAAAATATAAATTTTATTATGAAAATGATCATATCAATTCACTTCTTTAATAATTTTACATTAACATATGGAAAGTATATTGTGTTTAAAAACTTGTATTTAAGCAATTTCAACTCAAAACTAAGATAAATAAAATATAATATGAAATTATTTTAATAATATGAACATATGAACTCACTTGCTTATGTATAATATGTAGTAAAGCATAGTGCTACAAGAAATTGACCTAAGATTATGAACATTGTAAATATCCATTACCATATGACCCAATGTGAAATTCATAATAATGAATATTATTTATTGTAAAATTATTTTTTGTTCTTGTAAATTACAACAATTTTATTTGCTGCTACATATTAATACGTCAACGACTATCCATCAACATTTTCATTAAAACTTATCCTAATCGTTGCTAAATTTAACAATGATTATTTAAAGAAAAAATAATGAATAACTTTTTGATGTGACTTTAGTAATGAAAGATATATAATGAAGATTGAATTATTCATTGTTGTAGGTCAATTTTGTTGTATTGTATAGGAAATAAGAGTAATTAACTATGCATTATAGATTTTTACTAAGTTAAAGTTACATATTATTGGTAGGTCTCGATTAATCCAAGTGATTAAATAAAATATTTATTCTAAACTATAGATTATTGAAAAAATTTTTGCATGCTATCGTAGAGGCATTATAGATTTTTACCACGTTAAGTTACATATTGTTGGTAGGTCTCGATTAATACTAGTGGTTGAATAAAATATTTATTCCAAACTATAGATTAATGGAAAAATAATATTTGTATGCTATCACGGTTGATATATTAATAGGAAAATATTTTTTATCCCAAATTATCGTTGTCAATTTGATAGAGTTCTCTCAATTCATGTGATTTTTATAAATTACATAACAATAAAAGTCCATACATGATGGGGCAATATTAGTAACAAATGGTAAGAATAAGGAGAGAAAGGAAACTATAAAATTTAGAGAGGGTTATTAAAAAAATAATGTCACATTAAAATTATGAGACTTTTTAAGGAGTGATTGGAGGGGCTAAAAATATAATTATCTGATATATTAGGAGTTAGGATGACATGATAGAGTTATCCGTGTTCCATTGACCTAAGGATCAATCATTTGAATTTGATTCACACTTGACAAGAGGATTAATTATCTGAATTTAAATAATATAATTTATGATCAATTTACTTATCTAATTCTATATTCAATTTAGAATTGAATAATTGAATTAAACCGAAGTCCTAAATTGATTTAGATCAATTTGATTTCACATAGGACTAAGTCGTGTCGGAGGCCACCCACCTCTCCTATACAAGGAGGTGAATTTCACCATAAAGTCCTAATTGAAACAATTGGTGATACCTCCCATATCTCCCCCTCTCTCTTTCCCGAATTTATCCTCCCCCTCCTCGCATCATATTCCTTATGAGACCATCTTACTTGGAAAAGAGACGTTATTGCATGCCTCCTACGTGCGTGATGGAGAAGTGGACCTTGTGAGATAACATGAACAATGAGAAGAACATGGAGATCCTCTTGAATCACAATAGTCATGGATAAGAAAAAAGATAGAGAAGGAGATCCTCAATTATGTAGAAGTTGTGTGCCTCATCGTCGCACTTGCATGTATAATGTCTGTTTAGATCAGACTTATTGCAAAGGTATCTTATTTTAGAGCTACATCATTGAGAAGGTATAATCTCCTATCTCATGTAGTTTGAAGAACAACAAAGAAATTGTTTCAATTGACACATGGTTCTGTTTTTTTAATTTTGTTGTTATTCACTCATATGATGAGTTTCTTATTTTAGATTTAATCCATTTTTTTCATATCTTCTGTGATGTGCGATGTCAAACTACTCTCTACCATGGTGTATCCATTTGGGAAGACCAAGATTCATGATAATATAATTTTCAACCATACTTTAATTAACAACTTTAATACATTAATTACTCGATAAAATTTAAGATAGGAATTTCAAACTAAAATTAATTTTAACTCAGAAAAATCTCACTTAAATTCTCTCCATTGCAATATCACTAAAGTCTCATCATGCATATCTAGAGATGTGTGATGGTTTTCAATTTGTAAATATATTTGTTATTTGGGGATATTCTTACCAATTTGTATCATTCACTCATTAGAACAAAAATGGTCCATGATAATGAATAATTTAGAATATTTGCTGAAATATCTTGCAATACTAATTTATACAATGAATTTTATTCAATTACAGAATTACCTTTTATTCTCATGAGTTGCAACAAATATAATATTTGTTGATAAATGTATATAATGATGATTATCCACTGACTTTTTCATTAAGATTTTGAGCTAGTTGTTGTGAATTTAACAATAATTAGAAGGAATGACCCGATATAATCATTGCTATAATTAATTATATGTTACATTACTAATAATGTATATAACAACACATACGATATTTGTTATTCGATGTGAATTTAAAGAATATCAAATATAATTTTACAATAAATAATATTTGTTATTGTATACTTCAATACGAAAAATATGAAATGAAAAATGAAATTATTTATTATCATTTATCAATTTTGTTGTAGGATAAGTTCAACATTCATGATCTTGTTGAATAGTTGAACTAAGTGCTCTCAGTTACATCATCATTATTAGTAGTTATTGAGATATCGATAGATGTAATTAAAATTCACTATAATAAATAGAGCTACAATAATGAATAACTTTATTTGAAATAAAAAATACAAATGAAATAAAAATATTATCATTAATAAAACTAGCATGTTAGGATGTGATATAAAAGAAATAAACATTATCTTTTGAAATTCTAAGACAAGCTCAAGAATTATAATTAAGGGATATTTACACCCATAACCTTGAGTAATATGGTAATTACCCCAGAAACCCTCTATAAACACGAATTACACCGAGGACCTTGAATAGCAATTAACTCTTACGCTCATAACCTTGTGTTATCTTCCATCCAATTTACCGTTAACTATTGACGATATCCGTTATGTATTCTATATTTATACCCTTTAAGTTTCTATTATTTACAAAAAAAAAAAGCTCATTTATCACCTTCCTCCTCCACCTTGTCTTCTTCCTCCTCCAAGCAGCACCCACCTCCTCCTCCTCCAAGCATCAAGCTCCTCCGACAACCTCCTCCTCCCCTTCGTCCTCCAAGCAGCACCCACCATCCCAGGTCCGACTTCCCACCCTCCCACGGCCCACTACGCCCCCAGGTCCTGCAGGCCCCAGGTCGTACCCCCTCACCCCACGCGTCTCCCCCGGCCGCAGCGCAGGTCGGAGTAGAGAGGATGGCTCCCGCAGCGGAGGAGCGGCCAGCGATGGCGAGGGGGCTCGGGATTGATGCGGCGGCGGAGAGGGATCTGAGAGAGAAGGGATGTGCGGGTGCGAGGAGGACTAAGCTGGTGTGCACGGTGGGACCCGCGCGTTGTTCGTACGAGGAATTGGAGAGGCTCGCGGAGGCCGGGATGAACGTGGCGAGGCTGAACATGTGCCACAACACGAGGGAGTGGCATCGGGGTGTTATCAGGGCTGTGAAGAGGTTGAACGAGGAGAGGGGGTTCTACTTTGCGATCATGATCGACACGGAGGGGAGCCAGGTGCACATGGTGGATCATGGGGGCTCGTCGTCGATCAAGGCAGAGGTTTATCTCGGATTTCTTTGATTTATCGTCCCTTAGTAGTTCTGATGATTGGATTTGTATTTGTGAGAACTGATGGGTAGACGTTTCTTTTGCTTTATCTTCGTAATTATTTGTTTTGAGGCTCAATGTTAGATTGTTCTATAATTTAAGCTACTTAGGTGTGCCTTGATACAATAGAGTGTGTTCAATTAGGCAGGTTGAATTTTGAAAGTATTAGATGGACGTCATGGACTTCTGATATGTGTATGTTTTGGTCATCTTTGAATTTAAGTACCCTGCATATTAACTCATAATTTTGCACGGCTGGCTTAGAAGCATGATTGAAGTGTTTAGTGAGGTATTTTAACTGCCTTAATTGTTTACAGGCAGTAGGGTGTATCCTTTCCATTGTGGTGTATTTTGATGTTAGCATGATATATATTGGATGCCTCTCCCTGTCATGTGTATGATTCCACGAGTTCTTGTCTTGCGATATGGAGGTTGTCTTTTCCCTTGGTGTATATTTTCTGTGAACATGGCTTGTGTTTGGTACCGTCCTTGAATGCATGGATTTGCGAGTATTTGTTTAGTTGTTTCTTCTGTAGTTAGATACTTATTTCATATTTTCATGATGATTTTGTGGGCATGCAGGATGGGTCATTGTGGTTGTTTACTACTGAAGAATATGAAGGTTCCCGTCCATTTACTGTTAAAGCGATGTATCAGGGATTTCTGAAGGTAAGGAGGGCAGTTCAATGAGTTCTACTTTCTGAAGGTAAGGATGGAGCTCCAACCCCCCGCCCGTAGGTCCACCCCCCAGATCGGTCGCACCTCCCCCCCCCCCCCCCCCCCCCCTGCGCCTCCTGGGATGGAGCTCCAGGGCAACCTCCGCCGGCGCCTCCTCCGCATGTTCCAACCGTATGTGAGCCCTCCTCCCTCTCGCCGCCTGCCTTCATGCGAGCTCCAGGCCCTCTCCCCGCCTGCCTCTGCTCCCGAGGAGGCTTGCGCCCAGCTCCAACCGTGAGCCCTCCTCCTTGCGCCCAGTTCCTGTCCCGAGCCCCGCCGCATCCCCCCGCCTGCAACCCGAAATCACCCCCCCTTCCCCAGTCGCACCTGCAATCGCGGACCCTCTCCCCTGCCCTCCACCGCCTGCAAGCTTCCTCCGGCGTCTGCAATCAGAAACCACCCCCTCCAGTCCATGGGCCATTCTTCTTTTTCTTCTTCTTTTGACTTAATTTTAGCCATTGGATCGATGGCTAGGTTAGATTAACTCAACTGTATGGTTGGGTTAATGGTTGAAACTAACGGAAGGTCATGGATGTAAGACGGAGTAATTACTCGGGGTTTCTCATGTAATTCGTGATTATCGAGGGTATCCGGGGTAATTACCATATTACTCAGGGTTATGGGTGTAAATATCCCTATAATTAATAGAACTCGACTAATTATCATCATTAATTTACTAATGATATTTTTCAAGAATTGTAAATTAATAATACTAAACTAATTATCATCATCAATTTACTAATTATGTTTTTTTTATCACAATGTCCTCGACTAGTTTGTTCGGTCTCTCGTTTTATGCAATAACTCCAAAAACTTTTTTCCATATTTTTTTAAAAGATCTTCCAACAATCTATAATAAAAAAGCTACTCGTTATATAAAAATGCACATTTAACAAAATACAATTTTCTTTCATATTTGTGGCTATTGTACTATACGTACATACATGCTTACGTACATACATAGTAACATACGTACATCCACATGCACACACATATTATGAGAGAGAAACAATACTCCATTTTTTGATTTGATGTATTAATAAATGTAGAAAGATGGATGTTTTGGAGGAGGATTCATATATTTCTACTATAATATACTACTACAACCATGGCTTCTGAATAAAGAAACATGGGATAAAAGCAAAAAGAAAAGGAAATGAGTGATGAGAAAGAGTGTACCATTCATCTTGTTACAAAGATTTCTACTTTAAATATCTGAAATTACTTTTCACCCTCATAATACTACATATTGCCAAGCTTTTTCATTGGACTAGATATACATTTGGCTTATGAATAGCATATTTAAACAAATATTACACAGACATGAGTTTATAATTTTTATCCAATTAAAATTGAATCAAGCCTGATCCATTATTAGATGGTTTGAGGTTTGATATTTTTATTCTAGAACCTAGGTTAGTCCTGATGATATTCTTCCACTTCCAACCATCTATTGATTACTAGTAATTACTTTATCATCTTTGAGAAGAAAAATGATTTTGATAGGAAATATTACAATTCTTATTGCGAGTAAAGTTGTTCATGAGACGAGAACCCCTCCAATTTGCATATAACCTCATCTGCATTGTGCTACACGATCAATAAGTTGAATCGTTTTGCCTAAAGTATATCCGTGAATCAGAATGGTAAAACTAGTCAATTGATATAATTATTTTAGTAACAAATTAAATAAGCTATAATTATATAATCAACTTACCAATGAATCAAATAGAGCAATTATATAATTTAATTGTAGTTTGACCTATTCCTCAACAAGCATAAAGATAACAAGTCAAAAAATAATTTAGGAACAACATGGACAAAAAATAAGATGTCACAGACACGACGTCAAGCACGAAGTCGTCAAGCACGAAGTCCATATGCTTGAAGCCCTTGATGTAACGATCCTGAGTTAGCCGAGTTATTGTTCATTGAACTAATAGATTTTATACTCATGCCATTATGAGACAGGTGATGAAATTGAAAGAAAAAAAGACGTGAAAAAGAGTGATCCAAGTAGGGATGCAAGAGGATGTGGATATATCCGTGTTCGTTCGTGTCCGTATCCGTTTTAATGAGGATATAGATGTTTTTTTTATTTTGACGAATATGGATACGAATGTGGATGTTAATATTTATTATCCGACGAATATGAATGAGAATACAGATGTTAAAATTCATGTTTTGGCGAATACAGATATGGATACAGATATATATATATATATATGCATAAACGAATACGAATACGGATATTCGTTTTTAATATGTATATTTTTTATTTTCATGTAAACTGACATTCAATCATTCATTCATGCTATTATTTTATTAATTATAATAATTAAATGTAATTGTGAACCCATGCCCCAACCCGAGGCCCGCTCCCACTAACCAATCGTCATTTCAACATTTCCCGGAAGCCCTACCAATCCCCATTTCTCATTTCACGGAAGCCCTAACCCTTCGTCCTCTTCCATCTCTCCCTCCATTCCTCACGCTGCCGCCAACACCACCTTCAACTCCGTTCTTGTTGGGATCTCATTGCTCCTCCCCTTTCCCGCTGCCGCCGCCACCAGCCTTGACGATCAGTCGCTCCCCGCGCCGCCACCTACTCACCCACTGGACGTTTTCCAGACGTCACCGCTGCCAACGTCGACGTTCAGTCGCTCCCCACACCTCCACCTGCTCACCCATTTGCGCAAGACTTCCCAGGAAAGCACATCCGTTTGATTTCATGTCTTGCTCAATTTTATATTATTAATTCATATATTTTGAATAGGGATTCTCTATTTGCCAACTTTATGTTCTTAGTTTATACGTATATATTTTAAATAGTAATTTATAGCCTACATGGGAGTGGGATAATTCGAGTGGGATTAATTTGAGTGAGATTTATATCACTGGATTTCTTTAACCGTGGTTCCTTGTCATTATGAATGTTGGTTTTTATCCCTCTTGAAAATGGAAAGATGACTACTAGAAGTTACATGCTGAATAATTTTTTTGGTCGAATAACCATCTGGCTCTACCATTGTGCGGTCAAATTTAATAGATTAAGTCATCAGTGTCAGGTTTGCAGCAGCACATTCGGGCCTTACTTGCAAAGAAGTTATTCGAAGGATCGGAAATAGGCTTGCAACAGCACATTCGGTCCTTACTCGCATGTGCTTTGGATCAAGATCTCACTCCCATTCTCCATTCATTAAGTTCACTTGGCATATTATCAACATCTGGTATTTTTCTTATTTATTTTTTTGGATTTTTTAGCTTATATATAATCTCATCAAATATCAAATTCAATAACTATTTGATAACATTTGAAGTATAATGCATTAATTTTATTATAGGTCTTTGATCTCATTTTTTATCACAATGAGTGGCACTGATCCATTAGTTGAGAATTCAACGAATGATGCCTTAGAAAAGATTGTGATGCCCACGCTTAAGAAACAAAAGAAACTTACATCAGAAATTTGGATGGATTATGATAGAGTTTACAAAAAAGAAGAGTTATTGTCTGGCTACAATTATGTGACATCAAACCTTTTCTTTATTGAATTTTGTGAAATCCAGTTGCTCTTTCTTGATTGGTTAAAAAGCACCGATGATATTTTCATTGTGTCCATGGCTATTGTAATGAAAAAGAAGTTTGACAAGATATGTGCAACCAACTTCTAGCTATTACTTCTGTTTTGGATCCCCGTTACAAGATGAAAGCAGTTGATATATATTATAAAGATATATATGAAAATGATGGGACAGAAAAAGTGAATGACCTTCATGATACAATTGAAAATCTTTATCAATGTTATGCTTTGCTTCTGCAGACTCCAAAAAATGCATCAAATGTGACATCCACTTCAAATCTCTCCCCGGTCCATTAGACAAAAAAGAGTAGATTTGCTCAACTAATGGACGACGAAGATAAACAACCATTAAAAACTGAGTTGGATGAATACTTAGAGGGAAAATGTTTGAGATGGAAGGATGATTTTGGAAGCAAGTTCGATATTTTAGGATGGTGGAAGCAAAATATTGGAAGATTCCCTATTCTTGGAGAAATGGCTAAGGATATTCTTGGAGTCCCAGTATCCACAGTTGCATCTGAATCTGCTTTCAGTACTGGGAGAAGGGTAGTCGATGCATACCACAGTAAACTAAATCCTGATATGGTGGAGAAAATGATATGCACTCAAGATTGGTTGAAGAGTGACAACAATGGTTCGGATACATTTATTTATTTATTGTTCCATTATTATCATATATCACCATAGATCTTAATAAAGTGTTTTACAATATAGATGTAACTGATGATTCGATCGATCCCACCAATCTTGATGAAGAAGTAGAAGTTGTGGTACACCTTGAACCATTTACAGAATGTGAGATTTTATTTGATGTTATACAATATTTAACATGCAGTTTTGAATTTATTTTAACATAATTGATTTTTAATTTTTTTCTAATTTGAAGACAGTGAGAAAAATGAAGTTGAAGGGGGAGGTGAGCTGATATTATGGATCATAACATTTGGTATGACATATACATTTAAATTATCTCTACGATATTTGTATTTGTAAATATAAATATTTGTGTAATCACATTTTTTTTTGTAGAAGTATTCTTTCTTTTTTTAATTTCACAGGTGATGGCACATTCAAATGCATCAATTCATGCGTGCGAACTTTTTGTTGTTATACTTTTATTATTACATTAGCTATGTCACTTTCATTCATTGTAAAAACTGTACCACTTTCATGATATTTTGCAAACAAACTTTTTATAATTTCTTTTGTTAGTTAACATCATTAGATGTTAACTTATATTTTTTTACTTATTCTTAGATATTATTGCTGCTATTATGAAATATACCATGCATGTTATGTTGTATTATTATCCAATATTCATTTTAGGTGACTACAACATGACCATTTGGTGAGAGTGTGATTTTCTTCTCAAGAGATTTACTACTAGGTATATTTTTGATAATTGTTGCTATGTCTATCATGCAACTAATTTAAGAATTAGATGGTCATGTCTTGTACTGTAATCTATTTTGACTTGTTGCAGGATCCAAGATAAACAAACATGTGTCAATAAGAAAGATGGAAACACACCATTCCAATTTATTATGACAAATAAGATAGGTATGCCCTTTTTTTAATTGCTTTTTTATGATTATCGTATAGTGCATGCGAATGTTGTTGTATGATTTATCAGCATTTTTTGTAAAAATATATAAGTCAAAACATTCGTAGGATAATCCGCATTCGTTTGTCGAATATCCGTATCCGATTTTAAATATCCGTTTTACATCCGTATCCGTTTTTTAAGGATATAGTTCCCTGTCCCATACATTCGTTTAATATTCGTATCCGGATCCGTATTCGGATTTAAAAACAGATAAGGATATGATAAGACCTATATCTGCATCCGTATCCGACCGTTTGCATCCCTAGATCCAAATCTGCCAATGGAGCTATTACGTGTAGTCGGATAGGCTAGCCCGACCCGACAATGAATCCTTTCTGGTAAGCTCCCGGGTCGGATTCGGGTATTTCTCTCATACCCATGTTTCTCCTCCCACACAAAGCACTCCCCGAGTCCCTCACCATATCGCTCGCCAACTCCCTCCCCCCCCCCCCCCCTGATGGCGACCCCTTCTTCTTCGTTGACTCCATCAGAGCGGAGGGGAATCCCCGCGGCAGCGTTCGTGGAGGACGTCCAGACCTATCTCTCGCAGTCCAATCTCGAAGTTAACTCCGCCCTCACCTTCTTCCAGGAAAGGTACCCCTCGCCTCCTTTCCATCCTTTTCTTCCTAAAGTTATGTTCTTGTTCGATTCTTACTTCGATTCATTCGAGTCATTGATTGGTTTGGATACCTAACTAATGAGAGAATTCGATAATGGGCATAGACCCAGTTCGGATATCTGTGCGTACAGTTCGCTGGGTTGTTTTCGTCGGAGATGAGTGTTAGAATCTGTGTTGGATTGAGAATGACAGAGTCCAACTCCTCAATGCAGGCAAAAGCAATGGTTCTGAACGTTTTGAGGAGTCAAGGATGCACTTTGTAAGTTTTTTTTGGCGCAAAGGAGACATTTCTCGCATCGTGTTGCACCCGAAACAATTTTCGGGTGGATGACTGAAATTTCTCGCATCGTGCAGCAATTAATATTCTTGGGCAATAAAGAGGGATATTTTTTGCTTGGGTTGCAGTTGGAACCATTTTCAGGTTGCGAATTCTGATTTTATGCCCGGAAGGCATGTGGCCCGGAGTTGAAGGCTGAGATTTAGAGAGGTTTGTTGCATTTGCAAGTGTGGGGGTTGTCGGTGCTTGAGTTCCGATACATTTTCCGTTTTTGGAAAGAAAAAGAGTGCACACCCATAATGGTATGCACCGCATGTTATATATTAACAATAATAGGACCAAATTACAAAGACCGAGATTCAAAAAGAGCCTTCGCAATTTCAATAACATTCTCTATATACATTTTCCTCCCGCAACACTACTTCACTAACACATTTGCCATTAATCCCATACGATGTCTAAATGCTTTAAATAATCACAGCGTGACCTGAAAAAATATCACACCAAGGGAAGTCTAGAAGCCATCTGCACAAGTGGATTCCACCCAATTAACCATCACCCCCACACTAAACATCTCCAACCTGAGCTCATGAGAAGAAAATATGCTCCACATCCTCGGGACAATCTAACATAAAGGATAAGCCATTATCATCTTCGACACTATTGAGTAGAGGTTCCACGCTCTACCATTGAGGCACACAAGCCCACACAGGGTCCATCGTAACCCCCACGGGTTTCAGGAGATGCTTATTCCACATCCCCACGGACGCCATCTATTTTCTCAGAGATTCGTTATTTAGAGACAAACTCAATGCAGGTAGATTAGACTCCAATGACTGTGAACTCCAGTACGAGATCCTTCCGATGTTCCTAAGAGAGAGAATCCACTTTTAGGCTTCTACGAGAGCGACATGCATTAAGAAATCTACATATGGATCTTCTTAGGGCTTTAAACATGCTTCGATGACACATCCACGTGACATATGCAAGAGATAGATGGGGCATGGGGTTAGTAGGATCTCTCAGCACCCGAGCGATGGGATGTTATGTGACTTTGATCTGCACGATATACATTTAACAATTCTTGATTTCAATGTTGATGGCTTGCTGGGATTAGGGATGAGCATTGGGCTGGGCCGGCCCGGCCCGGCCCGAAGCCCAGCCCAAAAAGCCCGGCTGACCCAGGCCCAATTGAATATCGGGTCGGGCTTGGGCCTAATACTTAGGCCCAAATAATTTTTGGGCCGGGCTCGGGCTTGGCTCGGCCCATCCCGACCCGGCCCAAGGGCCCGGCCCGAAGAGGGCCCGAACCCTTTCCTACATCCTAGATGCATGAAAACTCCTACCTATTTCATGTGCACTCTCTTCTTGTATCCTGTCTTCATACAATGTTTATAAATCAAGAAAGTCAGGCGTGTGACATGAGTTGATGATCATTATATTTCAATTAAGATTTTAATTTTTCTTAATTAGTCTTTCGTTTAGATTTTGTTGGTTATTCTTGAATTTGTTAGTATTTATTTTTTTTTCAATCAGAACATTTTCTATTATTGTACCTTTACCCAATATGGGCCTTATGCCCACTTTTTAACATATAGGGTCTGATGCACCTGTTGTTGTTGACTGAAGTTTGTTTCACTCGTTCATTTTATATACATGAGAGACATTCATGGTATCTAGCATTGAGTGCACATGTGTAAAATGAGAAATCTTTGGATTTGGTAGAATTGAATTTTAGTTGTTTCACAAGTATTATGGTACGTGTTTTAAACAAATTTGGCTTATGTAATTTGAGTTGAGATTAACTTGAAACAAAAGATTCAAAGTTAATAATATCTACTTGGTAGAGATGGGCCGGCCCGGCCCAGGCCCGACCCAAAGGAATTGGGCCGGGCCTGGGCTTGGGCCGAACAAAAAAAATTTTTTACGGGCCTAAACTCGGCCCAAGGCCCGAATTTTTTAAACGGGCTTGGGCGTGGGCCCTTCAAAGCTCGGCCCAACCCGGCCCATGCTCATCCCTAGCTGGGATAGAGCAGGTTTCCAATCTTCTTCAGAGTTCTGGATCCTGGTAAAGATGATGTCATGGACTACTTCAAGGAGTTTAGGGTGGGTCATTCATGTTTGTAAAGATTGAACATATCCCTCATCATATGACTCTCCATAGAGGACACGGTTACACATATAGAGGACTTCAAACCCATTTCTCTTTCGAGTGCTATTTATATGATTATGGCAAAGGTCGTCACCATCCGGCTTCAGAATGTTCCTAGTTATACCATCGACCTAGTGTTTGGTGTTTTTATTCATGGAAGGCTCAGAAATTTAGAAATTATCATGGACTGGAGGATGCGATAAGTCAAAGGTATGCTCTAGAAGGCCAACTTCTCCAAAGCTTATGACACTATTGACTGGCGTTTCCTCCAGACCGTGCTGCTTAAAAGAGAGTTTTCCGAGCTCTAGATTGCATTGATGAAGAGGTGCATCACGACCTTGTCTTAGTCCATTTTGGTGAACAGTTGCTAGGAGGGAGGTTTTTATTCCATCCACACTCTACAAAGGTGGTCAAACAGGGTTGCTGCTTGTTGCTGATTCTTTAATAATGATGGTTGGATTGTGAATGGAATTTTTCGCTCAGGATACAAGCAGAAGGATGTCTCTATTCGTATCCTTCAATTTGAGGATGCTACGATTTTCTTCAAATAAGGTAGTACTGCAAAGGTTGGGATTATGTCAGTGGTAGTGGTTTTGGAATTCTTTGGTTATATTTGACATTAAAGTCGACTGGAAAAAACCATCTTTGTTACATTTGGACTCTCAAGAGGTGGTGACTACTTACAATGGGGCTGTGGAAACTTCGTGTGTCAGCCTCTTGTGGTCATCCTAAGTTTTACCTTCGATATATGGTAGATTTCAACGATTTAATTTGTTGCTATTTGTTGAAAACTTGGAAAAAAGTTGGTTGGTTGGAAGGCCTCATGCCTCTCGAGGGGTGGTCATCTTGTTCTTCTTAAATTTGTCTCATCCGTCATTACTATTTTTTTCTTATTATGTAGCCTGTTTCTCATGGGATTTGTAATCGTCTGGAAACTTTTTCTTTGGTTTGGTCTTAGGCATGATACTCGCGATGATTCCCTTGTAGATTAGAGCAGTTTGACTTAACCTAAAAAGATGAGCGCATGGGCATGCTGAGGCTCAAAGATATAAACAAGGCTTTGTCAGAAGAGGGGGCTTTTTATGAGCAGTAACAAGGTTTTTCGCTATGGTAGTTAATATTGATCTTTAGTGGTAGAGATGTGGGCTGAAGGTACTTGGGCCCCTACCTTCATAGCTAAGTTCTCTGATAAAGAATGCTTGACTTCCTCTGCATATTCGAGTTGCTTGGCGAGATAGAGGGTTCGAATGAGGGCCTTGACTAATGGACATGGAAGGATAAAACTTATAGGGCCCTTTACGCGCCTTTGGTTTTTGTCCCTGGAAATGCCCTAGTGATTACAAGCTTATTTCGACCTTCAGCGTATCGCTACGTGTGAAGTTTTTCCTTTGGTCGATTAAAAGACACCGTTTGATGATGAAAGCTTATAGAGCCAAGATAATGCACAACAATTATGTTTCTTTCCCAAGATGTGATGATGCTCTGAAGCACTTGGAACATCTTTCGTGTGAGTGTTTTAGACAGATTTAGTGTAAGTTGATGGTTATCTGGTTGGATCACTTGCATAATATGAGATTCTGGGCCTCTCTTGGGTTGACATTTTCCTCCTCCCATGTTGGATATTCACCGGTTGGATGTTTACAGCCTCTTGCGGTGATATGGGCCAAATCTGGTAAATTTGCAATGGGTAAGTCCTCAATCAAGAAAAAATGTAATTGCCATTGTCAATGCTTTATTTTGAGACTTGGTCCTTGTAATTTTTTGCAAATATTAATTCGGTTGTATAGGGTGTACCACACCTTTGGAACACGCCTTATTTATTATTTAGAAATGCATTATGGATGTTTGACTTTTAGAAATTAACTTATTGTTAAAGTTCTAATGAAATGCAAATTCAATGATCTGTTGTTTCATGGAAAGTGGTTGGACTATTTTTTTTCTCTTGTGATCATGATAACGATATTCTTGAGATGCTACTTGATGTAATCAAGATTAGATTACAAAATCAAGTTATGGATTATATAAAAATCAAGTTTTTTGACATGTACCCTTCCGAACTTTGCCAAAAACACTTGTGCCCTACTTATTTCATAATATTACTACAATCTCTAAAAACCTCTCGATTTACACTTGTGCCTATGCTGTTAAGATGGTGGAGAGGATTGCCAAAATTGCCAAGCAATCTCCGTCTGGCCTGTCTCATGATAGGAACTTTGATGGTTGAGACGATTTCTTACATAGCCGAGTAGACTTAGGTTTCTTCTGATTGGTCGTGGTGATGTTTGTAGCCTTTACTAACTTGGTGAATCATGTTTATGTCTTCCACTTGTCGACCCGCTTTCATTCATTTTTAGTATTGATATCCTCCTTATTGACCCAATGTGACACGCGAGATGGTAGGTGGGAAGTTAACGATATAGTTGCCATGGTTCACCTTACCAATCACTTTGTTTTTGCTTGGTAGTTGTTGGACGAGTGACATAGCTATCTTTGCTTGTAAAGGACTTGACCTCCATGATCTACTTGATTTGATTCCTTATCGAGTGCTAGATTTAGCAGAGGGTCTCAACTCTTTTTAGATCGTGGATGCTTGGTGTGGAGAAGAGAGACAAATGGGATATATATTCCATAGGGCTAGGGTCTCTTATATAGAGAGAAAACCCTAGAGAGTGCAAGAGGAAAAATACATAAATACCCCTGAGGGGTTACGGAACCCGAAGGGTTAAAGGTTATGGAACCCAAAGGGTTAAGGGTTACGGAACCCGAAAGGTTACAAACATAATTGTAATATAATAATTCTAACACTCCCCCTTAAGTTGGAGCATATCTGTCGATCATGCCCAACTTGGATACTAAGTACATTAGGCGCTTCCTTGGAAGAGCCTTTGTGAGGATGTCTGCATGTTGAAGTTCAATGGAGATGTGTGGAGTGCTGATTCGTCCTTCTCGTATTGCATCACGAATAAAATGACAATCAACTTCAATGTGTTTTGTCCGCTCATGGAAAACTGGATTGGTGGCGATGTACGTGGCTGACTTGTTGTCGCAGTATAAGGGTACAGGAGTGGCGACTGACATGCCAAGTTCTGTTAGGAAAGAAACAAGCCATGTGATCTCACATGTGGCATGAGTCATTGCCCTATATTCTGCTTCCGCATTGGATCTGGATACCACTGTCTGCTTCTTGCTTCGTCAAGTGACAAGGTTATCCCCAACAAACATGGCGTATCTTGTAGTGGATCGACGATCCTCAGGAGAGCTAGCATAGTCGAGATCTATATAGGCGGAGATATTAGTGTGTCCATTCACCCCATAGAAAAGTCCACGTCCGGGAGATTCCTTCAAATATCAAAGGATCAAAAGAACATCCTTCAGTGACTGTAAAGAGGCTTCTCCATATGTTGATTGGCTCTGCTCACAACATACGATATATCTGGCCTAGTAACAGTGAGATAGAGTAATTTTCCCACTAAGCTTCTGTATCGTGTTGCATCCTCAAAGGCTGGATCAGTAAATGCTGAATATTTTCTCACTTCTGCAGGGATGCCAGATGGCTTGCATCCAAGAAATCCTGCCTCAGTCAGAATATCGAGGCGATACTTTCTCTGTGAAAGATGGAGCCACTTTGTAGTGCGTATTACTTCGATGCCAAGAAATTAACGAAGTTGGCCGAGATCTTTCGTGACAAAGACCTTCTGGAGGAAGGCCTTGGTCTCCTGAATACCATCTACATCATCTCCTGTGATAAACATATCATCAACATAGACAACAAGGATAATCGTGCTAGTAGACCGCCGCCTAATAAAGACAGAGTAGTCAGATGTTGTCCTATGAAAACCAAGTGTGTTGATCTCCGTAGTGAGCCTGTCAATCCATGCCCTTGGGCTCTGCTTCAGGCCATAAATGGCCTTGCGTAGTCGACATACATGCTCCTCCTCGACTACATACCCCGACGGTTGCATCATGTAGACCTCCTCCTCAAGATCACCATAAAGAAAGGCGTTCTTACATCAAGTTGATAAATGGACCAAGCCTTGTTGGCAACAACAAAGAGAATGGTACGTATCGACCCCATTCTGGCAACATGCGAGAAGGTCTCAAAATAATCAACTCCAAATGTTTGTGTGAAACCTTTGGCAACAAGTCTGGCTTTCAACCTGTCAATAGAACCATCAGGCGACTGTTTGGTCATGAAGACCCATCGACAAACCACAGGGTGAATTCCCGGGGGGCACGATACTAGATCCCACGTGCCCTGAGAGGTAAGTGCATCCATCTCCATATCCATGGCCTGTCGCCAACCATGATCTTGCATTGCATTGAAATGATCTATTGGAACAGCAATAGCATTCAGAGCATCTGCAAATCTCTTGTCACAGCTAGATAAAATATTTGTAGAAGTAAAATGTGACATGGGGTGATACGTATATTTCCTTTTTTGCTGGCATAGAGCTATAGGAAGCTCTCCAGGTACATCCGGGACATCAACGGTGGGAGCACTTGAAGTGGTCATATCATCCTGCATAAAAGGGACAAGCAAAGGTACATACACTGGTGTAGAAGGTATAGAGGTACGCTGGCGAATATAGAACGATTGGTGGAGGGAGGTCCAGAGGAATGTCACTCACGGTCTGTGTGAAATAACTTGTTTGCTCAAAGAAGGTGACATCAACAGATACATAGTATTGACATCCAACAGGATCATAGCAACGATAGCCTTTTTGGGTACGAGAGTACCCAAGAAAGATGCATTTGATGGCACGAGAGGATAATTTGTCAGCTGTATGAAAGCTATGAACAAAGGCAATACAACTAAAAATTCGCAGAGGTATAGGAAAAGGAGTCTCGGTAGGATGAAGTAAGGAAAATGGAGTTGCCCCTTTGAGAACAGATGAAGGAACACGGTTGATGAGATACACTGCAGTAACCATCTCCCCATTATTGTTTAGGAACACTCATTTGACTAAGAAGAGATCTGTCAACATTTAGCAAGTGTCGGAGTTTCCTCTCAGCTATACCATTCTGTTGTGAGGTATATGGACATGATGTTTGGTGAACAGTTCCCTGGGATGCAAAGAAAGAGGGCAAGTCATGTTGGGTTAACTCAAGAGCATTGGCGGTACGAATAATCTTAACAATGCTAGAAAAGTAAGTTTTAACATATTGAAAGAAATTTCCGACAATTTGATTAATCTCCGAACGCTCCTTTATTAGATAGACCCAAGAAGATAGACTATAATCATCAACGAAAACTACAAAATAGTGATGACCACTTAATGTGCGGATCGAACAAGGTCCCCAAACATCACAATGAACAAGATGAAAAGCAACAGTACTACGGGACTCAGTACGAATAGGAAACGAAGTTCGATGGTGTTTCCCGAACTCACATGCCTCGCACTGAAAAGGCTTCAGAGCAGAGAGTTCAGGAAACATCATGAAGATAGCCTTGACAGAGGGATGCCCAAGGCACAGACGCCATAGGAACGAATCTTTGGAGATAGATGCAGCACCGACAAAATTGGAGTCTAAGGGTATGCCAAGGTAATATAGGCCGTTCTTCTCATGACCCCCACCAAAAATCTGTCTCGTCTGAATGTCCTGAA
Organism: Ottelia alismoides; assembly: GCA_037367405.1. NCBI lineage: Eukaryota > Viridiplantae > Streptophyta > Magnoliopsida > Alismatales > Hydrocharitaceae > Ottelia > Ottelia alismoides. The sequence goes on from JAZKJV010007458.1 coordinate 521,046, forward strand.
AATAACAACAAGACTCATCAAATATCACACGACAATGAAGCTCAACACAAAGCTTGTGAACTGACAGCAAGCTAAGAGGAAAATCAGGAGCACAGTGAACCCCCGAAAGTCGGAGCTTGGAAGAGAATTCCATAGTTCCAACAATAGTAATCTGTGATTGAGTCCCATTAACGACTCGAACTGACTTCACAGAGGTAGATAGTTTGGAAGAGGTGAACAGACTACCTTCTCCAGTGAGATGAGTAGAGTCGTCGGAATCAATAATCCAAGTTGGAGTAGGAGTGATAGCAGGGTTGACTATTGTACTTGAAGGAGTGGCTAGAGCAGCAGTTGTAGTGTTACTAATGGTGGTAGGCCCTGGAGTCTGAAGGATCTGCATTAGGCGGGAGTAATATGCATCATTAAGATGAGCGATCTTGCCACTGGAGGTAGGCGACGCCTCTTCCACATCATAGGCATGGCCTCAAATTTCAGCGAAATTCGATCGAATTTCTGTTGAATATCGATATCCAGTCGAAATCGAAATTCTACCGAAATGACCGAAATATGGGGGGCCTAGTAAAAAAACGACCGAAATGATCGAAATTTCGATCGAAATTTGACCGAAATTCCATCGAAATTCTGTTTTGGTTGTCACCGAAATGGTGATCGAAACCGACATTTAAGGCCTTGGACGTGATAAGAAGGTACGCCAAACTTCTGCCGGCATCGTTCAGTCGGGTGGTTCCACCTACCACAGTGAGTGCATGGGGCAGTAGAGTCTCGCCCACGACCACGACCAAAGTCATGGCCTTGTCCAGATTCCCGTCCACGACCACGACTTGGGTCACGACCACGTCCTCCTCGCAAGCCGTATCTGCCTCCTCGCCTAGATGAGGCGATGTGTTCAAAATTCTCTGTTGAAGGTACGACGGGAGGCCGGGCAACGGATGTCTCGAGCTTCTCAAGTCGGCCAAAGATGGCCTTTATTGTTGGCAGTGTGTCTGATATAAGAAACTGCTCCTTCGATGCATGATATCTAGAATGCAGGCAATCAAGGAAGCGGTATACCTGCCAGTCAGAACGCTCTTGTATCTGTTTGGTGCAACATGAGAGCTGGAATATTGCAAGCTCCTCATACAGGCTGGATAGATGCTTGTAGTACTCGATGAGGGTGGAATCACCCTGAGATGCCGATCAGATTCGCATAAATGTCTGCAAGGCGTGACTTCGTCTTCTTCTGGGAGTATGTTTGCTTAAGATCCTCCTACATTTCCTTGGACGTATTTTTGTAATGAAGATTTGAGGCAATGTGAGCCTTAACACTGTTAGTCATTCAGTTGATAACCAAATAGTTGTCAGTCTGCCAGTTGTCGTACTCTTTGTCCTTTTCATCTAAAGGATCTTTAGTCAAAATGTAAAGTTTCCTCTGACCACCAATGAACACCATAAAAGATCGAGACCAGAGCACATAATTTTATGTGCCCTTGAGTTTGATAGTAGTGCCTTGTGCCATAATATTCGTGGCCAAGGGCTTTATCTCGGTAGAAAAAGACGCCATGGTGGTCTTAAAATAGAAAGACGATCCTCTGATCAACTAATGATGCATACAAGAGCTAAAAAATGCCCCAGAACTCACGTTTGCCCTTGAAGAAGGGCTGGAAACCCTCAATGGACAGTAGATCTGGATTCTTGGAAGTGGTCGGGTGATGAGTTTTGGATCTCCAAAGAGTCCTACGGTACCCATGGAGGTTAGCTGTGGGGCTGACGACCTTCGTAGGAGGTCCTGAAAGCGCTAACGGGAGGGCTGCTGCATTGGAGGCGATTGGAGGGCCTTGCGCGGGGCCCTAATTCAAGGAAGAGGCCCCGCACAGGCTTTTGCGAGGCTTTAAGGTGGCGTTGGGGATTTTAGGTCAGAACCCCGGTCTAGGACCGTTGCTCTGATACCATGTGCAGAAGAGAGACAAATGGGATATCTATTCCATGGGGCTAGGGTCTCTTATATAGAGAGAAAACCCCTAGAGAGCGCAAGAGGAAAAATACATAAATACCCCTGAGGGGTTACGGAACCCGAAGGGTTAAAGGTTACGGAACTCGAAGGGTTGTGTTATGGAACCCGAAAGGTTACACAAATAATTGTAATATAATAATTCTAACACTTGGCATGTGGCACAACTGTACTCAAATGATGCTACATCTCACGTAGACTTGGGTCCGAGGCTCAAACTAGAGTTGCATGCTCGGTTGTTCGCCACAGATGTTATTCAAGCATTTAGAGCTGCTGAGATGCTCGATGCTCGTTTTTGGTAGGGTTCATGATCCACTTATTTGGTTGTTTAGCCACCATTGTGCGACTTCGGCTAAGATTGTTTAATAGCCATGACTTACGGATGTTACCCCTTGTCATTTCCCCCTACTCTTTTAGTTGCCCGTGTTTCGGATGGGTGAGTAACCTTAATAGCCACGTGTCAGCCATATTCCCATTGCCTCCATTATGCCAGATAAGAGGAGTTGTCTACTCTTGCCCTTACTTTTATGAAGCGGTGAGTATGTTGTTCTGCATGCCTTAGGTCGATTGGTGTTTGACCCGAAGTACTTGTGTCGCTCCTCGAAACAAAGTGGTCAGAAATCTTATGATGGTGCCCCATATTGGGGCCTACCTATGAAATAGTGTATATATAAGAGGTCTTGGAGGCACTATAATGTAAGTAGCTGTTATCCCACCATTGGAGGGCCGACTAATGCAAAAATGATCCCAACAACAACAACAAAGCCTTTTCCCACATTAAGTAGGGTCAACTACATGGGTTTATTGCCTCCATTCAGATCTTTCTTGGGTCATTCTCGGGCTTAGATACAAAAAACTAAGATCCATTCGTATAGTCTCATTCCAACACTTCTTGGGCCTTCCAATGAGGAGGTCATTCTCGGGCTTAACTTAGCAATAGCTGGTCCCAAGCTTGGGTAAATTGAGGAGGGTTGCATTAGGTTGCCGACAACCAGCGTAATACAGTCGGAGATAGCTTCCTAAATTCAACAACAACAAAGCCTTTTCCCACAATTAAGTAGGGTCGGCTAAAATGTACTAAGCCTTCTCCCACTATAAGTAGGGTCGGCTACATGGATTCTTGCTCAAATCCATGTTGAAAGATTCAACTATTTTTTAAGCTGGCCATCGACTACCTAACACAACCCCTGCAAGAGTGGGATTTGAAACCTGGTCTTTTGTGTGGCAGACACACTGTACTACCACTAGACCATGAAGTGGGTACAGTCGGATCTTAAGTGACCATTAAGATAGCTTCCTAAATAGCACTTTTTAAATACTATTTAGGAAGTTGCCTCAAGACAATCGGATATTTTCAACATGATCCCAACTGGTACCATTAAAAAATGGAGACTGACTTGGCTATGCAAAAATAAAATATTGATTGAATACTATATGTGGTGTTAAATAATATGGTACAATTATTTGTTTATTGGCATTGAGCTTTTGTAATGATGCACCTAATTGCCCACTTAAACAATTAATGCTTTATTAAGGCCAAATCGAGGTAATAAGGCAAACTTATTAAATGTCTCACAAATTAGATACTTCTAACGGATATAATTTGAAAATAATGCATGGAAGGTCAAATAAGAGAGGAATGTCCAGAAAAATACCCTTTAAGACTTGCAGCCTTTTCATTTGATGAAAGCATTACTGGGCAGTTCTGAAGATGCAAAAAATAGGTGATTATGAATTATGGCCCTAAATGTCGACTTCGCTGACTTTCGTAAGTATGGAGAAATGAAATATCGCCATCATGTCATTGACAGTAGTCGATACTTCGTCAACGTCAGCCACAAATGGGGAAATGCACATGAAATTAGTTTTTTTGAAATTAAGGGTTTCAATGTATTTTAATCAATAAATAAGAGGGAAATACACACTTATTAGCTAAAATAAAGGTATAGATACAAGTTTTGTAGTAGAATTGTCTTTATCATCACAACACAGACGAGGACAAATAGAGGATGAGGGAGAGAGCGTGAGAGTGCCCCACCATCAGAGAGAGGAGGGTCACCGATTCTGGGGAGGCGGGGAAGGAGGGTGGCTGGGGAGAGGGTCTGCCCGCTATTGACTCCGTAATGTAGGACCTGGTTGGGGAAGGCCCTTGGAGCGACGCCCATAAGAGGTGTAGGGATCAGAGGCCGGTTTGCAAGGAGGGGGACGACTCTTGGTGCTTCTGGTGCGGTGCAGAAGTCCATCTCTTGAAGGCTTGCCCAACAATGGAACCCCTTTGTTTCCATTGCAAGCTCCGGGGTCACCAGCGGAGGAACTGCGCGGCAAGTGGCTTGTGGTCGAGGAAGATGAATCCGGAGTTGTTCTCGATGTCTTGTAACGTCGAAACGACAAAAGTTGCCCCCCAGGCGGATCATCCGATCGAGCGGAGTCTGATTTGCTGGATGGTATCCTTATCTTATCGGAGAAGGTGATGGAGAAGTGTTGGACATTGACAAGATTGTCGGGGGTCGTGGTGGATACATTGGTAATTATGGGGTGCCTTCTCTTTCTGAGAGGGCTCTCTGTGACAGGGTTAAAGAGGTCTGGAAGGGATTTCTGGAGGGGTGTCTCCCACTCGAGGCCAAGGGCATCTCCGATGGCGGAGACCCATATTCTTGGATGACGCTCCAGGAGATGCTCAGAAGACTAGGGCCTGTTTGGACCCTGCATTCCTGGGTTGGGAATACTTGTATTGACCCTACAATTTCTTTGGTATAATGGTTTTTAACCTTGTTCAAATACATTTATTAACATAAAAAACACATTATAATAATTAAAAAGTTAATATAACACATAATCAATGTCATATCACATCACAATTATCATTCCAACCATCCCAACCCTTCAAACAACTGCTATTCACAGGAGGATACCCCAACCCAGCCCAAACCAGCCCAACCCAGTAACCAAACATGCCCTTAGAGAAGGTCCTTGGAGTACCCCTGAGGTGCCAAAGGGCGGAGGCTCTAAGAGACATGATGCTTCACGTGGGTGAGGTGGTGGAGCTTCGTAGCTTGGGCTTATGACCATGCGAGGATTCCGAAGTGGTGGTGTTGATGAAGGGCTCCAAGTCCTCGATTTCACTGAGAGCCACCCTTTGGTTGGGTCACTGACCGGTCGCTCTTTGGTTGGTGCCACTGGATGAAAAACCTCTTGGTGCTGGAGGAGTGATGGAGGGGCGGTTGCCGGTGCCGCAGTTGGCTGGGGAAGATGGAAGGCCAATGGTCTGGAGAAGATCTTCAAAGATCGCTAACGTTTTGGGGGAGGATCAATTCAAGCAAGGAGTTATGATGCATTCATTGGAGACCTCAAGCATCGTCCCCTTGAAAGATTTGATCAGATCCGATCGGGACTGTCTAGTCCTGGGTTTGGTTAATTTTTCGAGTTCGGTTCTTTCGGGTCTGCAAAGTAACTCGAGTACTTCCGTTCATTCCGGTCATGCGGCGCTTTCGATTCTTTCGAGTATGCAAAGTAACCTGATTACTTCCGTTCATTCGGGTTTGGTTAACCTTTCGGGTTTGGTTCATTCCGGCTCTTCGGTGCTTTCGGTCAACCCGATTAAGCCAATACCCGTCTTCAACCCCATATTGCTGAATGGTCTCCCGACCCAGCTGCTCTTGACCCCTTTGCAGAGCGGGGGTTTTATGCTTGCTCATGGACATGGTAATGTCGAGCAAGCCTTGGAAGCGTCTGGTGATACTTGCAGCATGCATGGCGATACTCGATGTGGCTCCTAACTCTCAGAGATGGATGAGTTTTTTTGACCCCATGGATCTTCCGATCGGCTACGATGGTGATGATGGTTCCCAAGATTCTGGCCCAGGACCCTGCGGTCTTATCTTGGGGTGTGATGGACCCCATTGGGAGTAGGTGGTCCCCATCACGGAGTTGTGGGTGCGGGGAGGAGAGGCGTTCCATTGCTTGTCGGGGAGGAGAGGAGGCGCATGCTTCATGTTGTGGTCCCTCGTCATGTGAAGGTTCTGGGTGGTGTTGACTGCAGCAGAGCCGAGAGTCCGTGATAAGGGTTGATCGATTTTCAGAGTTCTTCAAGGGAGGTGCGTCCGACACTCAGGCGCTTCTCCCGGAAGCACGGAAGAGCAGATGCTCTGGATTGATAGGTGGCTAAATTGGAGAGTGTGAGGGAAGACGGGGAGGCCCGAGGCGAGGTTGCGGGGTCACTGAGACATGTGGAGGAGCCTGAAGTGGAGCGGGAGGGAGGTGTTTTCGGGAATGGGGGGCTAGGGGCTATGCCGAAGGTGGCGTTGGGGGGAGAGTTGTTGAAGGCCATCCAAACTGAGAAGGGAAAGAGGTCAGAGGTTATCTTTGAGGCGGAAGTTGCTCGGATGGTGGGTGCTATGCTTACGGGGAATGCACCCTTAGTTCCCAAATAAGACTCCTTTCGTGGAATGTCAGGGTTTGGGTCAACATGAGAAGAGGTTGGCAATCAACTCTTTACTGTTCGTATGGAGGATGATGTGGTGTGCCTGCAAGAAACAAAGATTGATTCATAGAAATTCGTGAGGTAGGGATCCACCTCAGGCCACTCTCTTACAAAGTTTAGAGTTGGTTGGCGAATCGAAGTTTCGGAGGAATGGTGATTGCATGGAATGGGGACCTTTTCGATCTGATTAATGGGGTGACAATGGTTCACTCGATCTCAATGCTGCTGGTTAACAAGGAAGATTAGTTATGCTTTGTCATCTCTTCGGTGTATGTCATCTCATGCACGTCTGCAAACATGGTGTTGTGGGAGGAGATGCGAAGCATCAGGGAAAGATTTCCAGAGGTGGTTTGGCTGGTAGGTGGAGACTTCAACGTTACACTTTATATAAATGATAGACTTGGGGGCAGTGCGGGTAGGATCTGGGATCGGGCCTCTTTACTGACTTGGTGGAGGATCTGAACCTCGAAGTTTTTGATGCGACGAACATCAACTTCACTTGGCATAACTCGTTGTCCATATCACGAATAAATATGATCTATTGTTGGTCGAAGTGTTGGAGCATTACAACCTGGCAATGGTCAGGAGCGTTACAGCCTGACAGTGGTCAGCTCGTTGCCCTGGTCGAGATCTGATCATACACCTTTGTGTTTATACACGTGTAGAGGAACTGGCTCGTCATCTTTTTCCCATTTCGAGCGTTGCTGGCTGCTAGAGGATGGGTTCTGTGACTTGGTAGTTTCGTTCTGGACGAGCCTAGTTGTGGTTGGGGTCGGCAACGATGAGGTTTGCCTCCAAATTAAAGGCACTGCGAGGTCATTTAACGGAGTTCAGAAGGGTCAATAGAGCAGAGCGGGGTTTGAGGCGCAGCCTTGCTCAGAACGAGTTGCAAAGACTCGATGAAAGGGAGTTGTTGACAAGGAGATTTTGAATCGTGGTGCTGTCCAGAAGATCATGGAAGAGGAAGATAAGAAGAGGGAATATGAATGGTGACAGAGATCAAGACAAAGGTGGCTGAAGGAGGGCGATACAAATACATATTTTTCATAATATAGCAAACATGAGAAGATGAATGAATTTGATTCACTCAATAAAGGTGGGGGACGTGGAGCATCACAGAGAGGCGGATGTGACACATATTGTGATGGCATATTTCAAGAACATGAGTAGGAGGGCTGCACATAGTGGTTCGAGGTGGCTTGGTGTGGGGGTGAATAGAATCTCGGCTTCCGACGAAGATGATTTGACAAGGCCTTTTGTAGAGCAGGAGATTTGTGATGCTCTGTTCATGCTCATCCTGGACGAATTTTTGATTTTCTTTTACCGAGAATTCTTGGAGCTTATTGCCGCTGAGGTTGTGGGGGTGGTGTCTGAATTAGCAGAAGGGAACTTTGGTTTCAACAGGCTCAACCAATCTTTTATTTTTTTTTGTTTCCTAAGAAAGATGTGGCTACGAGTGTGGAGGAGTGCATGCCCATTGTGCTCACAAACGCGATATACTTGATCGTGGCTAGAACTTTAGCTAACCGACTAAGGGGTGTTCTAAATCAAATTGTGCAACCAAAGTGCGTTTCTACCAGGCAGACAACTAATGGACAGTGTTGTTTTGGCTTCTGAGATCGTGTCAGACTGGTGCAAGCAAAAAACGAAGGGAGTTGTGTGGAAGGTAGATTTCTCCAAGGCTTACGACTGCGTTGATCGGCACTTCATCTGGGCTTCTTTGCACATACGCGACTTCCCAAATAGATGGATCGCTTGGATGAAAAGATGTATCACGGCTGCGTCTTATGCGGTGTTGGTCAATGGTCAGCCTAGGGGTGGTTACTTTCAACCTTAGATAGGTATCCGCCAAGGATGTCCTCTAGCGCCCTTACTTTTCGTCCTTGCTACCGGTGCGTTGTCAATTATGGTGGAACGTGCAGTTGTGGGGGTGGGGATGTTGTGTATTGGCTATTCGAAGGAGGAGTTTTCGATCCCTATTTTGCAGTACACAGATGATACGATCCTCTTTCCGGAAGGGGGTCACTTGAGCTGCAAATGCATGTCAGTGGTTCTTGATCTATTTGACGTGATCTCATGGCTTAAAATTAATAGAGCTAAATCAGAATTTGTTCCTTTTGGGTTGAACGGGGAAGAGATCGCCATATGCTCGGAGTGGTTACGATCGTCAAGGAGCAGCCTACCAATGCGCTACCTAGGAGTTTCTCTAGTTGCCAGGATGATGAAGGCGGCCAACTGGCTGCTGGTGATTGAGAAATTAGAATAGAGGCTGGCATGGTGGAAGTCGACATGTTTATCTAGAGGGGGCAAATTGGTCCTCCTGAAATCAATCCTATCAACGATTCTAATTTTCTCTCTCCTCGAGGTTGCTTCCTGTGGGTGTGAGGAAGGGAGTCGAAAGTATCATGAGGAGGTTTTTCTGATCCTCCTCCGGCCAGACAAGGGGCTTCTCTTTGGTGGACGGAAGATGATCACGGATTCGAAGGATGATGGGGCCTAGGGGTTCGTAGCTTAGATGAAATGAATAAGGCTTTGTTCAGCAAGTGGGTTACACGAATCTAGGACAACTGTGATAGTTTGGTTTGCAACTTCATTCGTAAGATCTATGAATCAAGATGTTCTTTTCCTCACCCAAGTGATCTTGGTCAGGCACCATCGTTTTTCAGGAGAGGCATCTGCGGGGTGGCTCAAGAGATTCGTTACTTTTTGAGACCGATGCTGGGGAATGGTGTTGATTTTAAGTTTTTGTCTGATGATTGGCATGAAGGCGGGATTCTGGGTGCCTGGTTCCCTGGATTGATGTCTTTGGCTACTAATGAGCACGTCCCGGTGGCAAATGTTTGGGATTGACAAAATTTCTTCCCCCTTTTCAGGCCCGAGCTTTCGGAGCAGCATCTGAAGGAGCTGTTGGTATTACTTGTGGAACTGGAGAATGTGGCAGGGCCCGATGATGGGAGAGATTCTTGATGTTGGCATGATGGATCTTTCTCTATTGGGAAGGCCTACAGAGTTATTATGGGAATTACAACTTTTGATCTTGGTGCTTGTGAAACGGACTGCAAAAGAATTTGGAATTGGAAAATCCCAACCCATGTGAAAATTTTCCTTTGGATTCTCAGGAGGGGCAGGCTTCTGATGGGGGATCGATTCGCTTGTTTCATCTAGGGTATTGATCTGACTTGCTCGCGTTGTTGGGCAGAGGTGGATGATGCAAATCATCTGTTTTCAGGTGTAGGTGCTCTGTGAAGGCGTGGAGCCTGTTTGGGGGTAGCGTGGTGATCTTTGATGGTGAGTTGAGCTTCTGAGCACCCATCGGGGAAGGTTGGAATGGTACGAAAAAGGAGACAATTGAATCCGTGGTAATGATCTGGGCATTGTGGATGGCAAGAAATCGTATGGTGTTCCGTAATGAAAGGGTATATACTGCAGTCACTGAGTTTTGGTCATTGTAACTTCTCTCTTTCCTTTTGCCTATCCTAGGCTTGTAATAATTTGAGATGATAAATGGTGAAGTTTTTGGGCACGCATCTATACGGTGGAGGCTCTTTTTCTTTCAAATAAATAGTCATTGCACAAAGTGATATGTAGTACTTAGTAAGGCATGTAGTTAGAAGTTTCGTCGTGTAGAATGCATAAATAAGTTGAAATAATAAATAACACACTCTCACAAACTCAATATCCATAATACGCTAATACAATACTAAGAATACTTAATCTGGCCAGATCTCTTCTCGAGATGTGGCTCCTGTAAGTTTTCCGCTTTAATATGGGCATCGATAACGAGTGTTTCCCTCTTTTTTGATTCAAACAAAAATAGTAAGAACACTTACCTCATAGATAGGTTGAAGAAAAATTCATCAAGCTTGCAAAAATCGGTAGTCGGTACTCAATCGGTGGGGTAACTGACAAAGGATTAGTCGGCAGTCGGGCGACTAATCGAATTTAGTTGGCCATTAGTTGGTTTTGAATTTTTTAATTATTTAAATACATAAATCATTTTTATGCATATATCCTTATTTATTTGCATAGATTTGTACATTTTCTATACTATCATAATGAAACAAAAAATGACTTTAAGTATAACATTAAGCATATTAGAATAAGTTTGCTTTTAATCTCTATGTCAAAGTCGGTCGAGTAGTCAGTCGACTAATGGTTGACTAGGTCTAGTCGAGTTGGCTACCCCCTGGACTCGATTAGTCTGCCGACTTTTACAATAATGAAATTCATCTCATCATAAGTCAGAAGTAAGTCTACAATTAAACGTAACAGTATTATCAAAGAGAAGCTGTTGAGAGTTTTATGTTATGTTACTATTTCACAATTTATTTATTTCTTTGTTGTCAGTATGTAATTTACCCATTAGGGTTTCTCTCTTTTATATAAGAGAACCCTTAGGCTCTATGAATAAACAACGAAGCATTCTCTTCCACATGGTATCAGAGCGACGGTCCGAAATCAGAGCCTTAAGCCACACCTCCCCAACCCTACCTCCAACCTCGCCTCGATTTAGCGGCAACCCAACCGCAGCCCAGCCCTCGCGGCTGCTCTAGGCGGCAACCCAACTGCTAATGGCATCCACTGTTGCTCTAAGCGGCAACCCAACCCTCGTAGGCTCGTAGCTGCTCTAGGAAACAACCCAGCCGCTTGTGACTGTTCTAAGTGGTAGTCCAACTGCTTGCCACTACCCTAGCGACACTTTTACCGCCTGTTGCTGCCTTAGTGACACTTTTGCTGCCCGCTGCTGCCTTAACAGCCGTCGCCACTGCCCTAACAACAACCCCAGGGTGTTGCTGGTTCCATCTAGCAGCTCCATAGCTAACGAACACCATTTGATCTTGGTCGGTGGACTTTGTGCTACCCTGAGTTTGCAGTTTTGGGTCCAATTTCGGAGTTTTTGATCCGATTTCACCCTTTTCAGACCAAAATTAGACCACATTTCCTCAATATTTATCTAGGGTTGATTTTGGTATTGAGTCTACACCCTCAACCACCCCAGGTTTTCATGTTCATGTAGACGCTTCATGATATGTCTAAAGTCCCAGTTATTTGTCCACGATGTCATAAAACAGAGCTGATACACCATCTATGGGTGTCTTCAAGGGTCCAACACCTATTGTCAAGATATGGACGACACAACCTACGAGTTGTAGGCGATTGATGAAACCCGATTTCATGCTTTTAATTCACTGAAATTAACCCCCTAGCTTAGACATTGAGTCAGTAATAATCAGATTAATCCCTGTAATTATCTAACCTCCTGAATAAATTTAAAATACAAAAAAATGGCAAAACTAAAAATGGTAGTGTTTTTAAGCCTTTAAAAACTCTCACAAAAATATTTCTCCCTTGGTTTGACCTCATCTCCGATTTTGGTCAACATGAAACTTGTAGATCTCATCGAGATCTACAACTTTCATGTTCTGAGTTTTTTCAAATTCGGTCATTTTCCCCCTCATAATTCACTTTCTTCCTCGCAATAATGTGATTGGGCAACGTGGCGCCTTCTGGTAGCGCCACGCGGCCCGATCCTTCACCTGCCACCTGCCCGCATTCTCCATCATTGGATCATCTCTTTCATCTCCAGATCCAAGCCATTCAGTTCCGCACCTAATCTCAAACCTTGGATCAAGACCCAGATCACATCTGGGCCATTCGCTTCCGCCTTCACCACGTGGCTCTATCATAGCCTTCCATCTCTTCTCCAGGCACTCATCCTCACCGCTCATCTCCGCCTCTTTCCTAGCCGCCCGATCGCCATCTTCCTTTCATCATGACTGTTGTTTGGCGCCTTCACCACATCTCGCCACGTGGCACCACCCACCGCCCTTCGATCGCACCGTCCCGATCTAATCTTAACCGCTCACTAGCGCCCACCGCTCCACCGTTGGATCACGAGATCCAACGGTGGAGACTTCGTCGTCTACCTCCGTTCGTCCCTCGCCCTCTCAGACGGTCGTCCCCCTTTCCATTTCCCTCAAATATTCCGCCACCACCTCTACTTCCCGACGAACCCACGACATAGCCGCATCATCCCTCTTCCTCACGGCTACCCACTCGACCCACGTCCTTCTTCCTCTCGCTCCCTAACGCCCCGCAAAACCCGTCGCCATCCACCATCTCCGCCCTTTAAATACTCTGTCGCCGACGCCCCTAGAACTTGTCTGCCTTTACGAGGGGCTAGGCCCATCCCTCTTCCACCTCCCTGTGACAGGGGGAGGTGGAATGATTGAGTTATGACGACCTTCAGCCTCCGGCGAGACGCGCCACCTTCACGGTTGCGTCGCGGCGGCTCAAGCCCGCTCGAGCTCCGAGGATCGGTCGCCCTTGACGTACGAAGACCCTGAGCCTTTCCAAGAGGCTCAAGCCCAGGCCATCGCTCTGCCAATCCCAGGTAAGCTCTCTGATCCTCCTTCTTGTATATTACTCCGTCTTCTCGTAATTAATTAGGACTCTTCCCGCTATCTCACCCTCCATAGATCATTCCCTCAACTTCGCCGCACTCCCACCATTCACCGCCACCCTCCGATCACCCTTCTCTTCTTCTGCAACCCCAGACCACTTCGCCCCCTCTCCTCCGAGCTCGTCGGAGAAGACGACCTGGGCCTTCCGCTTCTTCGCACCGTATGACCCCCACTTCTCTGACAATCATCCACTCCCCGTGCTTCGGCTAGTCACTAACAGTGCATGTACTCATTCTTCAATGGTCGGAGTCTCCGCCAGAGTTTCTTTGGCGAGCTCCTACGGAGGCATACTGGCTTCACCCGCCTCCTTCAGGACGACCAACGACCCCACCGAGCTTCAACGATGATATCAAGCCATCCAGGAGTGGCCGAGAGTCTTCACCGAGCATGATAGAAGGTGGTGGAGCTAGGGAGTCTTCACCGGAGCACAACCAACTCCGCCGCAGGAGGCGGCGGAGTTGAAGAACTCGACTTCCAGATGTCGTTCGATCATCTTGATCGGACGGCTCACAACGAGGCACGTCGCCCTCCTTCAGAAGCTCCAGCCACCGTTAGATCTTCAAGATCTGGTGGTCCGCAGCACTCTACGTCGACAACTCCGAGCCTCTTCCCCGCGCCTTTAGGCTCGGAGCACCCAAGCCTAGCCGAAGCAAGTTCGAGCCTGCATCCGAACCCGAGCCGCTAGCCGAAGCTCCAGCGCCCTCCGAGCCTACTCTTCCACCGAACCTAGCTTGCACGTGCTAGTCACGTGCCGGCAAGGGTAATTTGCATGGAGGCCCCTGCTGGTTCTTCAAATTGCATCCAGGTCCTGAAGTCATGTGTAGACCAAATACGCTTGGGGTATTTTGCACCCGAACCCCTAGGGTTTTTAATAATTGCAAAAATACCCTCGCGCGTGTGGGTTATTTACAGGGAAGGTCTCGAACTATATTTTACATCTTAGTCCCTCCCGGAGACCTGTTTGCTATTTATCTTTTATGTTTTCTTGCATTTATGCCCTTGGCTTCTTTTATGCATATCTTGAGCATCATAGCTCCGTTTGAGTCGATTTTGGTTTCGTTTCGAAGCTTGTTTGATTCTCTTTTAAATTGCATAACTTTTGCTTTGTTTTGGATAATTTGGACTGTGTAGATTATTTCTAATGAAATAGTGTCACTCGTTAATTGATTATCATGCCATTATTACTTATTGCTTCATAAATGGAACTGAAATTGATGATCTTGTATTGCTCATGTATTAAATCTAATTAGGGCATATTCTCATTGCATGTTAAAATTTAAATAAAAAAATGCATGTTCCATGTTTATTTAGGAATTGTGTCTTCATGCATTATTTGACCTACGATTTATTAATCCAACACTTAGTTCAATTGATTAGAGTCTAAATATTACGAAAGAGGCTCGTGTTCCTGAGTTCGACCTTGGGCTTGCCCAAGTAAAATAAATCGACCACTTTTGCTTTAATTCAGACATTATTTCAAAGCGGTATTCGATTGACCCGAATTAATCAACTACAACGAAATCGTTAATTCAACATTTCTAAAATGATGAATTTCGGGTTAATCAAATGGCGCCGTTGCCGGGGACACGGCTCATCTTTGTCTTGTTTGAATTTTTGTTTATTTAATTAAGTATTTTCTATACGTAAGTCAATTTGTCCATGTTGTCTTGCATCATAAAAAATTTTTTTTTGATTGATATCTAACATTTGCTTTTGTGACAGGGCCTTTGATGTTCAAGAAGGTGAGGAGAAGGTACTTTCCCGCGACGAGGAGCCACAGAAGCAATTTTGTAGAGGAAACAAAGAAGGGAAAAAAATGTCTCGCATTTTATTCCATTTCATATGCTTGTAATAACCGTCTTTACAACGGTCTTCGATCGAAGACTCGCACTTGTAAATGAATGACTTATATGTGGTTGTGTGGGGATCGCCCCACTTGAGTGTCGACTTAGGACCAGGCACGCGGCTCTTCGGCTTCTTTCACATTTTTATTTTGGGTTTTTATCACTTGTGCCCCTCTGAGATATCGCAATTTCAGTTATGCCCCTATCTTTTTGATAATATCAGTCGTGCCCCTGACTTTTTGTCGTTTTATCACTTGTACCCCTCGGGTTAGTTTCCGTCCATCCCAAATGCAAACGGATGTTAACTTTAGGGACACATCAGGAATTAAATGAAAAAAATGAATTGAAAAGTCTACGTACTGTTCATCTTCCTCCGTCCCCCTCCTCTTCATCTTCCTCATCCCCCGCCCCTGCCTCCTCCCCCCGCCCTTGCGCCTCCAGGCCCCGTGCCCCCGCAACCTCGCTCCTCCCCCTTCCCCCGCCGATCCGCCCTGAAGCCTCCACGGCCCCCCTGGCCCCTGCCTCCTCCCCCCGCCCCTGCGCCCCCTGCACCTCCCCCTATCTCTGTCTCGCGCCTCCCCCTCCCCCTACGTCGCCCCGTGTCGCTACCGCCCCTGCCCCCAGGTCGCCCCTCTGCCCCGCCCCCTGTCGCCCCCACCCCAGGTCGCCCCTCCGCCTCCGCCCCTGCCCCCGCTCCGTGTCGCCACCGCACCCGCCCCCAGGTCGCCCTCTGCCCCCGCCCCGTGTCGCCCCCGCCCCCTCCCCAGGTCGCCCCTCCGCCTCCGCCCCCATCCCTACCCCGTGTCGCCACCGTCCCTAGGTCGCCACTCCGTCCCCGCCCCGTGTCTTCCCCGCCTCCTATGCCTCCCCCTCCCCTGTGCCTCCCCCTTCCGCCCTCCTCCTCCGCCTGTCTGGCTGAAACTGGAGAGCTTTTAGTTTTTTTAAATTAAGATAAAGTTTTGGCTAATTGATTCATAAAAATTCATCAAAAAATTCAATAAAATTCACCGTTTGATCCGTAATGAGTGATATATCCGTGAAAATGCAAAAATTTTAGAGATTCGATGGATGCATGAAGGTGTTACTAAGAGAGAGAAATTATGAAGAGAAAGGAAGAAGAACAAATGAAGGAGGAAGAAGATGAAGAAGTACGGACAATAATACCCCTCTTAACTGCACTAAGGTTGCCGGGGACACGGCTCATCTTTGTCTTGTTTGGATTTTTATCTATTTAATTAAGTATTTTCTATACGTAATTCAATTTGTCCATGTTGTCTTGCATCATAAAAAAAATTCTTTTCGATTGATATCTAACATTTGCTTTTGTGGCAGGGCCTTTGATGTTCAAGGAGGTGAGGAGAAGGTACTTTCCCGCGGCGAGGAGCCACAGAAGCAATTTTGTAGAGGAAACGAAGAAGAGAAAAAAATGTCTCGCATTTTATTCCATTTCATATGCTTGTAATAACCGTCTTTACAACGGTCTTCGATCGAAGACTCTCGCTTGCAAGGTTGCAAAAGTCAGTAGTCGGTACTCGGTCGGTTGGGTCACTGACTAAGGATTAATCGACAGTCGAACGACTAATCGGATTTAGTCGGACTTTAGTCGACTTTAAATTTTATTATTATTACAAATATATTACTCATTTTTATACATATATTTACATAGATTTTGTACATTTTTATACTATCATAATAAAATAAAAAAAGTAATTGAATTTAAATAAAACACTGAGCATATTATAATAAGTTTGCTTATAAAAAAAGCAAAACATATAAGAATATGGTATCTCCAAGCAAAAACTTGGTCGACTAGTGTACCTAGCCGGAATTAGTCGGTACTCAGTCGGCCACCCCACTGACTAGACTAGTCGGACCTATTAGTCGGACCGGTCTGACGACTTTTACAACCTTGCTCGCTTGTAAATGAATGACTTATATGTGGTTGTGCGGGGATCGCCCCACTTGAGTGTCGACTTAGGACCATGCACGCGGCTCTTCGGGCTTCTTTCACATTTTTATTTTGGGTTTTTATCACTTGTGCCCCTCTGAGATATCGCAATTTCAGTTATGCCCCTATCTTTTTGATAATATCAGTCGTGCCCCTGACTTTTTGTCGTTTTATCACTTGTACCCCTCGGGTTAGTTTCCGTCCATCCCAAATGCAAACGGATGTTAACTTTAGGGACACATCAGGAATTAAATGAAAAAAATGAATTGAAAAGTCCACGTACTGTTCATCTTCCTCCGCCCCCTCCTCTTCATCTTCCTCATCCCTCGCCCCTGCCTCCTCCCCCCGCCCCTGCGCCCCCAGGCCCCGTGCCCCCGCAACCCCGCTCCTCCCCCTTCCCCCGCCGATCCGCCCTGACGCCTCCACGGCCCCCCTGGCCCCTGCCTCCTCCGCCCTGCCTCCTCCCCCCGCCCCTGCGCCCCCTGCACCTCCCCCTCCCTCTCTCTCGCACCTCCCCCTCCCCCTATGTCACCCCGTGTCGCTACCGCCCCTGCCCCCAGGTCGCCCCTCCACCCCGCCCCGTGTCGCCCCCACCCCAGGTCGCCCCTCCGCCTCCGCCCCTTCCCCCGCTCCGTGTCGCCACCGCACCCGCCCCCAGGTCGCCCTCTTCCCCCGCCCCGTGTCGCCCCCGCCCCCTCCCCAGGTCGCCCCTCCGCCTCCGCCCCCATCCCCACCCCGTGTCGCCACCGCCCCCAGGTCGCCACTCCGTCCCCGCCCCGTGTCTTCCCCGCCTCCTACGCCTGCCCCTCCCCCGTGCCTCCCCCTTCCGCCCTCCTCCTCCGCCTGTCTGGCTGAAACTGGATAGCTTTTAGTTTTTTTAAATTAAGATAAAGTTTTGACTAATTGATTCATAAAAATTCATCATAAAATTCAATAAAATTCACCGTTTGATCCGTAATGAGTGATATATCCGTGGAAATGCAAAAATTTTAGAGATTCGATGGATGCATGAAGGTGTCACTAAGAGAGAGAAAATATGAAGAGAAAGGAAGAAGAACAAATGGAGGAGGAAGAAGATGAAGAAGTCTGGACAATAATACCCCTCTTAACTGCACTAAGGTTTGAAAAAAACCATGGTTAAGTCAACTTATTGACGGTCAATCTAACAGAAGGGCACAAGTGATAACGGAGAAAGAAGTGAGGGGCACAACTGATATTACCAAAAAGATAGGGGCATAACTGAAATTGCGATATCTCAGAGGGGCACAAGTGATAAAAACCCTTTTATTTTACGTGCTTGCTCGTAGGTAGGACACACTTTGATAATAGACGCACATAAACATCGCTTCACTTAGCCAAATTATAAGATATTCTTCCATGCTAATAGAAGCATGTTAGGTGCGGTTTTCAATCGACTTGCATACATATGATTTTGATTTTCAATTCAATCCGAGTTTTCACGCATTTTGCTAAGGCATTGCATGTTTTCTCGCTTAACCTAGATCATGGTTTTTATCGACTGTATGGCTTTTCTCTACTTCCCTTCCTGGCTTGATCACCTAGTTTAATGGAAAATGGGAATGAGCGGTAGAGGATGAATGCTTGATTTATGTTCACATCTAATCAGTGATAACCTTAAACAAAATAATCGGGACTGATAAATGCAAGTTGACCTAAAATGGAGTAAAATCTTGTTTTGGGAGAGCAAAACCCGTGTTTACGTAGATGGTTTTATCTGACATTTTCCCACGTAAACTAGAATGTTTACTCACCAATAAAATCGACAAGATAATCAACCAACATTTGTTGGTTTCACGTGTGAGTTGGTGAAATCAAAGGGTTTTTGCATGCTTGTTTGAGCCTTGGTTGTTTCGACACCCTCCCTTAGACCTTAGGTACTTCATTAATCTCCGAAGATTCATCCGCTCATTTGTATATCCATCCGACTTCTTCGTTCACCTCAGGTCTCCCCCAACATCAATTATCCATCTTTATACTTAGGCTACTCTCAGCCTAAGTATCGGGGGAACCTGAGTCCCTGTGATTTTCTCACTCATGTTCCCTTGCCTTTAATACTTAGGTTATTTCTAACCTAAGTATAGGGGGAGCCAACCTCGTTCCCGTATATTTTTCTATACTTAAATAGAGCTTTGCCCTTGTATCACCTAGTGCTATGAGGACATAGCAAAGTTTAAGTATAGGGGGGTATACCGTATATACAGTATATGTACTTTAGCTATATTTTGAAATATTTTGAAAAATTTAAAACTTTTTGGCTAAAGTATAATCTCTTGAACTAAGTAGACAAAATTATTCTCAAGGCTTTTCTATATTATGTTACACTATTTTTCAAGAAAAATATTTTCGAAAATGATTTGAAAAATGAGTTTCTCTTGTTTTGAAAAATCTTTTGAAAATATTTTGAAAATCTTTATTTGTGTGACGTGGTGTTGAAAGTTCTTCTGATTTCAAGGAAAGTTGAGTCTAACCTGTGTTCTAACCTTTAATCAAAAACCAATAAAAAAATGAAAAAAATTCAAAAATCCTTTAAGAGTCAATTGTGACTACTAAACCCAAATAAGTACCCGCGTTCAATGAGGTTCGCTCTTAGCAGAGTAGGTGGTTTAGAGGACATCGCGTAAGGCTCCGTCCTCAAGCAACGGGCTTTGGCCCGTACTTACACCTATACTGGATGAATGCAGACGCATCTACTCATTTGAGTTTAGGCAGTCATTTTGTCCTTTAAAGTCTTCATAAAAAATGAAAAAAAATTGTTGAAGGAGTTGGATTAAATCCCCTACATTTTTCACTTCCACACATGATCAGAGATGCTCGAGAACAATCGATTTATGAGGTCTTGAGATTTTAGGTTAACCAGCGTTAGCCATTAGGGTCTTAGACTAAATCATCCACATTTCCCTAGGTTTCTAGATTTGCCTTCTACATTGCATGCTTAGTCTCCTACCTTAAGAATATGATCAGCACATCACATGCACGAGTCACGACTGCGGTTTCGATGAGATGAGTTGACATTTCACTTGAGGAACTGGTATGAAGGATTCGAGTCTGGATTTGATCTAATGATGCTCGAGGATGGGATAAAATCTTTGAAGGCTTCATGAAGCATGAGTGTCGGCATTTTAGCCAGTATGAGAACTTGGTTCTTATGCTAATCTCTTGATTTTGACCTAAGTGCCAGGATGTGAATAAAATAAAAATATTGATTAGTGTGCGCCAACTCTTGGTAGAAGCAGTGGAGCTAGCCAAAATATTACAAATCAAAGAAAATCATTGTTGAAAATAAAGCTCTCATTCCACAAAGTCAATCATCAAAGAGCTTCCACCAAAGGCTAGCACTCCCAACCATTTTCAAAGTGTCCACTTGGACCACCGCTATTAGGACCAGGAGTCGGGCTTGCACCAAAAAAGGGCTCTGCATCGTAAATGCTACAAGTCTGAGTGTAGAAGGTACGATAGGTACTCAAAAAAGGCACACCCCGGTGTATTCCCAGGAAAACAAGTGCAGATGGCTCCAACTTCCCTTGACGGACGCACTGATCAACACCAAAAATATGTGTTGCGTAATAAGGTACTAGAGAGAATCCTTGTTCCAATGAGAGGGAGAGAAGAAATGACACAATCCTAAATCCCTCCATCATCTGGCCTGCTACCTACTCTTCTAAGTCTGATAACTAAAGAGACAGTGGATTGGACGCAATATTTTGTTTATTCTCTAGAGTTGAGGATTGGGTTCTTAGGAGAATTTCTTGGACCAGGACCTTAGGTGACGTTTTGACTCTACTCTCGTAAACGCAATCAACACTAAATGTCATATTCTTAGTTTATATGTATACAAGAGAGAGTCTGGAAAACTAGAGGAATTGGATGCCTCTTGATTAAGGCTGGGTTAAGCTCTGAAATTTTGGATATATAAAAATGAGAGGACTTGAACAGATCAAATCCTGTACGCACATACACAAGGGGGTTAATCCAGCTCATTCAATTTTTTGTGATGCTCAGGGACGAGCATAAAAAGTATAGGGGTTGATGAAACCCGGTTTCATGCTCTTAATTCGCTGAAATAAACCCCCTAGCTTAGACATTGGGTCAGTAATAACCAGATTAATCCCTATAATTATCTAACCCATTGAATAAATTAAAAATACAAAAAATGGCAAAACTAAAAATCGTAGTATTTTTAAGCGTTTAAAAACACTCGTAACAATATTTCTCCCTTGGTTTGACCTCATCTCCGATTTTGATCAACATGAAACTTTTAAATCTCATCAAGATTTACAACTTTCATGTTTTGAGTTTTTCCAAATTCGGTCATTTTCCCCCTCATAATTCACTTTCTTCCTCGCAATAATGTGATTGGGCCACATGGCGCCTTCTGGTAGCGCCACGCGGCCTGTTCCTTCACCTGCCACCTGCCCGCATTCTCCATCGTTGGATCATCTCTTTCATCTCCAGATCCAAGCCATTCAGTCCCGTACCTAATCTCAACCCTTGGATCAAGACCCAGATCGCATCTGGGCCGTTCGCTTCCGCCTTCACCACGTCTTGCCACGTGGCTCCATCATAGCCTTCCATCTCTTCTCCAAGCACCTCATCCTCACCGCTCATCTCTGCCTCTTTTCTAGCCGCCCGATCGCCATCTTCCTTTCATCACGACCGTTGTTTGGCGCCTTCACCATATCTCTCCACGTGGCACCACCAACCGCCCTTCGATCGCACCGTCCCGATCTAATCCTAACCGCTCACTAGCACCCACCGCTCCACCGTTGGATCGCGAGATCCAACGGTGGAGACTTCGTCGTCTACCTTTGTTCGTCCCTCGCCCACGTCGCCCATCTCTTAGATGGTCGTCCCCCTTTCCACTTCCCTCGCTTCTTCCGCCACCACCTCCACTTCCCGACGAGCCCACGACATAGCCACATCATCCCTCTTCCTCGCGGCTACCCACTCGACCCACGTCCTTCTTCCTCTTGCTCCCTAACGCCCCGCAAAACCCATCGCCACCCACCATCTCCGCCCTTTAAATTCTCCGTCGCTGACGCACCTAGACTTGTCCGCCTTTACGAGGGACTAGGCCCAGCCCTCTTCCACCTCCCTGTGACATGGGGAGGTGGAATGATTGAGCAATGACGACCTTCAGCCTCCGGCGAGACCCGCCACCTTCACGGTTGCGTCGCGGCGGCTCAACCCCGCTCGAGCTCCGAGGATCGGCCGCCCTCGACGTACGAAGTCCCTGAGCCTCTCCAAGAGGCTCAAGCCCAGGCCACCGCTCCGCCAATCCCAGGTAATCTCTCTGATCCTCCTTCTTGTATATTCCTCCGTTTTCTCGTAATTAATTAGGACTCTTTCCGCTATCTTACCCTCTAAAGATCATTCCCTCAACTTCTCCACACTCCCACCATTCACGCGCTACCCTTCGATCACCCTTCTCTTCTTCCGCAACCCCAGACCACTTCGCCCCCCTCTCCTCCGAGCTCGCCAGAGAAGACGACCTGGGCCTTCCGCTTCTTTGCACCGTATGACCCCCACTTCTCTGACAATCATCCACGCCCCGTGCTTCGGCTAGTCACTAACAGTGCAGGTACTCATTCTTCAATGGTTGGAGTCTCCGCCAAAGTTTCTTTGGCGAGCTCCTACTTCGGCATATTGGCTTCGCCCGCCTCCTTCAGGACGACCAACGTCCCCATCGAGCTTCAACAATGATATCCAGCCATCCAAGAGCGACCGAGAGTCTTCACCGACCACGATAGAAGGCGGCGGAGCTAGGGAGTCTTCACCGGAGCACAACCAACTCTGCCACAGGAGGCAACGGAGTTGAAGAACTCGACTTCCAGATGCCGTTCAATCATCTTGATCAGACGGCTCACAGCGAGGCACGTCGCCTTCCTTCAGAAGCTCCAACCACCGTTAGATCTTCAAGACCTGGCGGTCCGCAGCACTCCACGTCGACAATTCCGAGCCTCTTCCTCGCGCCTTTAGGCTCGGAGCACCCGAGCCTAGCCGAAGCAAGTTCGAGCATGCATCCGAACCCGAGCCGCTAGCCGAAGCAACGTCGAAGCTCCAGCGCCCTCCGAGCCTCCTCCGAGCCTACTCTTCCACCGAACCTAGCATGCACATGCTAGTCACGTGCCGACAAGGGTAATTTGCATGGAGGCCTCTGCTGGTTCTTCAAATTGCATCCAGGTCTTGAAGTCATGTGTAGACCACATGCGCCTGGGGTATTTTGCACTCGAACCCCTAGGGTTTTTAATAATTGCAAAATACCCCCGCGCGTGTGGGTTATTTACAGGGAAGGTCTCGGACTTTATTTTATTTACATCTTAGTCCCTCCAGGGACCTATTTGCTATTTATCTTTTATGTTTTCTTGCATTTATGCCCTTGGCTTCTTTTATGCATATCTTGAGCACTATAGCTTCGTTTGAGTCGATTTTGGTTCCGTTTCGAAGCTTGTTTGATTCTCTTTCTAATTGCATAGTTTTTGGTTTGTTTTGGATACTTTGGACTGTGTAGATTATTTCTAATGAAATAGTGTCACTCGTTAATTGATTATCATGCCATTATTACTTATCGCTTCATAAATGGAACTGAAATCGATGATCTTGTATTGCCCATGTATTTAATCTAACTAGGGTATATTCTCATTGCACTTTCTATGCATTTCTTATTGCATGTTAAAAATTAAATAAAAAATGCATGTTTCATGTTTATTTAGGAATTGTGTCTTCATGCATTCTTTGACCTACGATTCATTAATGCAACACTTAGTTCAATTAATTAGAGTCTAAATATTACGAAAGAGGCTCGTGTCCCTGAGTTCGACCGTGGGCTTGCTCAAGTAAAATAAATCGACCACTTTTGCTTTAGTTCACACATTATTTCAAAGCGGTTTTTGATCGACCCGAATTAATCAACTACAACGAAATCGTTAATTCGAAATTTTTAAAATGATGAATTTCTGGTTTATCAGCGACACAATTCATGAACCTACTGCAAAGCCATGGTAAGAAGTATATTCTGACATAGGATGAGCCGATGGACAAGACTGGGACCAATGCCTCATGGGAGGCAGATGATGCATATACTAAGGTGTGGGTATCTGGTACTGTCTTTATTGAGATAGCCAATAATATCTTGAGTCAACCCACAACAAAGGCGATGTGGGATATCCTTGCAGGAACATACTCTCATGTGAGGAATGAGTCGAAGATTTTGCAACTTCAGCATGATATCTTGATGACCAAGCAGAGTGATCGTCCTCTTCACGCTTGGTATACATCTCTATGGGGTATGTTTGGATGACTACATAGCTACATACCCCTGACAGCCTCACCAGAGCCGTATAAGGCTTATAGAGATTCTGTCATGACCGGGGTATTTCTGATTGCCCTTAACCTAGAATATGATTAGTTTCATTCTCACTTCTCACCGATGCTACCTACGAGTTGTCTTCAAGGGTCCAACATCTATTGTCAAGATGGACGACACAACCTACGAGTTGTAAGCGATGCAGTTCATGAATCTACTGCAAAGCTATGGTAAGAAGTATATTCTGACACAGGATGAGCCGATATGGACAAGACTGGGACCAATGCCTCGTGGGAGGAAGATGCATATGCCAAGGTGTGGGTATCTGGTACTGTCTCTATTGAGATAAAGACGATAATATCTTGAGTCAACCCACAACAAAGGCGGTGTGGGATATCCTTGCAGGAACATACTCTCAAACAAGGAATGAGTCGAAGATATTGCAACTTCAGCATGATATCTTTATGACCAAACAGAGTGATCGTCCTCTTTACGCTCAATATATATCTCTAAGGGGTATGTTTGAGTGACTCCATAGCTACATACACCCGACAACCTCACCAGAGCAGTATAAGGCCTATAGAGATTCTGTCATGATCCGGGTATTTCTGGTTGCCCTTAACCCAGAATATGATTTGGTTCATTCTCAGCTTCTCAACCGATGCTACCACAACCTCCAATGGAGGAAGCGTACTGCAGACTGAGCTGATTATGTATCCTCTCTATCACGTCTACTCAGACATCATCGGCTATGGTGGCTTCCCGTGACAGAGACGATTCATCTCCATTCAGAGGACAAGGCACACATGGCAGAGGCGATCCACACCCACACCAACCATGTTCATACTGTCACTGATCAGGCCACTCAAAGGACACGTGCTACTCCAAACATGGCTTCCCACCATCGTCCCGTGCTGCTGAGCAGGTTCGGACTGGTCTTGATCTCACTAATCAACATTACGATGACTTTGTTATGCGTCAGAGAGAGATCGTGCCACCAGCTGCGGATCTTCTAGTACGGGTCCATCACCTCTACTTGTACTTTAGGTATTACTCATGTATTTATTGGTCGCTCTAGACCAGATCCTTTAGAATGGATAATGGATTTTGGATCGTTACATCATCTATGCAGAGATCACTTGCAGTTTGGCACTTATAGTACATTACAATCAGGTAGATCAGTGGTTATTGTCGATGGGACACATTCCCCTATTACTGGACATGGGGATATTCATTTGACTCCCTCCATACATCTATAGAACGCTCTTCGTGCACTTGCCTTCTCCATGAATTTACTATCTATTCGTCAGATTACAAATACATTGTCATGCTATATTTGACCCTAGTTCCCTTGTTTTTCATGATATACTCACGGGTAGGTTGATTGGATGTGGTCCTGAACATGAAGGGTTGTACAGGTTGACCCAGTCGCCTTATGCTGGTATCACTTCTCTTTCTGCAGAATCGATTTTCCCCAACACGTGGCATCTTAGATTCGGTCATCTACTACTGCAAAAGCTTGTCCCTAGTATCACTACCAAGTCCAGTTTCCAGTGTGAACTGTGCCAACTTCGAAAGCATCATCGGTCAAGCTTTCAAAGTCATCAAGGTCGTAGTAGTTAGAGTCTGTTTGAGTTATTTCATATGGATACGTGGGGTCTGGGTTGCGTATCTGATCATCAAGGAGACATGTACTATCTGGTTTGTATTGGTTATTTTTCCTGATTGTCTTGGGTATTCTGTTAAAGCATAAGTCTTAGGCTAGTACATTGAATCAGAACTTTGTGGTTGAAATAAAGAATATTTTCTCTATCTCTATAAAATATATTCATTCTGATAATGCTCTTGAGTTCTGTACTATACAATTGTCTTATTGTTTCAGCTCACACGTCATTATCCATCGGACTTTTTGTCTCTATACTTCTCAATAGAACAATGTTGCTGAATGCAAACACCGTCATCTTCTGGATATCATCAGAACTCTCCTCATACAGAGTCGAGCTCCTCATTCATTCTGGGGAGATGCTGTAATGAATTCATGCTATCTTATAAATCGGATGCCCGCCATTTTGGGTGAAAAAACACCCTTCTCCCTTGCTTTCCCAGAGAAGGGCATTTTCTCTCTCACGCCATGAGTTTTTGGTTGCGTGACATTTGTCCATCTCTTGTGTCCTAGTCATGACAAGCTCGCTCCTCAAGCTGTCAAATGTATGTTCATTGGGTACTCTCGCACCCAAAAGGGTTATCAGTGTTTTGATCCTGTAAAAGGACAATGCTATGTTAGTGCCGATGTTATCTTCTTTGAGTCCATCATGTACTACTCTCCTATATGTGACAAATTGAGTCCCTCTGAGTCTGTGGATACGGTTGTTCTTCCACCTCCACCAACACATCTACCTCAACCCGTCTCCGTGCTCCAATGCCTTCCCCAACATCCAACACATCTCAGGTAAATTCTGAAAACTTAGTTTCGACTGATGGTACTCGTAGCGTGCATGATGTACAAGGTTCATCACATGATGAGCATGTAGATGTACATGATGAGCCGGAACCGCCACAAGAGAGTGATCTGGGGTGGTCTATTGCCTTGCGGAAAGGCAAACGTTCCTGTGTACGATACCCTATCGCATGTCATGCGTCTCTAGAGCGACTTTCACCGGATTTTAGGAAATTTGTTGTGGGATTATCTGCTATTGAAATCCCACGTATATATAAGGAGGCTCTCAAGGTGAGCATATGGCGCCTAGCCATGAAGGCAGAGATGACCACTTTACAATCTCATGGTACGTAGAGCATTGTTACAACTCCTACAAATGGGTCCATCATAGGATGCAAATGCTTGTTCGCTGTTAAGCATCGAGCAGATGACAATATTGATCGCTACAAGGCACTACGTGTGGATCGTGGGTTCAGCCAAACCTATGGGGTGGATTATCAGGACACCTTCTCTCAAGTAGCTCGGTACTCCGTACTCCAGGTTCTTCTCTCTGTTGCAGTCATATGGGATTGGCCTTTGTATCATGTCGATGTGACAAATGCTTTCCCCTATGGTTATTGTTGGGAGAAACCGAGATGATCTATTCAGAGAAAGCCTAGGCTCTCTTATATAGGAAGAGACCTCAAAGGTAAAGTACAAAGTAGTCCAGACAAAACAAAGAAATAACAAACAGGTACATATAATAATTGTTGACGCATACATATTAGTATTAGTACCTGTTCGTTATTTTTAATTTTCAGTTGTATGCTTTATGTAATTTACCCATAGGCTACTCTCCTATATAAGAGAGCCTAGGGCTTATGGAATAAAGATCTTGCTCATTCTTCCCAACATGGTATCAGAGCGACGGTCCTAGACCGGAGTTCTCGGAACCGTAACCCTACCCACCACACCCGCCGGCCTCTTTCTCTCCCCTCTCAGCCGATCGGCGCCGCCCTCTCTCCCGGGCGCTCGTCCTCTCGGATCAGCGCTGTGCGCCTCTTCTCGCTGATCTGCGCTGCGCAGATCATCCCGGTGGCGCATCTCTTCTCGCGTGAAACGCGCATCTCCTGCGCATCTCCTGCGCGTGATCGCGCATCTCCTGTGCGTAATCACGGCCCTCTGTGCGCGACTCAGTGCGCATGCGCGTGATCTGCGCAAGGCTGTGCGCGCATAACCTCCTGTGCTTCAGCGTGATCTGCGCAAGGCTGTGCGGCTGAGCAGTGCGCGTGTCCAGTGCGCGTGTTCAGCGCATCCAGTGCCTAGCGTGCGTGATCTTCTGCGCATACAGCGCGCATCCAGCGTGCATCCAGTGCTCCAAGGCGTGCAACTCCTGTACGGGTGCAAGGTTCCAAGCCCTAAAACCCAGAACATCATCATAGGTTTAGTTGTGTGAGGTCTACACGTGCAACTAAACCCGGTTATGTCATTGTAGACAAATCACATAGTTTGTCAATCGTTCCAGTCTTCAATATCCAGTATGTCAGAGAGCAAGGCAGATATTCCATCTATTGGCGCATTCCGTGGTCCAGCGCCTATTGTCAAGATGGACGGTACCAACTATGAACTGTGGGCAATGCAGTTCACAATAAAGCAGAATGGTCGCCCTTTACATTCCCTCTATACATCACTAAGAGGGATGTTCGAGAAGCTCTATAGCTTCATGCCTCTCACAGCTACGCCAGAACAACAGAAGACATACCGGAACGCGACGATGGTGGGTGTGTTCCTGGCTGCACTTGATCCTGAGTATGAGGCATCACGATCACAGATTTTGGCGGACTCCACTATTCCTCCCATGGAGGAAGCTTTTCATAGATTGAGTCGGATCACAGTTCCTTCCACAGCTGCGAGTCAGAATTCTTTAGCCATGGCAGCCAACAGAGGTCGTGGGTTTCATCACCAGAGCTATGGACGTGGACCTCGTGGAAGAGGTGGCCGCACTAGGCCAACATGTACCTACTGTCACCGAGTTGGACACAATGAAGACACATGCTACTCGAAGCATGGATTTCCTGCATCAGCTCGAGTCGCTGAGCAGATAGAGCCTCCGTCTGCTGCTACTTTGGATCAACGGTTCGATGATCTATTTGCCCGTCTGAGGGGCATTATCCCACCATCTGGTCCAGCACCGACTACAGAGAGTCATTCTGATGCTGCTGCTTCTGCCTCTGCGTCTACCAGTGCTTCAGGTAGTATACTTGCACTCCACAGTAGTAGATCTGATACATTGCCATGGATTATGGACTCGGGCGCTACACATCACCTATGTGGCGACCAGAGTCTACTTACAGGATACACTCAGATCCCTCCAGGACGGACAGTAGTAATTGCCAATGGCACACATTCCCCCATCATTGGTCAGGGGGAGATTAGACTGACATCTTCTATGCAGCTCAAGAATGTGCTACATGCACCTGATTTTTCAATGAATTTGTTGTCAATTAGTTATATTACGAAGGATCTTCATTGTCGGGCAATTTTTGATCCATCTTCTTTGATTTTTCAGGACATCCATACGGGCAACGTGATTGGTCGTGGCTATGAGCAAGGAGGCCTCTACCGCCTGAATCAGACCCCATTTGCTGGAACCACATCCTCTCCTGCTGGACAAGTATCTCCTTTACTGTGGCATCTGCGTTTTGGTCATTTACCGCTTCAGAAGTTGCGTCAAGTGTTACCTTATAGTCTTCCTCACACACCTATTCAGTGTGAGGCATGTCAATTGGGAAAGCATCACATGTCGTCCTTTCCCAGTCGTCCTGGTCGGAGTAGTACCTCCAAGTTTGAGTTATTTCATGATGATGTCTGGGGTCCGAGTCGTGTACCTGATCATCAGGGACACAGATTTTATATTGTATTTGTGGATGATTTTTCTAGAGTGTCATGGGTGTTTCTGATGAAAAATAAATCTGCAGCCGGAAAAATAATTATCCATTTTCTGAATGAAATACAAAATGTCTTTTCCACATCGGTAAAATTGTGAGAAGTGATAATGCGTTAGAATTGTGCACAAATGTTCTTGCCAGTTATTACTCCTCAAAAGGGACTGTTCAACAAACGTCGTGTCCTCATACATCTCAACAGAATGGAATTGCTGAAAGGAAACACCGTCACCTCCTTGATGTCACGAGATCACTCCTTATACAGAGTCATGTTCCCTACTCCTACTGGGGTGATGCAGTTCTCACTGCATGTTATCTAATTAATCGTATGCCCTCTTCTGTTTTAAATGAACAGATCCCGTTTACTATCATTCATCCCGACAAGGATTTGTTTTCTCTTACGCCTCGTGTGTTTGGGTCGGTTGCATTTGTCCATCAGTTGTCCCCTGGTACTGACAAGCTCTCTCCTAAGACTGTCAAGTGTGTTTTTGTCGGGTACTCCAGAACTCAAAAGGGGTAAAAGTGTTTTGATCCTCTGCGTCGGCGGTATATGATCAGTGCAGATGTTACATTTTTTGAAAATGTTATGTATTTTTCAGCCTCAGGAGACAAGCAGCTACCACCTCTATCCACTGATGCCATATATATGACACCCCCACCTCAGATGCCGTCACCAGCAGCACCACCACAGCTGCCGTCACCACCACCACCACCACCACCCCCGCCACCACCAACTATATCACCGCTACCGTTTCACTATACCCGCAGGCTTCCTCCCGCTCATGGTCATGACTCGTCTACTAGCTCGTCTATGGTATGTAATGAAAATATTAATGTTGATGGATCTGACGACATTTCTGAGCAGGATATGTTGCAGGGGCCAGATGAGACCACAGTTGACTTAGATGTACCCATTGCTTTGCGAAAGTCGAAGAGAAGTTGTGCTACATATCCCTTATCAGCATCCGTATCTTTTGAGAGGCTATCTGGAGATTTCAGATCTTTTGTTGTGGCACTTTCAGCTGTCGATATTCCAAGAAATCATCATGATGCTATGCAGGATAGTAGATGGCGGCTAGCAATGGAGGAAGAAATGGCGGCACTCCAGTCCAGAGGAACTTGGAGTTTGGTTCCTACACCTCCAGATGTGAACCCAGTGAGCTGCAAGTGGGTGTTTACAGTGAAGCACAATGCAGATGGTTCTATTGACAGGTACAAGGCACGTCTGGTTGCACGTGGCTTTACACAGACATACGAGGTGGATTACCTTGACACATTCTCGCCTGTGGCACGTCATTCCACCCTACAGATCTTATTGTCAGTTGCAGTTGCTAGAGACTGGCCGCTTCATCAGTTGGACGTGAAGAATGCATTCCTATATGGAGATTTGCAGGAAGAAGTTTATATGCAACAGCCACCTGGTTTTGCTGTTGAGGGGGAGTGTTCCAAGGTATGCAGGTTACATAAGGCTATCTATGGCCTTAAGCAGAGCCCCAGAGCATGGTTTCAGAAGCTCTCAGATCTCTTTGAGAAACAAGGATACAAACACTCCAATGCTGATCATTCCTTGTTTGTGCAGAAGACTACTAGAGGAATCATTGTAATCATGGTTTATGTTGATGACATCTTGATTACAGGAGATGATGAGCATGGCATAAAGCAAGCGAAGGAAAAACTGGGAACCGAATTTGTCACCAAGGACTTGGGAGTCCTTAGATATTTTCTGGGGCTGGAGTTTGCTAGAAATCCATATGGATCAGTAATGTCGCAGAGGAAATATGTTACAGATCTATTGAGTGAGACATGTATGCTAGGGTGTCGGCCTGCTACGACACCAATGGATCCCAGCATGAAGCTCTATGATGATGACACGGAAGAGGTGGACAGGAGGAGGTACAGAGAACTCGTAGGCAAACTACTGTATGTCACGATCACTAGACCTGATATATCATTTGCAGTGAGTCGCATGAGCCAGTTCATGGAGCAACCACGTCAGGTCCATATGGATGCTATACACATGATTCTGAGATATCTAAAATCATCTCCAGGTGCAGGCTTGCTATTTAAGAAGGGAAAGGAGATCTCTATCACAACATGTGCTGATGCAGATTATGCAGGATGCCCCAAGGACAGGAAGTCCACCTCAGGATTTGCAGTCTATGTTGGAGATGCCTTAGTCTCGTGGAGGAGCAAGAAACAGACAGTGGTAGCTAGATCCAGTGCTGAATCAGAATACAGGGCTATGGCCCAGGCTAGCACAGAAATGATGTGGGTGAAAGCTCTACTTACAGATCTATGTCTTGATATACCGCTCCCTATGAAGCTGGAATGTGATAATCAGGCAGCCTTGTTCATTGCAAACAACCCAGCCTTCCATGAGAGGACCAAGCACATTGAGGTTGACTGTCACTACTACATACGTGACATGATTCAGAAGGGGTTCATTGCTACATCTCACGTCACCTCAGAGAATCAGACGGCTGATATATTCACCAAGGCATTACTTCGAGGCCCATTCCAGAAGTGTGCGTCCAAGCTGGGCATGATTGATATCTATGCTCCATCTTGAGGGGGAGTGTTGACGCATACATATTAGTACTAGTACCTGTTCGTTATTTTTAATTTTCAGTTGCATGCTTTATGTAATTTACCCATATGCTACTCTCCTATATAAGAGAGCCTAGGGCTTATGGAATAAAGATCTTGCTCATTCTTCCCAACAATAATAATATCTATCTCTATACTCCCCCTCAAGGTGGAGCATAGATATCTATCATGCTCAGCTTGGATGAACATCTCTGAAAAGGTCCTCTGAGCAATGGCTTGGTGAATACATCTGCAGTCTGATCCCTTGAGCTCACATGAGTTGTAGAAATCAATCCTCTCTGGATTAAGTCTCTAGTGTAATGACAGTCAACTTCTATATGCTTGGTTCTTTCATGAAAAGCTGGATTGTTGGCAATGAACAAGGCTGCCTGATTGTCAAACTGAAGCTGCATGGTTAGAGGTACGGCTACATGTAGATCCTCTAGTACAGATCGAACCCACATCATCTCTGTGCTTGCTTGCGCCATGGCCCTATATTCGGATTCAGCACTTGATCTTGCCACAACAGTTTGTTTCTTGCTTTTCTAAGAAACCAGAGAGCTTCCAACAAACACTGCGAATCCTGAGGTTGATTTTCGATCCTTAGGGCATCCTGCATAATCGGCGTCTGCACATGCTGAGATAGACAAATCCGTGCCCTTCTGAAGCAGCAACCCTGAACCTGGAGAAGACTTCAGATACCTCAGTATCATGTGTATAGCATCCATGTGAACTTGTCTTGCCTGCTCCATAAATTGACTCACCCTTCTTACTGCAAAGGCAATATCAGGTCGAGTTATGGTAATATAAAGGAGCTTACCCACCATTTCTCTATATCTCCTTTTATCCACTTCAACAGTATCATCATCATACAACTTCATGCTTGGATCCATGGGAATACTTGATGGTTTGCATCCAGCCATGCCTGTTTCAATCAAGAAGTCTGTAATGTACTTCCGTTGGGTCATCACCAAACCCTGTGCATTCCTGGCAAATTCCAACCCCAGAAAATATCTTAGGGTTCCAAGATCCTTCGTAACGAACTGACGGCCTAGGAACGCCTTTGCCCTTTCTATGCCCTGAATATCATCTCTGTAACCAAGATATCATCAACATAGACCATGATAACAACCGTACCTGCCGATGACTTCTAAACAAACAATGAGTGGTCTGCATTTGACCTCTTGAATCCCTGTTGCTCTATAAGATTGGAAAGCTTCTGGAACCAAGCTCTTGGACTCTGTTTGAGGCCATAAATTGCCTTGTGAAGTCTACACACCATATGCTTCTCCCTCTCAGCAGTAAACCCTGGTGGCTGTTGCATGTAGACTTCCTCCTGCAGATCTCCATACAAGAAGGCATTCTTGACATCCAGTTGAGATATACTCCAGTCGCGGACCACGACCACGGATAAGAGAATGCGAAGGGTAGAATGTCGAGCAACTGGAGAGAAAGTGTCCATATAGTCCCCGCCATAGGTTTGTGTAAACCCACGCGCGACCAACTGTGCTTTGTAGCGATCTAGACTGCCATCTGCATGATATTTAACTGTGAAGACCCTTCTTACAGCTCACAATAGATGCATCAGGAGGAGCAATAACCAAAGACCATGTGCCACGAGACTGCTGTGCACGCATCTCATCTTCCATAGCCAATCTCCAGCAATCAATCTTCATGGCTTCCTGGTAGGTCCGTGGTATATCCACAGAAGACAACTCTGCAACAAATCTCTGAAATTCTCCAGTGAGACGGTGAAACGACACCTGTGAAGCAAAGGGATAAGTGGTACACATCCGCTTCTGCTTCCTGATAGCAATAGGAATATCAAGATCATCTTCTGTTGTACTGGATGATGTAGTGCCCTCCTGCAATGAAGAATCCTGCACATGTACCATATCTGACCCGTCAGTAGTAATGCCATCTGAACATACCTGAGGCGTGATGGGTAGCTGACGTGTAGTCTGAGCAGGACCTGACCGACGCGTATAGAATTTTGGTAGAGGTGGAATGGGAGGTCATGGAAGAGGTGGAGGTGGAGGTGGTGAAGTTGATGTAGGTACATGAACAGAAGGAAGCTCAGGTGAACTCCAAATAGGAGGTGGAGGGACATAGACATCATCATTGGTAGTGGATGGTACCGGTCTGTCACCTGCAGGAGAAAAATACATAACAGACTCAAAGAATGTGACATCAGCACTAACGAAATATTTCTTGTTTATGGGATCATAACACCTATAGCCCTTCTGAATCCGAGAATAACCAACAAAAACACACTTAACAACTCTAGGAGAGAGTTTGTCAAGTCCAGGAGAGAGAAGATGAACAAATGCCACAGTACCAAAGACACGTGGAGTAAGTGAGAATAATTCCTTGTCAGGAAAAATGATAGAGAGAGGTATTTTCTCACCAAGGACAGAGGATGGCATACGATTGGCAAGATAGCACGCGGTAAGAACAACATTCCCCCAGAAAGAAATAGGAGCACAACTCTGAATCAGTAGGGTTCGAGTAATGTCAAGGAGATGGCGATGCTTTCTTTCCGCCACACCATTCTGCTGGGATGTGTACGCACAAGTGGTGTGGTGAATAATGCCCTTTGATGAAAAAAATTGAGAAAGGGACCGTGTGCAAAATTCTAGCGCATTATCAGTACGAACATATTTGACAGTAGAAGAGAACACATTTTGCACTTCATTAATCAGATTCTTGATCACATCTCCTGCTTCAGATTTATTCTTTAAAAGGAAGACCCAAGATACACGAGAGAAATCATCCACTACCACTAGATAAAATCTGTGTCCCTGATGATCGGGTACACGACTTGAACCCCATATATCTATATGAAACAACTCGAACGGGGAGCTACTGCTCCGACTCTGACGACTAGGAAAGCTCGACCGATGATGCTTTCCCAACTGACATGCTTCACAGTGAAAGGACGAACTGGGAGAGATCTGAGGTAGAAGATGGCACATTTTCTGGAGCGGGAGGTGACCAAAACGTAGATGCCAGATGTACGGAGAAACTGGTCCGGACGAATGAGAGGAGACGCTAGCATAGGAATTTCGAACCAGCCGATATAGACCATTCTGCTCAGAGCCACAACCAATCACCCTGCCCGTTAGTATGTCCTGAAAAATAAGAGAAGACGGGTCAAATATAGCACGACAATGCAAATCCTTCGTAATCTGACTAATAGATAACAGATTCATCGAGAACTCAGGAGCATGTAGGACATTCTGTAGATGCATAGTAGAGGATAGGGAGACCTCCCCCTGTCCAACAAGAGGGGAATGAGTACCATCTGCAATCTGCACTGAGCGGCCGTGAGGTATGTCCCTGTAGGACTCAAGTCTATCTCGATCTCGGAAGAGGTGATGTGTGGCACTCGAATCTATAATCCAATCTGATACATCATGAGACTGTGTAAATGCAGTAAATCTACCTGAGGTACTAGCAGCAACAGATGAACTAGCTGAGGCTGTAGCAGCAACAACTGAAGGTCCACCAGAAGAATCACCAGATGAGTGTGGCATAATATCACGAAGACATGCCACAAGTTCTTCAAAACGGTTGTCTGCAGTAGATGCCAGCTGGGACTGAGAGTGCTCTGCAACACGTGCCGATGCTGGGAATCCATGCTTAGAATAGCATGTCTCCTCCGAGTGTCCTGTGCGGTGACAATAGGAACATGGCTGACTAAAGTGACCACCCCTTCCCTGGGGTCCACGTCCGCGTCCACGTCCACGGCCAGAAGACGGGCCACCTCTCCCACGTGAAACTGCATTGCCGATGGGGGTGGAGTAGAAGAACTGGAAGAAACTGTAATGCGACTGAGTCTCCTGTAAACATCCTCCACTAGAGGAATAACTGCATCGGCTAAGATCTGAGACCGGGCGGTGTCATATTCAGGATCAAGGGCCGCAAGTAGAACACCCATCATGGTGGCATTCCGAAATGTCTTCTGCTGTTCATGAGTCGCTGTGAGTGGGATAGTACTGTGTAACTTCTCAAACATCCCCCTCAGGGATGTGTATAAGGAGTGAAGAGGTCTGTCGCTCTGCTTCATCGTGAATATGTCATGCTGAAGCTGTAACATCTTGGTCTCATTTCGCACCTGCGAATATGTAGCGGCTAGAATGTCCCACATTGCCTTGGCAGTGGGCTGATGGAGAACATCATTGGCAATCTCCATCGTCAATGTACCTGACAACCAGACCTTTGCATAGGAGTCATCAGCCTCCCACGAGGAATATATCCCTGTTTTCTCTGCAGGCTCATCCTCGGTAAGAATGTGCTTCTTACCATTCGACTTCATGAGGCTCATGAACTGCATCGCCCAGAGCTCATAATTCGACCCGTCCATCTTGACTATTGGCGCAGGACCTTTGAATGCGCCTATGGAGGGCATATCAACCTTCGATTCTGACATACTGCCGCTGGAGAAGAACTAGGGTTTGTAGACAAAGTAATAGATGTCTACACACATTGCATTGGATTTGAGTGCGTATGTAGACGTTACTCACTCAAACCCAACTATCCGGTGGAAGAGACGAGTACGGGCACGCCAGAGATCGCCGAGGGGTGGCTAGGGCCGCCTAGAGGGCTGGCGGCGGGACTGGGGGCCGCCTAGAGGGCTGGCGGCGGGACTGGGGTCCGCCTAGAGGACCGGCAACGAGACTGGAGTGCTGCCTGGGGGGTGGCGGCGATGCAAGGGTGCTGCCTGGGAGTTGGCGGAGGGACTGGTGGGGGCCGTTGGGTGGTTTGCGGCGGAACTGGGGTGCCGCCTGGGGGCTGGGAACCGCCGGAGAGGGGGGCCTTGGCGGGGATCCGAGCCGGCGGTGCGGGTGGGACGAGCAAGAGGAGAGAGGGCGGCGGGTGGGGAGAGGGAGAGAGCCCTAGGGCGGCTCTGATACCATGTTGGGAGAAAACCGAGATGATCTATTCAGAGAAACCCTAGGCTCTCTTATATAGGGAGAGACCTTAAGGGTAAAGTACAAAGTAGTCCAGAGAAAACAAAGAAATAACAAACAGGTACATATAATAATAATATATATCTCTACAGTTATCTACAAGAGGAAGTCTACAAGCAGCAACCACCTGTGTTCGCTGCTGAGGGGGGAGTGTCAGAAGGTGTGCCGACTTCATAAGGTAATCTATGATCTTAAGTAGAGGCCAAAAACATGGTTTCATAAGCTCTTGGACGTGATAGAACAGAAGGGGTTCGTGAGATCAACTACGGATCACTCCTTCTTTATTCAGAGGTGCCAGAAGGGTACTATTGCTATATTGGTGTATGTTGATGATATTATCATTAGTCATTACAGGGGATAATGCACAGGGCATTCAAGTAGCTAAGGTTTTTCTTGGACATCAGTTTGTTACCAAGGACCATGGGATTTACGCTACTTCCTTGGACTGGATTTTGCCAGGAACCATCGAGGTCTTGTGATGACCTAGAGGAAGTATATTACGGACCTTCTCTCAGAGACATGGATGGCTGATTACAAGCCAACCACTACTCCTATGGACCCGTGCATGAAGCTATATGATGACGATACTGAGGAAGTAGACAAGAGGAGATACATGGAGTTCATTGGGAAGTTTCTATATGTGACCATCACCATGATAGACATATCCTTTGCAATGAGTAAGTTCATGGAGCAGCCTAGACATGCACATTGGATGCATTCCATGATTCCGAGGTATCTGAAGACCTCACCTGGCACTAGTCTTTTATTTAGCAGAGGCACATCCCTTGTTATAGCTTGTGCAGATGCATACTATGTAGGATGCCCTAAGGACATGAAGTCTACTTCTGGCTTTGCCGTGTTCGTAGGGAATTCATTAGTATCATTGAGGAGCAAGAAGCAGATGGTTGTCGCCAGATCCAGTGAAGAATCAGATACGGAGCTATGGCACAAGGGAATACAGAGATGATACGGGTCGGATCCTTTCCAACTAACCTAGCTATTGAGGTGTCTCTTCCCATGTACCTCCAATGTGACAACTAGGCTTCACTGTATATTGCCAACAGTCTAGCCTTCCATTAAAGAAACAAGTATATCGAGGTAGACTGACTCTACACTCGAGACATGATTCAGAAGGGTCACGTTTCTACATCTCATATTAGCTCAAGTGAGCAGACAACAGACGTGCTCACCAAGACTCTAGCTCGAGGACCCTTTCAGAGATGTTCCAAGCTGAGCCTGATAGACATCTATGCTCTAGCTTAATGGGGAGTGCTGAGAGTTTTATGTTATGTTACTATTTCATAGTTTATTTATTTCTCTGTCTTCAGTATATAATTTACTCATTAGGTTTCTCTCTTCTATATAAGAGAACCCTTGGACTCTGTGAATAAACAACGAAGCATTCTCTTCCACATAAGCAGACCTTCAGGGGGTATTCATTAAGATATATACAAAAAATTAGTTAAAATTCATTTTACAAGTGTTCTCGTATTAATTGAGAAGAGCACCAAAAACACATTTAATTACATGTTGGTTGGATGTTATGTGCCTCGTACATCAAGCTCGCTCCCAAATCTTGGAACATGGATCTCGATTACATGACCTAGAACTTTTTCCGTCATGTGTCTTCAACCATTGATTTGTTTTTTTTAGAAACAACCATTGATTTGTTGTGGGACCTCGAACTGGGAGATCAATTGGTAGGATTAGGCCGTGGATGATTAGGTTTGACCTCGATTGGTCTGAAGGGACCTTGGTTGGGGGACCGGTTCGATATCTTCTGATATGTCATACTACTGGTTGTCTACCAACTGAAGCAAATCACTTGACGCATGTAGCCATTGGTGTGGTGGAGGGATGGTGTCTAGATATGCAACCACCTTTCTCAATGAAGGGGTCGCGACCGATGGCAGCCAGGGGTTTGCATTCTATCCTCCGAGCAGAAGTGGGTGGTTTTGCCATGGTGGAGAACAATGAGATTTTCTTGGCTTTGAATTGAGAGTTGAAAGAGATTTCAGACCTATAACCTTACTAGAAGTCCTCGAGGGAGAAGGATAAAGTATCTGGAAAAGCTTTCAAAACTTGGATAAGTTGATATCTATCAAGCATGGCTTGCCATCATTTTCCC
The DNA here is from genome assembly GCA_037367405.1 of Ottelia alismoides. NCBI lineage: Eukaryota > Viridiplantae > Streptophyta > Magnoliopsida > Alismatales > Hydrocharitaceae > Ottelia > Ottelia alismoides. The sequence goes on from JAZKJV010007458.1 coordinate 560,141, forward strand.
GCAGACAATGCCTAATGATGGAGATGAAGATTTGATGTTGTCGTCAGACTTCACCTCCCACATTAATAAGTTGTAAAAAGGAAGTGGAAAACAAGCAATCTATGTTCATTTGAAATGTCCCATAATAATGTAACTGCATGTCCATGGGTGCTTATATGCATGCGTGCATGTGCGCACACACATGCGCTTTGTGTGTATCATGTGTGCATGTGTATGCTTGCTTGTGACCCAACTTTTCCATATCATTTTCAATTTACTGGTACATTTCTGTTAAAAAGACTTGGTCTTTTCTTTCAAAGTTATATTTTCATTCTTACATTTTGTCTTCTTTTCACAATTGTAGTATGATATGGATTTTCTTCTTTTAGATTACAACAGTACAAAGTTGTCGAGATGAAGCTTCTCGCCCAGCAAAGGGATCTCCAGGTCATTATATTTATGATGCAATAAACACATGCATAATCATATTCATGACATGCTATATTTTTGGTTTCCACCATTTATGCTACGGAATTGCTAAACTAAAATGTCCATTCTTTGTAAGCTTAAGTGCATTGCATGCCCTTTATTTGAGATAGAAGAGAAAAAATGGGCCGAGCTTTGGTTTGTTTTTGTCATTTTGGTTGTCCTCTGCTCAAATTTTGAACTGTTCTTTTGTCATTTTACCTTGTTTGTATCTTCGCTACGCAAAACTTCCAGACATCGAGAAGTGCTTGGACATTGTTGCAGCCCTGCAGGCAAAGAAAGGCACCGGTGAGGTTCGTTCATAAGTTTTAATGAGCCGTACTTTCCACTTTGAGTGGATTTTTTGTTTTAAGTCTCTATCATTAATTTTTTAACTGATTTGTCAGATCATGCATGCACTTTGAGTTTACGCAGGAAGCCTGTTGTAGTGCCTACCTACTCTTAGGCATGCATATGATTGTAGGAAGACATGAACTTTTTCATCATCTTATTTCCACCCTGCAGTAAAAGCTTACATGTTCAGAAACTAAATTTTTCTTGCATGTAAAATCATTGTTCTTGGAATGTGGTTAAATAAAAACTAAAAAAGCTCAGAAGCATCTAATCTATTAAATCTAATTCTTTTTCATAATTTTCGCTTTCCCTTTTGGTTTGCTGTTCCTTAACATAAAAGTTTTCCGATGGGGACTAGACTTAAGACACTGAGGAAAGTACATACTATGGCTTGGTCTATCAGAATGAAGAGAAAATGACCGGTTTGGTCGTGACATAAAGGTTAGCAGATATGACTGAGTTCATTTTTCATGGATGTTATTGTAAGAAAAGTAGTTGTTTTATTTAGTATAGACAGGGAGCTAAATATTTATTCCAAGAGTGGGCAAATCATGTTGGAGAAAATGAATTGTTTGATATTCATAGGACCTTAGGGCTCTGTTATATAGGAGAAAAGTCCTTGGGTAAATAGCAAGAGAAGTACACTAAGAAATGAAATAGAAAAATAACACCAAAGATATATAATAATCTCAACACCCCCTCAAGTTGGAGCATATATGTCTATCATGTTCAGCTTGGAACAACATCTTTGGAAAGAGCCTCTAGTAAGTGCTTTGGTGAATATATCAACAGTCTGATCTCCAGTAGAAACATGAGAGGTAGGTATGAGACCCTTCTGAATCATGTCTCTGGTATAGTGGCAATCCACTTTTATGTGCTTTGTACGTTCATAGAATGCGGGATTATTTGTAATAAAAAGTGCTGCCTGATTATCACATAGAAGTTGCATAGGAAGAGGTACATCAACAACAAGATCAGTCAGAACTGTCCTGACCCACATCATCTTTGTGCATCCCTGGGCCATGGCCCTGTACTCGGACTCTGCACTAGATATAGCAATCATTGTCTGCTTCTTACTTTTCCATGACACGAGTGATTTGCCAACAAATATAGCAAACCTAGAAGTGGACTTCCTGTCCCTAGGGCATCCTGCATAATCTGCGTTTGCACACGCTGTGACGTCAAGAGACGTGCCTCTGCAGAATAAAAGACCAGTACTTGGTGAAGACTTCAGATATCTCAAAATCATAACACAACATCCATATGCACCTTCCTGGGCTGCTCCATGAACTGACTCACCTAACAACAAAGCATATATCTGGCATTGTGATGGTAACATATAGGAACTTCCCAATTAGCTCCCTGTATCTCCTTTATCTATCTACTCAATATCATCATCATATAATCTCATACTTGGATCCATAGGAGTAGTAGCAAGGGCACCCTGTTGTACCTATCTCTAATAGAAGATCAATAACAAACTTCCTTTTAGGCATCACAAGACCACACTGGTTCTTGGCGAAGTCTAATCCAAGGAAGTATCTAAGATTATCAAGATCCTTGGTTACAAACTGCTGACCTAGGAACTCCTTGGCTACCTGAATGCCCTGCTCATCATCACCAGTGACAATAATATCATCAACATAGACAAGAATAGCAATTGTACCTCTTTGTGTCCTCTGAACAAAAAGTGAGTGATCCGCAGTGGACCGAGCAAATCCCTGATGCTCTATCAACTCTGAAAGCTTCTGGTACCAAGCTCTCGGACTCTGCTTCAGGTCGTAAATTGCCTTGTGGAGCCTACACACCTTCTGAGACCCCCCTTCAGCATCAAACCATGGTGGCTGCTGCATATAAACCTCCTCCTGTAAATCACCATATAGAAACACATTCTTCACATCAAGCTGGTAATGAGGCCACTCACGTGAAACAACAACTGATAGGAGAATGCATAGTATCGAGTGTCTGGCTACTAGAGAGAATGTTTCCTGATAATCCACCCCATAAGTCTGGGTGAATCCACATGCTACAATCCTTGCCTTGTAGCGATCCACACTACCATCAGCTCGATGCTTCACCGTAAAGATCCATTTGCACCTCACAACTGATGCACCTGGAGGAGTAGAAACAACACTCCAAGTATCACGAGACTGCAAAGCGACCATCTCCTCCTCCATGGCAAGTCGCCAACTGCTATCCTGTATGACCACCTGATATGTGCGCGGAATTGTAACAACTGAGAGGCCCATAATAAACCTCCTTTACTCGTTTGAAAGATGGTCCAAAGAAACATGCGCAGCTAGAGGATAGGTGACACAGTTGCGACGCTGTTTCCTCAAGGCAATAGGTATATCAAGGTCATCAACCTATCTGTTTTCTGGTACCATCACCTCCTGTGTATTATCCTGTGGATCAAGCATAGAAGAACCAATGTCATCAGTAGAAACATTGTATTCATCACATACCTGGGGCGTGCTGGATGACGGGGAAGGCACATGAACATAGGGGCGAGTAGAAGACCTGTGAATCTAAAATCGAGGTAGGAGCTGTGTCAGGGTAGATGGAGGTGGAGGTGGTGGAGGCGGAGGTGACTGAGACTCAACATGAGGAGATGGTGGTGAAGATAACGAGGTGAAGGAACAAAGATATCCTCACCAGAGTCAGCATTTGACAACCTGTCACCTGTTGGAGAAAAATACACAATAGACTCAAAAATGTGACATCAACACTAACATAGTATTTTCGCCCAACAGGATCAAAACATCTATACCCTTTTTGGGTACGAGAATAGTTGATGAACACACATTTGACAGCTCTAGGAGAGAGCTTGTCATGATCTGGAGTAAAATTGTGGACAAAAGCCATAGATCCAAATACCCCGGGAGTAAGAGAGAATAAGTCTTTCTTGGGAAACACAATTATGAAATGAACTTTTTCTCCAATGATAGTAGACGGCATGCGGTTCATTAAGTAACAGGCAGTGAGAATCTCATCACCCCAAAACGAACGAGGAGCTCGACTCTGAATCAAAAGAGTCCTCATGACATCCAAAAGATGAAGGTGTTTGTGTTCAGCAACACCATTTTGCTGGGAAGTGTAAGCACACGAAGTCTTTTGAACAACAACAATGGAACTGAGAAATGCAGACAAATGTAAAGTAGAAAACTCCAAGGCATTGTCAATGCGAATAAATTTCACATTAGCAGAAAAATATTCTTGATTTCAATAAGAAAAGATTTAATAAAGGGACCAACTTCAGACTTATTCTTTAACAGAAAAATCCAAGATAATCTAGAGAAATCATCCACAACAACCATATAGAACTGATGTCCCTGATGATCTGGAACACAACTAGGACCCCATATGTCAAAATGAAGCAACTCGAATAGATGACTACTGTGATGACTCTGAAAAGAGGAACGATGATGCTTCCCAAGCTGACACGCCTCACACTCCAAGGTACTACGAGTAGAGATCTGTGGGAGAACATGATAACTTCTGCAGAGGAAGGTGCCAAAATCGAAGATGCCACTTGAAAGGAGAAACATATCCAGAAGGATTAGTAGCAGCACCAACACATGGAGGCTGAACATGTCTGTAAAGCTCTCCCTGTTCACGACCACATCCAATCACCCTGCTCGTGAGTACATCCTGAAACACAACAGAGGATGGATTAAATATGGCATGACAATGTAAATCTTTTGTAATCTGGCTAATAGACAAAAGATTCATCTGAAATGCTGAAGCATCTAAAACATTCTGCAGATGCATTGAGGGGGCTAGAACAAGCTCCTCCTGACCAACAATGCATAGATGATCCCCATTAACAATTACAACTGATCTACCATGAGGAATAGGCCTGTAGGAAGATAAATGTGCTCGATCTCTACACATGATGAGATGCTCTAGAGTCCATGATCCAATCTGATAAGTCTGAACTGCTACTACTGGTAAGTGCAAAAACGATACCTGACGAACTCGAAGAGGCTCTGACAGTATGTGCGACATCTGAAGATCCTGTAGTCGAATTGGTAGGAGTAGTCATCATCTCTCTCAGCCTGGAAACAATATCATCGAATCGTGCATCATGGGCAGGAGCAGAAGTAGGAGTAGGCTCAATCTGTTCAGCTACACAGGTAGATGCATGATAGCGATGCTTCAGATAGCATATCTCCTCAGAATGACATGGACGGTGGCAATGTGAACAAGGTTCGCGCTGTCGGCCTCCTCCTCGTCCATGTGGTCCTCAGCCACGAAACTGTGAAGTACCCCCTCTGCCACAAGAAACTGTCATGGCAGAAGGAGTCAGAGCCATAAAAGTAGACAAAGTAGTAATTCTACTCAACCTCTTGTAAATCTTCCCCATTGGAGGTATCGTCTCTCTAGTAAGTAGTTGAGTACGTGCTGCATCATACTCAAAGTCAAGAGATGACATAAATACTCCTATCATAGTAACATTTCGATATGCTTGCTGCTGCTCAGTACTAGTAATAATAGGCATGAAGCTATGCAGACGCTTAAATATGCCTCTAAGATGCGAGAAGTGTGCATGAAGAGGTCGACCATTCTTCTTGGTCGAAAAAATATCAAACTGTAACTGTAGGATTTGCTCTCATTCTTTGCCTGCCCATATGTGTCTGCTAAGATTTCCTAAATAGCCTTTGCTGTGGGTTGATTGACAATGCCATTAGCAATCTCCGTGATGAGCATCCCAGAGAGCCAAATACGAGCATAGTCATCATCTTGCTTCCAAGAAGCATCAGCACCAGTCTTGTCCTTCGGCTCTGTATCCGTCATAATGCGCTCCTTATTATGACACTGCATTATGGTGCGAAACTGCATGGACCGCAAATCGTAGTTGGTCCCATCCATCTTCACGAGGGGAGCTGGCCCTTGAAGGCACCGGACGATGAAAAAACATCACCCTTGTTCTCTGAATAGTAGTCAGAACTATCTTGACCCACATCATCTCTGTGCATTCCTAAGCCATGGCCCTGTACTCAGACTCTACACTAAATCTAGCAACTATTGTCTGCTTCTTAGTTTTCCATGACACGAGTGGTTTGCCAACAAATATAGCAAACCCAGAAGTGGACTTCCTGTCCCTAGGGTATCGTGCATAATCTGCGTCTGCACACACTATGACGTCAAGATACGTGCCTCTGCTGAATAAAAGACCAGCACGTGGTGAAGACTTCAGATATTCAAAATCATATACACAACATCCACATGCACCTTCCTGGGATGCTACATGAACCGACTCACCTTGCTAACAACAAAGCATGTATCTGGCCTGGTGATGGTAGCACATAGGAGCTTCCCAACTAGCTTCATGTATTTCCTCTTATCTATCTCCTCAGTATCATCATCCTATAATCTCATGCTTGGATCCATAGTAGTAGCAAGCTTGCACCCTATCATACATGTCTCTAATAGAATATCAGTAATAAACGTCCTTTGGGTCATCACAGGACCATGCTGGTTCCTGGCGAATTCTAATCCAAGGAAGTATCTAAGATTTCCAAGATCCTTGGTTACAAACTGCTAACCTTGGAACTCCTTGGCTGCCTGAATGCCCTGCTCATCATCACCAGTGACAATAATATCATCGACATAGACAAGAATAACAACTGCACCTCTATGTGTCCTCTGAACAAAAAGTGAGTGATCCGCAATGAACCGAGCAAATCCCTGATGCTCTATCAACTTTGAAAGCTTCTGGTACCAAGTTCTCGGACTCTGCTTCAGGCCGTAAATCGCCTTGTAGAGCCTACACACCTTCTGAGACTCCCCCTTAGCAACAAACCCTGTGGCTACTGCATATAAACCTCCTCCTGTAAATCGCCATATAAAAACACATTCTTCACATCAAGCTAGTAAAGAGGCCATTCACGTGAAACAACTAATAGGAGAATACACAATGTCGAGTGTCTGGCTACTGGAGAGAATCGAAGGATATGAGATCCTTAAGCGCATAGGATCACGACGTATGCGATCGGGAGCGCCTAGTCGTACTAGTCGCTCGAGGCAACGAGATTTAAAAAAATTTAAAACGATGAAATCACATGATCCGAGAACACTTCTCGGATTGTTTCATCTAAACCACAAGTAGGTATTAAGATTATCTCTTGAAGCGTGGTTGCGATTGAGTCTCTAAAGGAAGCGATTTCTTGTCTCAAGTCTGATCCGACAGAGGAGACGCTTGCGAGCGTGTTGATGAAACACATGCTCATCGCAATCCATGTTGATGATCCAAGCGATGAATCTCCTAATTTTGTTACACGAGATCTGACGTCTTCTTCATGAGTGAGGCGCATCGAAGGAGACGAAGATCCACGAGCAAATGATCCGGCAACATAACGATGATGACTCTCTTAGAGCTTCATGATGGACGGCCACAATGAGAGAGAGGGCGTGTACATGAGAATGAGAGAGAGAGAGGCTTGCAATTAATTGTCTAGAGGAGAGATAGGGTTACATCTCCTTTTTATAATATTTTGGGAGTCCATGGATCATAATCCATGTGAAACACAAAATCAACGGTTAGATTGATTTGTGTTTCTAATCAATGGCCATGATCATTGTTGATTAAAAACAACAACAATAATTAATTTACATTAAATTTAATATACATTGAATTATCATCAATATAATATAATTTAATTTAATCAATTTAGATAAGAGGATAAAGAGAGAGTCAACTCCTAAAATAGGGGGATGACCACTTTTGAACAATTCGAGGGTGACCGTTCACCACCTATGAAGGTGGCTTCTCTTCTTTATTTTATGTGAGATTTTATATCTTACATAATCCTCTTAAATATTTGCAACAACTTTTATTGCAACTATGTTCATAAAATTAATTTCAAATTAATTTGTAAATATTTCAATCATGCCATTGAATAAATATGAATCATATTCATACATCTAAAATAATATGTAAATTATATTTCCAATTAACTGTCCAATGTGAGTCCAATTCACATCAACAATTGAATTAATACATAAATACAAGATACAAAAAGTCTCTCTCTAATATATCATAAATCATATTTATCATATATATAAATAATATAGATAGTACTGTCCACCTAATTCATATCCTTGATAATTAAATCATATTTAATCATATCGGATCTTCATTCTCATACATCTAAATAATATGAATCACATTCACATTATTCACTTCTTTGATAATTAAATCATATTTAATTATCTTAGATAACTCTCTTTATATGGCCAAATAATATGAGTCAACTTCATATTATTCATGATAATTAAATCACATTTAACTATCAATTTTCCTTAGTGCTCAGACACATTATCAATAATTAAATTATCCTTAAACTCTTTTAAGAATAATGTACTTTCTCCGCGGATACTTGGAGATAAGGATGTCGATTGTATTGTTCCACATATAGTGACTTGGATATTGAGATCACATCTCAAATCTAGATCTTGCGGACCTCTCATAGATGCTTGATTAAATCAAGACATCAAATCTAATCTTATCATTATATCTGAATCACATTCAGATCAATGCCCAACATTTGGACCAAGAACAGATCACTTCTCTACTGAGAAGAGTCACTAAAATCCAGACACGTTTCATCACTCCTTAGGAATGGAAGCGTCATGGTTATACAATCGTTATGATCACATCACCCTCAGGTATTCCTAATACCCGTACATCATGCATACTGGAAGACCCAGAGTAAACTCGAAGTTTTAGATCTATTTTATATTGTCTCCTTCAGGGGTTTTTCATTAAGTTTCTCATTTGACTATTGGGAGTTGGTATCGATCGTATACTTTCCAAAAGCATATATCATATCCAGATGTTGATCATATCTTTTCCAAAAGCATATATCAAACCTACAAATTCAGTCAAGCTTTCAAAGCGAGACGACCGTGCACGGAATTTGATCCCAATATCTCATGAGTGAGCTCATATCTTCTGGTTCAATAAATGAACCTGTATGATCCTTTTGAGAGATCGTATTACTCATATGCCCTTGTATGCACACCGGCGCGCCAGTGTATAGATCTTGATTAGGTCATAAATCTATTGATCTGCCAAATGTACATACTCAGACATATAGTAACACATCTGTCTCCGGTCAGAGGATGCGTGCCTATATCGCGACAGCATACGACATAGGTTTTTGGTTATCTCGATCTCGTTAAGTCAACTCTTTGAATTTGCTTATCTAACACCTCTGAATCTCTATTCCTATGCAGAAGACCTGCATCAAGTGGTCGGTTAAATATCAGCCATTAGAGAAAGGATTGCCATCTCCAATTCAGACTGGAGATCATCTCTTAGTAATCATTTGACGATGCTTGATGAGTCCTCAATCTAACTCTTTAGATATTCATCCAAGCACCAACCTCTATGATTCAACAATTGAATCAATAGCTATGTGATCATTAAGATGGCCAGGTATATAACCGTAATTGTACTAAGGGGCCTATTATGCAAATTAGTTATTCTTCATTTCAGATTAAGGAATGATATTTGCAATAATATTTATTACATAATGGCTTGCCGTGGGCTCGCATGTCCAACAATCTCCCATTAGCCCAAAGTTCCATTAATGGGCTAATGTTAAACCCACGCTCATGTGACAATCATAGGCTATTTAGAAAAATAGCTAGGTAAGCTGATCAGTCACTCTGTTCCCGAGAGACTACGCCAAGTCCTTTTACGACACTTGCATATCTCCTAGTAACAGTGCTCGCAACCAATGCGAATGTTGCATCTTATGTAACCAATACTCAATCTTATTGAAGAAGTTCTAGTGTCTATGACACTACAACTCAATCGTTATAACTAGTATGTAATTTCTATTATCCTTATCAGACTACCCTTATTCTTGGAGATCTCTATCTCCTAAGGTATCTGCAGTTAAGACATTTTAGATCATTATCTATAAAGTCTTAAGTTCTTGAAGATGACTTAGAGATCACTATCTCTAAAGTCTTGTCATCATTGAAGATATTGTTATTACTGCAATCAAGTGTTTTATTTCCATAGAAGGATTAGTAACAATTTACTACTCCCACTGCATGGCAAACATCTGACTTTTGTACACATCTAGCATACACTGAGCTTCCCAAAGCTAATGCACTGGGGCATATAGCTTTGGTATTCACATCCTCAACTCTTGAGGTGCTATCCCTTTTTAAATAGGTCAGTACCATATCTTAAGGGAAAGAAGCCTTTCTTGGAATTTTCCAGAAAATGGAACATGTCCAAGGTGTACCACTAATGTGACGGTCCCAATACCCTCTTCTCTTTGCTTCTGAACAACTTCAGAACTAAGATATAAGAGGTATCTTTGAGATCATATCTCAAGGTATGGAATAGCCAGACTATAAAACACTTATTATTGTCCTTATATCATTCCAAATGATCAGGATATCATCTACATTTAGTATGATGAACACAATGGCATTCCCACTAAGTTTCACATAGTTTATCAAGATTTTATCTGAAATCATAACCTTTATAATTTCATCAAATCTGATGTTCCAACTATAAGAAGCTTATTTGGGTCCACAGATGAAGTTCCTTAAGCGTGCACACCTTGCATTCTTTATCCATGAAGCCATAGGGCTACATCATATGAATATCCTCGATGAGGAATTCATAAAGGAATGCAATCTTGATTTCCATCTTGAAGATGTCATAGTCAAGTTGTGTAACTATAGTTAGCAATATTCTGATGGGTTTAAGTATGGTCATTGAAGAGCAAGTCTCATCGCAAGCAATGTCTTTTCTTAGTGTGTATCTTGTGGATACGAGCCATGCTTTGAAGGTCTCTACCTTCTCATCAGGTTCCCTCTTTCTCTTGAAGATCCATTTACACCTTAACGGGTCTTACCCATATAGGCGGATCCTCGAGGGTCCATATACAACATTTCTATATGAAGTCTACTTTGGACTTTATTGCTAACGTCCATCTTTCCATGTCATGATCTTTAGAAGCTTCATCACATGAAGTAAGATCATTGTCGGACTTAACTAACACACAGAATCCATCCTCAAACTCATTTGAAGAGGTATGAGTGTTTCATCTTTAATTGTCCTTTTATTTTTCGATTTCAGGGGCCTCATATCTTTTCAAGATTAAATGAGTACCTTCATTTCATTTTCATCTTGATTCTCAAAAGAGTCATCCTCTAAGAATCATATCCTTAGAGATGAGATCTTTTAAGAATTTCAAGGTCATAAAGTAGGCATCCAATACCATCCTTTATTTTCCTTATGAAGCAGCACACTGGTGCTAGATTCCAGCTTACTTGCATCCATGATAAAGTTATGGACCAAGCAATCCTAAATCCTCATGTGTCCAACACAAGGCTAGGTTCCAAACCATAACTTATGAGGATTTTCAGATTTATATTTACATGGAATCTTTTTAAGGATATATATTGTAGTCTCTACTACATATATACCTGGAAACTAAGAGGTAAAGATTTATCATTTTGTTATTGCCTGAGCCTAAATATAGGGGAGGGGGCAGATCGATTTCTATACTTTTTGTTATTTTAGCTCTCCTACGCTTAGCATGCGCTATGTCTTTTTCTTCACTTTTCGTGCTATGAGGACTTAGCACATGCTAAGTATAGGGGGGAGTGTATATATTACACATATACTTTACCCATAGCTCTTACTTTCATATATTTTTGTATATATTATGCAATAAGTACGGGGTGGAAAAAAATTGATTAAAAAATAACTTTTTGTAAAATACATGTATACTTGTATATTATGTATATTGTATAATACTTATAAAATTCTTTAAAAAATACTTTTTAAAATTTATTGTAAAATAGAGGGTATACCAGATTTTTGAAAATAATAATAATTTTAAAAAATTTAGGCTTCTTATTTACTCTTGCATATTATCCTTGCATTCAAAAATGCGTCTTGCACTTCATTCACCTATATTGTATGTCATCTGCATATTTAGCATATGCAAAGTGAAAAGTTAGTGGGTTCTGAACCGAGTAATGAATAGAAGTCGAGGATGGATTTGATTTGACTTTAATCTACCTAATTTCAGAGGAACCTTATAGCAACTGGAGTTAAGATTTTTCAGGTTGAGTGACTTAATTCTTTGAGTCTGCAAGTCTATGTTCACATGTCATCTTGATTGGTCTAAATAGAATACTTTTTACACACGCAAGATTCTTTTAGACAGTGACCTAACTTGAACAAGCTCCATGCATGTAGCTCTTCATTGATGAGGTGGTGAGGAGGTAGAATCCTTTGGCTTGGTGTAGCACATGGGTGGAAACATCCACCCTCCTCTAGGGAGGGTAGTGCATCTCAACCTAGTCCAGTGATGTTGATGTCTAACGACGGATGCTGTGGATTGCAATAATGCTTCAAAAGAGGGATAGTCTACTAGCTCAAGAAGAAAAACTCCTGATGTACATGATGCACCTTGTATATAATCAAACAAATTCTAAAAAACGGGACATGCCTGATTGAAAATAAAATGCCTGCTGGAGTGTATATTTGCAAGGCATATGCTTCAAAATCTCATACTAAGGAAGCCTGCAACTGGAGACTTGACTACACTGGTTAAACTCCACGGATATATGACTACACTGGTCACAATCCATTCTCTTCTCTACCCCCTCTCCTTGAGCTGATTGCACTTGAACTTAGAAGGGAATACCCCGCTCCTCGAGGAAAGAGTTGCTAAATCGAGGAATTAGAGTTATCTTGTTAGAGGAGGCTGTTTCTTTGCCATTTAAGATGTAGAGAGTTATATTTCACTTACACAGTACAAGTAAGACTCAGTCGTCAGAATTTGCGTATGAGGACTTGTTCTGACCTGACTGTTGAGATGACCTGAACAGAGACTTGTGGAACTCAAAGATTGTTAGGTCTTAAACTTAATTTCCTAAGGTTCCGCCACCTATTAATCCAAAGATCGAGTCGAGTTCCATTTTCACCTTTTGTTCATGACCTTGGTATGGAACCCAAAATCATTTCACTTTTGCATTCCATTTGCTCGGGGACGAGCACGGTTTAAGTATAGTTGATGAATCTGTGATTCATCACTCTAAAAGTTGAAAATAGAGCTTCGTTCCCAGTAATCAGTTGCATTTCCCCATTTATTTCTGCATTATTATCATTCATGCACTTGTAGATAATATTCGCATTTTATTACTCATATTTACATGAAATAAGAAGCCAAATTTTCCTTGTAAATATCATATGTATATTACCATATTTTCCCTTATTTTTATCTATTTTCACTAACTCTAATCCAATAAAATCAACTCTATAGTGTATATATTACTAACACTGATAAAGAAAAAATATTAAAAAAATACTAACTTGTAAAATTGTCCAATAAAATCTGAACCCTAGTTTGAGATTAAGAACCTTAAAATATGAATATCTCTCTCTTACAGTCTCCTATGGACCCCTACTCAATTTTGAATTAAAGTACATCCAATTACCTTCAAAAAAAGACCAAATTCAAAAAAATCAGAGTTCGTATGTGAAACTTGGGTTTGGGGCCTCTATTGTATTGTACATATTGACTAAACTACCCTTTATTTTATCTTTTTATTTTCTTAATTATTAAAAATCCAAAAAATTAAATTAAGTTGTAAATATTCCATTCATGTTTTTTCCAATTTTATTTTGATTTTTTTCTCATTTAAAAATGACAAAAAAATCTGCAAAAGATAAAAATGCGGTATTTTATACCTATAAGGTATCCCCAAAAATACCTTTTTACAGATGATGACTTCTGTTGATTTTCGATCCTTCATGAAAGTTGTAGAGTCGTCGAGACGGGCAACTTTCATGTTGACCACCTTTTGATTTGACCTCTTTTGTTATTTCTTTTTGATTTTTCTTTTGATTTAATTTTTGATTTTTTCTGGGAGCGACACGTGGCAACTCCTAGAGCCACCACGTGTTACCCCCATTTTTCTTTTAAATTAGTACATTATTTACTTTATTTATTTGTTTATTACTTTAATTTTTTATTTTAATTATTTAATTATTTAATTTAATTTATTTTTATTTTTATTACTATTTATTTTATTTATTACTTTTTATTTTATTTCTATTTTTATCCTCTACCACGTGGCCGCACCTCTGCGCGCCACGTGGCCATCTCTCTATGCCTCTCCCCTCCGATTCTCTTTCTATCTCACGCACTCTCTCTCCTCCCTTATTCTCTCTCTTATCCCGCTACCCATGCACACCAACCTCCCCTTCCGCATGATGGTTGCGCCATGCCCTCATGCCTTCCTCCTCTCTTCCAACCTTCCCGGACGCACCTTGCCTCGTGCCAACCACCTGCGGTTGCACGTCTCACACTCGAACCCCCGCATGACCCGCACCTTGCATGGCCATGCACAACCGTTTCCCTCACGTCCTCTTGCTCACCCATGCACGTAGCCACATCCCTCTCCCCTCTTGCTCTCACTCTCTCTTCCCACGCGCGCGACCCACTCCATGCAACTTCACCTTCCTTCTTTCCCGTGCACAACCTCCCGCGACTCACGCACCTCTCTCCAACACCCCCACGTTTCTATTCCCATGCAATCCACGTACCCCTCTCTCTTCCACTCTTCCCGTCGTCCCACGACTCGCACCCCACGATCTTCACCATCGCTCCTGCCCCCTCGCAAAGCTTATAAAACATCTCCATGCGACCCCGACGCCTTCCATCTGCCATCTTCGAGAGGAGAAGCCCAACCTCTTCATTCCTTGTGGTGACAACACGAGGCCAAGCATCGCGGGCGACGACGACTCCACCTTCCTCCTCGGGCGCGATCCAGCAACGATCACTCGTCGTTGCAGCTACATCTGTGCGGCTGCCCAGCTTGTCGCACGCCGGCGACTCGAGCAAATCAGAGCTCTTGTTGGAGCTCTTTCCCTGGCGTTCCTTCCTCCGTGAGTCCCCAGGTAATCCTTTCTCCTCCTTTTTCCCTCTTCTTCTCCGTTCTATCTCAGTCTTCCTTCTCCTCTCTTCCTCTACTACTTTTCTCTTCATCTACTCTGTCTCCCGTACACCGTCGTGCTTCCTCGTACCAATACCGCTTTTTCCCCTCCGACCACCTTCGTCTGCTTCTGCCACCGATCCGCTTCGACACTTGCAACCTTTCGCCTTGATAGACTCCACCTCGCATCATCGTTAACCATTGGCCGAGCTCGGAGCTCGAGCTGTTCATATGCTTTGCAGGGCCACCATATCGGCGACACACCCATGCCTCCACCGCCATAGCCCGAGTCCTGCGGGCTGCGCTCCCTCCTCACCGACCAAGGGGGTTTATGCACTCCTAGAAGCCCTGCCCACGCCTCCAGTTCCGTCGCTACACTCCGCCGCAACAACTCCACTTGGCCGAACTCGCTCCCCCTCGCAGGCGACCCTCGGGTTTCCTCCACCTCACGTTGCATCAACCTTTGCACGGCCGCTGCCCACAGCCGTGCGCGGTTCCACTACCGCCTCATCGCGCCGTTGCCGCTCGCCATTGCCTCCTACAACCACCAACCATCACTGCAGGCGTCCACATCACCGCGGAGCACCACTCCTCGACCGTGTGTCGGTCGAGGACTCCAGCAGCGCCAACCCTCCGCCTCGATCTCTGCCTCGGTCGACGCGCTCCGACGCTACTCCGCCTGCCCACATGTCCACCCTCCTTAGCCTCATCCCCTCCTCACATGCGCGACACATGAGGGTAGGGTAACTTGCGTTAGAGCCCCTTAATTTCCAAGCATTTGCACAGAAGTACAGACTTCCAGGAGGCACGTGAGGTGCATGTGACCTCCTGGGAAATTTGCATAAATACCCTTATGGGTATAGGTAATTGCATCTTAGTCCCTATGCATGTTTATTTATTCATTTTATTTCTGTAATATTGCATTTAGGCCCTGTCTTTGGTCATCATTTTGATCCTTCATTTAGCATCATTTTCTAATTCTAAAAATTATGCTTGTATGCTTATTATTGTGGATATGGAATATATTTTTATGAGCTTATTTAATATAATTGATTTGGTGGAAAATTGTATAATTTATCCACTGCGTGCTATTAAATTAATATTAAAACAATCACTGCTCCAAAAATTCTCAAAATTTACAGTAGGTAGATTTTAGTATGTTCTACATTGTACCCAAATTTCATGCCATTTGCATGCATATTGAGGTCGGAATAAAATAAATGGTGATTTCATTAATTGATTTTTATGGACTTAAAACTCATTATTTTTAGGAATTAAAAATTATTCTGGATGTCTCTCACATAGACCTATCTAGGATAATTTTATTTCCGAGAAATAAATTGGTTTGGTATTTATTAAAATTAATTAACTCAAAATCACCTAGTTTGCATTATTTAATTCATAATTAATTCATATTACATCCAAAAATTCCAAAAAAAGTATAGTATCTTAATTTCATCTTATTTCACATTCTGACCAAGTTTGAGGATTTTTGGACTTAATTTGATCGTAATTTAAATTTTAGTCCCAGAACTTCGTCAAAATTGCATTTCACTCATTAATTGCATTTAAAATACAAAAAAATGTCTTTTTGAAAACCTAACCTCTAGATCGACTAAAAACCAACCTAAGGAGACATCAGCCTCCCTGAGTTCGACCTTGGGCTTGCCTAAGTAAAAGAATTGACCGCTCGCTTTAATTGAACAAATAATTAAATTTGCGTTTTTGATTAATCTGAATATGCCCGACTGCAACGAACAAATCAATGTTAATTCTGCATAACTAACTAGGGTAAATACGGGCTCTTCACATGCCAATCTGCATTAGAGAGAGAGAGAGACTTCCGAGAAGATCTTGTAATGATTTACATTAAAATATAGGTTTCCTTCGAGTACTCACTAAGAATTAACTCAAAGCACGTCCGGTCCATTTAGAGTCCTCAAAAGTATTAGTCGGAACACATATTTTCTCGATCTTCCACTAGATACTCCTATCACTTTGGTCTTTAACGCGTTCAACCTTTTTACATATCATGATGATCTACCATTCAACTGTCATTGAAGAACTGAGCAAGTTATCTTTTCAAACTTTACAAGCATGGAGTCCAAAGCAATTGAAGAGATCACAGATGTTCAAGATATAGATATGTCTTGAGGTATTCGGCATTGTTTCCCGATCGAGATCACAGATGTTCAAGATATAGATATGTCTTGAGGTATTCGACATTGTTTCCCGATCGATTGGAGAGAGTGCCCAATAAGTGACTGTGCTTGGATAAAGGAAGACGAATTGCAACAACTTCAACCAAATCTTCTCTAAAATTAACTTGAGGCAATCTCGATAGAGTGAGATTCTTCTCAGCCGGGAGGGTTAATGCAACCCATTAATGCACACACTTACAACCATTAGAAATATCCAAATGTTGGGCTACTTTGTAAAATGTTAAATATAAGGGGTCGTGTTAAATTTGTATTTTTTAATTTAAGGAGAGACAAAGACCTAGAATCCTCTTCATCCTCTAGGTTATGATTCTTTAGAATTCTCGTTTTTTCCTTCTGTATAGGTGTACAGCATTCTAGAATAATGTGTATATTTTTAGTCCATTCATAAATAAGGCCTTTGGCCAAAGGAATGTAACAACAAGAAACATTTGAATCTCTCAAAGGAAATTTCTGTCCCTAGTCTCTCAACTATTTTCTCTCTATTTCTCTCCTTCACCAATACCACTTTCACTTTCACTTCCCTCTTTCTCTTTTTTCTTTCCACTTCACTCTTCTTCTTTCTCTCTCCCATTTCTTACATCCCTTGTCCATTCCTTCTCCTACCACAATTTTCCTTTGTTTTCCTCCCTCCACCATAATCCCACTTCACCATCACTCCTATCCCATTCTCATACTTCAACCTCCACCATCACTCCTCTTCCCTTCTACATCGGCCCACACAACCACGCCTTGTTGCTCTGTCATGCCAACTTTTGACGGTCTATCACCAACTGCATACTACCTTCAAACTTGTGTGATTCACCGTCCACCTCATTTCATTGGATGCCTCCACCGGCCTCCACTCCTTGTGTGTCTCCATTGCTGTTGGCTTCAACAGGTAACTGCATCTCACCATCAACCTTTATCTTTCCACCGTGAATGTGATAATTTGTGTTCGGTGCCACAAGTCAAGAATAATGAGTATTTACTGGTAGTTTTAAATTCTTCGTAGTTGTCTCATACTAGCTAATTTTTTCTTCTGTTCTTCGATTTATTACCTTTGGATCTAAATCTAATTTGCATCGACTTTCCATCATTTGCATTTTGATCTGGTTCCTTGTGTGGGCTTGAGATTCAAAACTTGATTTCTTGCTTCCGCTCTCACTGACTAGGTTGTAAGCCATTTCATATTAAAGATAATGTTATTAGATCTATCCAATGAAGGTTAATCTCAAACTTGACGAACAAAGGTAATCTAGAAATCCTACCAAATTATTATAGGATGAAGCACATGCCCCATTGATATCTCTCCCCTGGAGTTACATGCGCATAAAACCCTCCCTTCTCCAGCCATGGTTCACATTCTGTTTCCACAAATTCTTATGTTCCTAACCCACTCTGTTGCATGTTTTTTCTTCCTCGATTTTCTTCAGTCCATTCTCTCGCCTGCCCTTTCCAGTGAAGTGCACGCCCGTGAGCCACAACCATAATAGAGAAAGAGGGACTTAATGAGAGGTGTGCCCTCAGTTTGTGTCCCTGTTTATCGACTTTGTAGGGGCAGTTATCCAAAATGAAAACAATTATAGTATCAGTTATTTAAATTGACATATGCATAGTATAAATCACTTGTAAAGAGCATAATTTTATATTAACCTGAATACGTGCTATACCATAAAACTAAAAGTTTTCTTTCTGAATATCTGATAAGGTTGCTCACCGTGTTCAAGATGTCATGAATTTATTAGTGGATGCCCACTTGCTTTGCATTTTACATTCACACTTGCTGGGAGCGTTGCAACAACTGGGAACTAGTTGTGGTGATATGCCATGATTTCCAAACTTTTCTTGTTATCAAAAGCTTTCTCTTTTTACTAATCGTTCTGAAATTGACAGTGAACAAGCTTATAGAAAGCATCATTAGAAATTGTTATTTTAGTGATAATCCTTTTCTATTTTAAAGGATCAATATTCTTCTGAGAACAGAATCATATTTAGAATTCCATATTCTCATAAACAATGCATCTATACAACAACAACAAAGCCTACTCCCACGTTAAGTAGGGTCAGTTACACGATTTTTTTGCCTCCATTCAGATCTAGTCTTGGGTCATTCCTGGGCTTAAATCCAGAAAACTAAGATCCCTTCATATAGTCTCATTCCAACACTTCTTGGGCATTCATTGCCCTCTGTTAGCCTGCTCAATATCCCAAAACTCACATCTCCGCACTGGTGCATCAACTGACCTCCTTTGCAAATAGCCGAATCACCTTAAGCAATTTTCTCGCATCTTATCCTCAATCAGAGCTACACCAAATTTCCTTCTGATTGCATCATTCTGAATCCGATCTTTACGTGTGTGTTCACACATTCACCTTAATGTTTTCATTTCTACTACTAATTCTCTATACATGTCTAGTTCACATGCCAACATTAAGATCCATAGAGCATAACAGGTCTCATGGCTGCTTTGTAAAACTTTCCTTTGATTTTTAAAAGAATTTTATTATCTTTCTACTACTAATTCTCTATACATGTCTAGTTCACATGCCAACATTAAGATCCATAGAGCATAACAGGTCTCATGGCTGCTTTGTAAAACTTTCCTTTGATTTTTAAAAGAATTTTATTATCACAGAGAACAGTAGAGGCTCCTCTCCACATTAGCTAACCTACTTTTATTCTATTAGTAACATCTCCACCAATTTCCCCATCATGTTGCAAAATAGATTCCCAAGTATTTAAAAGAATCTTTCTTCTGGATGTTATCGTCACCAATCTTCACATCGATTCCTTCACCATTGCTTCCATCAAAAGTGCACTCCATATATTCAGTCTTAGCCCTACTTATATGAATCCTTTAGTCTCTAACGCATGTCTCTATACCTCAAGCTTCTCATTTACTCCATCTCTAGTGTCATCAATCAACCCAATATCATCAACGAATAACATACACCGAGGTATCTCATCATGAATGTGACTTGTCAACTCGTCTATAATCAATGTAAAAAGGAATGGACTCAAAGTTGAACATGGATGCAAACCAATGTTGATGTCAAAATAACCAGCCTTCCCAGTCTGTATCCTTACACAAGGTGAAGCCATATCCTACATATCTTTTATGAGGTTAATGTATAGGACATAATTTGTCTCTTCTCTAAAACTCTCCATAATATCTCTTGTAGGACATAATCATAAGCCTTCTCCAAATCAATAAAAATCATATGGAGATTCTTCCTTTTATCTCTATAAATATCTATTGTTCTTCTTAGCAAGTGGACTGCTTCAATAGTTGAGCGACATGACATGAATCCGAACTGATTTTCTTTTACTTTAGAAACTTGGCTCAACTTTCTTTTGATAACATGTTTCCAAATTTTCATAGTGTGACTCATTAGCTTGATACCTCTGTAATTTAAACAATTTCGAACGTCTCCTTTGTTCTTATAAAGAGGCACCACGATGCTTCTCCTCCAATTTTCAGGTATTTTCTTGCTTCGTCAAATAACATTGAATAAATTTGTAAGCTAAGTCAAACCATGATCACCTAAAACTCTCCAAACTTCTACAGGAATGTCTTCAGGTCCTACACCTTTCCCAGGTCTCATAACCTTCAAAGCATCCTCTACTTCCTTCCTTTGTATTCATTTATAGATTGCATGATTCAGTTAACTTTCACTACTTGTTATTTCTGTCAAAGTGATCTCTCTATTTCCTTTCCCAATGAAAATCTTATGGAAGTACTGCTTCTATCTAGTATCTATATCCTCTGAGTAACAATCATGCGAACTTCCTCATCCTTAGTGCATCTCACTTGAGAAAGGTCTTTGATCTTTCTTTCTCTTGCTTTAGCCGACCTGGATATATCCTTCTGACCCTCTTTAGAGTCGAGATTTTTGTACAAAAAAAACTTCATAAGCTTTTGACTTAGCTTCGCTTACAACCTTCTTTGTTTCCTTCTTTGTTATTTTGTACTTTGTGACAATTTCATTTGTTCTATCCTTAGACATAGCTTTAAAGCACACTCTTTTAATTTTGAGCTTCTCTTGCATCCCTCCACTCCTCCACCAAGCCTCCTTTTGGCCTGAAACTCCTCCATTTGACTCGTCTAGGATATCTTTGGCTACCCTTCGGATACAAGATGCTACCACCTCCCACATCTCGTTTGCACTTCCGTTACAATCTCAAGATAAATCTTCTAAAACCTTCTCTCCGAAGCTTGATTGCTTCAATAAAAGATTCCACCATCTAGTTCTAATGATCTTGGAAATTCTCCTCTTCTTTACCAACCTTTTTATTTGCACATTCATGACTAATAAGCGATGTTGGGTAGTCAAACTCTCTCATGAGAATACTTTTCTCTCTCTACAACACAACCGATCTCTTCTCCTCATTGCAAAGTAATCTATATGTTCTAGTCGGGCCACTCTTATAAGTAATTAAATGCTTCCCCCTCTTCCTAAAGAGAGTGACAGAGTGTTTGCTATGAAAAGATAATAAGACATTACAAAATCCAGAATCATTTTTCCATCTTCATTCTATCATCGAAGCCATGTCCTCCAGGAACACTAGCATACCCTGAAGCATCCTTTCCCGCTTGTCCACTAAGATCTCCACCTAGGTAAATCATCTTTCTTTGTGTGATTCCTTGCATAATCTTATCTAAATCCTCCCAAAAAACTTGTTTAATCCTTTCATTTAAACCAATTTGTGGTGCATAAACTGAGATGATATTCAGAATTTCTTATTCGAGCACCACTTTTAGCAAAATAATCCGATCCTCGAATCTTTGCACCTCAACCACAGAATCCTTCAAATCCTTATGAACGACCACTGCAATACCATTTCAGCCCTTATCTTTGCTTGAATACCAAGTTTAAAGCATGTCTTCTCGATCTCTCTTCTCTCCAATCCATTTTGTCTCTTGGAGACATAATATATGGGTCTTCCTTCTTTCCATCGTATCTAATATCTTCATCGATTTACCAGTCAAAGTGCCAATATTCCAACTACATATCTGTAACTTCCTTTACAACCTCTTTTGGACTAACTTCTTTATTCGCATGCATGCATCATGCGAGAACCCTCGTAAATTTTGGATTGCATCTCGATGGCGATGCAACTGAACTAGCTTATTTACTCGCATGTGTTCCTCATACGAGAACCCTTGCAAATTTTGAACTACATCTGGGCTTCGATGTAGCGACCCCTGCCAACTTCTCATTGCATTTGGGCAATACAACACGTCGTTGGTAGGGAACGCCCCAACGAAATTTAAAGTTTGCTTAAATCCATGTTGAAAAGATCCGAACTGTTTTGAGACAAATTCCTAAATAGTGTTCTTAAAAAGAATATTATTTAGGAATTTGTCTCTCTTGCGATGGTTGTCATCTACCTAAGGTGCAACCCTCCTCAATTTACCCGGACTTGGGACCGCCATTGTTGAGTTATAAATAAAGCATCTATAACTGGAAATAATTACCTTTGATATTACTTAGGAAGGAAAGAACACATTCCATTGAATTGACAATATTGACTCGTGGCAACCCAAGCCCCAACTAATTTGGTTAGCACTTTTGTACTTGTGACCAGTGCTGCCGGTCTGGTACATGAGCTTCCAATCCCACGCCACTTTCTTACTTATGAGTCTATGACCAGTGCTGCTGTCTGGTACATGGGCTTCCAATCCCACGCCAAATCCAGCTCTTTTTCAAATATTATATATATATATATATATATATCACATTACACTCTCTTTGTATTTCTAAATATTCAATGCATCCTGTCGCATCAGGGGCAGGTCGGATGTGCAATGAGTAGCACAGCCTTCTCCTATATCAAACGTTATGTTACCCTGAATTTTGTTCAAATATTTATCTTCTCCCCTTATTTTTACATTTTCCCCCCATGTTTACTTCATTAAATCCACCAACCTGTTGTTATATTTGCAATTTTATGAATTCTCAGGCATTGGTTGCTGATTTTGAAGTTGCTGAGGGCATATACTCACAGGCAAGAGTAGAGGAGGGTGATTCAGTATGCCTTTGGTTGGGAGCAAATGTTATGCTGGAATATTCCTATGATGAGGTTAATCTTTTCAACCTAGAGGATGCATGTTATTTAAGTTAGTGTTAAAATGTCTAGAGGTCTGCATAATTACCGTGGATTTGACCTATGCAGGCCACCTCTCTCCTTCAGAAGAACCTTGAAAACGCCAAGGGCAGTTTAGAAGTCCTTGTTGCTGATTTACAGTTTCTGAGAGACCAAGTCACTGTAACTCAGGTACACTTTGATCCACATTACCTGAACTATGATAATGACTATATTATTGCATTGAGTCTAGTACCTGTGGCACTGGATGTGGAAGCTGTGGGTGCGAAATTTGGTTTCATCCTCTTATTGGTTTTGCTCCATTTTGGTTTTTAAGATGTTTGTTTTTTTCTTAAAATTCCTTGAAGCTAACATTGTGTCCATAAAAATGCTCGATCAGGTAACCATTGCACGTGTGTACAATTGGGATGTTCATCAGCGCAGGCTGAAGCAGGTGGCTAAAGATTTTTGATGATGAGTACTAGAAATTATGGTGGTTTGAGTTGCGGCGTCGATTGATCTTCCTGCTCATGTTCTCAATGCTTGCTGTGTATCAGCAGTAGAGATGTTTATTGGGTCTTGAAGATTTAGTAGGTGCAATTGGGGAAAACAATTTACGTATCTTATTCCCAACTGTCTGACGGCGAACGCTCTATCAAGTTTGGCCCAAGGAAGAATGGGATTTTTGGTGTAATGTCACTGCCCTTGACTTCCATCTCACAGAGCTCTTTAGAGACCTGAGATAGCAAATTATGGACTTTTATTAGGGTTGTAATTTACTACCATTTGTAATTTTTATTGCTTTTCAGGCTTCAGAATTAATTTGGAGAGCTGTTGTAGGTGTCCACATCTTTGAGAATGCCTTGCAGGAGCTTGAGGTGTTTGATGAGGTATGAAAGATCTCCATGAGATTAGCATGCCTCTAAGGTCCAAAGTTGCTTCCCTAGGACTGGCTTGCTGGCATCATGGTAGGAACGCCCCTAGAGAGATCGTTGTACCTCGTGTAAACAAATGAATACAAGTACAGATACATGTCTTACCATATCTTTATCTAAATGCAAATATAGAATGAATATATAGATTGCATGGCAAAGCCTTCTCCCACTGTAAGTAGGGTTGACTACATGGATTCTTGATTAAATCCATGTTGAAAGATTCGACTATTTTTCTCGTTGGCCATCGACTACCTAATGCAACAACTACGATGGAAGATTTGAATCTTGATCTTTTAGGTGGTAGACACATTGCACAACCACCAGACCATTTTGGTGGGTGGATATTGCATACGGACAATAAAAAGATACAGGAAGACTTAAATAAATGTATGTGATGGCTTACACTTGTACAAATATACTAAATATATTCATCTTATAACAAGTATATCAAATATAACAAAAGAATTTATATAATTTTGTTCAGATATAAATAACCATAAATTGTATTTATATTTCAAAACATGTATGGATACATATGTTAACAGATATCAAAGTTATGTTTATATCCATCTTTATTTGTAGAAATAAGTGGGCAGTACATGCTCTCTTCTACAAGACAAGCCGCAAACTAAGTCCAAAGGCAATCAAGCAAAGGCCCTCGGACCCTGTCCCCTAAGCACAACTACATCAAGAGTCTAGATTTTCTTGCAAAAGAGTAACTTCCATTCGCTAAGTGCGGCCAATATTGAGGTCCTTCAATAAGATGGAAGGTTCCCTGGCAGGGCTCACAGGTAGGAATGAAAACGGATCGGATATGCTTATTTTCATATCAATATTTGCTTCATCTTTATCGAATACAAACGGTTATGGATATGATTCAGATATGCATTAAGAAAATCATATCTTTAAAAATACGGTTACGAATTCGAATTGGGTATTTCTCGAATCCGATACGGATCGAATAAAGAGCGGATCCGAATACATATCAAATAAAGAGCCAATCCATATATAAATAAAGAGTCAATTCAAATATGGATCCAATAAACATGGATTTCGAATATAAGAATAAAGATCACATATGGATACAAATTGAATTTTTATCGAAGTTCATAATGATTTAAAAAACGGTAATGAAATATAAATAAGTTGGATCATGACAAATGAGAGCGTTAAGGTGACCTGCATTCTTGACCAAAAGTCAAAAGGAGATAGGGATTCGTAACTTTCGTCCATCCTCAAAAAACGGAAGTTTATTAATATCATTAATATATTGTATATATAATATATAATATTAATATAATAACACATGGTTGTGGCTTATATTATATTAACTAATATATAAAATAATATAAATATTGTATTTGGATATCTGGATTCAGATCTGAATATTCAAGCCATTACCATATCCGTATTTTTATCCGGAAAGTTTTTACAACTATATCTATATTCGATCCGTATTTGATTAAAATTCGGATACATATATCCACATCCGATAATTTTTTTAATCCGATAAGCGGATATTCGGATATATCCGTATCCATTTCCATCCCTATTTGCAGGAGCCTTACATGGATGAACTAGGGATACAACCCCACAAAGCTTGCATGCCTCTTTGAAGGGTTAATATTGATACTCCTAACAAAAGTCAACCTTTCACAAAACCCTTAGGGGGTGTTTGGATAGTGGGTTTAGGCGGGTTAAATTGGTTGCAGGTAATCTATTTTTGGGTTTTGATGTTTGGATAGAGGGTTAAATTGGGGTTGGGTTAGAAGTGGGTTTGGGGTGATGTGATTGTATTGGAGTTTGAAAAAGTGAGAAGTTATTGTGATGTGATTGTATTGGAATTTGAAAAAGTGAGTAGAAGTGGAGTAGTTTATAATTTTTATATGATATGATGTTATAGTATATTATTTTTTGATGGAATTGATGATAAAGAATTGATTTATTTAATTTTTTTAAAAAATAAAAAGTGGGACCCACGTGGAGGGAGAAAATATGGGGTAGGGGAGTTAAACCACCCTTGGGGTGGTTTAACCCGATACAAGAACGCACCCTTAGGGTTCGTTTGGTTGCAGGGTTGGGCAGGGTTGGGTTGGATTAAGATACCCCTGTGAATAGTAAACTTTGAGGAGGATTGGGAGGGTTGGAAGGAGAGATACCTCGGGTTGGGCCAACCCAACCCTGCCCAACCCTGCAACCATAAAGTCATCTTTGTACATGTTAATGAAGATGCACCGGAGAGGGGATGAGCGGTAGTGTTTAAGAGGAAATGATATATATTTATACAATTGCTCAAATGATCAAAGATAGATATCACCAGAAAAACAAATCAAATGCACAAAGAATTATATAGGTTCACCATACCAAGACTATGTCCAGTGCTTGAACTTGGTCCATGTAGGGATCATAAACACTCACTATATTAATTACTTTTGGTATAGTCCAAATCACCTACAAAGCAGGCAACTTATCGCAATTTATCTCCTACACAAGAAAAAATGCTTTTACCACCAATGCCTCAACGTATGCAACCTTGCCAAGGGGTTATCTTCTGTTTGGAAAGAAATGCCTTCATATAGAATGTCGCTTGAGAATATAAATAAAATATTTAAAATAAAGTCTTAAAAAATGTAAAATAAATATGAAACACAAACTGAGAGAATCATAGCAGAAGGTTTTTGGAGCAAAACTTGAAAGAGAATAGGCATGCGAAGATAAAAAACTGCTTTGCTAGGATTTTTCTTAACACACAAAAATTCACTAAAGAATATCTTGCAGTGTAAGTGAGTAGGGAAATATCGTGCTCTTAGGGTGCGTTCGTTTGGGGGGTTACCCCCCACTTTGGGTGGGTAACCCCCCAAAACCCCCACTTTTAACCCACTAATGGGGCTCACTCCCTTCCCATCAACAAAATTATATATTATACCATCATATCATCTAAAAATCATAAAATACTCAACTTATACTCACTATTCCAAACTTCAATACAATCACATCACAACAACCACCCACTTTTTCAAATTTCAATACAATCATATCATAATAACTACCAACTTTTTCAAATTTCAATACAATCACATCACACAAACCCTCCCAACCCTTAACCCATCAACCAAACACACAAACATAAAACCGGGTTATCCACCCCTGGATAACCCACGAACCAAACGCACCCTTAGGGCCCGTTCGGTAGGAGAATAAGCAGGAATAAGGATGGGGAATAAGGGGAATAAGGGTATATTCTCCGTTCGGCTGGAGGATAAGAATAATGAGAATAAGGTGGAATAAATGTAGGTAAGGTGGGATAAAGATAGGAATAAGAGTGAAATAAGATGAAATAATGGGGAATAGTCGTACCACGGAGAAGCGTGTTGGGGGCTTATTCCCCTTATTCCATTCCTCCTTATGACCCAAACGAACATGGCCTTAGTGTGTGTTGAATTTAGTATATTTGGGTGCTTTATAGACTTAGAGGAGGTCTAAGAATAAATGAAAGTAATTGAATTCACGTGCAAATGGTTGACAAACAACTTTCAGCGATTGGTGTACTAATGCATCTTAATATGTACCAATGCGACACTAGCGAAACAAACTTCTTAATGATGCTAAGGGTCAAGGTGTACGATGCAAGAATTAGTGTACTGGTGCATATTGGTTGACAAGAATGTCTAAGCTAAAAAATCCAATAGTATAATGTGTACTGGTGCAAGGTGGTATGTATCAATACAATGATAAGGAAATTCGATGGACCAATGAGCGAGTGGAAGTGCATTGATACATCGGTGAATTGATGCAAATGTAACTGTTAATGAATTGGTGTTCACTGAGATAAGAATTATGTATGAGAGGCTTTGCACAATGTGCTAATCTACGTTATTACAAACTGGCTCGATAATTCTATGCAAGTTTTTCTAGAGCCTTCACATGTCTAGTAATTTTGATTTTTACGATGAAAGTCACATGATAAAATAACTCTCTTTATCGATAACAACGATGTGTTCTATAAAAAAAGTGTTTCAAGAAACCCTTTAAATTTAAGCAATTCCTAAAATAAGAGTACATAAATAGAAGACATTTTTTATAAGAAAAAAATCATCAAAGTGTCAAAGAGTTCCCATAACTATCACATAAATTCTCTTCTTTAAAAAAAAATAAGCAAAAGAGAAATAAGTAAGAGACTCAAAATTGAAGCGAATGTTCAAGAAAGAAAATTATTAAATAGAAAATGATAATATACGTGTTCTAAATAAACTAAGCTTGGAAAGAACGGAATCTACAAAAAAATAGAGTAACATAGTGAAGACTCTAAAGTCTTATTAACATCAAAGTGAAATAAGATTGAATCCTCGGGATAGTGTAATGTCCTATGCTTAGGTCCCCAATCCGTTATCAAGTAAAATTGGTATTGACAACTTGTTGGATTATAGTCCAACTGGATCCGTTGACAACCACCTAAAATACTTAAGCCTAACTTATCATGTAGTAATTCTCATTCTTATAACGCATTCTCACACTTTGTGTATTAGATGACTATGTTTGGGGTATTACAACCTCACCTACTTATATTAGCTAGCAATGTCCTGATTGCAATACAACACATCACTTATTCCCAGTAATAGTGACAGTTGTATACTCCTATCTCTTTGTAGCAGTAGATCTACCTCTCGGGTAACTCTTTCACTAGTAAAGGGAATCTTTTCTGGTACCATTTGCAATATCTTGGGGCATAAGTTCTTGAATTGTTGTCGAGAAAACTGGTACTAACAATTTGTTGGGATCAGGCACAACTGTACTCGCAAGTAACCACCAACAATGCTTTCTCTTGAGCTGTCAAGTAGCAATCCTTCACTTTTATAACCCACTCTCACACTTTTTTGACTTTTTATATGTAAGACTATGTTGTGTTTTACAACTTTATAATGTCCCGAGCTTAGATTTCTGGATCATAATTGGGAAAATGGTCTTGACAACGTAATGAATTCGGGCCAAATTGGACACGTTGACAACCACCAAAATGCCTAAGCCCAAGTTGTCACGGAGCAATCCTCCACTGTTATAACTCGGTCTCACACTTTCATGAGTTTTTCTAATGTAATATTATGTTGGAGTGTTACAACTTCCCCACTTATATTCTTGACATCAACATTGTGATATGACATATCACTTATTCACAGTAATAGTGTCGGTTGCATGTTCCGGATAGCCTTTTCCTAGCTCATATCTCTTTTGTAGATATGGCTCCACCTCTTGTATAATCCTTTCCGCGATGAGAGAGAATTTGTTCTAATACCAGTTTTAACTTCTTATGATTAGATTCCTTAACTATCATCGAGAAAAAACGGATCATGATAACTTGTTGGGCTCAAGCCCAACTGGACTCCCTAACAAGTACATAAAATGCCTAAGCCTTCATTGTCAAGTAGTAATCCTATACTTTTATAACTCACTCTTAGACTTTGTAACAATTACACGTGGAATAATATTTGAGGTGTTACATGTGGTGACACTTGGAAAGTGCTTGACTCTCAAAGGTTGATTACTTTGCAAAACATCTTTGAGTTTCCTCTGAACTTGTCAACATCTCATTTGTCTCCATGAAGATTCGTCAATGATAAGTGATTTTCCAATTGTGGCAATAACATGCTCCTACTGATCATGTAGAGTTTTTTCCCTGACAGGGCATCCCCATCACCCAAATGCCATGTCAGGACATCACATCTAACCTTAGTATTTCCCTGTCGGGGTATCGATCGGCAAACGGTTCGTCGATCGGTAAATAGTTTGCCGATCAATACATAAAAATAATATATAATATTATTTCGATAAAAATTTTATATTATAAAAAATAATATATAAAAATATTTGGAATTGAGAATTGATAAACCATTTTCCGATTCTCAATTCCAATAGTTTATATATATTTTTTTATAATATAAAATTGAAAAATTTTCTGGAATATCATTGATCGGCGAACCGTTCGCTGATTGATGCCCTGACTGGGAAATTTTGAGATCAAATGCCCTGACAGGACATTTGGGTGATTGGAATGCCCAGTCAGGGAAAAAACTCGATCATGTAGTACATGGAAGATCAATCGATTGCAAGAAGAGACATGGTGATGTTAATTAACATAGGTAAGTCTAATGGTCGAACTTAGTAAACAATATGTGTGAATCAATAGTAAGCCTATGTGTCAAATATGTAAGTGCAAATACCGATGTATTTTCATGTTTTTAGATCTTCTGAATTTTGATTAATTTTTATATTCTTTTAAATTTATTAAATTTTAATTTTCAAATTTTAGTTTTATTTTTAATATAATAATAAAATAAAATTTTTTTACTATTATATATATGAGCATATATAAAAAGCATAAAATATAGGAAAAAATAAACTAAAAATATGGAAAATATATTTTATGGGTTTTGTTTTTTTCAAGGTAAATAAATAAGAAATATAATAAAAATATAAAAATAAATATAAATGGAAAGTATAATGCAAAAAACAGTAACATGGAAAATCAGAATTGGGCTTCAAAACATGGAGACAAAAGTGTGAGAATATTTTCCCCTAAAAGAACACTTCCCAAGGATTCCAAAACACCCTTAATTTTTAAATTTGATTTGATATGAACTTTTACGGATTTTCAGGTTTTCTAATACTTTCGTGTCTTTAGATAATAGATGCAATATTTTCCCAAATCAAATAAATATGATATAATACTATATAATAGGATCTTAACCTAATTGTGTGGATTAATTTAGCAATATGTATAGTAAATTAAAAATGCAACAAGATGACGACTGTTGTGATTTTTTCTTGATTTTTTTGAACAATCAAACAATAAAGAAAGGTTCTACAAAAAAATCACTGATATGAAGCATCCCAAGATCTAGCGGCATATTTTTAGTTTTGCAATAAGATCCGAAATGAAATCAAATTAACTCTAAAACTTAGATCTTATAAAAATTCCCTAGGCCACAAATTATAATATCTTCTAAAGATATTTGGGAACAATTTAAGGCATACAAGATCCACAACATATTCAAAAACTAACTTGAAATTCAATCACATGGTCTAATTAAGAATTAAATAAAGCAATTGAACAACAATTAATTCATGGTTCGTCCAACATAGCTCCAAAGTTGCGTAAAATATTAAGCAAGATAGAGTATGAAATTGGGGGCAAAATGCAACTTAAAGTTCTCAAAAAGATTAAGGGAACTGTCAGACATTAATTTCTAAAGTTGGGGGCTAAATGCAAAGAGTAAAATACATGTAAGTTGAAAATTAGCTCAATAAGGGCCTTCACGTAATTATCAATGCCCGACAAGGGTATTTGTGCAACATCCAACATACGTAATTCGTGAATAGAGCTGAGGGACTAGAGTGCTAATCCTTGAAGATCCGAGGATGGTTCAACAAAATTCCCACCATAAGACATCTCAAATCTAATGATCGACGAACGACGATGGAGGCGTGATCCAACGGTTGTGCTTGTGCCACATGATGGAGATGAGGAGTGCTTGATTGGTGCAATCTCACGATGAGGGGATCACCATGTGGTGATGGATCATGGAGCTTGGTGAAGGGAATTGAACGAGTGAGCTATGGTTGAGCGTCGACGGTGTATATGTGTTTCGATGCTTGATCGAGCAGATGATGCTCACCATCCTCCTCCTCTTGTTGCTATTCTGCTCGACACCTAGTGACGAAAATGATGGCCGAATGATGTTGATCGGGGAGGAAATGATTCATATGACAGAAGGATGGGTGGCATATTCATCATCATTATATATCTCCATTGAGTTTGAACTCCTAATAAATGCACTTAATAAACACTTGATAAATATTTACCATAAGATAATAACAAAACATAAGATAATAATTAACATAGAGTTCAACAAAAAAAGAAGAGAATAATAAAAAAAAGATAAAAAGACCAAGAGATTAGTGTGTTTGTGTAAATTATTCTAACAATAAAAGAACAAAGAAAGATATTTTGTAAAAATATATTTTACAATCCTAAACTCCGAATACAAGATAGAATAACTAGTATGAAATAAAATTTAAACTTAAAAAGATAAGTTTGAATTAGGATGTCATAACCTAATTCATAGATCTTTAAAATAAAAAAAATATTCATGTAAAACATTTATTTTTTAATCAATAATCCAAATTGAACTAGTTTTCTTATCATTTAATATGTAGTAAATAATACATGGAAAAATGTTACAACTATCCTAACCAAAATAACTAAGAGTAAATCCAACCCCTGCAGTGTCATACCTATTTTTATATAAATCCAGTTGTATGAAACTCGTTGTCAAAGTTCTCCTCTAACCACTAACTTTGAAGAAAAAATATCAAAAATAATGAAACTTGAAAACCAAAAGTTGAGTTTTTGACCCCTTCGTATATTTGTATATTAAGATAAGCACCGATGTAAATAAATTATATCTTTTAATATATTAATTATTTTGAATCAATGTTGATTTCTCTATACTTATAAATTTATCTATTTATGAAAAATTTGTAAATTCAATAGATATAATATTGAAAATACATTACTAATTTATATGTGTACTTAACATATATATTATACATTTATAATTATTCATCCTTAACTTATTTGCAATTCGTTATAACTTTTATATATCTTAACAAATCAATATTCTAACAAATAAAATTTAAAATGAAAATCCAGACTAATTAAATAAAGGGTTTTTATCACTTGTGCCCCTCTGAGATATCGCAATATAAGTTATGCCCTTATCATTTTGGTAATATCAGTTGTGCCCCTCACTTCTTGCTCCGTCATCAGTTGTGCCCTTCCGTCAGATTGACCGTCGAAAAATTAAAATAACCATGGTTTATTCAAACCATGGTGTGGTTAAGAAGGGTATTATGGTCAAAACAAAATCAGGGGCGGAGGAGGAGCTCGAGGGAGGAGCTCGGGACGGTCCAAGGGAGGGAGCGCGACGCCGGGGAGGGGGGGGGGCAGGGGAGGGGTGGCGGGTTGGGAGGTGCGGGGCTGGGAGGGGGTGCAACCCAGTGGGAGGGGGAGCAGGGGGCGACGCCGAGGAGGGGAGGGGGCGGCGGGTTGGGAGGAGGTGCGGGGGGAACTCCCTACCGCCGCTCCCCTCCCTCCAACAGTGGACTCCCCACCGAAGGCTCCACTTCGAGCATGGGCAACTGCTGTGCGAGGCCGAGGGACCCATTCAACGACGATCTGAAGCCCAAGAAGGAGAAGAGGCCCAACCCCTTCGCCCTCGACTACAACAGGAGCTCGGCGCCTGGGAGCAAGATTACCGTTCGGAAGGACCCCAATGGTATGGACATAGGCGACCAGTACGAGCTGGGGAGGGAGCTCGGAAGGGGCGAGTTCGGGATCACGTACCTATGCACGGACAAGGCCACTGGTGAGGCCTTCGCATGCAAATCCATCTCCAAGTTCAAGTTAAGGACTGCCGTGGATATCGAAGACGTGAGGAGAGAGGTGGAGATCATGAGGCATCTTGTAACGTCCCGGGCTTAGATCCCCGGTCCGTTAACGGAGCATTACTGGCCCTAAGAACCTCTTGGGATCGGACCCATACGGACCCGATTAACCACCCCCAAAATGCTTAAGCCGGGGTTGCTAGGTAGTAACCTCCTCACTTTTATCCCACCCGGAAATTCCTTGTTTCCACGGTATGGGACTTTTTATGTGGTTTTACAATCTCCCCCACTTATATTCGCAACGTCCTCGTTGCGACATGGCACATCACTTCTTCCCAGTGACAGTGGCGGCTGCACGTTCCGGGTAGCCATTTCCTCCAACCTCTTTGTAGGGGCGGCTCCACCTCTCGGGTAGCCCTTTCCACTGTTAGAGGGTGTTCGACTCTGATACCATTTGTAACGTCCCGGGCTTAGATCCCCGGTCCGTTAACGGAGCATTACTGGCCCTAAGAATCTCTTGGGATCGGACCCATACAGACCCGATTAACCACCCCCAAAATGCTTAAGCCGGGGTTGCTAGGTAGTAACCTCCTCACTTTTATCCCACCTGGAAATTCCTTGTTTCAACGGTATGGGACTTTTTATGGGGTTTTACACATCTGCCCCCGCACCCAAACATCGTGAGCCTCAAGGACACCTATGAGGATGCCAATGTTGTGCACCTTGTGATGGAGCTCTGCGAAGGTGGGGAGTTGTTCGATAGGATAGTCGCCAGGGGGCATTACACCGAGAGGGCTACCGCGCTGGTCACTAAGACCGTTGTCGAGGTCGTCCTGGTATGTGCGGGGGGGGGGGGGGGGGGCTGGGAGGGGGTGCAACCTAGGTGGAGGGGGAGCAGGGGGCGGCGCCGAGGAGGGGGCGACCCAGGGGGAGGGGGAGCAGGGTGCGGTGTCGGGGAGGGGAGGGGGCGGACCAAGGGAGGGAGCACGGCGCCGGGGTGGGGAGGGGGTAGGGGCAGGGGCGAGGGCGGCATGCTGGGAGGAGATGCGGGGAGCTCGGGGCGGAGCTGGGTGGCGCGGGGCGGGGGCGGAGAGGGAGGAGGAGGAGGTTGGAGGAGGAGGAAGAGGATGGGGAAGAGGAGGAAGAAGAAGAGGATGAGGAAGAAGGTGTAAAATGACCACATAATCTTTTTTTAAAAAATAATTCCTCTTATGTCCTCAAAGTTAACGTCCGTTTGCACTGTGGAGGGACGGTCACTAATCCGAGGGGCACAAGTGATAAAATAGCAAGAAGTGAGGGGCACAACTGATATTACCAAAAAGATAGGGGCATAACTGATATTGCGATATCTCAGAGGGGCACAAGTGATAAAAACTCTTAAATAAAATAGAATCCATGTATAAAATATATGTAAATTACTTGTAAAATTCACATCTCTTTGTGGGATAGATGTGGTGGTTTCCACAATCGTCAATAAATGCTGAAAATCATCGGCAATGATTATACAAATAATCGATGAATATTTTACACATAATAAGAATTTTTAAATACGACGTAATTGTAAAATTACCGTTGGTTGTTTATATTCTTCATCAATCCGTGGAAATGCGACTCATATCTAAATCATCGTTGGTAGTTTGTACATTTTTACATTTATATATCATATATCTATATTTGCCAAATTATGATTTAAAATATCGGTATTCACATACATATTCATCGGACTAAAAAATTTATCATCCATGGATTTGTCATGGTTCACAAGAACTGAAAGGAAGAGTCGTTGCCTATCTTCTAGACCTGGCCAACAGGTTGGGGGCCCGTCGGCTCAGCCCGCTCATCGGCTGGGCTTGGATTAGGAGATATGCGAATGGGCCGGTCCGGCTCGGTCCGTAAAAAATAAAAAATATATAAATATAAGTTGAATAATACATGTAATAATATGATACACTTCAAAATTTTCATTTGTGACACTGGTTTTAAATAAAAATTAATAGTTTATATGTCAAGTAACATGTAAACTACTTATAACGTATAAATAGTATTAATAGAATCATTTGTACATGTTAAATACCATTAGAAAATTCAATGGATAAAGAGCGAAATAGGTCATGAGCTGATTCATGGGCATGTTTTGGACATAGAATTTCGAACCTCGGCCCATTTATCCCGGCCCATGGGCCAGTCCGGCCAGCATTTTGGCCTACTATCTTCAAAGCGGATGCAAACACGAACAAATATATAATATAAGCATCCTATTGCATCACACTGAGCAAACATAAAATCCCATATGGCATAACTGTAATTTCGAGAACTTCGGGGGTTTTATTTCTGTAAAGGAAATCCCTAAACCCTCGCAACTCTCCACTACATAAACGCGCCCACAACCCATTGCTTTTCATCGGTATCGCACGCGCCTCGTTTCCTCCATTCAGGTTACAATCCTTTAAACCCTAATCCCCAAATTTCCCATCAAATTTTCCTTTCAAAATCCCTCGATCACCTTCTTTCTCTTGCCTCAACCAGAGATAGGGATTTTCTACGGATCAATCACAGGGCTCATATCGTTTTTCAGAGGTTTTTGAGATGCTTCATCACCCTAAATCCAAAGTTGTAACGAATACACCATCCTAAATGTGTTTTTTCTATTTGACTTTGATATGTTTTCTCTATTTTTTTCTTTCCGATTTTCCAAAAGAATCTGTGATGGCATGAAATATTTGAGACCCGATTGCTTCGTGCGATTGTTGAAAAACTTCCAAGCAAAAATGTTTGAGGTTTCTGAAAGAAGTTCTTTTTTTGCTTTCCAATTTTCTGATTTTATATTATTTTTTATTACGACCGGTATGATGAAATGCACTGGGCTCTGAGATTCATTCAAGTGAAGCAGATGCACTTGCTCTAGAAAAGCATTGTCTGACTTATGTCCAATTTGCCTCAAATCGATTTCTCTTGTTCCCAAGTGAATGTTTTTATTTTATTTCTGTATAAGTTCACTAGAAATTTGTGTAAAATTATTCAAGTCAACGCCAGAGGCCGGGCGCTATTCCCCGTTTAGAGATGGCGTAGCGTGGTATTCCACGAGAGAGGTTGTAAATTATTCGTGGCGTGCAGAAATGTACGGTGGCGGAGATTAATTCAAAGTGTTTGCTTTGTGGGTTCTGTGATGATCTTACTCTGTTCTTTTGCCTGTTGACAGAGTTGGATGATTTACATGGACCACAGTTCTAAGCATTTCCCTTAATAATTTTAATAACAATGTTGATTTGATTCTTTTTGATAAATTGTCCTCTCTCGCAACCATTTGAAGCTTACACCCGGATATATTGTTTTTTTTCATGTTTATAGTCCTCCACGATATTTGATATTGGCCATATTATTTCTCCTTTGAGCTTTTTTGCTCATGTCAATGGATCGGTTGTACTTAGGTTGCATTTCAGTTTCTTAGATTTTGAGATTTATGGTTAATATCCAGACGTCGTATTTTTGTCTTTGGTTTATTTGATCTTATGTTAGGAATATGAAAAATACTTCATACGATTGCAACTATAAGCATTTTATCTTGTCATCTTTAAACTTTGATGGGCTTGAATCTTATATTTGGGGAAGCTTTGACAAATGCCAGCTCCCAATGATTAACAGGTTCTCTGTTAGTTACCCCATCTCTTTGGGCCCTATAAAAACTCAGAGATGGACTCATAGTACGGTTTTATGCTGTTGATTTGTTCTTGATACGCATTGATGTCTTTTGCTTGTCACGAACTCTTCAGCATCCTCACAAGACCGCCTCCAACATCCATTATATCTTTTTTTGCCATCTTAGGAACTTGATTGTATCTTGCATTAGTATTTTTTCTGAAAGTTGGTTTTCCTTATATTTTAGCTCCATTTCATTATTCTTTTAATTGTGTTTTTCTTATTTGAAAAACTTAAGTTATTGTAAATGACTCCATAAAAAAGAGTCAGCAGCAAGCACCACATTCTCTTTATGGTGTCTGTCTGCCGCATGGAGCCGAAATCTATCTCTGCCAGTGGAAGATTGCAAGGAATTTATATCATTGGATACATTGTTCTTTGCCACAATACCTGGCTAAATTTGTTCCAAATGGTTCTCCAATTTCAAATAACCCCTTTTTTTAACTAACTAGAACATTTTCCTACCATTCTTTTGTATATCAAATTTTTGTTTGCCCTTATTAAATATAAGATGCGTAGTATGTTAGCTGGATGAAATGTCTTTCTATTAGGTTTCTGTTATTGTGTTTTACTAGACTTTTTTAAATAATTATAAAATTAAACTATATAAATAGGAAGGATGTTAGGAAATTTAAAAAATATCTATCATCAGAACCTGCGTTGTCAATTTGGAGAGCTCAACCCCAATTTGGGATAGATCTCTTTGATTGATTTTGCATTTTTAATTCCCTCTTCTCCATTTTAATTATATACATTCATACTTTTGTAAATAACTTTAAATACATATATAGGTAACAAGTATATAATTTCTATATAATAAATTTCTATAATTGTTAATACTTTTATAGAAATTCTAATGATGATGTACAAATTTGTAATTGTATATTGTACATTGTAATAATCAATAAAAATTAAATATCAACTTATAAGACTGAACTAAATTTATTAACAATCTTATTAAACAAGAATGAAGTAATATTTTGTATAAAATTTCATTATTTATTTATGATAAAAGTTTATAATATTTCTTATTTGGCATCTTATAAAGATTATAATAAATAAAAAATGAATATAAAGACAGTTACTTTTTAAAATTTTATTCATTTTGGAAAAATGTAGCTCTTGTATTAAAATCATATAATTATATTATTTTTTAAGAAATAATATAAAGTACTTACAACATTCTATGGCTTCCATATCTTTAGACATCCTTTTAAACCTTCTTCTTCACCCTTTCTACTGTTTCATTTGCCGCTCATCTCTTGTTTTATTCTGTTTGGTTTGTGTCTAAGAGGATGCTACATATTTGATGATTGATTTCTCGTGGTCTTTACGTTTAATGACCTTCGGGATGGCTTTGATGAAGGGGTTCATTAACCTTATTCTTACTGAGGGTTTTTGATATGGTTTTGAACGTTGTCATATTATCATGAGAATATTAAAAATTATTTCATTAAGCAAATAATTTTGCTTGCCCTCTCAAGAGGGTGCAAAGTTAAATTACCTTGAAAGATCAACAAATGATGTTTATGCAAACTATGATTGACTTGAAGCTTAAAAATATTTTATGAGAATGTTGTAAATATGTTTTATTAAATAATGTAGATTATAAGTAGATTTTTTTAAAAGGGTTATTCAATTAAATAAGTTATTTAAATCTAAACGATCAAATTTAGCTTCATCATATTGTGATCTTTGTGTGTTATTTTTACGTGCTCCATACATGAAATATTTATCTTATAATAGATGTCACATAAATCAAATAATTAATAAGAAAATGATACAATTTCATAAAGCAGTTATTACTATCTGAAGCTCTGAAGCCCAATAGATCATGTTGGTACCTTTATTTGTTATATCATGCATAACTCATTTTTAATATATTTTTACTATATTTAATATGTAATAATGTAGACATTAAAAATTAGATAAAGAATTTATCGCATTATGACGTATCAAAAAATGGCTTCTCTTGTAACAATTAATGTCTAATGTATAATGCGTAATTCATACATAAAATATTTGCATTATATTCAAAATTCTAAAACAAAACAATAAAGGCATTTGATTTAAAAATAAGCATTAATAACGATGGAGAATAATGAGAGTATTGGTCTATTTTTCCGTCTGATTGGAGTATATAAATTAAGAGAATAAGCTAGAATAAGGGTTATTCTCTATTCGGCTAGTTTTTGGGTGTTTAGGAATAAAGTTTGAAAATTGGTTAAAGTTTTTGGATGTTATTTGATTGGTGAGATGAAATATATTCACCAAATTGGTGATATTACAAACCGATACAAACTGCAACACGAAAATAAATTATCCAAAATCCAGTAAATCAAATTTCATTTTACATTATTTATTACATAATGACATCCTTATCATACAATGGTTCCTATGTAATCTCTTACGTGGAAGTTGATTTTATCGTCATTCTGACGATCTTTCTCTCCTTCTCTTGTAGTTAATGTTGGGTTTCCTCTAGCTTCTCTATGAATCTTTTTTTAAAAAATTTGAATGCATTTACTAATTCCATCAAGAAATCCCTCAGCCCGCATAGACTCATCCGCTAGGGTCAATGTCGATACCTTGACCTTTTATCCACACGATGTATGCAAGGAATTATGTGATTTGATAGTCATCCTTATTGGGATGGTTGAATATAATTTAAATAAAAGTAATGGGAACAATTTACCACTTTTGACAATTATACCA